>JAJHZJ010000283.1:2400000-3000000 GCA_023548195.1 Bettongia penicillata ogilbyi
TTGTACCTAAAACCCAGAGAATGGTATTAGTATTTTTTTTTCTTCAACAACAGTTACAAGATCTAAATCTACATACTGGGGGAATGACAGATGAGCAGTAGCAGTAAGGCTGTTGTATCAAGTTATCTGGACAGAACTCCATTTGTTATGTGTCCTCACTCTACAGCTATAAGATGAGAAAATACCCTCCAAAGCAGAAGAGAAATGGGATGCAGGAAGGGGGAAACTCACCCTTCAATATCAGAGACGTCTTTGGTCTCAAAGTGACCTGTGGTGAGGAGCTCAGGACTTAGTTTCCCACCAAAGAGCATCTCCTCCTTGGCCATCTTCACCAGGATCAGTCTGACAAGTTCCCCCATGTACATGCCACTGATCATCTTCTCAAAGCTGCAAGAAATCCCAAGATGGGAATTTATTAAGATCCGATTACTTGTAAAATTCAAATAATGAGGCATTATATGACTTTGTGATCAAATTTATGTAACTTTAAATATTGTGATCTGCAAATGTAAAAATATCAGCAGTGTAAGGGATCTGAAAGGTACGATCATCTGGTCCTTCTATTTCCCTATGAGGGAAGAAAAGCCCAGAAAGGTTTAAGTCCAAGACCAACACAGTATTTGCCCAGGGCTCTTTCCATACCTGGCTACCAAGCATTTGTTCAGCATGTAAGACACGTCTTAAGCATTAAATTACATAGTAATGACAAAAGCAACACCCAAGCAACAGACACAGAAGGCTGGAAATTATGACAACATGGCCAAGCTTGTCCCCAAAGGAAAGAGATCTCCTACTTCTCTGCAGGTGTGGAACACTATGACTTTTTCCATTAGTTATTTCTGCTGAACGTTTTTTCTTCCTCTTTTTAATTCTTAAAGAGCTGGCTTTCTTTTTTCTTATTTTTTTATTTTAGATCTTATTTTTTTAATTTTTTTAATTGAATTATTTTATTTGTTTCAGTGTTCAACAATCACTTCCACATATCTTAGATTTTTTTCCACTTCCTCCCTCTTATTCCCCCCTCCCTCCCTGAGACGGCGTACAATCTTATATAGGTTCTACACGTACATTCCTTTAAATTCATGTTGCACAGAAGAATTAAAATGGGGGAACCACAAAACAAAACAAAGCAAAAAATGCATATTAATTGATATGTCAGGGGGTAGGACTTAAATCCAGCTTTTTCTATCTCTGAAGCTAGCCTCCTATACACTATACTATATCATGCCATCTTTCAAATACAAAAAGTGCATGAAAGAGACCATCCCCTAAGAAACCTAGGAATGTTCCCGAACCCATGGGAATGTTAAATTCTCTTCTTATAAATAGGTGAATAATATTTATCAATGAGCTGTGATTTTTCCTCGGTGTGGGAAATCCTCACAATGCCAATTTCCACCCATTCCTAATTTAGTAGATATGTCTTGAAGTTGTAGAAGTCAAAATAACTTGATCAAAAAGCTAATAAGCTTCAGAGATCATAGCTAGAATTTATATAGCACCCTATGGTTTGCAAGGTACTGTACACGTTATCTCATTTACAATGGTATTTGAACCCAGGTCTAGTTGACTTTAGGGCTGGTACTTTAGCTATTATAACATGCAGCCTTCTGGCATTTTCTGACTCTTGCACTAGCACTAGATCTGTCCATTTCTGGTCTTTTTGAAGTTTTCTTTTCTTTTTTAAAATGAAATTAACAAATATGAATATTTCAATATGCAATAAGAATAAGAAAAAGATTTTGGTAAAACTGTAAACTTCTGTTATGTACTTGTTTTAAGTGTGTTATTAAATATAACAATAACAAAAGAGAGAGAGAGAGAGAGAAAGAGAGAGAGAGAGAGAGAGAGAGAGATGGCTTTCTAGGAGGGGCCAGAGAAGGGAAACTGTAAGAAAATTTAACATTTTATACATAACATTTTTTTAAATTATAGTATTGACAGTAAATGCCATTAGTTCTAAAAAGGGAAAGATCAATGAGGAAAGGAGGCAATAAAGGAAGTTCCATGGAACAGCTGAAGTGATGAAAGACCTGGACAGTGAACTCATTCAGACTGGAAGAGTGAGATAAAATTAACATTTTAAAGAATTAACAAGACTTGACTGATTTGAGCTATGGAAAGTGACAAAGAATGAAGAGTCAAAAGATAACTCAAGCCTGAGTGACTGGGAAAAGGAGTAAGACATTGGGAATTTGGGAGAGGGTGATAGTTTGACAGGAAAAGACAACAAATCACTCTTCCATCCAGTTGGACATATCTGACAGGACAGATTCAGACACACAGAGATGTGGAGCCAAAGGAGAGGTAGGTGAGGGGGCTGGACTGGAAATATGGGGGAAAAAATTCATTTCAGGAGGTGAAAGCTGGAGTCCTACAAATAGATGGTGTCTAAGGAAGGGAGACCATAAACTGAGAGAAGAGGGTCTGGAACTTTGTACAGTTGGAGAATGAGAAGTAGTCAGTAACGAGTAACCGTGTCGGAAGTCTGAGAACCAGTACAGAACAAAGCCACAGAAGTCAAGGGAAGAGAAGAGAAGCCAGGGAACAAGTCCAGGTCAAAAAGCCATCCGATTTTTAGCCAATCTGTCCTTCTTGGGATTATAACAGGGCAGGTGAGATTTATGAATAGGGAGGGCCACAGGATTTAGATTTGGAGATTAACTCATCTAGATTGACTAGTTTAACCCTTTCATTTTGCAGGTGATCACACTGAGGGTAGGAAGCGGCAGAGCTGAGATTTAAACCCAGGTCCTTTGGCTCCAAATCAAGTGCTTTTTCCACTGATCTACAGTGAGCTTCTTATCTACACTCATCTACACAGTGTCAGGCCACTCAAACTGTACCATCATTGATGGACTTTTTAATTCTGCTATAAGAGAGAGTCACTGTCACTGGGGCTTTTACATCCCTGATACTTGAATAAACTCATCCATCACCTTTCTGTGGCTGTGACAGAGAGCAGTCATGGAGCAGGGAAACTAGTAAGAGAATCTGATTTCTCAACACTAGGTGCCACTGTTTTCTATGCTTTAGAAAACATTCTATTTTAGGCAAGAACGACTTTGAAAGTGGAGACAATGTAAAGATATCCAGCATTTTAGGATGAAGAGGACACTGAAGGAGACTCCCCAGAGTCTGCTGATGCTTGGGCCAGGGAACTGTTCACCCAGTAGCCCCCATAGGCACTGCTCTGTGCCTTCTCCCTCCTGAGCACATGCTTCAGGTTCCACTAGACTAGTTGCTACAAGTCTTCACAAAAATCAAGATGGGCTGTTTTACAAAAAAAGGAGGTGACACAGGGAAGAGAGCAATGGAATGGGGGGAGGAGGATCTTGGTTCAAAGTCTGTCTCTGTGCTAACTGCATGATCTTGGAAGAGGTCACTGCCCTCCCCTTCCTGGTTTGCTCATCCATCATGATGAAGACGTTGGACCAGCTGATTCCCAACAACCCTTCTTCCCTATCTCTGACCCTTCTCCCCAACTCTACATTCAAATATTCTATGTATGATAGGTGTGCTATGGCTATCTCAGTAGCTACATCTGACAGTATGTAAGCTTAGTATTAGAAAGGAATATATAATGAATTTGGCTGCAAAATAGAGAATTAATACGATGAATAACCATACACCACTGGATCTGTTGTTCAGTTTCAATATTTGTATAATAGGTTTCCTTTTTAAAGCAAGGCGACACCAGTGGTGGTCTCCTCAGAGAGCTTCCCCCAGGCAGACAAAGACATACGTCTGAAGCAACACTGGTCAGGAGCATATGAGTAATATTAGGGATGGGCCAACTAGAGGACAAGATTGAAGTAAATTAAAATATTTCTTCCTAACTAAGATACCAAAACAAGGCAATGCTATTAAAAAAAAAAAGTTTTCTTACTCTTCTGGAACTGCCTCCATAGACTGTAGGACATATCTTAGAATATCCTCTACGCTGGAAAATTTCATTTAATTGAATGAGGATTTGCTTTTTGGAATCAGGAAAAGTTACCATTAGATTCAAAGTAAGAAGGAACTTAAGTCAATCTAGTCCAACATCTTCATTTTACAGATAAGGCAACTGAAGAGAGAAGGCAAATGATTAGCCCAAGGTCACAGAGGTGGGAAGGCAGAAGACTAGGATTTGAACCCTTCTCAATCTCATGCTATTTCTACTATAGCATACTTAGGATTTTCGAGGAATTTAAGGAGAGTAGAAGAGCTTGACAAAGCTCACAGCCTGACCAAACACAACTGCTGCACACTACCACGGGTGAGAAAAGATGATCTTTGGTCAAAAACAAATGAATAAATCCAAAGAGATGCTACAGTATTTTCCCTGGATTTTGAAAAATAGGTAATTCCAAAAGGAGCAAATTTCACAAATATTTGGAATAAGCTTAGCTCCAATAAAAGTCGGTTTTGTTTTTTTTTTAATGCTCCTTTTCTCCTTTCGTTAAAGGGATAGAAGACCAGCACTGAGGCAGACAGCTTACATTATCAGAACTGCTTTTTCCTCCTTTCTCTGTTAATCCTTGTTGCAATATTAGATGTATAGGGGCAGGGATTGGGGTGGGGGGTGCGGGGGGGAAGATATGAAAGAATGAATGTGATGTACAAACAAAAAGCATCAATTAAAACAAGAAAACTAAAGAAAGAAACATTTCAGAAAACGGCTGCTTTGTTGGAATACACAAAGCACATCCCAAGGGCTACTGTGAAGAGGACAACCCTCTTCAGGCACATTTATCATCCAAGTAGCTTTACAACTGTACACCCAAACAAAGGGGTCTGGCACCCCCATGGCTGAGGGAAACTTGGCCAATCCAAGCAGCAGTGAAAAATACCAATGGGCAATACAAACTTGCATGTAGCATGAAATCTTGGAGTAGAGTCTATGTGCTGCCAAGTCCACCCCATGGCCTCTACACTACATCATCGTTAATGACACAGTTGTGAATCCTCCCCATCCCCCTAAAATGAACAAACAAAAAAAGCAGCTCACAGTTGCTTGCCCGGATTGAGTGAACCCATATCAATCTCCCTGTCAAATTCTGTGCGGATATCATCGAGTACTCCATCATCTCCAAAGGCACCCCATTCCATGTTGATGCACATTCTCCCTTCATCCCCTTCCACTGTGTCAATGTGCCTCATCTCCTCCATGTAGCAGGCATTGGTGCCAGTCCCTGGGCAGAGGGAATCATAGAAGGTTAGTGCTGGAGAGTCAAACATGTTCCTTTAAAAGAAAGAAACTGAGGTCTAAAAAGAGAAAAGACTCGCCCAAAGTCATCATTAGTAAATGCTTCGCAGCACACTGGATTTTCCATCCCCCCCAACTATACTATCTGCCACTTGGGTGGGAGTGGTTCTCTAATATGTCTAATCTCATATACTTTTTGAGATTTTTGCTTGCTATTTAAAGCTCTTCACAACTGCAGATGTTATTAACCACAATGAAAGTCTTGCACTTTCATGGCCTGAAACTGCACTGACTTTTGGAACATTCTATTTTAACATTTTGTTCTTGAAGCCCAAGTACATACATTGTGTAGTGCCTACCACACAGAAAGTACTTGAGAGATGCTGGTTAACTGACTGATTACAGAAACTGAAAAAACAGAAATACAATAAATGTTACAGAAGGATCTTTGCTACTTCTAGAATGGTTAGCACATTACCTTCTGAGACCAAATCCCATCAACTCTGTATGTATCTTGTATATACCTAGTTATGCTGGCACCCCAACCAGAATGAGGTCATCAGGAACAAGGACTGTTTTTTACCTCCTTTATATAGTGCAGTGATTGGTACACAGTAAGTACTTAATAAATGCTTTCTAACGGAGATAGGAATGTATCATAAATTTAGGGTCTAAAGGAAATGTGATTTTTGGATACAGTAAAAAACTGGATACCCCTGACGTGGTCAATCACATGTTCTGCTTCAAATATCCCCTAATGGATTGTAAACACTTATCAATGCGGCAGTTAGTGTTCACAAAGTACAAGAAATTTACATTGCTTTAAAAAAAGGAAGGAGCCTTCTCCCCTTCTATTGTTCTGCCCGAAGGTAAGGTCTGATAGACCAAAGAAAGTGTGGAGAATTGTCCAAGGGAGTGGGAACAGTAGGATTTTCTACTCCCTCACCCAACTGAGTCCATCACCAAAAAGAAAAATGAAAAAAAGTCTGGGGACCAGAGGAGAAGAAACACTGCTCCTGCCTGGGTTCTGGTGGGAACTCACCCACAATGAGGCCGATCTCACAGTTCTGGTCATCATAGCCACAGGTCATCATGGTACCAACGGTGTCGTTTACCACGGCCACAATATCAATGTCAAAGTCCTGCAACAATAAGAAACAGATGTGCTGCTTTTTCAAGCCACCACAGTGACACCAAGAACATGGAGAGACGGAGAGACAGCAACTGGGCAGAAGAGCTGAAATGGGAGGGGAAGAATTCTTCTCCCTGGTGCCTATAAGTGATCACCTAACTAGAAGTCAGAGGACCTAAATCTGAATCCTGGTTATGCATCAATGACTGCCTGCGTGACCTTCATCTCCTCTAGGCTGTGGTCTCTTCTGTAAAATAAGGAGGATGGACCCTTTGGTCTTTTCCTGGTTTACATTATTTATCAGGGAATCATCTTAAGATCATAAACTGGGAGGAATCTTTCATAATTTTGCTTCCAATAGCCCTTTCCTAATCTCCAAATCCCCTCACTTTCTCTGCAACACAAACACACACACTCACTTTCCTTCCTACTTTTATGGGTGAGGAAACTGAGGGTATCCTCTTATCCATAAAATGCTCTCCTTCCCCTTCAGCCTTCTTTATAACTCCCTCTTGTCACCAACTCTCAGTTGCTTCCCTGTCTTGTCACTGTACTAAAAGAAAACCCTCCATGTCTGTCTTTCTGCATCTCCCTTCAGAGCAACAAGAACTAGAAGGAATGAGAGATTATCTTGTACAAGCCCCTCATTTTATAAATTTGAGGCTCAGACAGGTTAAGCAAGTTGTCTAAGTTTAAAATAGCAGATGCCAGATTAAAATCTTTCCTCTATACTAAGATGCCTTCATAAAATCTTCAACCACTAAACAAGTCTTCAGGTTGAAGGGGCCTGGTTTTTCTATGCCATATAAATATATTTATAAATAAGTGATTTTTTTAAGCTCACCTAGAAATACAAGAGTAATTTACAATGTTTGAGCATATTCTACAAAAATTCTGTGAATACTACAGAGGGCTCTAATACTCATACTGTGTGTTTGTGTGTGTATGTGTATGAAGATGCCAGAAACGAGGGAAAAGCTGTATTTTCAAGTTCCTTCTCTAATCAGTCCTCTTCCCACTGTTTTCTGACCATAAAATTTCTTCAGAGAGCACTCAGCACTGACTCACATTCTCACCGCCAACCTGAAACTCACCCCTCGCCGTTGGATGGCTTTCCGGATCAAGGACACCACGTCTCTGCCTTCCACACCACTGGATTTGAACCCTTTAGTCCATGAAACCAGGTAACTCTGGAGAAAGAGAAAAGAACATGTGGACAAGAGGGGGAAATAAATACTCCAAGGTCAATGCCCTCAAAAAAAGCAGGAAACCTGAGGCAAGAGATATTATGTTTAAAGGAAACACTTCTCAGTAACTAGAATAAGTATAATGGCTTTTGCAAAGCAATGATGCTCTTTGTAGGATACGTGTGTTGGGATTGGAGGCACACGAGGTATTGGAATGGAAAAGAAAGTGGAAAGATGAGAGAAGGAGACCATGAGGGTATCTTTGCAACTGTTATAACCTGCAGTGAGTGGGTGACTAAAACCTTATATAACTACTTTAATACTTTGATGGGTCCCATTGGTGTAGGCACTGCTCTTCCATTCCTTCAGAGAACATCCCATTCATGCCTTCTGATTCCATGCGATTACTGTCCATGTCCTTCCTTGCATGAATCCTCCAACCCTGGAGGTCTTCCTCTGGCTCTTTCAATATTGTGGGGATACAAGTATAGCACTCAGGGCATCTCATGCCATCCCATGGTGGCATGATAAATCTGATGCCTTTTCCAAGTCAGACATGTCTTTCTGTCTTTTATGCCTAAGTGAAGTCTTATTGCTTGTCAATAAGATCACAAAGGAAAGTGGGGGATCATGGGAGGAGATCATGAACCCAGAAGGAAAGGATCCACACCAAAAAAATCTTGCTATGACTCCTGGTACCCTTACCTAGGGACCTGATCTAAAGCATTCTCTCCCATTAGCCAGAATGTGAATCCCTAGGCTTTCAGGCAAACAGACATTTCATGTACGTTACAGAAATGGGGAGGCTGCCTGTTTTTTCCTACCCTCACCCACTCATTACAATTTCCTGCTTCTTTTCTTCTAGGGACTCCTGATGGTCCTTTCCCTTCTTCCTCCCCTCCTTCCCTTCCCTACTCTTGCTCCAACCCTCCACCCCGACATGTGCCCTCATGCCAAAAAAAATTCCAAGTTGAGATGCTCCAGGGCTTGTCTTACCTCATCCAGCTTGGTCTGATGGCATGGGAATGAGAAGGTAAATCCCAAAGGGAGTTTCTTATTCTTGATCTGTAGCTTGTCCATGAAGTTGGCTAGGCATTCAGCAATATGGTCAAACAGCTGTAGATACATGGGGTTATCAGGGTGGAAAAAGGTTATTTAGGTTCACAGCATTTCCAAGTGGAAGATATCATTTATTTCTGCCTTTTCATTTTAAAGAGGAGGAGACTGGGGCCCAGAGTACTGGAGCCTGTGGCCTTCTGACTTGAAAGCCCAACAGTCCAAACCATCCTTGTGAGTCAGAGAAAAAAAACAGTAGCTTTGCCTCAGTTTTCTCATTTTCTATGAAGAAAAATTCTGGTACAGCATGTCTAGAGGTACTTAAATTTTGGACATGTCAAGTTATTCATAAAGACACCAATAAATCTGGGCTGTCCCTTGGTGCTCTTGTCAAAAATAAGTGGCGGCTAGATGAGAGACTGGTCTGATATACCGTGGTGACTCTTCTGTTCTTCTGTTAAACTTCCTGTTAACCCCTCCAATCAATTCTCTTAGTTCCACTAAAAAACGTTTAAAGCAAAGCCTTTCCTTCACCCAGATGAGTCATTTTTTGTGGGCACCGCTTTGGCAACCCATCAGAAGACAGTATAAGCATGCATTTCACCCCATTAGTTCCAGGAAAAAATGGCATGCTCACTAAAAAGCAATCTTTATTCTTCAACTTTAAAATGCTTAACTTTAAAAGGCCACAAATCAACACATATGGAAAAGACTCCTCCTGAGTATGTCCTATGGGCACGGTGCCATACGACATTCATTCATTTAAACATTTATCAAAGGATCATAGATCCAGGAGCTGGAAAGGACCTCAGAGGCTAAGAACAGATGTCTATTCTGGCTGCCTTGTTTTACAGATGAGAAAACTGAGGTCCAAGGAGGACTCATCTGGGATAGAAGAAAGATAAAGTTACCTATGCTATGCAGGGAGTACTATGGCATAAAACAATCTCAGAGTTCAGTCTAGCAGAGGGAATAAGATAGAAACAAGTAACAATACACAACATTCCAGGGTAAATACAGGGGAAAAAAGGACAGCCGAGAAGGTAAGGAAGGGCTCGATTATTGCACAGAGTAGTTCTGAGAGGCCTTGGACACATGCTATGGAATTATACCCAAATCACTTAATCACTTGGCTGACTATGATGCACATACTCTGTGTTAATTACTTCACTAGAAGAAGAGCTGTGAGCACAGCACAGAGGATCAGGAAAGAAGACTTGGGGTTCAACTCTTTCCTCTCTGAGTTTCACACTCTGTGTGATCAGAGAACATGCTATTCAACCTCTCAGTGCCTCTGACTACTCTTTCAAGACTCCTCCAAGGTCAGGGGTCCTTCTTCATTGTAGCAGATTTACCCAGCTGCAGTTACCTACCACACAAACTCAAAAAGGTGGCATTTCTCCCATAACATCACATGCCAACTGCTAATGTGCAACCATGGAGTCTAAGGAGAAACTGTGCTTTCTCAGTTACCTAGAGTTCTTGAGGTTCCTGCTTAAAGGAAAGAAAGACTAGAACGCTCAATGGGGCCCTTGTTTACATGACATTAAAACTCCCTTTTCTTGGTTCCAGGTAAAAAGCTTAACTTATTCCAGGAGGAAGAGATAGGAAGCTCTACAAAGAATTCATGCCACAGATATGGGTGACCTCTGAGGTCCCTTTCCACATGTGATCTTGCAAGTGTCTACATGCATTTGGGATAATGGATTTTGAATTGGAAGGGTCCTCAGAAATCCTCTAGTCCAACCTCCTCATTTTCTAAATAAGTAAACTGAGGTCTAAAGTCAAACAGTGTGGCAGAGCAGTAATTTTAATCAAGGTTCTTTTGATTTCAAATCCCAGCTTCTTTCCACTATGCCACACAAATCCTCAAACCAGGTGTTTATTATTCTTATTTCTGCTTGGGTCTTATTCCTCAAGAAGGAAGGACCATGGTCTTATCTAAGTTTTCTATGTCCTCTACCGCCCACCACCTGGCTCTGTACATAGCAGACACTTCATGGGGGTTGAAGATCGAGATTAAAGGGAGCAAGGCTAATCTGAAGTCTCCCTTCCCCCATGCCCTGGATTCCTATGGTAGAAAGCATTTAGATAAGGTTAGCAACCAAATGAAAGATGCAGCTGAACTGTGAAGTTCTCTCTCCCCACAGCAGCCCTAGAAAGCCCTTTTCCCATTCCTTAGCTCCACCCACTTCACTTGTACAATCGTGGGGTATAAATCCCTTAAGAAAGAGGCTTATGGATTCACCCTACCCAATGACATATGCACTTAAAAAGAAGAAGGGGGAGGTGGGGGAGAACAGCGAAAAAGATTAACTAAGGTGGGAGGGAAGGCCTAACACTTAAGAGCTAGAGTCAGGAAAAGAGGCAAAGGTAAAGTTTTGTATGCCTTCCAGAAATAAAGCTATATTCATATGATCAATTTATCATATTTATGTTTATGTATATTATACACACACACACATATAATTTATACTTTGGCATCAGTCTTCTTGTACCTGACCCACAAAGACCACAGAGTGACCTAGTTGGCATTAACTTTTCTTCTGGGAGCACTGGGCCACAGTGGACAGGCTGCTAGATTTGGAGCCAGGAAGTCTTGGATCCCACTCGATAACTGTGTTCAAGGGCAAGTTATGTAGCCTAGAGAAGTTAGCTTGTTTCCTCATCTGTAAAGTGAGATTTATGATATCTCTAATAACAAGACTGCTAGAAGCTTTAGATAGGGTAACTGCATAAAGTTGTATTGTAAACCTTAAGTGTTTTGTAAATCAATTGTTATGCTTTCTATATAATTTTAAGCATATAACAAGGTTTAGCTCCACACATGTCAAGAAATGGTTAAAGAGGTAAATATAGTCCTATTTTTCCACCCCCACTACCCTTACGCAAAGGGAGAAAAGGTGAAATGTGGAAATTCTCTCTACCATGAAGATGATAGATGCAGTCTAGCAAGTTTTTAATTTCCAGTCCTAGACAATTCTGTGGATTTATGTGTCACATAGCTCTGGGTCTGAATTCGCATATTCTTGACTCTGAGGCAAGCCCACTATACACTTTACCAAGCTTCCTCTTAGAACAGCAAGAGGGCAAAGTCTAACTCTGCCATTCACTGGTTGAGAGACCCCTGGCAAGTCCAAGTTTCCTAAAAATATAAAATGAGGGGACCGAACTAGAATCAGCATTTCTTAAACTGTGTGTCACAATCCCACAGACTTCAGGTCCCTTACAGGTTTGAATCTATGATTCCATCCTCTAACAAAAAGTTGATTTTTTAAAAAACAGTTCTTAAAAAAAAAGTGAAACAAACTGGGAAAGGTGATAACGCCAGGTAACTGATGGTGAGTGGAATTTTAGGAAGAGGAGTGAAGGGAAGGAAATAGAATGATTTTTACTAGGCCAGTCTTTTCAGCCTTGACTGCTCATCTAAAATCCCACCTTCTGCAAGAAGCCTTTATTTAATCGCCCCCCCTTATGCTAGTACCTTCCCACTGAGACGTCTCCAATTTGTCCTGAGTCTATCTTTTTTATTAGATTGTTTGCTCCTTGACTTCTGCCTTTTAGCACTGTGCCTGGCACATGGTAGCAGCTTAATAAATGCTTGCTTCCTTCATCTGACTGTGGTTTCTCAGTCCCCTTTGCTACAGCATCATTCACGTTCTTGGACTGAGGTCCTCTGAGCACTGAACTGTCTTTTGCCTTTTTTAGTATCTCCAATATTTAGCACAGTGCCTGATACATAGTAGGAGATTAGTAAATACTTGCTGACTAGCTGAGACTTTGGGAGGAGGAAAAGGGATGAGACAAAAGGAAAGAGACAGCAGTAAGCTTTCAGAACAAGGGCTGTATCTCCCCAGAAGTTGAAGGCTTTCACCAATCTAGATTTCTAATAACTGTCATAAAGAGGCTGCTAATACTATATGGAATAATTGTCTCTGCTGAGGTTTCAGAAGGAGCTCCTTTTAGGAAGATCCAATCCTTTTCCCAACAAAAAGGATAAGAAGTCATTCTGAGGATCAGATCATTCCCCTCTCCCCTACAGACTCTAAGTAACAACTGTGTGGTTCTGAGACTCCCATTCCTAAGGAAAAGAGCTGCACTATAATTCTGGGACAGAGAGCAATTTCAGCTACAGAATCAGGACCAAAGACCACTTTTAGGATGAGAAAAGCTATAGATAATTGGACAAGTGAGTGGAAATGGTGGATCATAAAATTATACACAACTACAATTATACACACACACACAAAAAAAAATACAAGTGGAAGAGACTTAAGTGATAATTTAATCTAACTCCCTCTCTCTACAAAAGTGGAAAGTGAGGCCTAGGGTAAATGTATTCATGCAAGGTCCCACAGGAAATAAAGAGCAAAGTAGGAATTCAAACCCAGGTATTCTGTTACAAATCTAAGATTCTTTCTACTATGTATTCCACAGTTCTAGTAGAAGAGCAAAGGCACCTCATTTTTTTTTAAATTGGAGACTTAGATAACCAAGCCCACTAGCAGCATACTTCAAAGGCTGAACACCCTCACACAGGTGACTGTTAGAACACAGTAAGATATGTATTAATAAGATGCATATTTGTTTTGCTATATGGTAATTAGGCATAAATGGTAGGCAATTCACATAAATGACTGTAATTAGCATTAAGTTTTTTTTTTTTTTAAGTGCCTGGGAGGCTGGTTCAGAAGGAACTTCAGTAAAGTCAAAAATCAGTTTTCATTTCATTTCTTTTTGCTTTGAGTTCTTCAGTAGTGATAAATTATCCTTCCTATCAACACCTGATCTTCCTGATCTGGAAGGTGCCTATGGTTAAGGTTATCTACCCTCTCTTGAAGTAGTCAGCTAATTAGTTGCTGTCTGAAAAGATTATCTGGTCTTCTTTTCTGAAATAAATTATTTTTGAAGCTAAAAATCAAATTCCCCTTTATTTACTCTTATGTACATTTTTTTTTAAAAAAAAGATTAAGAAACATTCATTTTTGAAAAAAAACAAAGGCTCTTAAATTCAGCTTTTTTTCCCCTTACCACACAGCCCCAGAGGTACTTATTCCTGCTAAACCATACACTTCATGAAGGCAGGGACCAACTTTCTATCTTCAACAGCCCTAGCTTAGGACTTGGCACACCCCACTCCCCGGACAAATCTCTTTCCAACACCAATTCAACTGTCAGAAATCTTAGTAAGAGATAAAGCTTTTCACTCTATAGAGAAAGATAAAAGCTTAAGCCTTTTTGCAAATCCTTGGGATTGCTGGTGTTTTTAATCCTTGCGCTTGGGTGGGAAGGAGAAATTCTGAAGAACTGAGCAGGCAAAGGTGGTACCAACTCACTTTGTCAACTGTATGGTAGATGGATTAGAGAGGGGAGAAACTGGAGGCAAAGAAATCAAGTAAGACCAAGAAGGAGCCTGAAGTAGATGGACAGTGATGGTTAGGAGAACAGCAAGAGGAGGATAGATACATCAACAGGACTTAGCAGCTGTTTGGATGTCAGGGCTAAGCAACAGGGAAGAACCAAATCTAGAAGAGACATAATCAGATGCCACCCTCTCCCTTTATAGGTGAAGAAACTCAATAGGAGAGAGTGACTTGTCCAGGGGTCACTAAGGCAGGAAAGAACAGGTCTTTAACAGTCAATTCAGTCTACTATATATATACTATACCACATTGTTTCCTGTGAAATGCCAGTCAAGAAGAAATGTGGCTTGAGAATTCAAGAACCAGGGATAGAAATGGAGATCAATGCTTTAAAAAAAAAAAGAAAAGAAACCAATAGACGCTCATGGTTTCATAAACATTTCTTTGCGGGGGAGGCCCCATTAGAACATTTGTATTTGAAAGATTATGTTCACAATAAAAGTTTTGTTTAAAAACACCCCCCCACCCCCAACATAGAGATTGGTAAATTATATGCTATAACTAATGCAGGCAGGCAGCAAACCAGTAAGCTCACCTATGGCCCATTCAGTTCAAAGCTTAAAAACCAGAACTTTTGAAATTCCAGTCTTCCAATCCCTATTTAATGTTCTCCATCCTGTTACATGATAGGAGTTCAAGGAAGAGAATCTCATACCAAAGTTTATACAAAGATCTGTGGTGAAGATTGTAAAGGGTCTTCTCTGTCCTGAGCTCCAAACCCACACGTGCAACTAAGAGAAGGCCCACTCCACTGGCTGCCCCACTGGCATCTCCAGATTGCTGGAGCAGAAAGGAGTCAGTGGAGGCAGGTCGGCTCCTGGCTCTACCATTCCAAACAGGCTACTTCAAAAAGCAGGAGCTTCTGGCAGTGTGCCTAGGAAATCGGACAAATGTGGTCCAGCAGCAAGGCCTTCCCCAAAGAGAAAAGCCTTAGAAGGTGGAGTTTGGGAACCTTCCCCAAGAGACCTACCTGGGTCCCACTGCCACGCATGATGTCCTCTGGAATGGCATAGATCTGGTTCTCCATTTCTACTTTCTGGAGGCCATTGTCTGTTACTCTTACTCGTAGTACACGGAAGTTGGTTCCTCCAAGGTCCAGAGCAAGGAAGTCTCCGTCTTCTGCAGGGAAGAAAAAAGAACTGTATTTCTTGGCACCTTTCTCTGACGGTCAAAGGGATTTGAGATTGTTTGATTTGATCAACTTCCTCACTTAGAAGGTTTCATCAGTAAGGAGACAGTAACTGAGCAGTGCTTCTTCACTCAGTCAGGGACAGCAGCAACACTGGGGCATTGCCAAGGTGCTGTGTTCAGTGCAATGTTCTATGTACCTGACACTAGATAAATGCTTTTTGACTTAGTACAAAGTCATCCACTGAACAAAGGTTTTCATGGGTCTTAAGGCGGCAGAATCCTGTATACTGCGCACCGTCTTTGCATGAGCAAAGTACAGAATGGACGCAAAAGAATTGGGTTTAAACCTAGATCAACGACCTTACCACCTGTGTAAGCTTTAGGCAAATCCCTTCAAATTTCTGGGTTTTCTGGTTTCCTTATTTAAAAACCAAGAGAGATCACTGGAAGAGGCAGCAGAGTCAGGTGGGCTGTGAAGTGGAGTCAAAGAGGTGGCTGTCCAAGGACCTCTAGGTCAGTGTTTCCCAACCAGGCCATATGACAGACCATTACAAATATGAGGAACCCTTAGGCTGTGTGAATCCTCTGCCTCCTAGAGGACTCTACCTTCCATAGCCCCAGGCTCTCAGAAGCTCGAAGAAGGCAGAGCCTATGAATGAAGAAGGAGGGAACTGGAACTGGAAGAACAGATTAGGGAGAAGGAATGATCTGAGGCTTTTAAAAGTAAGGGCCCTTAGGTCTTTAAACATTTTAGGGAGCAGTAAAATTCATCCAGGAAACAATAATTGTGAAATACAGCTTTAGCAAATACTGAGAAAACTGAAGGTACAATTTATGTGGGGTTGGCCAACACAGTCTGTACTCTGGAAAACCATATAACCTAGGAGGAAACACAATAGAATTACAGACCACATTCAGAGTTCACATAAGCCAGTTGTTTATTTGCTGTTATCCTACTTTACATGATAGACTTCAGAATATTTGGAGACCGTGATTATGTTTTCTCTCCATCTTCCAATAAAAATTCTTCAGAGGTGGCAGTATATAGTAGGATGACTAGAATGCTGTATTTGGAATCAGCACAGCCTGGGTCCAAAGCCTTCTTTAGATACAGAATCATAAAAGGCAATTTTACAGTGCTTTTAAGGTTTGCAAAGTGCTTTACAAATACTGTCTCATTTTATCTTTACAACCCTGGGAGGCAGATATTATTATTATCAACCCATATTATAGATGAAGAAACTGACTTGCCCAGGCCCTCCTGACTCTGAATTCGGCAGCCAGCTCTGTGGTCAAGTCCCTTAACTTCTCTGGATCTCAGCTGTTCATCTAATAAAATTAAGCGGTTCAATCAAATCGCCTCTAAATCTATGGTCCTATGACCCTGTAATAATGATTCCATGGATACAGCACTTGAGGATATACAAAACAGAGGATATACAAAACACTTTTATCTGGTCTTTACAACAGCTCCCAAGCTGCCATCCTCTGGACACAAATCTAGTTTCATAATAGCTAAATACAGTACTCCTAACTAGTGCAGAGTAATAATGGGTCACCCTTATTTACTCACTACACTTGTATTAATTAACAGCTTTTATATTAAATGGCATTCCTTTTTTTTTTTTAAGCAGCCTCATCCCAATGAACTTATAGTCAACTAAAAGGCCTAGGCTTTTTCAAAAGATCCGCACATTTAAGCAAGTCTTTCACAGTCTCTAAATGTTCAACTGAGTAGGACAAATGCAGATTTCTTCTTTTAACTTGGCCCTGATGCCTGCCTGTGGAGATCTGTATCCTATGATCCCTCGCAGCTCTGAAACATATGCTAATCTATAAGTCTGCTAAATATACTGTCAGGATCACAAAGTTCCAGGTGCTCTCCTTTAACCAATGCTTGTAATCAACCTAAATACTTTTATAGCTGTAGGAAGCAATTCAATGACTACCCACACTTTCCTAGTAACTCTACTCCTTGTCAATTCAGAATTCCCAACATCTGGGAATTCCTCAGGTCTTCCCTTTCCTACCCTGAACTGTTCCCTACCCCAAAGACCTTTTCAGATAAATGCCCTCTGATCGATATTCAACTGGCTTTGGATCACTGCACTATCACTCAGCCCACATGGTGTCAAGAGAAATCATGCCAAATACTTTGCAACACCACGATGTACTATGTCCACAGAATTCCTCTGATCCTACCCCAATCAAAAAGGAAACATTTAACCTGGAAAGCAAATTCCCAAATAAATGTGTTACACCACGCTTCTCTTTGGCAATGCTGAAAGGTTAAGTATTTGCTCCTCTTTCTACTCTACAGCCGCCTTTTCCATGAAGTCTTCCAGGACACCTGCTCACTCACTGCTAACACTGGGTAAAAACAAACCTCTTCAAATTTCTCCTAGCATTTTACACGGACCTTTCTCATTACACTTAACTGATCTTCTTGCGTATCACAGAACGTAAGTTCTTCCTCAAACTCTAGGTTCCCTAAGAGCAGGTTATGTTATTCACATATGTATATATACGTATATATGTGTGTGTATACAGAAAAGATTTATATATGTACCTTGTGCCATCAATTATGTGAGAAAATCAGTTCCCACCCCATTCCTCCCTCCTTTATCCCCTCAGTATATCTTTTATTCCCTTACTTTTCTTCTTTTAAGATCAACCTAACCTAACAAAAATTATTCCCAGGCCTTCACAATCCAATTTAACTCTTCTATGACCCCATGAATGTTTTCAGGGGGATGCCTTTATCATCACCACCAATCCTCTCAATTAGAATGGTGAAGGTGGTACCTTGGATGGTTAGAGAGATTAGGAAGTTTAACATAGTCTCCTTCAATTAAGAAGGAGTGGAATGACTTGCTTCACTGTAGTAAAGATAAATTTTAGTGGACCCAACTTTCTCTAGCTTTCACGGGCAGCCTATAAAAGTTAGGAGCACAGTACAAAGATGGAAAGAATTCAGGGTTGAGGTTGGATCAAGAGTGATTTAAAACACTGACAGAAGAAGTCTACCCAACTCTTCTAATTCCAAACCTAGCATTTGTTTTACTACACATACATCTTGTCCAAGCTGGATCTGAGGAAGATGTACATCTATCACAAAACGAGCACTACGGAAAGACTCGGAAGGATGTGGTACTCATCTCTCCTGAGGCAAGCCAATCCATTTGGGAGCAGCCAGTTGGTTAGTGAGGACATTTTTCCTTGCATCAAGACTAAAGACCACTGGAACGCAAACAATCAAGTTCTGGTATGAGAAAGGAGTGGAGATGAGTAAAACGGACATTAAGTGAAGTCTTATGCTTTACAGTTTTATGAGCTACATCTGATCAGTATTTAAAGCTGTCCCCAAGTGGGATAGGCTAAAGCAATAGGCATCCCATAAATCTCCTCCTAAAAAGAGATCTGTGAATTAAGCTGAATTCACTACACACTGTGAACTAATCTATTGTAAAGACCACATATATCACTGTCACAAACACCACTCACACCCCTAACCTCCCCCTGTTTCATTTTCTCTTTGTATCCCCAAGGCGTAACATGGTATTTTTCCAGTAACAGGTACCTAAATGTTTGTAAACTGAACTGATTACTAAAAAGTATAGTGTTGTTTTTGAAATGTCATGAGCAATTACTCATTTTCTTCAAGAAAGAAAAGTGCACAACATTGTTATGTGAAAACCATTGAAATTCCAGAAGGCAGACTCAGGAACAGTCATTCATACATGAAAATACTAATCAGGCATCACCTGATGAAAGACATGGGAGATACAGAATTCAGATTACACAGTCTTTCCCTCTCATGGAGCTTATTATAATCTGGTTGGTTGTTGTTGCTTCTTGGAAAAGGACAAAATGACATCACTAGTTAAAGTCAAGTTACAATGCATCAGACTGTGGCTGATCAGACCAATATGAGCTCAGAAAGCTCTACCACAGGTTGGGTACAAAGAGGCCATTCCATGTGACCCTTTGGAATGGATTCTCTAAATCTGCGCATCTCGCATTTTTTTGAACTATATCAATTTTGCTTTACTCATAGAACATGGCACATTCTCTGATGAGAACACATTATGCTGAGCAGTCCTGTGCCAGAGTCTCCCAGATCACACAATCAATTCCAAAGTTCTTAAGAGAGACTTTAAGAGTGTCCTTGTATCACTTCCTCTGACCACCATTTGAGCACTTGCCCTGTGAGAGATCTCCATAAAGGAGCAGAAAAAAAAAATAACTATAATAGAGAATAAACTAAAGAGGCTAGGGTTCTAGGCTCCATTACCATCCTTAAGAATCCAGAAGAACTTCCCAGATGTAGACAGAAACCCTAATCCTGCCCAAACAGAGCTTGTGAAAGCTGGCAGTTCAGCTCAACACAAACCAGGCCCACTACTGGAACAATTCAGAGGATAATTACAGTAACCAAACCCTGAGCACCAGTTCACAAGCAATTCTACCTCTCAAAGAGGAAGGAAATCCACTACTCCATGAAGGTTGGATGTGCTGACTGGCACTGTCTGAGGGTGTGAGCCGTACCATGAGTCAGTCACATTGCAAACTACCCTTTTTTCTTGATTTCTGATAAGGAACTTTCAGAAGGGAGGTCCCGTCATAAAAAAGCCCTGGTGACTATGACAGTAATAGGACAGGAAGTAAAAATGGTTACTGCACTTAGTTTAAAAGTACACCAGAGATTCCTAGAGTACTGTTGGGGGAACCAGCATCCCTGAAAGCACCACTGGGGAGCAATCACAATGGCCTCTTTGGAAAATGAACCAATCCACAAATTATTAAGCACCTTCTTCGTGCAGAACACAAAGGATGAAACACTCCCTCGTGGTGTTTACGTTCTAATAGAGAAATTGAAAAAGTGTAAAAACAGAGTAAATAAATAAATAGAAACATGTACAAAATAGTTAACTAGAGTTACCATGTCCAAGTGAGCTTCCCAAAGCACATGACCACCCTCTACTCAGTAAACTCCAGGGCTTCTCCATCACCTCTAGGAGCAAATATAAAAACACTCTGGAAGTCAAAGCCTTCCATAAACTGCCCTGCCCTCTCACCTTTCCAGTATTCTTACACCTGCCAAGAACTCCAGGGCACAGCGGGATGCTCCAGGCATTTTCAGTGGCTATCCCGCATGCCTGGAATGCTCTCTTTTCATCTCTGATTCCTCGCTCCCTCACTTCCTTCAAATTCCACCTAAAATCCCACCTCCCCTAGTTAGCCTTTCCCAAACCCTCTAAATGTCAGCGCTTTTCTTCTGCTGATTATCTGTTTGTGCAATTCTTGTATATAGTTCGTTTGTAAATGTATGTATGGAGTCACCCCCATTAGATTGGGGCTCTTTGAGAAGAGACTTGTCTTTCGTCCTTCTTTATATCCTGAGCATGTAGCAGTGTCTGGCACATAGTAGGTGCTTAATAAATGTTGACTGACTGGTGGTCACTCAATCTTATTTGCCTCAGTTTCTTCATCTATAAAATGATCTAGAGAAGGAAATGGCAGTATCTTTGCCAAGAAAACCCCAAATGGGGGTCACAAAGAGTGGGACGTTACTGAAAAACAACTGAACAACTCCATCACATCTTCATTCCAGTCTTGTCAGCTGTTCTCTGTCCATGACATTCCATCCCCTGCCTCTGTGATATTTGCCCAAGTGTCCCACATCTGAAATGCCCTTCCTTCTTCACCTCTGCCTTGAGGAATCCCTAAGTTTCCATCAAAGCATAGCTCAGCAACCATCCTCCTCCATGAAGCTCTTCTGGATTTCCCTTCCTGCCAGTTATCAACAGTCTTTCCCTCTAACTTTGTTTATCCTTGCTCCAGGTCACTTAACTATTGAGGGGCCAAGACTCAACGAAAGCTAGGTCTTCTGTCTCCAAGACTTTCCTCCACTACCTGCCACTCACAATGCCCTTCTACAGGACAAGCTGTGGCTATACTAATAACACAAAATAATAAGTTACATTCCTACAGTGGGTTAAGGTTTAGAAAACTTTTGTGTGAGTTGATGAATAAGTATTATCATCATTTTAGAGATAAGAAAACTGAAGTTTTATGGTTCGCTCGGTGTCACAAAGCTATTAAGTAATGGAGTGTGACTCCAACCGGAATCTTGGGAGGCTGCTTCCACTGTCCACACAGATAGAGAATTTAAGTGCTATGAATTTTATAGGTGAAAGGGATCAGTGTGGGCACACAGATTGAGGGCTCTCTGAAGGGAGTAACGAGCAAGCAGCACCCAGTTCCCTCCAGCAGCATGAATTGTTCATGGATAGCCTCTGTCCTCCAGGCATATCAAAGAGTTTTCCCAAAGTAGCACCTATTGGTACTTCCTAGTCACCTTTAGCTCAGTTCACGATAGAAAATCACGGTAAGATTTGGAGGGTCAAGACAAAAGAATTCTGACTCAACCAACAAGGTTATTTAGTATCCAGATCTGGCCTTGCCTTCCCATACATTGAGGCAAAAGCTCCAACCTGTCTCCCTGACCTCCTAAAGCTAGGCTGGGGAACTTTATAGCTCGAAGGTTCTTTCTTAAATCCCACTTCTGTTGAGAGCTTTATTGGCTGGTCTGTCTAGCTGATGGAAAAACGGGAGCTAAAAGCCAGCTCCCTTGATTTTAAACACTAGCTTCTGGGAGTTAGAGGAAGTCTTAGAAATCACCCATCACCTAATCAGAGCTGTGCATCTCCTAATGTGAGCTCTTCTCACTTATGTGACATTGCCTTCTTTAAGGAAAAAGCCAAAAGATACCGGGCACTCTTCATGCAGGACAAGGTTGCTAAGAAACAAAGACAAGGACAGAGAAGAGTATGTAAATCCTTCTCAGAAATGCAACTGCCTTTGCTCAGTGACTGAGATTTTACTTCTCACCAGGTCCTGTCCTCCAGTGAACTGTCCACTCCCAGCTGTGGCTTTTACAAGGCCTTTGCAACTCCAGGCTTTTTATGGAAACCTTGGGACTCACCCTGGTGTGACTTTTTTTTTTTCCTTCTCCTCACCCTCCCTCCTCCACTGGCCTGAGGCAACATTTCTGAGTATATTCCAGTTCTGAGTTTCCCTGGGTAGTTCAGGCCTCAGTAGGATTCTACGAAAGCTGCATGCTGGTTGATTAAATATCTCTCATGGGGGCTGACAAATAAAAAGAAAGTCAAACTGCCTCTATCAGCACTCTTAATTTCTGAACACATTCAATGCGCTGAGCTAGCTACTCTGCGGGGATTAAGGCGGCTGGGGCTGCCTTTGTGCCAGGGGGATGCTCTCACGAGGATGGGGTCCAGACCAAACTAAAGCTGGGCTGATTTAGGAGTCCAACTCCCCAGCAGATTCTGGTCAGAAGTCATCTTCATGACAGGGGTCGATCACCTTGACCTTCCTAGGCTTTGGCCATGGCCTTTCTGATGAATTACAAGCAAGAAATATCAAGGCTCAATTACTCTCAATAATTATTCCCAATGTAGAATCTGAACTTGGACAGGAAGGCTGGATATGGATCAGGAGGGCTGGCTTTGAGATCTGGCTTGGGCATGAGCTGGGGCACAATGGGCCAGGTCACCCAAGGTTTCTGAGCTAAGTCTCAGCTTCTGGGTATCTTAAAAAAAAAAAAAAAAAAAAAGGAACAATAAAATTTGAAATTCTTACTTCATAGGGCTATTAGGAGGAAAGGAAATCTTCAAGCACCAAAGTGAGTTTTTAATTATTCTTATTATAAAATGGGCTATCATATCCTCCTTACTACCACCCTCCCTCTGCACCCCCATGTCCCCAAGCTGGAACATTCCTTTCTGGATCTGGTCTAAAAGAAGGGGATGAGATGCAACAGAAAGTACTTCAGGAGAAGGTTGCCCCTGAACAGCAAGGTTACATGAGTCCATGACATACTCTGAATGTCTTCATTTCCTGTCATCACTAAATAACTGTTGGCAAGAGATGAAGCAATACTTTTCCACAGGCCTTACAAGTCCACCTAAGAGCTGTCAGATTTACTTTCTGACTCTATCTTTTTCAGAATGTGAGATCCCCATCTCTCTTCCTCCTTGGGGCAGAGTTCAATAGTTCTTCTCCCAGGCTCGATCTGAATTACTGTAGCAGTAAAATGATAAAAAGACAAAGACAGGTGTGAGAGATTTAGCAGATTACAAGGGCCTCAAAGCTGAACAGTAGTTGTTTTAAGATATGACAGAAAATTGCACAAATTCATTAAACTGAGCATACCCTCTGATCCAATAATACCTACTATTAAACCCATATCTAAAGAGGCCAAAAAGAGGAAAAAGACCTATATATACAAAAATAGAGCAGCAGGTTTTCTAGTATCAAAGAACTAGAAATTAAGGGAGAATTCATCTACTGGACTGATTAACTGTAGTACTGTAATGGAATATTATTGTACCATAAGAAACAATGAAAGGGACAGAGTAAGACCTACAGAAACCAATATAGAGAAAAATGAATGTAATAAGGAGAAGTTTATACAATAATAACACTATCAATTCAAACCACTAATTTCTGATCAACTCAAATAACCATGATTCTGGAAAAATAACGATGTTATTAACCTGAGAGAGGTGACAGATTCAAGAATACGAAATGAGACATTTTTTGGACTTGTCCAATGCCAGAAATATTTTTTTTGCTCGACTATACATATCTGTCATTTTAAACATTTGTTTCTCTTTATATTCCCCTCAACAGTTTGGCATTGGAGAAAACTGATTTTTATTCACTGAAAAATGCTGATTTAAAAAAGATATAATGTGTTGAAATGTTGAAAAAGTGTCTGAAAAAGGCCAAGTATTTTATAATTTCCAACCTGCCCCAATTTTGCTTAATAATAACAACAAATGACAATTATGTGTCATTTTGTGTACATTATTTCACCTTTTAAATCACTTTCGCCCTCTAGATCACAATTTCTTTATCTGTACATGAAGGCTTTCTAGATTCCTATCTTATGATTCCTTGCATAAAAGAATTACAATTTACTACCGAAGAACTACAAGGAACTTTTAAAGGTTGCCTGCACCAACCCTGTTATTATCAGATGAGTAGACTGAGGGGCCCAGAGGAGAAGTCATTTGCCTACTATAGCACACAGGCAACTACTGTTAATTAAACAAGATTCAAATCCAGGCTCTCTGATTCCAAATCTCTCTCTCTTTCCACTAGACCAATACTATACTTCATACTGGAAAAGCTTAGCCTATCCTGAACTTGCCCTATAGTGGAGAGGAACGGGAGGGAGGAAGGTCAATGCCACAGTAAACAGAAGCGGAGATGCAATGGTTGATTTTACTAGGAAGTGGCTGGCATCAGGCAAATTCTTTTACCTATATTTGGGACCCATCACTTACCTCTCCCCAGCCTGCATTCCTTGCATGACAGGAAAAATTCATCCATAAGCATCTAATTTAGGGAATCAGATTTAAGTTTGGTTTAGGATTTCTAACTTAAATAGCAATACAGGAATCAGTTTTAGACTATAATTAACTCTAGACTCTGAAATAAATTCCTGAAGAAAACTGATGTAGAGGCAGCAATATTAAATTGTGGCTGTAAGGGGTCATTTAAAAGACCTGCATTTTAGAGTCAGTGCTGTGTGGTCCTGGGCAAGTCACTCGGAATTCCAGAATGTTAGATTAGAAGTGAGTTGACTTCAAATAGCCCTGTGGTCCTCAGGTTTCTTCTTACAGGGCTAGAATTTAGGCAGTGAGTTTCCTTTTAAAATACATTTTGAAAACACTTGTTACTAGAAGAAAAAAAGCCTGACAACAGAAATGGCCCGTATGTCCAACAACTGAAATGTGGCTTCATAAATTATGATTAATGGAACAGCAATTACATTAACGAAATAGCACTGAATATTTATTATTAAATAATTAAATATTGTGTTAATTGAATCTTAATGTTGATATAATAAAAATGAGGAAATACTAAAAAACTGTATGAAATGATGCAAACTGAGATGACTCAAATTGAAACAAAGCACTCATCTATTAACTATAAAAAGAGAAACAAAGTTAAAGATAGTACCAGATAGTCATTTTCTGTTTGCTGCCCATAAATTATTTGGTCCTATTTGTTAAATGCTAGGCATTTTATATAAAATTATGTATGTATTAGTTTCCTTCATTAACACTTTCTATAGCTTTCCAAGTAGCTAACAAAGTTACCCCATGAAATCTAAATTTTATTTATAGGTACTAATGTATATCTATATATCTATCTATATCTATCTATATATATATAGGTGTGTGTATACATATGTGTATATGTATGCATATGTCCTAAGTGAGATACAAGACTAAGGCATAAATTATTACTCAACGGCCCCCCCCACCCCAAACCTTACATCACAAAACTATGTCACACTTTTTAAAGCATGTCTGCACGAACAGAGGCAGAAATCACTGGTTTCTTGAAGGTTAGGGCCACAAGGGATTATCTAGCCCAACTCTTTTTCTTTCACAGAAGTAGTAAGTGAGGCCCAAAGAAATTAAGTCACTTCCTTAAAATTACCTATCTAATTAGTAGGTCTCACAGTTAGCAAACTTGACACCCATACTCCAATTGCCTTGCCTCTCAGTCCAATGTCCTTTCCATTATACTTTGGTGACTAGATCTCAGGTCTCCGTGTTTTTTTCCTTTGTTTTGCAATCATTACTCATCTGACTATAGACACAGAAGAACTGGATCAGTATTCCAGCCCTCTCTTATATAGGGAAGACCCAAGGAGCCAATCAATCATGACTTCAACAGCCTTGAAGAAAATGTGGTGTTCTGAAGACAGCACTGGATGAGAGGTTGGGTGCTTTGTGATCTATAGTCACAGTCAGGCCATCAATTAACTATGTGAGATTGGATAAATCAGCTCCTCTCAATGAATTTCAGTTCCCTCCTCTGTAAAAGAAAGTGCTTTGGAAATAATGTGGTGGGAAAGGAATCTGGGTCTGTTAGAAGCCTAGCTTGGTTCCTTTACTATATGCTTCCTCCATTTTCTCATTTGTAAGAACAAAGGAGTTGAACCAGATGATTTTTGACATCTATTTGTCTATTTGCAACAATAAAAATTGGGATAGTCAACTTGATAAACCCAGCAAGAAAGACAAAGAGAATGGGGACATAACAGGTCACCAGAAAGAGGGAGGCATGCCCGAAAACTTGACTTGGCCCTCTTGTCCTCAATGACATCTCTGGCACTGGGACTTTATTCTATTTATCTAAGCATCTCTTCTCCAGGCTACAGTTTCTAGCATAATGCCTGGCATACAGTAGATAATAAATCATGAATGAATTTTATGTAAACACAAGACAAAGCAAAGCAACCCCTTTTAAATCAAGCTTGTCAGTACATTACCCTGTTATTAGGGCACAGCAAACCCATGTCTCCTAATATAAGCTACCTTAAGCAGTTTTTTACAAATCCATAGACATGGCCACATAACCCCAAACTTAGCAGACTGTTTCACACAGTGCAATCTTCACAATGCAATGCAAAGTCACAAGGGAACCTGAAGTCAGAAACGTGGGTTCGAATTCTGGCTCCAAAATTTCTAAGCTATGTGACCAAGGATAAGGCATTTAAACTCTATAAATTCAACTTTCTCAGCAGTAACATGGAGATAATATACAATATTGTTGAAGTCCCAAGTCTGTTTTGATTACTTTGAAAGCATCGGAATAATGTATTTAAGTTTATTGTTGTAAATAATGAAAACTTAGAAGCAGAGAAAATATCCTGAAGTACAGTTCAGAGGATTAGCTTTGGAGTCAGAAGACCTGAGTTCAAACCCTGACTACTTAAGCAAATTACTTTCCTTTCTCTAGACTTTAATTTCCTCGGTAGTAAAATGACGTTGGATCAGACTGAGCTCGAAGATGTTTTTCTGGAAGGAGATGCTATGAATATACTCAAGTGGAAGGAGTCTTGGAAGTAGGGTGTTAGGGTCCTTGAGACTATTATAGAAGCACAGTAAGTTGGCTTGGGGCATAATTCTTTTTGTAGATAGTAAGCGTAAGTGGTTTACCTCTAACAAGAGGTAGGCCCCAGTTTCCAGAATGTTAGTCAGAAATGAGCATCCTTCTCCTTTCCAGCAGAATGAGCCCCCTGAGACAAATATTAATGTGTATAATAAGAGATACACAGCTTCATGGCTACAGGTTAGGAATTTTCTTTTCTTAAAAGAAATCTGCTAGGGCTAAAGTTGGTAAGAAGTGAGCACACTAGGAATTCTTGTATCGTGCACAAGCCAGCAATCTATGGTACTCACTCCATTAGTTCAAAAAATAACAGGAAAGATATGATATAGAGGAAACACACAGGACAACAGGGAACCAACCAGACTCTTCTGGAACTCAGAACTAACAGGTCGCATGGGGTGGGGTGGGCAGTAGATGAAGACAGGGAACCAGACTGAGATACAGGTGTCTCTTCTTGGTGTCTGCCCGTCCAAATCATCTCCTCCGAGCTAATCCTGCTTTCCTATCTTTTCTGTTGAGCCCACGGTTTCTCTTCCAAGTATGAAATAATCGAATATGAGAGCTAGAGGGGACCTATGAAAGCTCATTTAGAAGATGATCTCCAAGAACAGAATTTAGATTTTTGGACCACAGCTTAAATAAAATACAAGAACAGTTAACAAAGGCTGATAAAAGTTTATGTGCCTAGAGTCCTGTAAATCTAATCAAAAAAGCTATAAACTGAAAAGGAAGTGGGAAGGAGAGAACTGCATGGGCACATTATTATTACCAAGTCTGATACTGCAGAGAGCGGCAACATTATAGGAAGAAGACCATAGGAAACATCCAGAGGTTCCCAAGAGATAAAGTCAGTAATAAAACCCTTGCCTTCAGATGTCTATACACAACTGTATGAATAGCCAGCAGATGAACCAGATTCTAATTCAAAAAGGCAAATTTGGCCAAATAGTTACCACTGAGACATATGGGACAAGATGCATGACTTAACTGGAACCTAGTCTACTACAAATGTTTTCCTAATTCAAAAGGAGTAAGATAGATGAGGAAAAGAAACACAAAAGAATAAAATACGGCTACCTCTCTCAACGGGTAGAATAATGTTAAGGGACAACAGAGAAAAGGCAGACATGCGTTGATGCACTCTTCCACTGCTTCCGTGTTTTTGGTCAAGAGGAATGATCTTTGAAATGAAAAGGGACAGAATAAAGATGACTAACAGAAAATTGCTGTTCAGAACAAGTAAGGAGATTATTAGAGCGTCTGACTGGAGGATATGACTACCTTTGATAAGTTTGAGTCACTTGGCCAAGATGAACTATATTCTGAAAGAACTAATAAAATGATCTTCAAAAGGTTCTGGGGAAATGGAGAAGGTGCTTGAGGAACAGAGAAAGGCAAACTGTCCTAGTTTTCACCAAAAAAAAAGAAAAAGAAGATGGAATCTCTATACCATAGGCCAGTGAACTTGACTTTAAAAATCTACAATACCCAATGCTAATGGAATGGTTAATGACTATCTAGAAAAAAATCAGAGTAGTTTCAGCTAACAGCTTCTGTCAGATTAACCGTATGCCCCTTTAAGACAGGATTACAAAACTACAATTGTGGGGAACTTCTCTGTATAGTTTATATTTTATCTAAAAATTTGGCAGTCATGCTCTTCTTGTGAAATAAGATGCAGAGATGTGTGCTAGAAGACAAAAAAATTCTATAGACTTGGAATCAGTTGCACGGGAAACTCATTGGGGATTCAAGGTCCAGCTGGAAAATAAAGGCAAGACATAGTAGGCATATCAAGATGACACAAAACTGGGAGACACTGCTAATGTAGTGGGCAGCAAAGTTAGGATCCAAAAAAACCTTGATGGTTTACAATGGTAGTGTCAAACTCAGAAAGAAATGGGGCCACTAAACCATACATACGAGATCCCATGGCTGCATATTAACTTAGAAAAAACATATATTAATATTCCCTAAGTTCTACTGTATTTTTATTTATTTTGTTAAGTATATCCCAATTAAATTTTAATCTGGTTTGGGTCACACTAAGCAGTGTTTGACTCCTGGCCAAGAACACCAAGTCAAATTTACTGGCTTTGAAAAAGCCACTTCATAAAGGACAGCTAGGAGGTGCAGTGAACAGAGCACCAGGCCTGGAGTCAAAAAGACCTGAGTTCAAATGACGCCTCAAGACTAGTGATGTGATCCTGGCCAAGTCACTTAGCCTGTATTTAAAAACAGCCCCTCCCTCCCAGGGTAGTTGTAAGGATAGACTGAGATAACTGCGGCAGGCATTCATTACAGCGCCTACATACATGTTAGCTCTTAGCTATTCCTGTGCAACATACGGGAGACAGAAAAGGTATATATTTATATGGTACCTACTATATGCTGGGCACTCTTATCAAGTGCTGTTTGTTTTACAAATATCTCATTTGATTCTCACAACAATCCTGCGAGGTAAGTGC
Organism: Bettongia penicillata ogilbyi; assembly: GCA_023548195.1. Classification (NCBI taxonomy): domain Eukaryota; kingdom Metazoa; phylum Chordata; class Mammalia; order Diprotodontia; family Potoroidae; genus Bettongia; species Bettongia penicillata. The sequence goes on from JAJHZJ010000283.1 coordinate 2,429,589, forward strand.
TATCATTATCCCTGTTTTACAGCTGAGGAAACTGAGGCAGGCAGAAACTTCAATGTCTGAAGTCACATTTGTTGAATTGTTGATTTGCTGACTCCAGTCCCAGGCACTGTCCACTGAACCACCTAACTGCCTCCAAGATAAGACCTAGACAGCAGTGTATCTGGACGGGGAAGGAGGTAGAGAAAGGAAGCTAGATATTTCTGTGGACTGTGTGATCAAGGGAGCCAATAACAGCATGATATCCTAGCCAAGAAAGTGAATGCAAGCTTTAGCTGCATTAAGGGAAGCATGGCATCCAAGGTCTAGAGAGAGATTAGTCTAAAATACTGTGTTCAGTTCTGGGTACCCCATTTACTAAAAAAGCTAGAGAACACTGAGGTAGTCCGTGAAGGACCTCAAGTTAATGCCAAAAGGATGAGTTAAAGAACTGGAGGATGGTTAGCCTGCAGAATAGGAAATTTAGGGTGGACCTGAAATCACTCCTCAATATTTGAAAGGTCTGTCCTGCAGAAGAGGAAAATGACTTGCTCTGCTTGGCCCTTGAGGATAGGATGCAGAAACCCTTAAAAGCAGGATGATGCATTCAGGCTGGGAGCAAAATGAAGGATCTGTAGCTTTTTTAAAAGGTACATGTAATAAAAAAAAAGGTGGAACTGAAACCAGTATTACAACAGGTGGCCACATTTGAAATTTCAATCATGAAGGCTACCATCTGGAAGGAATGGGCAAGGGTCAAGGGGGGAAAGTGAAAGGAAAACCTTTACAATTCAATGTTTTAGCTTAAAGCTGAAGTGCTGGGCACTTTGAGAGGTACCAGGAAGAATATCATAAAAAAGAACTAAAACAATAAATCTCTCTCTAATCAAGTTGTATATGGGCAGGGAGTGACAGGAGCAACTCTGTAAGGGAAAAATAATTCACAAAGGGAGATCAGGTAGCAGGCCCTTAAATTTGGAAAGATTATGCAAGAATTATCTCTACTTTGTTTTGTATCAATATTTACAGTAAAATCATTTTTGCATCACCTTCATTAACCAAATCTCCCTTAGATAATTCTCTCTACCACCCAGGAAGAAATAAAGAGGTAAGAAAAATCTTTCAGCTAAGTTAACAAACCCATTAAGTCAGACAGTGTATCTATCTGCTCCATTTTCATAATACCCCTTCCCCCAACCTGGCAAAGAAGGGAAGGAGGCACATTCTCATCTCCCTTTTTGGGTTCAAACTTAGCTGCATTCTAGCTGTATTATAAGTGAGGAAACTAACAGTAAAGGTCAGACATAATGAAAGACTGGGTCTAGACGGAGAAGCAAATCTAAGAGATCAGATTATACTGACAGAACTTGGCAGCTCATTCAACTCATTTCAACCAACATTAAGCATCTACAGTGTACAAGGCACTGCATTCTGCCTGTATGAAGACAAAAAGAAAACACTCTCTTCCCTGCAAGCACCAGTGTTCTCAAAGTGAGGAAGAGATGCCACAAGTGTACAAATTAAATTATGATAACTGAGGTGAGAGGGAGAAGAGATTTTGTAGGAGAAGGCATCAGATCAGAGGCTTGAAAGCAGCTAAGGATTCTGAGGTGGAGAGAAAAAGAGAACCAGTTCCATTTATGGGAGACAAGTCTATGCAAATAATTTAACATGGGTTGGTCAAAAATGTATCCAAGGTTTTAAATACAGATGTATGTGGAATGGCAGGCGTCATTTCAATTTGAAAGTTAGACAAAAGGACAGGAAACCTTTTAAACCTGTTGAGTACAAAGTGTTGGTGGGAAATCCAGGTTAGGATGTCCAGAAGGCAGTTGGAAATCAAGGACAGGTAGACACATACAGATGTGGGTGGGTCTGTCATCATCCAAGTGATAACTAGAACCCCAAGAGAGGGAGCCCACAGAGAGAAAAAAACTGGACACAGGGCCTTGAGGCAATGCTTACAAACCTAAATAGTGGGAGGACAACAAACCAACCAACCAGGAGTCCAGGAAGAGTCATAGCAGTAAATTGTCTGTGACAATCAAGGCAGAGTCTCGAGGGAGGTGGTGGTCACTGGATCTGACAATCAGGAGGTCACTGAAGCCCTTCTAAGAGCAGTTTCAAGTAGAATTTTTTTTGGAGGGGTAGCAGAAATTCAGAATGCAAGAAGTTGAACAATGAGTAGAAAATGACGGAATTAAATCTATGTGTAAACCACCCGTTCTAAAGGTCTGGAAGGATACTGGTTCTGCCTTGGAGTGAGATGCACTAGCACCATTGTGGATATACTGATAAGCCTCATGGCAAACAGTCACATGATTTGCTGGACATTCACCTACTACTCAAGCTGAAAGTGATAAAACTGAGATGTCAACCCAACTTGTTGGTTTCCAAACCCCAAGGAATGTTCCATTCCATCACATTGCCTAGAGAAGACCTCATCACTCCCTGCTATGTTGCCTTCTGTCTTGAAAAGAGACAATTTACAGGAGTCACTGACTCTATACCCTATAAGAAGGCAAACAAGTGATCAACAAGATGAGGAAACTGAGCAGAAAGGATAAATTGAGGCCAAAAGCACTAAATCTCCCTTCCTGTCCACACTTGGATTGAGAAACTGAACTGTCCAAAGGAAATTCTTATCACTGAGAGGAGACTATTTACTACCATGATTTTCCTTTCTTCCCATTTTCAGCATCTACGTTATCAGAAACACAAGGTCAGAGAGATAAAGTAGTTTCAGTTTTCCCTGTCCTCCTGGGAGTTCACATGCCTAGCAAATATTCAAATGCCATTTTGTGGCTCAAAGTATTAACACAATATATGCAAGGTCAGTGGATATATCATCAGTAATTCCAACAATCCACAACCTAAACTAGAAGAAACTCGCCCTGATTAACTACTTCTGTGTTTAAATATTCTTATGATGCTTAAAAACACTAAAGGGGAATTCTTTTTTTAGAAGAATTTTCTTAAAATGGTTCATTTTGCATCATTAGGTCCTTGCTATTCAATCACTTTTCAGTCATGTCCAACTCTTCATGGCTTCATTTGGAGTTTTCTTGGCATTGATACTGGAGTGCTTTGCCATTTCCTTCTCCAGCTCATTTTACATATGATGAAACTGAGGCAAACAGGGTTAAGTGACTTGCCCCAGAGTTGCATAGCTAGTAAGTTCTAAAGGCGAGATTTGAACTCAAGAAGATGAGCCTTCCTGACTCCAGACCCAGCATTCTATCTACTATACCACCTAGATGCCCTAGGCCCTTGCTAGTTAATTTAAAACTGATCATATAAAAGGTGGAATGACAAAGCTGGAAGGGGTCTTAAAATGTTGAGAATCAAAGGTTTCTTTTTTAGAAGAATTTTCTAATAGAGTTCATTCTGCATCATCATCAGGCCCTTGCCAGGTAATTAAAAACAGACTACTGATATGAAACATAGAAGGGACCTCAGAATAATGTTGTAAGCCAAGGAGATATTGGGAATCTTCCAGTCCCATATCATCCTGCTACAGGAGCCCCAGAAATAGAGAGTGTGATTTGCCTAAGGTTGGCTTCAATATCATAGTGATTTAGCAGAATGTCAGCTCCTTGAGGGCAGAGTCTGGTTCATTTTTGTCTTTGCAATCCCACGGCTTAGCACAAAGGAGGCATTTAATAAATGTCTGTTGAACTGAATGGAATTGTGCTTTTTATCAACCTGCTACATGAGGACACTCTCAAGATCTCTCTGAAGACCTATTGTGAGACATGAGAGATACTGGCACAGAACCACCCAGCATGGAGTGCCCACATCAAAGAAGGCACCGTGCTCTATGAGCAAAGCAGAACTGTAGTTGCTCAAAAAGAAATGTAAGAGGCACAAGTTTAGAGACATCTCCACTTCAAATTTCATATGAACTATTTGTGCCTAACCTGTGGTAGAGGCTTTGAAGTTCACACTGGGCCGATCAGTCACAGATGGGACACAGTATACCTCGATTCCAACACGGTGATGCCATTTTGGTCCTCTTCCAGAACGAAGGGCAACCACCAACCAAGGATTTCTAGATTTACAGACTAAATTCTTAGACTATGGCTCCCCACTGAGGCCTTTAAATTTAGGCAATGTTACAGATGTTCCCTAAGGTGTTATAAAACAGTTACTATGCTTGCCTTTCTCCAAAGGGGGAAGGTGATTCCTACCTCACCCAGTAATTCCAGAATCACTTTAAAGGTCATTTTGGGGTTACTAAGGAAGGGAAAGAGGGTAGAGGTATGGAAAAATCACTCAGGAACTTGGACTGGACAATCTAGGCCAGTCTACAAAGAGAAAGAGAGGAATGGATTAGTTCTGTCTTGGCCAGTGGCCTCAATTCCTTTCATTTGAAAATAAGAATAATAATTCTTGTTCCATTTTTCTCTCCTAAAGATGTCCTGTATCTCTGAATTCATCATGAAACATATTTATGGTATTTGTGGAAAGAATAAATCTAATCTTTATATATATTACCACTCAGTTATTAGCCAAATATTGAAATTTATATAATCCTTCATGGTCTAAGAGAAATATCCCAAATATAAAAAAAGCTATCATCCAGGATAATCTCTTCTAAATAAACAATCTTTAAGGTGCCCAGTCTAAGGTGTTCTATCATCACACTAACCAGTTTCATCTTGAGGCACTACATGGCCCACGAGGTTCCAACTCCTCTGAGAGAGTAATAGGTTGAAAGAAGGTAGTGTGTTACCACATAGTAGAAAGATCTGAGTTTAAATCCCAGCAACTTACTACCTGTGTTTTGGGGGACATCTTTTACCCTCTCCAGTCCTCAATTTCCTAATTTGTAGGATGAGGATTTGTTCTTTAAAAGTTTGGATTCAATCAAAGGGCTGCACTTAAGGACCTAGAGGACCACATGTGGCCTCAAGACCATAGGTTCCCCACTCCTCAATTAGATAAATCTCAAAGGTCACTTCTAGCTCTTACAGGATCTTAGATGATCCTATCGAGTGACTTCACAACATTAAATATCTCTTCCATTTAACTTGCTGTATTAAAGAGAAAAATAGGGCAAGCTCCTGTGGCTTCAGAGATGTGTGCCAGCTAAAGTACCAACGCCTCACAGTGGTGTGGAAATGACTCCCTTGCCCCTCAGGTTTTAACAGGCTCAAAACCAAGCTAGAAAAAGCTTCCCATAGGTGCTTACATAGACAAATAGGATAAATTCAGTGGCCCACCACCAAAAGGTAAGACCACCATGGGAAGAACTTTCTGTGTCCACAGGAGTCTACAATAAGTTTTGGAGAGGTTATGATCTAAATATGAGAAGATGAGCTTCCATAATAAAATCAATCATATTTTCAAATATGGTACAGTAAGATCTATTTATTCATACTGATTCCTATTCTAACTATTGGTATAATCTTAGCAATAGTAATAAATCTGATGAGCTAATAATACCCATGACCCAGATAAGGACATTTCCCAATTAGAAATTTCATTGTTTCATTTCCCACTATGTCATCTATACTTTACATAAGGCTGCCAATTAAAAGAAAAAGAATAAAAGCTTGTCCCAAAAGTCTGTGATATAGGGTTATCTTTGGGATAACCTTGAATAATGAAATATGTAACACCAATGCACTATATCTAAATATGATCTCTCCCTTGTTGGGTTATCATTATAACCATTAGTTATCATTCTGAATGATATGATACAGGATACAGCAGATTTTACTGGTTCTTTCTTAACACAAGTGGCTATTTGTCAATTCATTCCTGGGTTGACAATTACATTATACATTAGAGCTAACTAAGGTTATCGCCGTAGCAACAGTATTGAGTTTGTTGGCATAATTAAAAGGTAGCAGCCGAGATAAATCCATTCTTCAATCACCTATTTTATTGCTTCCCTAATCCCAACAGACCATATGTACCTAGCATCAATCCAGCTTCCCTTTATCATATATTACTTGCACTGAACTAACCTGTTTGGCTCTGAGTTTTATTTGCCTAAGGCTTGTTTTCCCAGGGACCAGAAAAACTCTTGAAACGTAGGGGCCAAGCTTTATTTTACCTTATTTTCATTGGCTTCCTCTGCTCCCACCCAGAAAGCCATGAAGCACCAAGGCAACCCTCAATCAGAAGCAGCTTAGTATTGTGGATTCAATATTGGACTTGAAGTCAGAAACGACTCAATTCAAATCCCATCTCAGCCACTTAGCTGTACAATACTAGGGCAAGTCATTCAACCTCTACATACCAGTTTTTTCTCATCTGTACAATGGAATCAATGCTCACACCTAACTAACTGGGTTTCTGTGAGAACCAAACTGGAATAATACACACATATATATTTGTAAAATATAAAAATATTTTATAAGCAGGAAAATGCCATATAAATGTCAATTTTCATCAATATTATTCTTAATTCAAAACCATTTGACTAACTATTCCCCACAACCTTAGTCAAGAAAATATTCTCCTCCCCTTCAAAGGAACACAATCCAGTTAGGGAGAGACATACTTCAAAATTTCAAGACCTTGTGATTTTGTTGGCATAAGTGACCCTTCCTAGGAATTTAATAATTATAAAAATGGCTGACATTTATTACTACCCCTTTAATAATAGGGAAATTAAACCTCAAAGAAATGAAGTATTTTGCTCATGGTCAAACATCTAAGGAAGTTCCAAAAGTAGGATTTGAACAGAGGTCTTGTTAACATCCTATACAGCATTCACTCTATCGTTACTTCAGTACAAACACATTACAACTCCTTAGGAGGTGATCTCTGAAATTCACTATAATTTTTAAAAATCTACCATCTTGTAACTGACAGTGTTCACCTCCACACTACAATTAGGGAATTGAGGAGGATCTGGTAGGATGGGTGTCAGAAGGGGTGCAAACAAATATGAAACTCTAGAGAACTGTATGATAAATGCCAAATGAGTGCCACAGAGCAAGTCTTTGGTGGTACGCTACATTAAATGAGATAGAATGATACCTATGCAATCTTGGCTGAGGAGGAAGGTAAGCTACCATGAAGCTACTTTTGTTTCCAAAACTGAACGAGCTACTGGATCACTGGTAAATTTTCACCTTGGCTATTATAGTGAGGCTTCTCATGTTTGAATGATGTAAAACTGATATTAATTCAGTTACCTACTTCCACAGAGAGAAACCAGCTTTGCTACAGTAATCCCCTCATTTTGCAATTTTTTATCCATATTAATTCCATCTGAGTACCTTCATTAAAAAACTATCCTTAATCTTATGAAGATATTTTCTAAAGTGAACCCTAAGCAGGTGGTTTTGAACTTGGCATCCATGTCCATAGATGAGAGGGGTCTATGAACTTGGATGGAAGAAAACTGCATACAGGCAACAAAACACAGTAGTACTGGGCTTCCCCAGAGTACCAAAGGGGTCCATGACACAAAAAAGGCTACAGACCTTTAGCTTAGGGAGCTTCATTTTCCTCAAGACTTACTTAGATGCTTAATGGAAACGAGGTAGGTTCTCAAAAGGCTACACCCGTGGAACATAAAGCTCTGGCAGCTATAAAGATTTTGAGCACGGGCCCAACAACAGTCACTATCTAGCTATTGTTCAAACACCAATAAAGCTAAGTCCAGATACAATCATGGTGGGGTGAATTATTTTGGCCACAGCAAATCAGTAAGTCTGACGGAATCATGATATGAAGGAGTAATGATGGAGGTGGTAGTGGTGGTGGTGGTGGTGGTGGTGGTGGTGGTGGTGGTGATGACAATGACAACACCAGGCATTTATAAAGTGCCACACACACACACACACACACACACTCTTTATCTCATTTGATCTTTCACAGCAAACCTGGGAGGTTAAGTGTTATGTCCCTATTTTACATAAGAGGAAGCTATCCAAGGCTCAAGTACCCTAGAGTCATACAGATAGTTAAATGTCTAAGACAGGACTCAAACCAATTCTTCCTCATTCCAAGTCCAGAGCTTCTAGATTCAGAGCCTGGAACCAAGTTCTTGCCTAACGGACTCCGGTGTGTCTGGCGAGCTAATGAAAATTTACAGATCTCGAGGAAAAATGATCTTACCTGGTAGGTGATTTCCCAATACGAGCTTCCCAATTCCCCATATCAACGCTATTACACGTCTTTGCCAATATCAGCAGTGAGTCTACCTATTTTCAAAGATCTGGTCTATTCTACACTCACCGTTCTTGAACTTCCATACGATTACAGGCCCCAACCGACTGCCTTTTCCTTGCTATTTCATTCATTCTCTTAACATTTAATAAGCACCTACTATGTGCACAACTGTGCTGAGTGCCATACAAACTTTAGATCAGACCGGGTCCTTGCTTATTGTCTCTAAGGGAATGAAAGTATGTACTATGATATTAAATAAGGGATACATCAGAGAGTTCTAAAACAAAGGGACTGGGCTAAGGAGATGAAGTAGGGGCCAGGAAAAGTTTCAAGGAGAAAGTGGCCTTTGAGTTGAGCTTAAATGAAAGACCAGGAAGTAATTGAACATGTCAGAAGAAGAGGAAGAAGGAAATGAAAGGAACAAGGAACAGTGTGAGCAAAGGCTTGGAGGCCAGAGAACGGAGGTGTGACTCTGCCTGGGGGACTGGGCTGAGTACTATAGTTGGCCCAGAGTAATAAAAGGCATACTTTGAGATTTCTGTGTCACCTGGTCCTTCTAGACAGCTATCACGGGGGAGAGTAAATCCTTTCCACATTGGGTGTGCTTCATGCAGCACCTATAAAAGTTGGCTACGGAATCAAGCCACTGGACAATTGGATATACGTGCTATATATAGAAGGATCTTTATTAGGGGAAAAAAAACAGAAGAACGCTTCTCTGAACTTGTCTTGCTCCTTAGTCCCACCAGTGGATTTCAAGCTATCTCCCATGCTTAGAATTTTTTCCCTCTTCATTGCCATCTCCTGGCTTACTTCAAGTCTTAACTACAAACCCCACCTTTGCCAATCCCCTTTAATGCTAGGACCTTCCTTCTGAGTTGACCTGCAATTTATTCTGTCTACATCTTGTCTGTTCAGATTTGTTTTCACGAGGTCTCCCCTGGTTAGGAGCTCCTCAAGAATAGTGACCTTATTATTGTCTTTGTAACCACAGCACAGCACCTGTCACACTTAATGAATGTTTGCTGCCTTTTGGGTGCAGAAGGGCCCTTCTGAGCCTTTACTCTCTAGGTTTAACCTGTAAGCCAAAGTGGGCTTCACATCACCATGAAGGATCTTAGGGGATGTACTGTCAGATCCCTTACTGGTATCATCTTTAACTAAGTGGGGGAGGCCCTGGGCATCTGAAAAGATAGAAATAAGCGGCATCTGGAATACCTTCAGCATCATCACACACTCAAGCCTAGTTGCTAAAAAAAAAAACAAAAAACAAAAAACAAACATAATGTGTGTTCCACTTTTTGGAATAAACTATTTTCAAGCTGTGCTAAAAGTCACCTGATTTACTGATCTAAATCTTTGTTGTAGTTTTGAAAAGTATATTTCTACAAAATAAAGGATATTGATTCTATTTTTCTCTCACTTAAAGAGTAGATGCTCAGCTCTAATAATTAGGGGTGGTGACCAACTTAAACTTTATTATCTCCACTAGCCTTCATCCCAAGAATTTGCATGAACAGGAAACTGAGACCCAAAGAGGCTATGTGATTGACAGAGCTCAAATTGGAACGCTGAACCTCTGACTCCAAATCCAGTCATTTTTCTACTACATTATCATCCATTCCAAGCCATACCTGAGCAAGAATCCCTCCTACAACAGGCCTCTCGAGCACTCATCCGCACTCAGCTTTTCTCCTATGGCAGTCCATTTTCAGTGGGGGACAACTAATTGCTGGAAATTTTTTTTTATTCTAATACAGAATGACTAAAATGTCCTTACCTTTTGGCCCAGCAATTCTAGTACTAAGAAGTAAATGACAAAAATGAACACAAAATATTTATCACAGCAAACAACTGGAAACAAATAGATAAAAAAAAATTCAACCAAGGAAAGAATGACTTGACAGGAGAAACTGGGGTGCACAAAATTTAGACTAATGTGAATCAATGAAATGGTAAGAACAACCTCCACCACAGCAAGCAAAGGAAACAATGCTAGGAAAGTTAAAATGACAAAAAAAGATACAAAAGGAGACCTCCACTGGCTTCTCTCCGGAGGCGGGCACTTTGGCAGTGGCACACTACTTTTTTCTGTACCTTGGTGAGTTTTGCTAAACTTTTTTCTTTACTATAAGGGTTAACTGAGAAGGGAAGAAATATGTCGGAAAATGTAGGTGGTGCAAAAACAAAAGACTGCAATATAAAGTTATTTTAAAAAATTCCATTCTTCCAAATGAAATCCAGCTACCATGGTTTCCAGTTCCTTCACTGTCCTGATCACTCTCCTCCTCCAAAATTCAGCAATTTCCTTTCTAAAACATGAGACCCAGATAATCTGACCAGAATGTCAGGAAGTCTCACAAAAACGTCTATATAACCACCACGAGAGCCCAGAGAGTTACAAAACTGAAGCTTTTTTTGTAGGGGGAAGTAGTGTACAGGAAGGGAGATTAAGTCTTTATATACCTAACTCTAACCTTAGGGGATGAGATAGTTAGGCTCCAAGAAAAAAACTTTCAATCAATAATTACAACTCTTCTGAAACATGAAGTAAGGAGCTTCCCATCCCCTGGACAGGAGGGAGCCCTGTGAAGTAAAGTGGATTTTCTACAGGCTGTGGCCCTGCCACAAATATTACCTCCACCCTCCTCTAGTTTAAGGAAGGACTTTACTAGATTTCCACAGCTGGCACTGACTCTACACATGCAAAGCAGGGTCCACACAGATAGCTCAGTATTGGTAGATTATTTGTAGTTCTTTGGGGCCAACGCCCCAAGCAATGTAAGGTGGAGCGTCGGCTGGCACAAGTATCTAATCTTAAAACGCAAATTTCAGGAAGGTTAAGACTACTTCCTACAGGGACTATCTCAAGGGCCTAAGATTCGGTAAAGATGAAGTCATGTATGAAGTCATGTTGAACATACTGCACCACTCCCAGCAAAATGACAAAATATGGAAATAATCAATGGTGAAAGGTTGAATAAAATGCACAGTAATAAACCACTGGCGGAGCTTTAAATTCCCTTTAACCATTCTGGGAAACAATCTGCTTTATGCTTTAAAAAAAAAGAGAAAGAGAACCAAATGTCAAAGAATTTGGATCCTTTGGCCTAGAGATCCTACTGGTATGTACAGGAGGTCAAAGACCAAAAAGGCCAATACACTATAACATTTACAACAGCAATTTTTGGGGTAACAACAAGCTGGGAACAAACTAAGATGCCCACTGATTTAGGAACAGCTAAACAAACGGCAGCAAATGAACAGAATAACTAAAGAGATTCCTAGATATTAGCTAGAATGATCATTTTTAAATAAAATATTAGATTAACATTAATAGAAACTATCTTACTATTACTGTGCCTTTGGGAACAATATGAAGGACAGAGAGGCACAAGGAGACTTCTATGAATCAATACAGAATAAATTAAGCAGAAACAGGAAAACAGCGATTCCAACAATGTAGACAACAGATAGAGCACCAGGCCTAGAGTCAGGAAAGCCTGAGTTCAAATCCAACCTGACATGTACTAGCTGTGTGACTCAGGGGCAAAAATCACTGAACGCTGTTTGCCTCAGTTTCCTCATGTGTACAATGAGCTGGAGAAGGAAATGGTGGACAACTCCATTATCTCTGCCAAGAAAAGCCCAAATGGGATCATGAAGGGCTGGATGACTGAAAACAATGAAACAGAACAAGGTAAAAATGTAAAAACTCAATCAAGAAAATGACTTACTCTGTTAATTACAATAATGAATAAGAATAGTCTCCAAGAAAAGTTAAGAAAAATCACCTCCCTCTCTTTGTTTTTTGCGAAGTATGGGCCCTATTGCGTAGAAAATGTCATGCACTGTCAGGCACAGCTGACGTACTGGTTTTGACGAGTGATTTTTTGATGACAGCTTTTTCTTTCTCTTTTTTGTTGCAAGGGATCACTAGCTGGGAAGGAAAGAAGGAAGGAAACATTCAGAAACAAAGGTGATACAAAAACAAAATGTATCAATAAAAGATTTTTCAAAAGAAAGTCTGCCAGAAGCAAATTTTACTTTTGGCACTAAGGAACATGATGGGCAGAATGCTGGGCTTGAATTCAAATCCTATCTCTGACACAAGTCAATTAATCTCTCAGCCTTCATTTCCTCATCTGTAAAATGAATTGGACTAGATGACCTCTAAGATCCTTTCCATTTCTACATTTTATAATTGTCAATATCTTAGTTTCAGATGTTCTCTCTGGTCTCATCTTCCTGTGAAACTCATCAAAAATCACTCCATCTGGATGATTTCCACCAGAAACACCACATTTATGTTATTATCTGCCTCCTCACTTCTTTCATACTTCTGCCAAATCCCACATCTCTCTCATCCATCCCTTTCTCTCTAATCATTATCACCATTACCACCCAAGTTCAGGCCACCATCCTCTACCTCGCCTTAGCTGGTCTCCTTGACTTCTTGGCTCTTTAACCAATCCTCCACAGGATTAAAAAAAGAAAAAAGTGTCCACCACCACTCCAGTGCTCAAAAATCTTTGGTATCTTCTAATGTTTTCTTCATCTGGAATTATAAAGACCTCTAGAATCTGGCTCCAGCTTAATTTTTCAGTCCTATTTAATACTATTTCTCCTTTTACTCTCTCTGTGTTCCAGGTAAGAAGAACTTGATTTCATTCTGCTCACTTAACCTCTCTTCTAAGTCTCAGTTTCATCATCTGTAAAATGAAAAGATTTGGCTAGATGACCTCTAAGGTCTATTCTAGCTCTCGAGCTATGACTTTATGATAAATACTCTTTCCTCATTTTCCTGTTGAATCTCACCTTTCTCAAGTACCAGGTTAGGTGCCACCTTTTCCATGAAGTCTTCCTGCAATGACCTGCCTGACACTGACTTCTCCCTCCTCAAATGACAGTAGAGGGCTCTTGATGTCTTGGATGAGTAGAGAAAACACAGGATGTAGGAGTCAGGATAAAATGAATACAAACCCTCCCTCAGATATTTACTAGCCATGTGACCTTGAGCAAATCATTTAACTTCTCTCTGCCTCGGTTTCCTTATTTATAGAAGAAAGGTAATAAGGGTATCTATTACAAGATAGTTGGGAGATCAAATAAGATAACATATGTTCACTTTGCAAACCTAAATAATTGCTATTACTATAATTATTCCAGCGTATAATTCCATTAGAGTATAACCTTTTGAGAGAAGGAACTGTCATTTTTCAACTATTTGAATATCTCTAGTTGAGTACAATGTCTTTTAAAAAGTGACTACTTTCAGAGACACAAGGTGTAAAAAGAAAGCTGCAAAAACACTCCAAATTCATGCAAATGTTCTTGCTCCAAGGAGATGCCATTATTTGCCAATACACAATACAATGGTCAGTTCTTCTTTTATAGGTGAGGAAACTCAAACTTTAGGGAGCTGGAGTCACAGTCAGACCCGAAGTACTTAAGAGTCTCCCTCGTGTTCTTTCCTGACAGTTGCCCTGCAAATGGGTGATGTAAACCCAGCAGCCAAGAGTAAATAACACTCCCCTGGAAAAGTCCCACTCCATTTAAAAAGTATGAGTCAGAAATGATAAAGGGGAAATGTGGAAGCTACCAGTTCATACGTTAAATTCTCACTTTTCTGAAGAGGCAGAAGTAAGACTGAAAAGTTTTTAAATTTCTGCAAGAGAAGGCTGTGGGAATCAACCTCAGGCTCCCTTCCCTCCAGCAGAGAAGGCCCATGTCTAGGGTAGGGAGAGGTGGGGAAAGAGGACAGACTCAGGCCAGATTACCCTGCAGGAGCCCAAGCCTCTGATGCTAAGTCTTAGCTTGCATTAGATGGGGGTTAATGCACACGCGCACGCACATACATACACATACACATACATACACACACACACACACACACAGCAGGGGGAGGAGAGAGAGAGAAAGAGAGAGCTAAAGTATATGAAGTGCTTTGCAAACTTGACAGTGATATATAAATGTTATCTGAGACAGAGAGGAAGAGAAAAACAGACCAAGACAGAAAGACAGAGTAAAGAGACTGAGACAGAAATGAGATTAGCAGATAAATGATCAAAGTAGTACAGAATACTGGAATGAAGCTCAAGTAATTATTTAATATTTAATTATTTAAACAGTGCTTTAAAGTTGAAGAACACTTTGCATTTCATTTAACTCTCCTAAGAGCCCAGAGGGGTTAGGTCCTATTATCACTGCAGTTGGGAAAATTGTACAGAGAGAGGTTAAGTGATTTGCTCGGGTTGTACATCAAAGGCAGGAATAAAAATCTAGATCTTCTGACTCCTCTCCCCCTGCCATAAAAAAAAAAGTATATGCTCTACCCACCATGCTGCACTGCCTCCCATAGGTTTGAATTATAGCTCAGCTACTTACTAGCTTGATAACCTTGAATAAGCTCACTAAACTTCCATGACCTTAAGTTTCTTCATCCCTAATATTTTGAGGGCTGAGACAGGACACAGATGAAGAGGGTTTACAAGGTGGACAAAGAACTAAGGTTCTCTCCAGCTTTAAACTTTATGACCTTATGAGTGTTAAATATTGCAAGTGGGTCAGGTCAAGCCTGTTCCCAAGACTCTCACAGAACCCTTATTTGGGCATGTTGTTGTACAAAGTACAGACCCCCGTGCTTTCAAAGCACATATCAGACATTAGAAGCTTAAGTAAACATTGCAGGGTTAAGGAATGCCTGGTAGAAATATACCTTCAAACAAGAAAGGTAGACCAAAGCTTCCCGGACTATTTCTCCCAAGGGTCACAGCCCAGAAATGTCTTTCCTTAAATCTTAAATCAACAAGATAGCAGGTTCAGAGCTGAAAGGCAATGCAGAGGTCACATCCTAAAGCACTGTTTTATAGATGGCCGCCAAGACAGAATCATCACTCAGCCTTCTCATTTTGAAGGTGGAAACTGAGACCTGGAGGTTTAAAATAACCCCAGTCCTCTGACTCAAATCCAGGGCTCTTTACAATATGCTATGCTGTCTGCCTTGCGAAAAAGCAGGTTTCTCTTTAATTACTTCAGGGCTTTGGATGGAATCCAAGGTGAAACTCTTGTACAGAATCCTGTAAGTAATGTTACAGTGAGGTTTCATTAACTTTGTGCTAAATGGAATATTCTTTATTACAGAAAATGTCTCTGTTCAACTGCTCAAGGAAAAAACACCCTAGGCTAATTAATGAACTATTACAGAGTACACTAGAAAGAGCCCTTTCTTTCCATCCTCCAGATCATTCATTACCTGTTCCATCAGGAGTAGATCTCACAAATGTGGGCAGCATTTTCACAGAAGCTGTGGGGTGGCTGTCAGCCCCAAGCCCTTTCTCCATTTCCTTTCGGAACCGTTTGGAAACCTCCTGGAGAGTTTCATCTGAGAGCCGCATGTGATAGAGATACTGATCAACCTGAAGAAAAAGGAAAATCAGGACAACTTTAGAAGTGGCCCTATCTATGTCTTTTATTTCCCACCCTTCATGATCTTATACTATTTCATGTTCTCTCTGCTTTCCAGGAAATACACACACACCCACACACCCACACAAAATGAGCTCTCTCTCTCTCTCTCTCTCTCCCCCCAGCTAAAATCAGAGATAAGTCTTCTGTTCCCCAACCCTCAAATCCTACCTCCACCAAGCCCCACAGGCACTAACCAAAGCCTGGAAAAGAAAATCTTTTAACATTTTTGCCTTTAGTTCTCTAGCACTTGCTTCATATAAAGCTCATTGATTAGAAAGAACTGGAGAATGAACAAATGATAAAACCATTTATTAGGCACCTCCTATGAACCAAGTCCAAGAGAAGAAGCCTTATACAAATAAGAATTTTCCCAAAGTAGAACCAACAAAGGGCTTTTTCTCCCTATTTGGAAGTCTTCAAGAAGGGGTCCAATAAGTCCATTGCCAGAATTATGGTAGAGGGGATTCCTGGTCCCACGTGGAGCAGTATCTATGACTCCTCAACATCATTAACTGGAATATGAAGCAGTATGCCTGTTCTGATCTCATCATCAAGGAACCTTGGTGATCACTGGTTCCAACTTCGAAACTGCTGAAAATCTTACAGAGCAATAATCTCCTATCTGAGGGTCACAGAGCCATGAGGGGCCTTTGAGCTATTACAGGATCGCAGGAACCCAGATTTAGAGTTCCTAGAATCATATTTACTTAGTGCCTTAAAATTTGCAAAGTACTTTACATATATTATCTTATTTGACCCTTATATAATGGTGTGAAGTAGCCACTATTATTCTCCCCTTTTCCAGATGCAAAAAAATGAGGCTGAGTCCAGTCACCAGAGTTAGCAAATGTCTGAACAGGAATTTGAACTCAGGTTTTCCTGACTCTAAGCCCACAGCTCTACCCACCTACTATACCACGCTGCCTTTCCTAACATGTATTTTAGGAGTCATATAATCCCATTCCCTCTTTTTGGGACCCAAACATGTGAGCCTATTATTAAATGATTAAGTATCATAAATGAGGTAACACCTACTGAACTAACATAGTAATAATACATGGGTTATTAGTATTTCTCAATTTCTAAATGCGGATGTGAATAACACAAATTAATTTAAGGTGTATTCCTAAATGTATAGTGTGGTGTGTTGCCACTCATGCATGTATTTTCTCAGTCATACATTTAGACTTAGTAGAGAGTCTAAAGTCTAGTCAAACCCTTCCTTTTACAGAGGAGAAAACTGAGTCTGAGAGAAGATGCCCAAAATCACACACAGTAAAAAGAGAGGCTGGTTCAAAGTCCAGTTCTGACTCCAAATCCAGTGCTTTCCCTTCATGTTATTACATGGAGGGCAATGGAGATTTTTTTTTTTTTTTTACAGTAAAACTGGAGTTTGTTCGTATTGAAAATGTTGGGTCTCCTGATTTCCAATCCACTGTTTTTTCACTCCCAATTAAGCTACTTCATGGACATTTATTTCCTTCCTTCTCTCCTATTTCCTTCCTTCTTTTCCTTTTTCCTGTACTACAATCATTTGACTGAAGACCTAGGGCCAGGAGACATCCACTATGTAAAGAACCAGAAGATTTTTTGCAGAAAAGAGCAGGGAATCTCAGCAAGGCCTCAACAAAGCAAAAATGATAATAGCTTACCTTTTTATGATGTCTCAAAGGTTCATAAAGCACTTTCTTCATTCACAGCAGCTCTATAAGTTACTGCAAATGTTACTGTGTCAATGTTAGAGACAGGGAAACTAATGCTCAGTCCACATTAGATTTTTGTCACTGTACCCCAGATATTAAGCCTCAGAAATAAACCAGCTCCAGGTCTCCTAGCCTCAAGATGCTGATCCATTTAAAAGAATTAGAATAATGCTGTGGTTAAAATCACATGAAATCTTGTTTTATTTTATACCTACCCCTTCCTAAACAGCAGATTCCACAAGGACCTGAGAAATAACAGCACGAGGTTAATTCTCTTTATTAAATTTTCCTCTGGTTCAGGAAACCAAAATCCTTTGCAACTGAAATCCATCACACTCTCCCATGATCAAGCCTATCCAATTAAATGTTATTTATTAATTGGGATCAAATTGCACAAACCAGCCCCTTGCTTTAATCTCATTAAGGAGCCTTCACTCCCCAGTATGAGTTATAACAGCAGCTGGATGAAGGTTAGTAAATGGTTAATCTTGTCATCCATTATTCTACCCACTAGAAAGGATTCAATCACAAATTATATAAATGGGCAGAAAAGTCACAGAAACACAAGCACAGAGTAGACATCTAGAAATATAGCATTGATGAAACTGGAAGGGGCCTTCAACCAGAGGATACAGAATCTTCAGACCTGAAGAGTCCTTAAAAGAGAATATAAGACCTGGAAGATACCTTGATAAGGTAAAGAACATTCAGAGAAAAGGACAGGTAGGGAAGGCATTTATTAAGTGCCTTATAGTTTTATAAACATTTTATTTGAGTCCCACAACAACCCTGTGAAGTAGGTGCCATCATTAGATTCATTTTGCAGTTGAAGAAAATGGAGGCAGAGAAAAGTAGCTTGCCCAGGATCACACAGTTAAGTGTCTGAGGTCAACTTTAAACTCAGATTTTCATGACTCCAGCCCTAGCTCTTTATCCACTGAGCTAGGCACCTAAGAAAAAAAGGTAGTATGTTTAGAGTCTGCCACATTGGGATTTGGACAGAAAAATCAGGGAAGTGTCCTCAAGTATCTGAAAGGCCTTTCCCTTTGGAATAGAGCCTAAACTTGATCTGCTTGGAATGGTTTCTCACACCATAGCATAAGTTTGGATTCAGGAGACCTAGATCTTCCTGGACTCAAATTCCTTCTTGTCTGAGGTTGCAGGGTGAAGTTCCTGATGGTATCCTTTCTGTTGCTCCTACCCATCACTTCGGAGTGATGCCTGCAGACGGAAGTAGAGACAGGCCTTTCTCCCAAAAAGTACACTGTGGGAAGAACATCTCAATGAACCTCAGTCAAGGCCTTGGCAGCCCACTTAAAGGCCCTAGTCTAAGGCCTTCATCACCCACCTGCAGGCTGTTATCTTGGCTTTCCTAGGCCAACTGTAACTGCAAAAATGACTTTTATGGGCATATTAAAGCTTGTTAAAGAGTTACTGCAACTAAGTCACTTCCCCTAGGTGTCTTTAGTTCAGAGGCCCATGATGCCAATTGTATCCAAGAGAATGGGTCCATCAGTTTGTGACTACAACCCTTTGATCCCTCTTTGGGTTGTTGCTGCTGTTGTGGTGAAGTATCACCTATGCTAACAGAGAGACACGAGGTTATTAATGCTCTAACTCCCAGACAAACTCTCGATTCACAATACCAGGCTTTTTGGTTTATGTGGCCTAATATTTAAAATGAAAACAAAAGCCACCTTGGTATGACTCTATATTTTACCATGCTACCTCACAATTAACATATAACAGTTCAATCTCAATGCTCAGAGGCAGTCCATACAAGGTGCTCCCTCTTTGACTGGGCAAGTTCAAGACTTTCTACCCACACCTTAGAGAAAGAAAGAAGTCATCCACCAAAGAGGGACAAGGAAGAGTTTTTTTTAAGATTTTGGTGGTAGCAGAAGCTCTGTTTATATCCTCCCTAGCAATCTGGAATAGATAGTACTTCCTGGTTAGGTAATCTCTATCTCTTTCCCCACAGCCATACCCCCGAACTAGGCTACTTCCTCTATGTTGGGGGAGGGGAAGATACTGACAGAGGCAGAATTATCTATAGGACATTATCAAAGACTTCGGGCAAAAATACACTAGGTGAAGAGCTAACTAGATGTTCACAAGAGGTAAATTAAAAGTAATTTCCTTATTCTTTCGCATGAGACCTATTTTCATCAAGAATAGGAAAAGTAAATGATATGTAAATGATTTCTTTTGATCATGTTGTTCAGGCAATGTGGCATCATGGACAGAAAGCTTAAAAGTGCATTAGACCTGGTTTCAGGTCCTGTCTGACACTGGCTCGGTGACCCCAGGCCCTCACTTGACCTCCGGGTGCTCTAAACCTGTGATGTCAACCTCAAATACAACTGGGGCGCATAAGGATCCCTGCAGTGCCACATATTGACTTGGAAAACTACCTATTAAATGCATTATCTACATTCTACTGAATTTTTTATCTATTGTTAGATATTTACCAATTACATTTTAACTGGTTTGAGTCATCTAGGAGTAGATTGTCCCAAGTGTTCCATTGTTCCATTCTAGAAGTGACAAAGGTACCAGTCTTTACTGATTGAGTCCTTATGCCAATGAAATCACAAGTCTACCCTACCCCAGATTATATTACGTTCACTTTGCTCGACGTTGTCTTAAGTATCCTAAAAATTCTACACTTAAAGCATCTTCAGAGGTTGAGGACAGGTGACAATGAAGAACAAAATACTTGGCCTCTACTCCTATCTAGCTTAATTTCATTCATTCAGACAATCAGTTTTGGAAGGCACCTAAGAGGCCATCTGATCCAACCCACTCATACGCAGAAAGTAACAGCATCACCCAAAAGTGGTCCACCCTTCATCTCAAGACTTCCAGTGGGGAATGTACCCACACTAAAGATGCCCATTCCACTTCTGGATGACTCTACATGGTAAGATGCTTTAAGATGTTCTATCAAGTCTATATATACCTCTCTGTATCTTCCTCTACAATGACCCTAGATCTGTTCTACAGAACAAGTTCAAGCCATCTTCATTTAACTAGCACTTGCTTCTCATGTGCCTATTATGTACAAGGCAGATAAATAATTGTAAACTGGGGACTTCCCTCCAGGCATTTGTAATTCAGACAGTGAAGTAAGGCAGGCACAACTACAGTATAAGGAAGTTTCTAAGTGCTAGGTGAATTTTACAGGTAATAAAAGCTATATAATGATCAAAGTTTAAAGGAAGGAGAAGAAAAGAAAAGGTATGAGAATGAGACATGATGTTCTGACCAATGACAACCAATTCAGAAATGAGTTTTCTTGGCTGATGTGGTAAGATCACTATCTGTAGCACCAAAGGCTGGACTAGCTTTTTCTAGGACCTTCTTCCTTATAGACTATGCTCAACTTTTCCTTGAAAGGTATTGAAACTGTTTTTTCAGAGGAAGAAATTAAAGCTATCTATAGTCATGAAAAAAATGCTCTAAATCACTATTTATCAGAGATGCAAATCAAAACAATTCTGAGGTACCAGATTGGTTACATCTATCAGACTGGTTAACAGGACAAAACAGAGATGATAAATGCTGGAGAAGATGTGAAAAAGTTGCAACACTAATTCATTGTTGGTGGAGCTGTGAGCTGATCCAACCATTCTGGAGAGCAATTTGGAACTATGTCCCAAGGGCTACAAAAACGTACATACTCTTTGACCCAGCAATAATACTGCTTCTAGGACTGCATCCCCAGGAGATTATAAAAATAGGAAAGGGTCCCACATGTACAAAAATATTTATAGCAGCTCTATTTGTGGTGGACAAAAACTGGAAATCAAGGGGATGCCCATCAAGTGGAGAATGGCTGAATAAATTGTGATATGAATGTAATGGAATACTATAGTGCTAAAAGAAATGATGAACAGGAAGACTTCAGAGAGGCTGGAAAGACTTATATGAACTGATGCTCAGTGAAAGGAGCAGTTGTATACAACAACAACAGGGTGTAAAGGAATTTTTTTGGTAGACTTAGCCTTTCAACACAATGCAAGGATCTAAAACATTCCCAATGGTCTCTTGAGGTCAAATGCCTTCCACATCCAGAGAAAGAACTATGGAATTTGATCGCAGAATGAAACACAGATCATTTTCTTTTGTATTATGTTTTGTTTTGTTTTATGATTTGTCCCATTCATTTTAATTTTTCTATGCAACATGATTAAGGTAAAAATGCATTTAATAGGAATGTATGTGTAGAACCTCAATAAAACTGTATGCCGTCTCAGGGAGGGAATGGAGAAGTGGGGGGAAGGAGGGGGAGAGAGGGGAAAAAAATCTAAGATATATGGAAGTGATTGGCAGAACACTGAAAACAAATAAAATGACTTTAAAAAAAAAGGTACTGAAACCACTCCTGAGCCTTAAATTGGCTCAGGGTACATTAACTTAGCTTCCTAAATGGTCTAAGTACAAAAGTCAACTCATCAGGAGTCCAACCACCCCACTAACATGGCCAACACAAAAGGCAAGGAAACTGTACCCAAATGAATTAATGCTTTGTCCTTGCTGAATATCAGTTGCGTGCTATGGTTTTTGTGAACTTCACTTCGCTGACTGTTAAATGGTCGAGTGTCTTACAGAATTACATATTTGGAATTAGAAGAGACCTCAGAGGCCACTGTATTGCTACAACCCTTATTTACAGATGAGAGAACTGAGGCCCAGAGAGGTTGCCTTGCCCAAGGTCACAGAGGTTCAGAGTCACAACTGAAACTCAGCTTCTTGAATTCTAAGATCAGCACTCTCTCAAATGGAATACGTAACTATCACCAAACAGCTGGAAAACTTTTTAAACATTATATAAAAAGAGAGTAACAGAAAAACTTGTGGTATATGAAGGGAATGGGATATGTTACATTGTGGAATGAAATGGAACACGCTCTTACATCGTGCTGTTAAGAAATGAGGGGGAAAGATGGTCTCAAAGAAACACGGAGAGATTAATGCAAAATGATGCAGAGTAAAGTGAGCAAACAATTTATATATAACATCAACAGTGCAAAATTGAACAATTTTTCAAGACTTAGGAACTCTGTTCAACTAAATTGTTAGCCATGACTCCACAGGACTAATAAAGAAAAACACTGTCCACTTCATGACAAAGAAATAATGGACAATATGGAGAAAAAGAAATGCATTTTTTAACATGACCAATATAGTTATGTGTCTTTCCCTTACTGTGCTTATGTGATGTTTTTTCCTTCTCTTTTCAGTGGGTAGAAAGTAAAAAGAAGGGAAAAAACGATATTTGATAATTGGAAAAAAAAAATTGTTTAATGGCAATTGAGAAACACTGTGGATTAGTGGACAGAAATGTTAAAAAAAAAATAAAACTTCCAGCTATTATTATCTGCAAAAGGTCTACCTCTTTTAAAAGCTGAGCAGACAAGGAACATTTTTACTTGTGGATAATGTCAGTTTCCAAAGTAACAGAAGTGACAAGAGGAAACTGCCATTCAGGACCTGATTCTGATGAATAAGGAACAAGTGGCTAGTGAACTGAAAACAACCAGAACGTTGGAACAGAGTGGCCACAAAATCTGAAGAGTATGTGATAAAATGAGAGGGAATGCGAAGTGTGGTCTGGCATGTGTTCCAGAACTTACAAGAGTACCTTTTAGAGTCCAGACGTAAGATACGTATGTGGTCTAAGACTTAAAAAAGAAAGTTGGTTGGTAGTTGGAGTTCACAGTCTGATGGGGAAGACAGCTTACAAATTAGATGGGTAAGACAGAATAAGATATATAAACATATGTATATGTACATATTACACACACACACACACACACACACAGAGAGAGAGAGAGAGAGAGAGCTGTAGATAAAAATATACAGGACAAGTTGGAGAAAGATGACAATAATTAAGGAGGACGATCAAGAGAGACTTCTTACAAAAAGGAGGAAAGTCAGGAGACAGAGATGAGGAAGGACGTCCCAGGCATGAGGAGAGCCAATGAAAAGGCCCAGAGTCAGGAGACTGAGTGTCTTGGGGAGGATTAGCTAGGAGGCCAGTATCAAAAGACAAACACAAGAGTAGTATTGTCTTGGAAAAAAAAGTGTCAGGAAATTCAAGATGAGCTGTGGCTTAAGAAAGAAAAGCCAAACTATTCAACTCCTTTTTTTGCTTCTGCTTTTTTCTACAGAGGAGAATAATCTTCAAAGTTGGCAGAATTACCACAAAAGAGAGTCGCCAAGGAATTGAAAAATATACTTGGCGATGTGATAGCAAGAGAGCATATTTAGTTGTCCTTAATGAATATAATTTGCCAGGATCAATCAAGTTATATTCCAGGACAACTGGGGAGAGAATATACTCCTGCGGACTGAGCTGGGTTTTTTTTGACAAATAAAGTAAACAGGGAGAAAGAGCACTGAACTAAAAGTCAGACACAAACTACTCCAATTTTTAAAAATGGGAAGTGGATGTATTCTAACCTAAGCCTCAAGAACTTAATGAGAGAAGACAACTTGCAAAAGAAAGTTGATATAAAAGTAGTGTGTGGAATGAGGAAATGTGTGAGGAAAAGTTGGTCCTGTTTATGGCTCTTCTGTACAGAGATACTGATTGGGAGATATTCATGGAGTAGGAATAACAAGACTTGACAGGACGATGCAAGATGATGGGATTTAATTTAGTGGGAGCTTAGTGGAGAAGCCAAAAAATCAACTATTCTGGATGGCAAAACTGGACTTTAAAAAGATCTCTGATAAGCCAGAATGAGGAACTGATAAAACTTAATAGGAACCTATTAAGATCCTACACTTGGGTTCAAAAAAAGCCAACTACCCTAGGATAAGTTAAGTGAAGTATGCCCAGAAAGCAATGTATACTTTCATTCATTAGTGTGGAAAAGCTCCAAGGGTTTTTGTTGGGCAGCAAGCTCAGTTGGAAGGGTTCTGTGTCAGCCAAAGAGCTATTGGGATCTTGGAGTAAATTCGTACAAGAACAGTGTCACAAACAAAAGAGGTGATAGTCCTGCTGGACTGTGTTTGGGTCAGAACACAACTAGAGTATCATGTGTCGGGAAGGATATTGACCACATTTAAAGGGCTGGCAGTATAAATGACAGCCGAAACAAGTTAACGTGAACTTAGGCTGCTGCATCGTCATAATAATAACTGACATTTACAAGGCCCTTTACATTTTGCAAAGGACTTTGAATTGCATTATCTCACCCGATCCTCGCAACAACATGGAGATATAGACATTATTATCTCCAAATAATTAAATTATGATTTAATAATTGTTACTTTCAAAGAGGAAGAAACTAAAGGTCAGAGTTTGTCTTGTCCAAGTTCACATAGCTAGTAAGAATAAAAGGCAGGATTTAAACGCAGATCTTCCTGATTCCAATTCCAAAGGTCTGAGATTCTCCTTAATTAGAAAGATGGCAGTGGTCATCTTTCCGTAGCTATCGTAGTGAGGTCCTATCTATACTAGTATGTTCACTTTTTGGTTATGTTTAGTTTGTTATATTTGGTTACATCCACCCTGTTTAGAGAAGGGTTCTTAGCCTTTTTTGCATCATGGACTCTCCCTTCTGGCAGTCTAGTGAAACCTCTGGACTCCCTTCTCAGAATGTTTCAGACATATATACATAAATACACACACACACATATATATTAAATGTTTTAAAAAATAATAAAATGCATAAAACAAAGGAAATCAAGGAAAAATAAAGGGTTTTTTTTTCCCATGCAAGTTCATGGACCCCCAAGACTCAGAGGTGCTAGAGTGTGTCTAGAGGGGGTGATCTAGATGAAGAAGGGTCTGAAAACAGTGTCCCAGAAGGATCCACTGAAAGAACACAACATACAGAGACCTGGAGGTCACCTAGTCCCACCTCCCTCATTTTCACATGAGGAAACTGAGGCCCAGAGAGGTTCAATAGCAATAGACTTGGAATCAGGAAGACATGAGTTTAAATTCTGCCTCAGTTACCATGTTAGTGGGCAATTGAGTCTGATTCCTTATCTGTGAAAAGAGGATAATAATGACACTTATCTCCCAGTGTTGTGAAGAATGAGATAAAATCAATAAAGCACTTTACAAACCTTAAAGTACTAATAAGTGTTACCTCCCAGCCCAGTGTCACTCAGGTGATAAGTTGCAGAGTCAGACTACGAATACAAGTACTCTGTCTCCATATCTAACACTTTACCTTGAACTATACTATCTATAAAAAGCTATGGACTTTTTTAATCCAGAGTAGAAGTCAGGGTAGGCTCATTCCGCCTGGTCCTAGGGATCAGACTTAGAACTTAGAACTTAGACTAACGCTCCCCACCACTGGAGATCTAAAATCAGAAGACAGATGACCAATCGCTGGCATACTGTGGGAGGGAACAAATGCTTTAGGTTTAAGTTAGAAGAGTTGGCCTCTTGAGGTCTCTTCCAAACCTGAAATTCCTTCTCTACAGTTTTATTTTTTTAGAAATTCTATCTTTAAGACCTCAAAGGAACTAAATGAGGGCAAAGATATCATAGGCTAGTATACAGTAACAGTCATAGACCTCTGACCCATGCAATGCTAAAGACTGTATATCCTTTAAAATATGGGACAATATGGCTAACTTTACCCAAGCAGAGAGCCTGCAAATGGGATCCCAGAATCAGAATCTCCATGTTAGAAAGAGTCTTGGCCAATCTTGTCCAATCTATAACCAAATAAGAACTCTCTCAAAATACTCAACATAGTCATCTAAACATTAAGTGGCTGCTATTACTTACTTTGAACACACATCCACTTGGTCCTTTTTTCTCTCTCTTTAAAAAAGAGAAAACTTAAAAACCCTTTGTTTATTTAAATAACTTAAGACTGAACACTGAATGTCTGTCCTTAACTGGTTTTCCTAGCTCCTCGCTGTGTAAGTCAGTAATCCTTAGGACTCAAAGCACTGTTCAGGTGGGTTTGTTATATCAGCCACCAAGTCATACAAATCAGAGAATCTCAAAAGCTTCTGCTCCAACTGTAAAGGATGCCATCTTACTGCCACACCCCTCAGTTTATAGATGAGGAAACGAAGATGCTAGCTAGACAGAGGAGGGGACTTGTCCAAGGTTCCATAGCTAATAAATGGCAGAGGGTGGAAGGAAACTCAAGTCTTATGATTCCCAGCCCACTGCATGCTGCAATCACAAAACTGCTCTTTCAAGGTATTCATCTATAAAGTGTGAAGAAACCCAGTTGGACCAGGTGGCCATTGATATTTTAGCAATGGAGGAATGAATGGCTCTTCAGGAAATTCTGGTTCCAGACCCAGCTCTGCTAAAACCTGCAGATGCTGTTAACAGAGCACAGGATCTAGAGATAAAAGATCTACATTCAAATTCTGCCTCTTCAACTTATTACTTGTGTAATGTTAGTCTAGTAATCAAGATTTCTGAATTCTGTATGCCTTTTGTCACATGGAGTTAACATTATGTGAATCAGAAAGAATACTTAGCAATTTAAATCTGAATTTACCTAAAAACAGTGATTTCCAGAGCTTTCCCTAAACGTAAAATGAAGGGCCAATTCCAAGGTTTCTATGGTCCCTTTAAGCTCCCTGTCCATGAACCAGCATGTTTCCCAAGTTTCCTAAAGTTCAATCTGAGGATGTACTGGTTTATTTCACCAGTGACTCATGCCATTTATTGCTCTTCTATATTGCTAACTTTCCCCTATCCTAAGCACCTAAGAAACAATTCAAGTTTCTGAAAATGAGATAGTGCTTCCTATATGCCAACATATAGAAATATGTATTTACAATTAATATAGGTGGATGCTAAAGTGAACTTAAGAGAATTCTGCCACTGGGAAAAATTCTTCAAAGATTTAAGTTCCTGAAATATAAATATATTATCTATATAAATGCACAAATTTGATAAATTAACATGCTAAACAGATAATATAATTGTTATATTTAATAATTTAATAATTATATTTTATATTTCATTTAGCAGCAGCTAGAAGGTACAATGGATGAAGTGCCAGGCCTCATTTCAGGAAGACATCTGAATCCAAATGTGGCCTCAGAAACTTACTGGCTGTGTGATGCTAGTTAAAATCACTTAACCCTGTTTGCCTCAGTTTTCTCATCTGTAAAATGAGTTGGATAAGAAAATGACAAACCACTCTAGTATCCTTGCCAAGAAAACCCCAATGGGGTCATGAAGAGTCAGACACAACTGAAAACAACTAAACAACAAATGTATATATCTATAATACAGTGTATATATCTATAACAGTATAATTGTGTATATTCCATTTTATTAAAAATTAAAATTCTATAAAATATAACCACTCAAATTTACATATCATGTATGTTATACAACATATGTACTTCATGTTATATACTGTATATAATACATATAACATATTCATTATAAATGTATATATAGATTGTATATTACATGTTATAGTGTATCATATGTTTATTACCTAACATTGTCATATACATAACATTATACAACTTAAATATCATTCTACACATTATATTTGTCAGGGACCTGGGAATCTATGAGGCAGCATAGTAAAATGGAAAGCTGCTGACCTTGAAATCTCAAAAGTCAGTGTTGGAGCCCTGATTCTGCCATTTAGTGCGTGTGACCTTGGACAAGTCACATTTAACCTGTCGAGTCAGAACTTCCCTTATCTTTAAAATTAAGGGGTTAGAATAGGTGTCTTCCAGAGTACGTTCCAAGTGCCAGATACATAAACTCTAAGAGTCCAAATTCCCTTTTATTCTTAGAAAGAATCTAGATAATATAGAATCTACTTAGCCAGAGCTTCCAAGGAACTGAAAAGTTACTAATGAAATTCTGGTTGATATGCAGGGTTTTGTTTGGTTTTTTTACTGATTCTTTGAACTAAGCTTTAACCTGTTGGGTTTTTTATGGGTGAGGAACCTAAGGCAGAGAAAATCTAAGGTAAGTTCAGTGCTAAGTCCCTGGCCCTGGCAAAATGGAGAACATCCTGACAGCTAACTTCTCTGTTCTAACCACAAGGCTGGGGTTGCCCATTTAGGATAAAGCCTGGCAGTTCTAAGACAAGGTACCTCTTTAATGACACACGGACAAACTCTTCAAGAGACAGGGCTATGCAAAGAGCAGCAAGTTTACACTGTAAGGTTGCCAAGAAAATACCAGATGCTTCTGGTAACAAAAGGGGAAATGACAGGCGTGCCCAAACGTGTGTATCACACATGCACACACCATGATGTTTTAAGTCCCTTGACCTAAGACATTAGTATAATATCCTAACTTTAGTCTCAATCACTTTCTGATGCTAAGACTAGAACTTTATTCTGGGCTAATTCCTCCCTCAAATCTCCATGATTCCAACTCTAACATACCACACGGGTCACAGTCTAAGCTAGGGTGACTGTTTAGGTGTGGAGATGACGGAGCTGTAATGTGGGGCAGTCCTCCAAGATCCTATTACAACCATCCATGAGTCACAGTTTCCTGTTAATCCAGTTTTCACTGTCTGCAGCGTCATGTTTCATACAGATTTCATCCAGGGACATAAAAAAGAAGTTAAGGGTCTAGAATGGAATAAGTCTGGTGAGCCCTGGACTATGGGAGCTGCTTGGGATCCTTAAAACATGCAGCCCCTAGACAGTCTACTGTGTGTACTTAATGACCCTGAGCACACACAACTTAAGCTGCTGTATGACAATATGCAAAATACAGAAAAATGTGAATGATATCATCACACATGTGTGGCCCTGCCGACAAAATGAGTGGAGTTTATGGGACTGCAACAGAATAGTCCATCAATCTATATGTGGGTTGAAGAGCAATGGACAGGCTAGAAAAAGGTTAGAAGTTAGAAAAAAAAGGCTATTTGGGCTCCATAATGACTCACCTGAAAGGAAATTCTAGTCTGAACCAACCACAAATATTTATTGAACTGTTTCCAAGGAAGACAATGTACCAGGCACACAGGAAAGGGTGGGGGGGGTGCGGGTGAGAAGAGGGGGGACAAGAGACTGTAGGTATAGAAACATAAATATCTAAGGCAATGATCCCTTCCCTCAAGAGGCTTACAACCAAACACATTTTTTAGTTTGACAGAGAGAAAAGAGAGGGCCAGAGCCAAGGTCAAGGGCATGTTCATCAGTTGCCTCAACTGATCAAGGAGGTGTGTAGGAATTGTTATGGCAAAGCATTTACAGTTAACTTTACAAATGAGGAAACTAAAATAGATAACTCATTTTTAGTATAAATAGGAGGCAACTTTTTCAAGCCACTAAACAAAACTTAGATTGGGACCTAGTTTTGACTGTAGATGAAGGGGACACAATGCTTCTTTTGCAGCAGAAGATACCCTCTATAATATTAAATATTGAATAACTTATATTCTTAACAGTCCCTTTCCCTCTGGGGCTCAATTTCCTCATTTGTAAAACATGATAGGGAAGCCAGATGATCTCTAAGGTCCCTTCCAGTTTTCGATTCTATTTTTAAGTTTTATAAACTGAAATCTATGAAACTCAAAAACAAAAACAACCGCCTGAAATTACACCAAGTGTTACACATAACTGGGTCGTGTGTGTGTCTGTGTCTGTGTGTGTGTGTATGTGTTTTCTTGGAAGAGGAAGAAAAAAGAAGAAAAAGAAACAGTAGGTTACTGGAATAAATTGGATGGGGGCACATCTGGAAAAACCTAGTGGATGAGTTGAGAACCAAGCATAGTTGGAGGGAAGACGGCCCAAAGGGAAAATGCCCAATACAGACAACCCAACATGATAGGGCTTTACTTAAATGGTAGCTTTAAACTGATTTTCCACTTCATTAAGACTCTTCTCCTAACCTCTCTTCTTTCCTTCACCCAACAGCTGAACTGGTAACCTCAAAAGAAAGGCTATTTTTTTTAAAATATGTTTCAGTTAGAGAATCCCTCTAAACCACCTGGGATGAAGAACCACTCCAGGTGAAGCAGTGGCATCAACATGGGGGGGGGGGGGGGGTTGACCAGCTGGATTAGGCCCAGGACATTAAACAATCTCTGCCCCTCTTTTCCCCAGCTCTGTCAATGGCCTGCTGGGTAACCTCTGACACTGCCAATCATCTATCTACTCTACCCTCCCTGGTGGGAAGGTAGACAGGATTGGTACTTGGGAGGTGGAAATCCACAGATAAAAGTGCAAAAAGCTTCAACACCCCTAAATTAGGACAGTACTTTAAGTGAAGTGGGACTCCGCCTGCCAATCCCCTAGAAAAGAGGCCAAGATTCCTGACTCATTCATTGCACAAACTAAATGCTGTCTGGCCAGGAGGAAGGAAGGAGTGACCTAGAACCCTGGGGTTGAGGATCCACTTGGGCATTTAACTACCAAATACAGGTTCCAATCAACCAAGTCAAAAAAGGGAATTCTGCCTCCACTCTTAAGAGCCCCTGGTTGAGCAAGGCCAGTGATAAAAGGCTCCAAAACTGTCCTGCATGCTTTGCACACATCCCCCTCTTCTGCTACATTACAAATTCCTTTGAGGGTAGAAATTGTACTGGGAACAGAGCTGGCACTTACATGTTGTTGAATTTGAACTGAAATGACCAGACAGGAAGCCCTGTACATCTGTCTGGCCTACAGGGGGAAGCAGCCAAACTTAAACTTGGAGCTCACCTTAGCCTTAGGGTGGGCCTGGCTCTATTACAGCTCAATGTAGGAAAGTCCTGAGATAATAAAGACCTTAAAATAGCACAGCCAGGACCAGGTACCGCAACATAATCCATAGACTGATCCGTCAAGCTGCCTCCACAAACATACCCACCTCAAAGGGAGAAACTATAGGTAACAAGTATGACCAAGCAAATTCTTAGAAGATCTGAAAGGCTAAGTTGGGTTTCTTGGGTGCTCCTGGTCCCTTTGCAGTCAGATGGCTTAAGCTCAAATTCTAGCTCAAAGCTTCGTAACCTTGGCAAAGTCCTCTCTGTTCTCTGGGCATCATCAACTTCCTCAGCAGTAAAGGGGTTGTTGTACTGGTCATTTCTAAGGTCCTCTCCTTCTAAGGTCCTCTGACCAAAAAGCCAATGCCTTTTTGCACTCTTCCATGCCATCTCTGATTCTATTAAGACTGCATACATTTATATGGAGAAAAAGTAGACCCCAACTACCACCATGCCTTCTTTAACCCTATTTTTGTTTTGATTTTAAGTGCCAGATTAATTTAATTCCACTTTGACTTAGTATGTAGTACCAAGAAGAAAGCCTCATAGATCCAAGGAAATAAATACATTTTCTAATGGGATCATATATTTAGCGCTAAAAAGGATCTTAGAGGTAATCAGTCCAAACCCTTCATTTTATGAAGAAAATCAGGACCAGATAAAAGGAGTAGGAACTTACCCAAGGTGCTGGGAACTAGACAGTGGAAAAGAGAAGGTTTTGAATCCAAGTCTTCTGAACCATTCCCAGTACCAAACTGGATTTCTTTCTGGGTTTCTCCTTCGTGACAGTGCAGAACTAAAGCAGATTTGTAGCTCTTTGGCACTAGAAGGAAACTTAACTCACCTAGTCTAACCTTATTCTCTGTCTTAGAGTTAAGGATAGTGAGGAGTAAGTGACTTACCACAATCACCTAGCTAGTTAGAGGCAAAGACAGGGCTAGAATTCCAAGTCCGATGAGTATTTTCCCCTATAGCAAAGTATCACCAACTATACCATGTTACTGTTTTAAAAAGACAGACGAAAACAGTACTAACATACAAACCAATGTTGCTGACTTCAATGACAAAGAACCATGTTATTGAACTGAAGTCAAGAAAAATGTTATCAAAAGCTAACTTTTAAAATCATGCATTAAACTATTTGAAAAAAAAACACCAAAAAAAATTAATGATCCTGAGACCAAATACCCTAATGTACCTTCTCCTTTGGCAGAAAGTAACAGGACTGTCTAAGGTAGAATGTTGCATACTAAGTCAGATTCAATTTTTGTTTCACTATTTTTCTTGAAAATACAAGAATATTCTAACTGGAGAGAGCAAAGGGTTTTTGGGATCTTTCTCCCCCATAAATTACTGTGATGTAAAGACAAAAAAGCATAAATTTTAAAAGAACTAAGGGTAAATAAACAAAGTTGGGTATCTTTATTCGAGTCCCTAATTTCATCTGCTGCCATTAAGTTTCTTACCTCTGATGGTCGACTTTTCTTTAGGACTTTCACTTACTTTGATTAGGAATAATAATTGATGTTTATATAGTTTAAAGCTTACAAAGTACTTTTACATCAACCTTTTATCCCATCTACACCTTGTGATGTAGTATATTATATTATTATCTCCATTTATAGATAAGAAAACTAAGGCTCAGGGAAAAGTTTCTTGATTTGTCTGAAGTTACATAGATAATT
This sequence comes from Bettongia penicillata ogilbyi, assembly GCA_023548195.1. Classification (NCBI taxonomy): domain Eukaryota; kingdom Metazoa; phylum Chordata; class Mammalia; order Diprotodontia; family Potoroidae; genus Bettongia; species Bettongia penicillata. The sequence continues at coordinate 2,462,247 of JAJHZJ010000283.1, forward strand.
GGTGAAAGAACCAAAATTGGAAACCTCAATGACTTAATTCCCAGGGATCCTGGATGAATTCAATTTTGAAAAGCTGTATCACAGAAAATGTTAATTTTAACTACAGGGCCTCCAAAAGTTCACTTCTAGCTCATGTCTTAGAATTGAGGCAGGATCATGCTCCTTTAGTTCACTATGAAGATAAGAATTTGCAAGGGGTGAGACTTGAGAAACAAGATAGTGCAATAAAAAGAGTCCTAAAATGAAATCAGAGGACTGGGTTCAAATTCAAGCTATGTGGTTCACCTGGGACAAATCACTTTTAAGACCTCTGGACTTCAGTTTCCTCAACAGTAAAATGAAAGTTGAACCAGATGTTCCTCACAGCTGTTAAATCTATGATCCTGGGTGAGATAAATGTCACTGAAGGGTCTATAACAACTACAAATTGTCCTATCTCTACACAGAATGACAGCACAATGTAGCAGATAAAGAAGTGGCCCTGGGAGTTTAGACTTGGGTACAAAGCCTGCCTTAGAGATACACTGGCTGTGTGGTCCTGAGTAAGTCACTTAACAATGTACCAAAGCACCACTCTTGAGACTCTAGAGTTACAGAGCAATTACAACAGTGTAATGGTAGAGGGACTTTCCTTACCAAGAAGTTCAAAATACCAGTAAAAAATCACATCTCCAGTTTAAAAAATAAGAAGCTCTGCATGAGACAGGAACAAGTTATAGTTAAGTAAAAGAAATACCCAAGAGGAACAGCAATAATTATTACCCCTATTCCCCCCAATAAAAAAAAATCTATTAGAAGCTTACATGACTGAATTCAACAATTAAGAAGGCTTAACAATCAACATTTAACGATGTTAAATGCCTACGTCAAAAAATGAAATTGTCCCTACCCCTAGGCTTGGATATCAGGAATTCACCCCAGTGTGCTTTAATCATTTTTTTGGATCCTTTTGACCAGCCTTCAAGGCCCTGCTTAAACACACATGAATGTTTACTAGGAGAGTTTTAGAAGAGAGCTGCCATTCCAGTACATTCACTCAGTTAACCAATCAATCTACTAGTCAAGGATTTGTTAAGCACCTCCTATCTCTCTGGCATTGTGCCAATGGCAGATACAGACACAAAACTGAAACAGACCCAGGTGTCTCAAGGACTCTATGTTATCTAGAGGAGAAGAGTAGCACACATTTAAATATATGCAAAAGACAACTGAGGCAAATGAAACATTAGCTTCTGAAGGGGGAATCAGGAAAGTTGAAATTTTCAATGACATGAACATTTCTCTATTAATATGAAGTCATTTATTATGCTAATAGATTGAATATATAAATATATATTTATATCTAGTCACATGAAGCAATATTATGCTGTCAAATGGATGATACTATGGTACTAGGTACCACAAAAAAAAGGAATTTCCGAGTCTAGTGGTTACATTATTTGACTCACTATCAAGAAATTTGTCTTGATGAAAAAGTCCTATGGCAGGGGTGGGGAACCTGTGGCTTTAAGGTCACAAGTGGCCCTTTAGGTCCTCAAGTGCAACCCTGTGACTGAATCCACACTTCAAAGACAAATCCCCTTAATAAAAAGATTTGTTCCGTAAAACTTGGACTCAAAAGGTCGCAGTCAAGGACCTAGAAAGTCACGTGTGACCTCTAGGTCATAGGTTCCCCATCCTGTATGAGGAAACATGCTAAGCGCAATACACTCTTGTGTTCAATCAACAGTGCTGAATATGCCTGGGGTTTCTGAAGAAGGGTGCTTACCAAATGAATCCAGTACTCTTTCCAGTGCTAGTACATCAAGAAGCAAATGAAAATCATTGTGGAACTATGGGAAATCTCTACATGATGGAAAGAACAGGACCTTGAATTCAAGTCTTGAGAAGAGCATTGCTTCCAGTTCAGTGACCAGAAACCATCCTTCTAGGAAGCAAACCACGTAGATGGAGATGCAACCTGGCAAACTGCTCCCACTACAGCCCCATCAATTGAAGCCACAGAAAAGAGTCAGTCCTTGCCATCAAATTTCCTGGCACCATTAAATGGCAGTGAAATGGCGTTTCATCAGAAACAGATATGATTTTATCAGTGAAAATGATATTCAAGAAGACTGAGTTACATCTGCTTTGCCCAAGCTTCCTTCTCCCATGTGACTTGCAGCTGAAGCCCACCTGCATGCATTGTCACCTCCATTAGAAAGTGAACTCCTTGAGAATAGGGATTGTGTCTTTTCCCATTTGTATCCCCAATATGCCCTTAATAAATGCTTGCTTCATTCATTGAGATGATCCTTTCGGGAACCTTGGAAAGAAGGTGATATGGGGGAGAACAATGGATTTGGGAATCAGAAGAACTAGATTTGAGATGGACCCATGATAACAGTAGATAAATCATTCAACCTCTGAACCTCAATTTTCCCATTTATATAAAGAATGGGATCGATGAAACTTGTACTGTCTAGCTTCTTGTTGATCTGTTGTTAGGAATGTGTTTTATAAACTGTAAAGCTGGGAGACTAAATCAGTGTGTGCCTGTGGCCAGCCCTCCTGCCACTACTGCCATTTATTGTTTTAACAGCACTAGAAGTTATCACTGAAGTGAGAAGACAACACACTTAAACCTCCTCTCAGTGACTATAAGCCAAATGATACACATACATGTGTATATCATACATACATACATACACACACACACATCTCTTTAATAGCTTCAAACTTTAAAAAAGCTCTTTAAAACAGTTTTAGTCTGGAGAGCAAGGGCTATCTGGCGAAATGGGAGAGGGGAGGAACATTTGAACACATGTGAAATGTGGCTCCCTACAACTACTGTTGTCACTGGAATGTAGCCCCAAATAACATAGCTGCTGAAATTACCACTTGTTGGAAAGCAATTTTAAAGGCCTGTGTCTCCTTCTCCAGCACACAGAGATTACAAGTGGGGCCCACCAGGCATCATCCCCTCCTCCACCTTCACAGAGGGCTACTGAGAAGCTGAAAGGGATCAGTTATATGAGTTCTACAGAAAATAAACAGTCTATTTAGTCCAATGCTACTTAGGTCATTTACTGATTTTTAACTTCACAAAAATTGAGAAAATGATCGATTGGCAGTACTGGTAAAAACATATGCTTTTTTAAATTCAAACTCAATATTAAGAGCCTGTTGTGTACAGAGCATTGAGAAAGGTACTAGAAGTCATTTAAAGAGATGGCTTTCCTATCCTCATTCAATACAAGAAACATATAAGTTATTTATTCTATGTCTAGGCACTGTACAGCCACTGGAGATACGAAAATGAACAACATACTCTGTATTTCATCTTCATGGCTATTAGGAAGAATATAGATACAGATTAACTAATATATATACACACACACATACATACACATATACATAAACACAAACACACACACACACACATACGAAAGGTGCTACCCGAGTGAGAAGGGTGAGAAAGGTGTTATCAATTGAGAAAACCAGGAAAAACTTCATGAAGCAGGCTGCATTTATGAATTAATTTAAAGGACAGCAAGAAAATTGGGGAAGGACGAACATTTCAGGCTTAGGAACAGTGTAGGCAAAAAAATGACAGGTACAAGTTTAGGGATGGATACAGCATCTGGCTGAACCAAGTAAGAAATTAGTGTTAAAGTAAGCCAAAAAGCAAGCAAGTACTTAAGGCATTCAGCTACAGGAACTACAGATACAAGAACTAGAGGTACTAGGGTGAAAAAATGAAGCAATCCCTACCCTCAAGCAGTTTATATTCTCCAGGGGAGATATAACACAAAGTAAATAAAAATGAGTTTAATTTCATGGAGCATCAGGTGACCAGACTGCTACAGTCCCAGCTCCTAGTTACGCTTCTTGAACAAATCACTTGAACTCCCTGAACCTTGTAGTTTGGGGGAGAGGAGGGTGTTTGGTGGCAGATTTTGAAGGGCTTTGAATGTCAATTTAAACTTTACTGGGTAGGCCCTTGGGAGCCAAGAAAGATTGTTCATGAAGAGTGACATGACCAGACCCTAGGGACACCCAAAATTGGTCTGGCACACAGTAACAGTCACATTATTCCATGACTAACTTCAACAAGACTTAGCTCTTCTCAGCAATGCAAGGATCTAAGATAACTCCAAAAGACTCATGATGGAAAATGCCATCAACATCCAGAGAAAGAACTATGGCGTCTGCAAGGAGTTCGAAGCATATTATTGGCTCTCCTTTTTTTGTTTTCCTTTGTTTCTCTTTTTGTGTGGTTCCTCCCATTGGTTCTAATTCTTCTTTACCACGTGAAGATAGTGAAAATATGTATAATATGAATATATATGTAGAGTCTGTAACAGATGGTACGCTGTCTTGGGGAAGGGAGAGAAGGAGAAAATTTAAAACACAAAAATCTTACAGAAATAAGAGTTTCAAACTAAAAATAAATTAATGCAAAAAAACTGGTCTGGCAGCAGACAGCAAGAGACCTATCACGATCCTATCTATAACCACAGAAGTAATGGCGGTGGATACTAGTAAAGTGGCACTGGGAGAAGGACAGATGAGAGAGATAATGGAACCCTGAGATCAAAAAAATTAGAGCTAGATGAAGAAATCATTTAATTCAATGTCCTCATTTTTTACATAAAGATAAGAGGATCATGGAACTAGGGATACAAAAGACCTTAAGGGCCATCTAGTCCAACTCTTATTTTACAGATGGGGAAACTGAGACCTAGAGGGACGAAGAGCAACCCAAAGAGATTAACACTATAGTTATAGGACGCTTTAGTTCTGTCAGGATAAGGAAACAGATTTAGAAAAGTTAAAGGGAAGGTAATTTAGTGACACATCCAAGCCTAAAGCTAGGTCTCTCTAAACTCCCATTCCAAAGCTTTTCTGCTACACCCCATTAGGAATACAAAGAGTAGGAATTTAATTAAAGTAAAGGGCACCCTAAATGATGCCAAATGCTTTAGAGTTGGGAATATTCCTCAAGCTGGAGGGGGTTTCAAGAGGTTATTTCTTCCCTGTTCTACTCTGTCCTCACTAATTCATTAGTGATTTCTCAAAGCAAAGCTTAAGAAAAAAATTGCTCCAAGGCACAACTCAAATAGCTACTCTCTTTCCCGGGGCAGACAGATAGTCCTAGAGATCTTGGCAAAGGCAAGTCTGCTCATAGACTTTGTTTCAATAAAAGGATATTAAAAGAGCTGAGCAGGAGGTGGAAACACTGTTTTCTTAAAGCTACATTCCAACAGCGAGTTGTGGGCAAGTACTACTTATAAATCCTGAGTAAAGCTCAGCAAAAACACTCCTTTCTTCTACTGCTTTTCTAAACTGAGGCCCTGTCATGGTGCGGGTTTATTTGCAGGATTATTCTGTCAAGAGTTCCAGGAACAAGATTTTAATTGATCACATTTTATTTTGCTTTTACACTCTTAGCTGAGTGCTTTTCACCCACCTGCTCTCCTGAACGTCTGATTAGAGATTTCTGTTAACTGTAGACTCTCTAAAACTGGCACCCAAGCACGTGGATCTGTTTCACAGAAGCTAGAGGAATGTCCTAGGTAGACAAACCACTCACTAGATGTGGAAAAGTTTGTCTTTGCTCCTCAGCCCCCACCTTCCCTAACAAGCGTGATCTCCAATCACTGGACTGCAATGCTGAACCAAAGCTTGCCCGCTTCTTCATTCAATCCCTGCACACCATCAATCACTCCCCTCATTACCTACCCTACCCCCAACCCCAAGCTCTGGAGAAAGATAAGGCCAAAGTACTCCCTCCTACTGTAAACCACCAAACCAAGAGACATTTTAAATTCTTGAACTGGGGGAGAAGCGGCTATGTCACCCCCAGGGGTGGGTGGCCCAGAACAGAGGTTAGCAAAAGGGCTTTTTTCATGTAAATCCATCAAAACTCTATAAAGAAGAGCACAGAGACAATTCTAAAGACCTTTAGCCTGGCCCACAGCTGGGGTAAACTGAGACTGTCGACAAAGGTGGCAAAAAGGCCGAAAGTATTTCAACACTGCGGATGAGGTGAACACCTTCCCTTAGAAACTTTTGTAAACTAACCTTAAATCTAGACAGTTTCTATTATGTCCTGCCATCCCACTCCCCACCTTTAAAGAGATGCAACGAGAAAGAGTAAAAAGGACGATGATGAGCTGAAAATGCAGGTAGATGGGGTAAGGCTTTCCGAACACACAGGAGGCTACACAGAAGGGGCAGTAGGAATTATTTCCCTTTGGTTCACAATCCCTAACCCAACAGCGCCTACAGGGGACAACGCAGTCCAACGGAGAGCGGATTCCTGTTTCCACTGAGTTACAGTTGAAATAAAGTAAAAGGCACTCAAATGATGCTCTGGGAATACCAAGTTTGAGAGCCCTCCCAGTAGAGTAGAGGGGAACAGCTAGGACTGGGGAGGAGAAAGACACACAAGACGCTTAGAGGAACTTAAAAGAGAGAAGCTTCCTTCCCTCAAATCCACACGCACCGGGGCAAACCAAGTCCCCGGCACGCCCCACCCGCCAAAGCAAACTGCCCCAACTGGGACAGGTACAGATGTTCCCCAGCTATTGCCGAAGAAGGGCTGGGCTCTCGCTGAACTTTTTCTCCACCTACAGAGCCCCTCGTGTAGTTCTATCGTGGGCTCCCAAACCACGTGCGCAAAGGCATGGCCCCTCCAAAAAAGTGAAAAAGTGTGTAGCCCGACTTTCTTGGCTGAACGTGGGGGAGGAAAATTCACTCCAGCTGCTTTCGTACGTGTACACGTACACGTACACCCACACTCACACCCACCCACACGGTCCCCCTCCCATCCACCCAAGTGCGCGCACACCCCCGGACTTCGGAAAGCGGACGTGGCTTCGGCGGAGGAGTTTCCCAGCAGGACAGAAGTCTTTTCCGGCTCCCCGGGGCAGGATGGGGGGAAAGAAGAAGCCAATCTCCCCGGAATTGGACGGCTGCCCCGAGTACAACGGGTCCCGGACTGGGCTCCCGCTCCCGAGCCCCGGGCAGCGGATTAGAAAAACCCCAGCAACCGAGAGTAAAAGAGCCGCTCTCTCGGTCCCCCGGGCACTGGCGGGCCGGAGGGAGAGAATGATTAGAGGTGGAAATGTTCTTCTACCCTGGGGGGGCGGGGGGCGACCCCCTCCCCGGCCCTCGCCTCACCTTCTGTACTTGGTCATGGTTGAGCTCCGTGAAGAAGTAAGCGAGCAGATGCGAAGCTATCATGTTCCAGCTGTTCCCGGCCGCGCTAGGCGGATCCTGCTTTAGGACAGAAGTGGGGCGCGGGCGAGGGCGCCGTGGGTCCAACCGGCCAGGGGCCGCGCGTGGAGGAGACCGATCGTGGAGGCGGGAGAGGCCCAAGCGTTCAACCGCAACTGGACCGGAGGCAACAATCCGACCTCGGGACGCCTCCAATCAGGAGGGTTCGGGGCAGCTTAGATGATGGAGCAAACGGATGGAAGGGGAGGGGGGCGAGGTAAACGTTAAAGTGTGGCCGTCTCAACCCTCCCAAAAACGTTTCTCGTTGAACGGGGTAAGTACTCCAGTAATAGGTAAGAGACCGCCACCTAGTAATCTCCACCAAAGCCAAGCTCAGACCGAGCGCCTCCGGTTCAGCCAACTGCAGCCCTGGCCCGTAGGAAGCACGAGCCGCGGGTCGGGCGGTGGAACTCAGGATGGGACAAATGAAGGGACCGACTCTGGGCTCTCCGCGTGTCCGGGTCCCCCGCTGCTTCCTGCTGCCGCTCGGTTTCCAGTCCCGCGGCCACGGCGGCTACGGCGCAGCGCTCGGGAGCTCCTCTTGCTCTAGATGGAGTTTCGCGCAACAATGTGGCTCATTGAGAGCCGAGCCCGCCCCTCGGCCTTCCTCTGACGCGCCCGCGCTCTGCCCGCCTCCCATTGGCTGCCGGTGGAGGGTGTGTGCTCCCTGAGGCCGGCCGGCATCCCCGCCGCAGCCAATCCACGTCCGCGGGCTCCTGGAACCCCCCCCTCCCCTTAGCCTAAGGCGGGCACTCTCATGTGATACCCCGGCGGGGGCCCCAGCCCAGCTCGGCAGCCAGCATCCCTCCGGGCAGGGAGGCGGAGAAAGGGACAGGACACGTGGTGAGGTGTGAGTGTGTGTGATGGAACGTGATTGTCCATCCCAGGGAGTGAGTAAAGCTGATGGTGCGAGTGTGTAAGGGGGGTGGATCTTGGGCGTAGGGCAAGGAAAATGGGAGGGGGCGTGCATATTGGGTGGAGATCTCGGCTGAAGATGAAGGGGGACTGGAAAACTACCCAAAGATGAGCCATTCTTCCACAATTAATTGGAGGGAGAGTTTAGGAGCTTTGTAAACTGAGTCTTACCTGCTAAATTCGGGTGTTGTCTGTGGGCACCAGTAATTATGTATGTGTGTATGTATGTTACACGTGTGTGCACATACATGTATGCCAGAAGTTTTGAGATGGAATTTCTTGTTTGAGGAACAACAGGAAAACCAGAGTCCCAGGATGACAGAGGATCTGGGGGGTATAAGATGTCCAAGAAGATTGGAAAGGTAGGGAGCCACATTGTTACACATCGTAAATATGTGTTTACATAATTTAGAATCAAGGAGAGCCTGTGATGTAGATAGTGTGTTGTAGACAGAAGATTGAAAAGTGGACACATTCAAATTTAGTCTCTGACACACACTAGCTATATATACCACTTATTTAACCTCTCAATGCTCTAAGCACTTTTCTACAACTATAAATCAAAATGAAGATGCTGAGCAGTTAACCAGCATTTTTTAACTGCCAACTGTGTGCTATCTACTAAACTAAGAGATAGAGATACCACTTTCAAGGAGTTCACAGTCTAATGGGGGAGACCATAGGCAAAAGTTTCCTAACCTAGGAATTCTCTATCCAGGGCTTCTTAAAACTTTTACACTGGAGACCTCTTCAGCACTACTTAAAGTGTGGGTTTCAACTCCATGTGGAGTCTTACCCACCAGTGAAATCACAGGTCCATCCCAGCACCATCACCATCACCAGCACATTATCAGCACATAATACATATAAATTGAACTCCAAACTGGAAGGGACCTCCCAGGTGATCTAAACTAACCCTATAGGAACAGGAATCCTTACTCTTAACATTTCCAGCAGGCAGGCTCTTGTTCATCATCTCCATAGTGGAGAAACTTCTTCCATCCTCCCTCCCCCATTTTCCCCACTTTTCCATAAATGCACAAGTCACTTATTCTGCTTTTGGATAGTTCTATTTGTTAATGACAACAATAGCACACTTGTGTGGAGCTGATACAGATACTATCACTTTCACTTTACAAATAAGGAAACTGACATTCTCGGAGACTCTTAAGAGTCTTGTGATAGGCAGGAATGGAAAGAAATCAGCCCTCATGCCAGTCACGTAGTAGATATGAGACTCCCCCGACCCCCGCTCCTAGATATTCTGAATCCAGAGACTTGAAACCTAGGATCACATACTTGATAAGTCTACTCATCTCCAGAGTAAGCATCCCTGGTTCTGTAGCTTTCTGCTGTTTACTGTACAATAGATGATTTTCTTTTTCCATAAAATGACAGAGTTGGACTGGGTGATCTCTGAGGTTGCTTCTACCTTGAAACCCTACAGGGGAGGGGAGCCTCTGACCTCCACGCTGTATGTGACCTTCTAGGTCCTTGGATTCAGCCTTCTGAATCCAAGTATTACAGAATAAATCCTTTTTTTTTAAGGGGATTTATTCTGTGAAGTTTAGATTCTGTCAAAGGGATGCACTTGAGGACCTAGAGGGTAACATGTGACTTCAAGGTTCCCACGCCTGCCCTAAAAGATCCATGTAGAAAAGAAAAGTTTCAGAAAGTATAGTGAATATGGATGAGTGAACTTTGTGTGCAAAGATAAGTAGGTAAAAATGGTGCTTTAGGTGGGCAATACATGTAACAATATATGTGATTTCAGATCTCCTTGTCTTAAAGGTGAATGGGATGATACTTCTAAGAAACTAGAAGCAGTAAAATTTCAGGCTATGCAAAGCACATAGACTTTAATGCTTGCTTCACAGATTTGCCCAGACTCAGACCTAGATTTAAATATCTGCGAAAATTATTAGCAATAACCTCCTAACATGACTGTGTGTGCCCACTGTTCCCCCTTCCAATCCATCCCCCTGGGTCTGCTCATGCAGTTCAGAGCTTTTTTGGCCCCATATTGCCTGCACATAGATTTCACACTCCTTAATCTGGCACCCAAGGCCAGCTACAGTCTGGCCTAATACTGATGTTCTAACTTTATCTCATACTATTTATTTCTTTCCATATCCACCAGACTAGATCACATGTCATCCCCAATACCTTCTCTGCGCTTTGTTAGCTCTTGGTCTTTGATCACACTATTCATCTTGGAGTCTCTTCTCTCCCTCTCCTCCACTTCCCTACTTCACTCATTCGTTGAATTTCTATGCATCCTTATCACAAATATCATCTCCTCCAGGAAGCTTTCCATAATTCTCTAGTTGATAATAACCATTTTCCCTCAGAGCCCATTTTATAATAATTTTTTGCATCTCTCTAATTACATACATGTATAATCAATATCTGTGACTTATCTCCTACTAGACTATGATCTGTGAACTATTTCCCTATATGGTTAATATGGTGTTCTCCATGCAATAGGTACTTCATAAATACTTGCGGAATTTAAATGAATTTGTCAAAGATTGACTTGAACATCTAAGAAGAACTTATGTCCCCCTTTCCCCCACTCCATTTATTTGCATCCTTTTTGTCCAATAGTTCTGTATAGCTGTTCAGGGGGACCATGTAATAAATAAAATAAATAAAAAGAGATGAGGTCTGGTCCCATTCATCCTGAAGGCCACAGGGACTTCTGGATCCCCCTGCAGGAGGTGTATATAGTAGATGTGTGTATGCCATCACCACAGGTCTCCTACCAAAGGGTGTGTTTGTTTGACAACAGATGACACATGGGCCAAAATAGGGGGAATGGGGATAGCAGAGGAAGTCAGCAAAATAAGTCTAGATATTCTTGTGGCTACTTGGGTATTTCATAAAAATGGCAGCCACTTATATTATCTACCTTACAGCCTGACAAACTTGCTTCCTGCCTTAGGCTCCTAGCCTGGGTGTCATTCTTGACTCATTCTCTCATCCCCCATATTCAATCTATTGCCAAGGCCTGTCAGTTTCACCTTTGTAACATCTCTCCCATTGGTATCCCTTCTCTCCTCCAATACTTCCACTACCCTGAACTACTGTGGTGTCTCATCTCTCAACTCCATTTCTCTCGCCTACTCCAGTCCATCCTCCACTCTGCTATCAAGAAGCTCTCCCTAAATGGTCCAATCATGTCATTCCCCTCCTCAATAAATTCCAGTCATTCACCACCAGAACCAAATATAAAATTCTCTATTTGGTATTGGAAGCTACTCATAACTTGCCTTCCTGCATTTCCAGTCTTCTTATACACCTTATAGCTGTCTAAAAGGTTTTGGCTAACCAAATTCCTTCTCAATTCCTGCCTCCTGAAAGCTGGTATTTGATTCTTCCCTGACTAGAGGCAGGTTCTAGGGGTTCACAGTATGGGCACCTAGTTTTTGTTTGGATTTTTTTAATAGGGGAAAAAACACGGCAGTTTAGTTTTTTAGTTTAGATGCACCTAGAAACTCAAAGGAATTAAAAAATGTGAAGAAATGTTCATAAAACCGAGTAATCTGTTGAGAGGAAGTGCCCCCTCCCTTAAACACCTAAAGAAAGAAAGGTCCATAAGAATGAGAAGATGCTAAAGTCTGCCTTTTCTCCTTTCATTCTCTGCCTTCAAGACCTAGCTGAAGTATTGCCCTTTTTTTGAACAAAAATCAAAAGTTTAGAGTTGAAAGGGACCTTACAGGTCATTTAGTCAAACCCCTCCTTTTATAGTTGAGGAAAGAGATTCACAGAAAGGAAGAAAACAAGTATAAATACCTACAATGTGCTACGCAGTGTGCTGAGTACATTGCAAATGTAACTTATTTGATTCTCACAACAACCCCTGAGATGAAGATGCTCTTATTATCTCCATTTTACAGTTGAAGAAACTGAGGCAGACAGGTTCAATGACAGCTAGTAAATGTCTGAGGCTGGTTTTGAACTTGAGTATCTCTGACTCTAGGCTCTATCCACAACTACCTAACTGCCTTTGGCTAAGGAGGGAATATTTAAGAGACTATCTAGTCCAACTCACTCATTTTACAGAGGAGGAAACTACAAGAAATGAAGTGACTGGCCCATGGTTTGTTTCGCAGCAAGCAAGTGGCAGAGCTAGAGCTCAACCCTGGCCTCTTGAGTCCTCAAACTTACTGGAAGGGATTTTAGAGGTCATCTATTTCAACATCCTATTGACTACAGGAATCTAGCAACAAACCCTTATTCAAGGTCTACTTTGGGCTAGAAATGCATTGTGCTGAATTCTGGGAAATACAAAAACAAAAAAGAAAAATTCCCTCAAGGAGCTTATATTGTCTTGGGGGAAAAAACACAGATCTACATGAAACACATACAAAGCAAACCCAAGACAACCTTGGATGGGAAATTACAGTTCAGAGACCAGAAAGCCATGAAGCCTTTGAAGTAAATTTTAAAGGATGTCCAAGAGTCCAAGTGGTAAAGAACTGGAAGAGACCTTGGAGGCCATTGAGTTTAACCCCTTTATTTTACAAATTAGGAAACTGAGGCACAAGAAGCTGACCATCTTCCTTGGCCCACATAAGCTAATAAGTATCTAAGGAGAATACCATGGAAACATGACCTCGATTCACAGTTAATGTAAACTACCTTGAATAAAAGTAAACAGCAAAAGAAGCTCCAGCTGTCGCATGGGAACATATGCATTGTGATCCTCCATTATATTTTGTAAGATATCTTGGAGTTTGGTGGCTAGATTTTTAAAAATTTTCCTATTCCTTTTTTTCCTTCAAAGAGCTGGGACAAGGAACTTTTTGTCTTGTACAGTTTTCGTTCATGATTTCTTGAAATATAGCTCTGAAAAAACAGGCTTTCAGAAAGCCAATTGTAATTCAAACAGGGTTACTTGACTAAGCCTTTAAATCCAAGTCCCTCTGGCTTTCCTGGAATGCCCAATAATAGGTCCCAGCCCAAGTCTCTCTTGCTCATTGTTTGGGTTTTGGTGGCTCAGAGTGAGTAGAAATAGCAATTGTTTTCTGTTCTGGCCATAAAATCTGAGGATCTTCTCCTCCACAGATTGATTCTTTTGTGATAGTAAACTAGGCCATCTTTTGTCTTAATTCTTACCTATCCCTGATCACTGAATGGTTATTCCATTAGAGCAACTGAGACCTGGCAAAAATATTAGTTTAAAAAGGCCACTGCATCCTGGGTCATCACTATTAGTCTTAACTTTTGTCTTGCCCCTGGACTCCATTGACTCTGGAGGAGAGCATGAAGCTGATGACTTTGCACAGCTCTACCTCAATTAAATCCAGTTTACTAGAAAGGCAAGACACAAAGGACAAGCATCAACACCAGTGTGACTCTGGGCCATCCCTGGCACCATGCCTTCTTTGTTCTGTCTAAGGATGGCACAGGGATCCATTTCACTCAGTCTTGCTGCTGCCCAGGACTGGCCTCCTGTAAGTCAGCTCCCTCAATTTACCCTAATAAAGTTTATTAATAACCAAGCTGACATAGGTTCATCCTTCTTCAGTATCTCAGGATTCTCCTACATTTGGCATAATCAGGGCAGAAGATATCTTGTGTCTTTACAAGAGGGCATTTGAGCCTAGGTTTTCCAGACTGCCCTGTCTACTGTATAGCACGGCTTCTCACAGTGAGAAAAGATTATATTCCCTTGTTCCATTTGGGACCTCCCTTCTATGCAATCCTTGAATTTTTGAGTACTTTTCGAACAGCTCTAGTTGTAAGGAAGCATTTTCTTAAATTAAGTTGAAATCTTTACCCAATGGCCTTAGTTCTATCCTCTGAAAATATATTCCATTCCCTTGATCTCCCTTTTCTCCATATTGTCTATTTTGACATGGCGCCATCCAGATTGCACTTATTTCCACACTGTTGGGCACTGGGAAAATCTTTTTACTCCCCTGCTATATTGTAGGATAAGTGAGCTCCTGAAAGACTGGGACTTAAAATGTTTTAGTATCTTCCCCTATTACACATGTATATATGGTTCCTAGAACATCATCCATCCTTCATAAAGACTTCTTCTTTAGACTTTGGGCATTAAGGCTTTGGGCTTCCCAGAGTTTCTAGTTAGTATAAGATACCGTTGTGCAAGATAACACATTAAGTTATTACTGGCTTTTTGCTATCTCAGTTGTATCTGATTTTTTGTGACCCCATTTAAGGTTTTCTTGGCAAAGATACTGGAGTGGTTTACCATTTCCTTTTCCAGCTCATTTTACAGATGAGGAAACTGAGGCAAACAGCGTTAAGTGACTTGCCCAGGGTCATACAACTAGGAGGTATCTGAGGCTGGATTCGAACTCAGGTGTACTTGACCCCAGGCCTGCTGTTCTTTCTAATTATAATACCTAGCAGTAGATATTATTAGCTACCAACAGCTTATTCTAAATTTATTTCTGAGACTCCCTTCTAAGAGATAATTAGCAAATGGAAGGATTGTGAATGAGTAGTACACAGAACAGGTAACTTTTGATGGGGGTTTGATGCTAAGCAGGAAATGGTAGATCCAAGGGAAAAGCCATAATGGGCACCATTGGGCAATCAGAAGGCAGTAGCATAATAAGATAGAAAAGAACATTACCTTTGGAATAGGAAGACCTAGGTTTTAATCCCATTTTGCTATTCTGAATTCTAAGGTCTAGGTCTAAATCTATGGTCATAGCACTATTACTGCCCCACAGAGGGTTTTAATGGTTTTTAACATTCTGTCCCCTTCTGTGTGTACAATGCTACTCAACTGTAAAATGAAGGAGTTGGGGGAACCCCTAATGTGCATTCTGGCCCTAAATTCAGGACCCAAATGAAGCTATGAGTAGATAATCTCTAAGGACTCTATGCTTATGGAACAATGTCCCCTGCGAATTTAAAACCTGTGTTCCCAGTGAGGACAAGGAGCACTTGGGGGTAAGGGCTGAGGGGAGGTTGGAGGACATCAAAGCAGATTTAAACCCCACTCCCCCCCCCCCCCCGATTTTGCCTAGACCAAGGAGGGCCCATCTAGACAAGATGACTTCAAGAATCTAATTGAAGCTAAAACCCTACCAAGTGGCAGCTAGATGACACAGTAGATTGAGAGCTGGGCCTGAAGTCACTATGACCAGATTATCAGACATTTAATAGTGGTGTGACCCTAAGACCTCTATCTACCTCAGTTTCCCTACTTGTAAAATAGGGATAATAATAGTACCTACTTCCCAGGGTTGTAGTAAGGTTCAAATGAGACAATATTTGTAAAACACTCAGCTATGTAAATGAGCCTCCATTTCCCCATTTGTATACTAAGTGGGTTGGACTAAATGACCTAAAGGCCCCTTCCAGCTGTAAATCCTACAACTCCCACTGTATAAAAGGAAGAACTGCTTGTATTTTGAACTGTCAAAGTGATTTACAGTTGAAAAACAATACCCTTTCCAGTGGATAGGACACATAGAATTCTCCAGGCTCTCTGCCATAGGAACATTCACAGTGGTGACTGGGCTCTGTGCAGACCCCTGACAAGAGCTTGTGAACATAGATGCAGACTTAGTCAGCTGGGAGGTGACCAGATGATTCACTCAGTCTTTCCTGGTACCCAGTGCTACAAAGTGCCCTGTGTAAGAAAAGCATAGTTGTGTATTGCACCCATTAGAGGTGAAAATCCAAGACTCACAAAGTCCCGTGACATTCTCTTTCAGTTTCTATATTAAGTTGCTTTTTTGGAAAGCTCTGCCTTTTTTAGGTGATGAGTAGAGAATTACAAATTGATGATTTTCTTTTGATAATCTTATGAACATAGCAGGACTTTTTAAGACATGACAAAAGTCTTTTCCCAGTCCACCAGCACTGTGAATTCAGGGCAGTTCACTTTAAAACCCATAGTTCTGTGGTTCCAACTAGAAAATAAGGATGCTTTCTACCAAGAGAGGCAGCTAGGTTGCACATTGGATGGAGCTCCAGGCCTGGAGTAAGGAAGACTCATCCTTCGGATCCAGCCTCAGACAATTACTATCTGTATGACCCTGGGCTAGTCACTTAACCCTGTTTGTCTCAATTTCTTCAAATCTAAAATGAGCTGGAGAAGGAAATGGCAAACCACTCCAGTATTTTTGCCAAGGAAACCACAGATAGGGTCATGAGGAATCAGATACTACTGAAATGACTAAACAGCCGCAACAAAAATCTACCAACTGCGTTTTGTTTGTAATGCAGATAAAATCAACTCAATCCAACGTTTATTGAAGTGCTTCCTGTGTGGGAGGTGCTGTCTGTATTAAAACTGCACTGTCACTGTTACATGGAGAAGTGGATAAAGTCTAGAAGTCAGGCAGACCCAAGTTCAGATCCAGTCTTAAATATTTACTAGCAGAATGACCCTGGGCAAGTCACTTAACATTTTTTGCCTCAGTCTCCTCAACTGTAAAATGGGGATAATAACAGTATCTCCATCCCAGGGTTATTGTAAGGCTCAGATGAGGTAAAGTGTTCAGCACAGTACCAGGCACATCATAGCCAACATACAAATGCTTATTCCTTTGCCATCCCACTTTCCTGTCCTCATGGAGCTTGTAGTCTGCTGCCAAAAGTGTTTCAGGGACACACTTAACTGTATAAGTTATAATAAAACCTGACTTTTATATAAACTTGGATAATTTAAATTCTTGGGGACTGGTGATATCATTTGTCTATAACACTCCCTCTAGCAGTGCAGAGTAGCTGAAGCTCTTCAAAATGTAGTCTTTGAGTGTTTCCTAGGATGGTGGTGTTCAGCCATTTGTCATCTCCAACTTTTCCTGACTCCATTTGGTGTTTTCTTGGCAAAGATGCTGAAGTGTTTTGCCATTTCCTTCTCCAGCTCATTTTACAGATGAGGAAACGGAGGCAAGCAGGTTTAAGTGACTTGCCCATGGTCACATAGCCAGGAAATATCTAAGGCCAGTTTGGGACTCAAGAAGATGTCTTCCTTCCTCCAAGCTCAGCATTCTATCTACTATACCACCTAGCTTGAACCCCAGATCTTCCTTAATCTGGACAACTCTCCAGCCAGCACAGCACTACTGCCCTTCCTCCACACAGTTTACAAAACCCTTCCCATGCATAATCTTATTGGATTCCCGTAATAACTCCGTGAACTATATGGTGCTAGCATTGTTACTCCCATTTTATAGATTTGAAAACATAATTCCTATGTCTATAATGATCATAAGACCTTTATCTACATTATCTCATGTGAACCTTACAACAGCCCTATGAAATAAGTGTTATAGCTATTATTATCCTCACTTTACAGATAAGGAAACTGAGGTACTTAATAATATATGTGGATTTAAATAACTTGTCTGGGCTCACAGCTAGGAGATGTCTGAGGCTATTTTACAGACAAGTAGATAGTGGTTAATAACTTGTCCACAGTCACATAGCTAGTAACTTTCTGAATTGGGATTGTAAATAATCTTCTGACTTCAGTTCAAGGGCTCTTTCCCCTGGGCTAAGCCACCTTAGCCCATCAATGAGTAAAGCCAAGCAGGATCCCAGATGAAAGGCTGGAGTGGATGGGCTAAAATATCAATGGAATTCAAGGACTATGTCTTATAATCTCTTCCTCTGTCATGGAGCTTTGTACATTACAGGCACTTAATAAACATAAGTTGAATGAAAGAACTTGTTTTTTAATTTGAAGATTATAGGCACTTCCTTGGAAATAAAATAATCTTTCACATGGTTAAAAAAAAGAAAATGAGGAAAGATTTGCACCCACGTCCTCCCAACTACAAGCATGACACACTATTAGGAAATTGCAGTTTCAAGAGATGAAACCATTTACAGAAGGTCAAACATTTATTAAGTGGCACAGAGAAAGCCAAGGCTATTTCTAAACCACAGATGCCTCAGGTTTAGAAAATGATTAAGTACTTAGGAAAGGTTAAACAGAGCAACCTAAGTAATTGAAAGAGAGCACCCACAGCATAATGGGATCTGAGAAGGAGTCTTGAGAAATTCTGTTATAGCTGTTACAGAAAATGAGGTAACGTAGATAGACAGACATACGTGTTGTAGATATAAATTTGTAATAGATACACGTATACATGTATAGGTATGGCATGCACATATACATACGCATGTCCATCTATATGTATATATAATACAAGACCATATGATTGCTATATGTGTATATATGTGTATGAATGTGTATATACATACAGTAATCATACAGTGTGTATTCCTGGGTATATATGCATCTATATATACATATACATATATACACACATACATATATTAAAAATGTATTTCATAACCACAAAGCCTTCTTTTTCAGAACCCACATCCTTATTTTTTTGTTAAGAGACATGAGTAGGAGTTATGATGTGCTGATAATCTTTTATTTTTCCACTGGCATAGTGAATATTGTCAGAATGAGCAGGACAGTACTTCCAGAGGTCATAATTAACTCAGTCCACAGGATTTAGGGCTAAAGGGAACCTTGAAGGGACAAGATGATATAGTGAGACAAGTCAGAGGATCAGTCCTACTAAGTTCAAGGCACTGTGCTATGTGCTGTTGGACTAAATGTTCTCTAAAGTCCCTCCTAGATGAAAATCATAGGATCTGTTAGTATCCCCTTCCTATTATCGGGAAGGAAACTGAGGTAGGTCCAGAGAGCTTCAAGTGATATTTCTCTCAGCTGCTAATACTTCTCCTCTCCCACCAAAATAATTACCTTGTGTATACTTTTCTGTATGTATATTCCTTCTCCCCAGTAGTATGTAAGCTTCTACAGTAAAGTAACAAAACTCAGGATGCCAAGACTCAAACCAAAACAATCCCCACCTCATGGAGTTTGGGATTTTTTCGTTTGTTTCTTTCTTTGGTTGGTTTTTTGGCAAGGGAAGGAATATGTACATAGAAAATTAAAAACAAAATAGGTACCAAATATCTCTCCCTCCAAGAGGTAAGCATTCACACAATTCCACACAAGTTAAAATTTGCCTTTCTGAAATTTCCTCCCTCTTGCTGCTACTTCTGCCCTTTGGGGCCAGGCAGAACAAGTCTAATCCCTCTCTGGTGTGACATCCTTTAGAATACTTGAAGACAGTTATCCTTTGCACCTTAAATCTTCTCTGCTCCAGATTAAACATCCTTAATTCACTTAACCCATACTTATAGGCCACCCTGGCTGCCTTCCTCTAGAAACATTCTATTATGTCATTGTACAGTTGGGAGGTGTCTGACAAATGTTTAACAACCAACTTGGAGTGGGGGGAGAAACTGTACACATGACACATTTTAAAGTTTAATCTGCCATAGCAGCATTTTCTCCATCGTTGCCTTAAGTCTAGACAATCAACAGAACAATAAATGAAGCCCTGAATCAGAGCATTTGCTGATTTCCAAGGTATAAAAATCTCACACTGAAAATTTAACAATTGGCTCTCAAAAGCTTGACTCTAGTACATCCCTGCCAATAACCTTCCTAAAATGTGACAGCCAGAACAGAACAAGATATTCCAAATTTGATCTAGACATTAAAAGTACAGCAAAGTTGACCACATCTCTTGTTCTAGATAGTATTGCCTCAATGTAATCTAAGATCACATTAGCATTTTTGTCCAGGTCATTACATTGTTAACTCATGCTGAGCTTGCAATTCACCAAAAACCTCAATTCTTTTTCACACAAACAATTATCTAATCAAGTCACCCTCATCCTATACTGTATGTTATAGAGTTGATTTTTGGAACTCCAAGTTTACTAGATCCACTGGATTTTGAGTTGGAAGACCTGGGTTAAAATCTGCCGCCTGTTACCTCTGCGACCCTGGACAAGTACCTTACCTTTGCTGAGCTTCAGTTTCCTAGACTCTAAAATTAAGAAGTTGGATTAGATCACCTCAGAGGTACCTTGAAGCTCAGAATCTTTGATCCTATCGTTTTATATTGTCCTGAAAGGTAACCTAGCTGGAGTGAAAAGAAAGCTAGCTTTGGAGTTAGCAAAATATGGATGTCAAGAGCTAGGGTCTGTTCTCTGACTCGTAATGACTGTGTGACTACAGGCAAGTCACTTAACCTCTCAGTACCCTCTGGCAACTCTCTAAGAAGATAAATTGGGGGAGAGAGGTGAAAGATCCTGATGACTCTAGGATCTGCATCCATGAAGAGTTTCTTTACCAAGAACTTGCCACATAGAGTTGCAATCACAGTTCCAGATGAAACAAAGCAAAATAAAAACAAAAACTCATTGTTTAAGTATTTCACATCTTTTAGGACCCCAGACTACCTAGTCTTTTAGCTTTTCACTATTTGCAAATTTGACTTGCAAAGCACTTTCATCACAATAAACTCATAAAATGGGTAATGAGAAGTATTTTTATTTTACAAGGGAATTGAACCTCAAAGAGCTGAAGTGACTTGCCCAAAGTCACTCAACTAATAAGGACTAGGGAGGGGACTTGAACTCAGATCTTATAGCTTAATGAGATAGAGTACTTTCCAAGGTCTAGCAGACCAGATACAGTACTTGGAATTTGAATTCCCATCATCTGTGCAGCTGTAAAGACAAATAATTAAACCCCTCCAAAATTTAGTTTCCTTATCTGTCCAATGAGATATTTGCTCTGTGTAAGTAATGCATTTAATAAACCACGAAGTGATATATAAGAGGCAGAGGAATGGAACATTTTATTTGGATCAGAGGACCTAGAATCCAGTTCTGGCTTTGACATGGATTACTTGTGTGACTTCCCTGGTCCTCAGTTTCCTTCTTTGTAAAATGAGTGGGTTAGATGAGATGATCTCTCCCGCCCACTCCCTAGTCAGAGATAGCTAGTTGAATGTTATCTCAAATGAGATAACATTTTAAAGCACTTAGTACACGGTGCCGGGATCGTAGTAGGTGCTTAAGAAAAGCTTTTTCCTCTTCCCCCTCCCTTGTCTCCCTGAATTTACAATTAATTTATGGAATTATGAAAAGGAACAGGGACACTCAGTTCTTTGGGTACTCACTGGCAGCAGGAAGTGAGGTTGCAATCACACTAAAGGCACTGAGAGGGCAAGGTAAATAGGCACAGAAAGTACAAAGACAAGTGGGGGGTGGGGTACAGAGGCAGATGGTATGGGGATAGGGACAGGGGTGAAGGAAGGCAGGCAGTGTTCAGAAGAGAATGTGGGAGGAGCCATGCCATCCTTGAACCGTGGATTAGAATTGGGAGCACTGGACAGCATGGACCCAGATGAAAATGAAAACATGCTCAGGGGGTCTCATTTTTATAGAGTTTTTACCAGAGAGCAGACTAATTTTTCTCTGTGCCTCCTTGGGGTTAGTTCACTAACACATACAAATCATCTCAAAGTTGTCATTTTAAATTAACAGATCTGTCATCTCAAAGCTATCAGTAACGTTTATTGTTCCACTGGTTTTATTGAGGATATCTAGAATTTATCTGAAATTTACATAGCATAGGACCAAGAGGCCCTGAGAACAGAGCCTAGATAGCTTCCCTGATTTTGCACATGTTACCAAGGTGTTATTTTGGGCTAATATATGATACAATTCTCAAATTATGCTCCTCTAATCTTTGGGGTGGTCTACCCATAATATCCAGGTTTCCTTTTGCAATCTTACTTCCTGGTAATATTATTTAGATACAATTTTAACACACTCCTCTATCAAAATATCAGCTTCTTGGGGGCTGGAACTGTCTTTTGTTGTATCACTCAAGTCTTCCTCACTTAAATCCAATTCACAAGGAAGTCAAGACATCACCCATGATGTCATTCATTGGTCTTCTTCAGAAACGAAGGACCACCCACAACAATGTATATCCCTAGCTCTTCCCACGAGGCCTTGCACGTAATAAGCACCCATTAAATGTTTTGCTTTGTTTTGTTTTGAATTTATTCCTTCTAAACCCAGTTGCTCCTTGCATTCCATCACACTTAGAATAGGAAGAATTTCTGGGGTATAAATCCAGTTTTATTTCAATAAGGAGACTATCCCTGAGTCTTAGAGATGGTGTAAGACCTTGAAGATCAACTTACCCAACTTTGTTATTTTATAGATGTAGAAACTGAGGCCCAGGTCACCCACCAAAATTAATGACAGATCTGGAAATAAAATACGGATTTCCTGCCTCCAAGTTTGGAGTAGTGACTCAGGAGTCAAGTCTAGAGTTTCCAGCATAGAGGAAAATTAACTTGGGCATAAAGAGACCTGTAAGTGAGCATGCATAATGGATGGATGTCAGGAGAGACAAGAGCACAAATGGTCTTTTGTTGTCTTTTCTTGGTATGCAGAAAAACTTCATCAAATAGTACAAGAGACTGCACAACCGTCGACATCTTTCTGGTTGGATTCTGTCCAAGGAATAAGATTTTCAGTATCTTTTTTTGCTCAGAAATTCACTTACCAGAGTGTTATTTGGAAAGAAAAGATAATAATCCCAGGGCATCAAAGATTTATATGTTTAATGGAGAAAAGACCAGTTCAAATTCCTAACGAAAGAACAAAAATGTTTCAAAATGTTTTCCATTTTCTCTCTATATAACACAACCCCTTGTTGGGAATAAAAGGGCTAACTGGTTGGCATATCCTCCCCCAGGGAAGTCAGAGACAAAGAAAGGTTCACTATGCACCTACATATTCATAGCCTTCCTATGAATGTGACAAGGCATGGAGAAGGGAACATGACACTTTGTTTAAGGAAAATCCAGAAGACTAGTCTGTCTAGTTCTGGCCCAAAGAGTTCCTAAAGACAAACAATATTCTTAAACCTAGAAAGGTAGAATGGAGCCAGGTTGTGAAGGACTTTAAAAGAATCACAAGCATTCCTATTTGATCCTAGAGGTAACAGGAAACTATTATCATTTACCGAGAATGAGAGTGATGTGTTCAGACCTATGGTTTAGGAAACCTACTTTCATATCTGGATAGAGACAGAATTGAAGGGGGGCAGGGAATGCAGCTGCCAGGCAGCAAGGTGCTGGCATGATGATGACCAAATGAAGCAAAGCTGGAGATAGCGAAAATATAGTGGGCCACATAAGGCACTTGGCAATCAGGATGGCAAGGGCTCCAGAGGGGGAGTTCTAGAACTAGAAAAGTTAAGTCCTTCAGGGCAATGTGTCTCTTTCAAAGAAGCAACAAATGAGAAGATGACTGAGGTTTAAGTCCAGATGCAAAGCTCTGAAACCTTAGTTCTTTCCACACTGCCTCCTCATCATATCAGATCTCATAGAATCACAGAAATTGATTGTTGGCACAGATGACAGCAGCCATCTACTTCCTCCATACCCCAGAGGAATCAGTACTAGGATATCCCTGACAAGTGGCCGTTCATCCTCTACCTCTCAAGGCGGTCCATTCCACCTATGTATATTTTTAACTGGTGGGAAGTTTTCCCTGAAATCAAGTTTATATTTTCCTTTTTTGTAATGTCCAGCTTTTGCTCCTGATTCTATCCTCTGGAGCCGAACAGAAATCTGATCCCTCTTTTTCATGACAGCCCTTCACATATTCAAACACAGTTAAAATATCCACCTTGAGTCTGCCTTCTGTAGGCTAAATATGCCTCATATCGCACCAGCTGGTGCATGTGACCGGGCTGTCAGTACTGACAGTTTTAAATGAAGGGCCAGCTAGCTATACACGTGGTCCTAGCAGTCTGGGTTTTGTTTTTATTTTAATTTTAATTTATTCATATTATTTATTTATATTTATCTATATTATTATTTTATTTTATTTATTTTAATTTTTATTTTAATCATTTATTTATAGATTTTAATTTCTTTTTATTACTTTAATGCCTCAAGGATTCATAATTTCGTTGACGCAGACACTCTTTCTACCTAGAGTGGTCACAGCCCATCCCTATCATGAATTAGTGGGGCAAAAAAACCTATCTTCACTTTGGTCACTCCACATTTAGTTAAACTTGTTCAACCCCCACAGACTTTGGCTATCACCAATCAGGTCCTCAAAGCCTTTGCTACTTGAAAGGAGCTGTTTCTGCTTCCCTGGCCCAGTTGTGCAGGGGTCAGCAACTTGTCAAGGTGAGGTACTGGGAGAGACCTTTAGTAGAAGTTGTGTTCGTTGACTCTCAAAAAATAGTCTGTTTTATGGGAAGCAAAGTGGATAATCAGACCAATAGCCTGGAGTCAGAAACACCTCACTTCAAGCCTGGCCTCCAATATATGCTAGCTGTGTGATCCTAGAGAAGTGTCTCTCAGGGATCCAGGCAGCTCTCCTAGACAAGTGGGAAATAGAATCAATGTGTATTTTCCTTAGGAGAGGGAGTTTCCTCCCAGGAAATTCCCCATGGCAATTAGTAAACATTTATTAAGCACCCAACCTGTGCTAGACTGTACCAAGCACTTGGTGTACAAAAAGGGATACAAGTCAGTTCCTGTCCTTAAGGAGTTTATAATCCAAAAGGCAAGTTATACACAGAATAGATAGGAAAAAGTTGTTTACTTATTACTTGTATTATTGACTATTCAAGTGTTAGTGTTAGCTTGACATAGCATAAATCATGGGCCTGAATTCTGACAAGGATTACTTGTATGACTTTAGGCGAATTATTTCCCCTTCTGGGCCTCAGTTTCTTTATCTGTAAAATTAGGGGAGTGGATTAAAACACTTACTAAAATCTCTTCTGGCTCCCAATTCTGTAAGATTGTCCTTTGAGGGCAATAGTGATTTCCCATCTCCAAGTATGGAAAGGGCCTTTACTCCCTGCCATTTTCTTCGTTCACTTCATAGAAAGTATGAAATGTTTGTTCACAAATCTAGATCCATTCTCAAACACCATATCAGAGGATCTAGAATGGGAAGGGCCTTAGGGATTATTTAATCCAATCTTCTCATTTTATTGTGAAGGAAACTGAGGTCCAGAGATGGGAAGCAGCTTGCCTCAAACCACACAGCAGAAAGCAGAGTATTTAAACCCTATTTCATTATCACTTACGAATGTTCTCTGAACTCAAGTTCAGTTCTGTGTAACTCTGCCAATAGTCATCAGGAGAGACATGAAGGTCAAGGTAATCCTGATCACTCAGAACCAAAGTTAGCGCTGAATCTGAATCAGTTGTCCTGGTCTGAATCTAGAAAAGTAGGAGTTTCAGAACATATCCTCATGTACTCATTTACTGTGGGATCTCATAAAAGAGTTTTATACTGCATGAAGTAGTGGAAAGAGGTCTGGAGTATAGATAGATAGATAGATAGATAGATAGATAGATAGATAGATAGATAGATAGATAGATAGATAGATAGATAGATAGATAGAGATATATAGTGATTTATAAAGCTCAAAGTGTTATAGAAAGAATAGTCATCCACTTTATCCCTTCATTCTTCTGCTTTGGGAGGTGGGAATATTCGTTTTACCTATCTCACAAGACTTTGGTTTAGACCAAAAAACCATACATTAGAAACCATGTATGTACTTAGAAGCATTTTGTAAACATTAGTTGCTACTACTGACTCCTATTTCTTCAAGAGCCTCAGTTTCTCCCTGTGTAAAATGGGATAATGATATACCATCTATTTCATAGGTTGTGGTGAGGAAAGCACTTTGTAAACCTTAAAACAATACAAATGAATATTCATTCCCTATAACTTTCCAAGCCAAAAATATTCCTTCCTGACCTCAGCAATTGTAAGTATTCCTAGGGATTGTCTTATATCTCCAATACTTAGCCCAATACATAGAACATGGTGAACACTTAATAAATGCTTTTTTATCCATCCATCCCCATCCATTCATTTATTTAACTAGCATGCATTAACTGTCCACTCTGCACTGGAGAGCTATAGTTTGAGACATATTTAACTGTCATAATCAAATGCTAAACAAATATTTATTGAGTACCTACTAAGTGCCTGGAACTACATTAGATATCATTTAGTAAGCATTAACATAAGGTTCCTATCCACTAAAGATATCTTGTCAGCTTTATTTTCATAGACAGAGTTACGCTTTTAAAATCGGGTCAAACTGAGAACCCCAAGAAAATGATTGAACCTCTTTCTCCTTCTGCAAAGTGAGGGTGTTGGGCAAGAAAATTGCTGATGCATCTTGCACCTCTTAACTTTCAATAGTCTATGTTCTCAAGGCTCTTCTCATATTAACATTTCTTCTCTCTTCTCACATTAACTTTTGGTTTGAAACTATATTATATAAGGAAGGAACTCAAAACGTTTAACCTGGAGACTATTTTTTTTTTTACTTTTACTGAAAACAATGTAGAAGCCCATCGATTGGGGGAATGGCTAAACAAATTACAGTACGTGAATGTAAGGGAATATTACCGTGCAGTAAGAAATGATAAACATGATGAATACAGAGAAATATAAAGGTAAACTGAGGCAAAATGAAGTGAGCATAACCAGGAAAACAATATATATACACAATGGCCACATGAGACATTCACTAAGTGATGAGTGGCATAAAATTACAAAGAACAAACAGCCCCCAAGAAGAGATATTAGAATATGCCTTCCCCATTCCATTCCCCTTCCTTTGCAGAAGTGGGGTTCATGGGCATGGAATATTGCATACAATATCAGATCTTCTTAATTTTTTTTTTGGTCATAAGAGTTAGGGCTGGCTTTTTTGGAGGAAGGAACCAGAGGATACAGGAAGAAATCTAGGTGATATAAAAACAAAAGATATCAATAAAAATCTATTTTTAAAAAACCCATTCTATGGTCTGTATCTTAAGATTCCACCTAGCTCTAAATTTCTGTTACTGTTTCTCTCCAACTAATCAAGGCCCAAGCAAGCACTATCTGGAGGAGTACCATATATCTTCTCCATTCACAATCCAGTTCCCCATAGCCAAGCAAATCAAGTTAAAATGCCCTCACCTTTGTACAGACATCAAGATCATCTTTCCAGCTAACGAATTGCTTCTCAGCCATAGGGATATCTCTAGGGCTGACCAAGACAAGGCTAGCTTTGTTGTTGAAGTCCTTAGTCAAAGGCAGACAGGGCAGTCTGTCTAATGGATCAAAGCAGCTTGCCCTCTCTGCTTGCTACCCTTCAAGAAGCTGAATCCCTGACCACCAAGCAGAGGTCACTGGTTGCTTATTTGGAAAGATAAATATGGGATTTGGCTTCTTGGCGTTTAATCTGCCAATGTGGATGAGCTCAGAGATTTGTTCTTTTTCAGGAAACCAAGAGACAAAGTGTCAAATCCAAGGCCAAAACAAATTCTCAGAAAATGTTTAAGACAGATACTTCTTATCTCAAATAGGAAACTTTGAAAGAAATATCCAGGGCCAACTTGGCTGGATACCAAATTGTCAAATAAGCCAAAATTTGTCTTGGAGAGCACCACCTTTCTTATCGGTACCGTCTTCCAATTTGTAGCTCCTCTGCCTGTGTGCCTTAGACAACTCTACCTCCTCAGTTTCCTCATCTGTAAATTACAGTTATTGGACTAGATGATCTCTAATGTCAGCTTTAGGTCTAAACTTTATGATCAATGGTCTATGACCCAGTTTCTTCTGCTGAGAATCGTGGCCCTCTTCTATTGGCAGGCTTCTTCTGTCATCCAAAGAAGAAGCACAGTACAAGTCAATTGTGTTACTCCACAGGCACCAAAAATTAGTGCAATTTTAGGCAATGTGAATAAATAGTGGCTCAGATGAGTGAGATGGTGGTACCAGTGGATAGAGTAAGACCATCTATTCAGCTCAGTTCTGGGTTCCATATGTTCAGAGAGAGAGATGGCTAGGAGATATGAAACTATGTTATATGAAGAGGAAACCAAAAACATTTAACCTTGGAGACTATTTTTGGTGGAGCATGTTTTAAAGTGCCTGAATATCAAACAGCTAAAAGCAAGATTAGACTTGTTCCCTGTAACTCCAGAAAGCAGAATAAGTAGTGGAAAACCCAGGGAGGAAGACTTGAGCTAAATATAAAGAAAAATTTACTAGCAAGCAGAGCCATCCAAAAGTGGAATAGGCTATCCAGGGAAACAGTAGGATCTCTGTCACCAAAGAACTCAGGCAAAGTATTAATGACTTTTCAAGGATTTTGTAGAGGGAATTTATAATTTGGGTAAGATGTTGGACTAGATGACTTTTGAAATTCCTTCCAGCTCCCAATATTCTTAGATTCCATGATAAACTCATTCATGTGAATTAGTGACTTAATTAGGAATGACAGTTCATCTTCCCTAAGTATTTGCCTGCTAATTAATTACAACAATTACAATTATAATATATGCGGAGCATTTGTTACATGATTGTGACTGAATTCAGTTGTGCAATAAGAAATGACAAGCAGAATGCTTTTCAGAAAAGTGTAGAAAGATATACATGAACTGATACAAAGCGAAATGAGCAGAACATTTTATATAGTAACAGCGATATTATACAATGAAGAGTTGTGAATGATTCAGCTATTCTCAGCAATTAAAAGAGTCAAGACAGTTCCAAAGGACTTATGATATAAAATGCTATCCACCTCTAGAGAAAGAAGCATCTGAATGCAGATTGAAACTTACAATTTTTACTTTATTTTTTTTGTGGGTTTTTTTTTTCTGTGTTTTCTTTCACAACATGATTAATGTGGAACTTTGTTTTGCATGACTGCATATGTATAATCTATATCAAATTGTTTGCTATCTCAGGGAGGAGAGACTGAGGTAGGGAAAGAAAATTTGAAATTCAAATTTTTTAAAAACAAAGTTAAAAATTGTTTTTACATGTAGTTGAAAAAAATAAATATTTTTTAAAAATTTAAATGTATATATGCAGGGCACTGTTTTAGGTGCTGTGGAATTGACAAAGTTCAGATAGCACATGGGCCCTTGTCCTTAAGAAATTCCTGGTCTAATGGTGTATGAGACATCAACACAGATAACAGTAATATACATTTTCAGCAAGAGCCTGAAGGGACAGTGTTAACTTAAAAACTGTGCTCTGAATGTAGCAGGAACATAATAAATGTTTAGGGATTAAATTTAATTGTAATACAATGCAATGCAAAGAAATACAATGAAACTATGAAGTGAACTTTGTGGCTACTGTCACGCTAGAGTGGGAGAAGGTCTCAGAACAGGGAGTCCTAACAAAACTACGCCATTCACATGACTCCTTATCCAGCCTCCTCTTAAAGTCTGCATAGAAGTGGGGGGAGGTTGAGAAGGGAGGTGTCAAGAATAAATATTACAAATTGAACCAGTGCCAGTTGGGTAAGACAAGAAGAAGTATCAAGTGATGGAGGAGGAAGCCAGCCTGATCTATTTTAATATTTTTAAAGTTAAAATTATGGAACATTGAAAAGAAATGTCATTATCTTACTTTTCAGTTCAATACACGTTGTAGAGTAAGATATAAATGGATACTAAACACGGAAAAATCATTCAATGTAACAAATTCGTGATTGCATTTAAAAACTTTACATAAGTTAAAAGCCTGTCCAAAGCAACCTTTGTTTCTTAATTTCTTGGCTTGAAGAAGTTTCTGGTTGTAGATTGAGACAGTGTAATTCAGTGGAAAGAGCTGGTAAAAGTCAGGAGACCTGTGTCTTTAACCTGGCTTTACCACTCACTTGCATAAAGATGCTTTCATAATGGCCCACCCACTTCACAGGGTTCTCAAGAGAGAGCTTTGGAAAGCAGAAAGCTCTATACCAATACAAGGACTTAAAATTCATATATTTCTCAAAGGAAGAAAATCATGTGTACATTATAGACATTAGCACAAGTTCTGAAGTAGTGAGTTTCCATTGTGTTTGTTTTTGTTTAGTTATGTCTGACTCTTCATGACCCCATTTGGGGTGTTCTTGGTAAAAATAGTGAAGCTTTTCCAACTTATTTGACAGATGAAGAAACTGAGGCAAACAGCATTATGTGACTTGTCCAAGGTCACATTGCTAGTTAAGTGTCTGAGTCTTGACTTGAGTCTTCCTGACTACAGGCCCAAAGATCTATCCACTGTGCCCCCTAGTTGCCCCCACTGTATTTATTACATTACTTCTAAAAAAATCAAAGGGTTTCACTAGCAGGGGATCTATACAATGTTTATGTAAGGCTTTGAGACTTTGAGTAGCCCTTTGGTAGCTAACTAGTTAGACCTTGAGTGGCTGACTTATGGGTTGGGAAGCCCTAAGGAAAATGGGCTGAAGATCATCAGAAAACATGTATTTGCTTCCAGAAGTAGATGGTCTTTTGGGATTTAAAAAAGGACCAACTCTGGAGGAATGTTTGGAAAAAAGAGAGCTTGATCCCTACTGGGACTGAGACTCTAAGGTGGCCCTTCCTAGGGTAAGAGTTTTGATTCTCCCTGAAAGGGTTTAACTCGAGGACTTCTGGTAAAACAGAGACTGGAAGCAGTGAAGACCAGATATTTCTGCAAGATCAAATCAACTCCTCAGTACTCCAACCTCTCCCTCTGGGAAGGTGAAGGACTAGACCCTGGAGAGCTCCTGTTAGAAATTCTAAGCTAGGAGATGCTAGGGCAGACATTATTCCCCATCTATCTGCAGGACTTCATTATAAAGTCTGATATTTTTCTATTTCTTTTTATGTGTTGGCATTAGATTATGAGCACCTTGAAGGTAGGAACTGTCTTTTTCCTTTCTTTGTATCTTAGCACAGTGCCTGGCACATAATAGTCACTTAATGAATGTTTATTGACTAACTTACTTAAAGATAAGCTCAAGAATTAGGACTTGTAAACTGTAGTTTTAGAATCTTTAGTGTTTTTTTTAGGGGACTTGAGCCTGAATTCCGCACAGGGTGCTACATATCGCATGAGAAACCATTATCACCAAGGGTATGTTTTGGGTAAAATTGGAGTAAGGTATAGGATCAAATGCCTTAAAATGTAAATGATAAATGATATGTCTTTGAGTATTTTAGGTTTAATGTAAATCACTGTGGAGTGGTGGTCACCTTTACCAGTAAAATATGGTTCTGAATCTGTGAATGAGTCCTTCTTTGTCTCTGCCTTAGACTGTTGTGATATTTTACCTGGTTAGCCTCTTAACCCAGTTCATTCTGTGTGCTATTGCCAAACTGGATATCCAAGGGTAGAGCTCTGATAACTTTATACCCCTGCTAAAAACCTTCAGTTGTTCTCCAGTCTAAATTGCTTTACCTGGCATTCAGATTCTTCATAGTTTGAAATCACTCTTTCCCCATCACATCTCTTTTAGCCAATGGAGTTTATTGGAGGTCTCATGCTTCAACTTTCCCCCCTCCAGACTTTTGCTCATACTGTTCTATCCATCTAGAATTCACTTGGTCCCCAATTGCAAGTCTCCAATTCTTATCCTTCCTTCAAAGATCATCTTAAATGCCATAATCATCCATCCCAACAAGTTCTTAACACCATAATCACCCATCCCAACAAGTTCTTAACAAGACATTATTAACTGAATGGATTTATTAGGAAATCTTTGCCTTGACTCCACCTTCTTCTGAAATGGAAATCTTTGAAGCTCATATACTAGTATGGAGTGACCAGTGATGAGAGCTACATCAAATTAGTCTAGTACTTGGTTGAGAAGCAGCTAGACGGTGCAGTCGATAGAAAGAAACAAAAGAGAGAAGGATAGATTGAGAATGCAAATATGTAAAAGTAAAGGACAATCTGGGAGAAAAAGGCAGAAGGCAATAACATTAAAAGTATGATATTTATACAAGCAAAACACTGATCCTGAAGATAAGGTGCAAAGAGACAACTTAAAGATCATAAGTCTCTCAAAAGAATAAAAGTTATAAACATCACAATGCAAAAAAAAAATTCAAAAATAATTTGCCTATAACTTCTGAACACAGAAAACAGGGTGCCAATCAAAAAAAAAAAAAGGACTAAAGGCTGCCTCTAGGTAAAAACAAAAACAAACAAAAAACATAGATTGCAACCAACAAACGCAAAATGGTTAAATTTAACCATTCAAGAGACGAACAACAACATCTTCAAATGACCAGGAGAAAGAAATTCAATATAAAGGAAATTCTAATAACACGAGACTATTTTGAACCCACCAGAAATCTCAGGAGTGGAATAATGTATTCTTAAGAGCAAAGAAACTGAAGTTGCAAACCACAGTAACCCATCCTGTAAGACTGAGCATAATCATTAATGAAAAAGGAATTTTCAATAAAAAAGAGGTATTTGAAGCATTCCTCCAAAGAAAACCAGACATAGGCATATTATTTCCTGAGCATATTATTTCTAGAGTGCAAACACTCCACAAAATAAATACAAGAAAAGCAAACAAATTTAGCAGTACAAAAAGGCACAAATAATAAAATAAATTACCATCTCTCCCTAAAAAAGGTGGGCGGGGGGAGGGAAAGAGAAAAATGCTGATAAGGTTAACAAACAAAAACCACAACAAGGGGGCCATTAAGAGATTTTCTTTTAAAGTAAATGGGTGAAAGTAGGAGTCAAATAAAAAGTAATGGTGGAGGAATGGGAACAGGCCCAAAACCAACATTCTGACTACAGATGAATCAATGCTTTTTTAATGGGGCTAAACTGCAGAATATGGGAGAGCATACAAAAGGAGAGAGGGGAATATATGATATCATCTAATCCAACTAAGAGTTAAAATGAAGGTAAAACAACTCCTATGTAGTCTCTCAGGAAGAAGAGGGTCTATAGAAGAGTGAGGGAAGAGGCAATGAGAGGAATTGAAAGGAGGAAAAAAAAATAGGAGTCCCACTGATGAAAGCTCCCATGGAGAAATAGAAGAATTTTATAATGGAAGGTAGAGGGTCTTACAAGGGGTATCATCTGTAGGGATCTGATGCTTACAGAGACCATAGAGTGCTGGGCCTGGAATCAGGAAGACCTGAGTTCAAATTTGACCCCAGAAGCTGACTGGCTATGTGACCCTGGGCAGGTTACTTAACCCTGTTTGCCTCAGTTTCCTCATCTGTAAGATGAGCTGGAAAAGGAAATGACAAACCACTCCAGTATCTTTGCCAAGAAAATCCCAAAAGGGGTCAAAAAGAGTTAGACAGAATTGAAAAACAATTCCAACAAGACCACATATCCTGCCTCAGGAGAAGGGGAATCAGAGCTCCTTGCAGGGAGCTGATATAGAGAATTGTCAGAGGGCACTGACCCAGACAGGGGGGTTCATGGGGAGGGAGGGAGGGTTTTGGAGGAGGTGAGAATGATCATGGGAAGAGCAAAATGTAGTAAGGAAATGAACAACCAGAGGTGGACAAAAACTCCTGTCAGAGGGAAGTATTTCTATCCTCTTTATGATCTGCAGGAATTGGTATTTCTAAGAGGCATAGAAAAAGAGAGTCAAAGGCATGCTCTACAAGGCAGTAAGATAGAAAATGTTTAGAAGCGGGAACTCAAAGCAGGTACCTTAGAAGCTTTAATGCCACAAGGAATTCAGAGACTAAAGAAGGCGTAAATAAGTAAAAAGGGTCATGAATTGAAGAAGAAAAGTTTAGAATAGACAGAAAGGGAAGATAAATTGTGAAAAGAAAGAGTGAAAAAATATTTTTAGAAAGGTGCAGAAAATGAAATTTAAAAACTAACAAAACAAATTGAAAGGCTAGGGAGGAAAAGGAATTTTGCTAGACTACTAAACAGAGCTGGAGAAAAGAGAGAGAGTATATAGAGATCTAGACTAAAAGGGAAAAAAGAAAAGAATGTAAAGTAAAACTCCAAAACTAGGGAAAGGGGTAATAGGAGAGTTGGAGATCTGAGAATAAGGGGAAGAGAGCTGGTGGCAATTATATTGTTTTAAAGTTGTATGTTCCTCTTCATGACCCCATTTGGGGTTTTCTTGGTAAAGATACTGAAGTGATTTGCCATTTTTTTCTTTAGCTCATTACAGATGTGGAAACTGAGGCCATAAGGATTAAGTGATTTGCCCAGGGACAGACACCAAATAAGTGTCTGAGGCCAGATTTGAAGTTAGGAAGATGAATCTTCCTGACTTCAGGCCTGACATTATTGACTAGACCACCTAATCACCTAGCCTTAAAGTAAATAAAGATAAAATAACTGAAGAAACAAAGTGCTATTTTTACTAAAGAGGCAGGGGTAGGAGGGGTGGGGAAAGGAATCCTACTTCAGAATATAAATAGGAAATATGTAAACATAACTCACAATTTTAAATGTAAATGGATTTAACAATCCAATAAAGTAAAAGATTGGCAGATTGAATAAGAACCCCTCCCCACTCCTAATCTACTGTTCACAACACAAACTTAAAAAATAAATATGTGTACAGAATCATAATGAGAGGTTGGGGGGAAATATTTACTATTCATCAAGTGAATCCAAAAAAGCAGGATTTTCAATCATACTATCAGACAAAACAACAACATATTTGTAACAGAAAAGAAAAGAGAAGACTACATAATACTTAAAGAAAACAGCAACAAACTACTATCAGTATTAAACTTATGTGCTCCAAATGCCTTAGCATCTAAAATATTAACTGAGCTATAAGAATATATAGAAAGTAACACATAGTGGCAAGAGACTTCAACAATTCTCTCTTGGTTTTGAAAAAAATATAGCAGAAAAATAAACAAAGGGGAAAAAGTAGAATTGAACAAACTGCTGGGGAAACTAGAACTAACAAATTTATGGCATTTTCTAAATTGAGTTGATAAAGAATATATGTATTTCTCAGCACTGTACAGAGCTTTTACAAAAACTGACCATTTATTAAAGCACAATGAATATTGCAAAACAAGTAAAAAGGTAGAACTAGTACACATGTCCCTTAAAGAATATATATATATATATATATATATATATATATATATATATATATATATATATATACACAAAATTAAAACTATAATCAGTTCAGAGAGGACAAACAAAAGATACAGACCCAAATGGAGATTTAACAATGAAATTATAAAGGGAATATCAAACAA
Organism: Bettongia penicillata ogilbyi; assembly: GCA_023548195.1. Lineage (NCBI taxonomy): Eukaryota > Metazoa > Chordata > Mammalia > Diprotodontia > Potoroidae > Bettongia > Bettongia penicillata. Next base: position 2,497,313 of record JAJHZJ010000283.1, read on the forward strand.
CAAATCATAGAAACAACAATTTTGTGAAAAAATACTAAAATTTCTGGAATGCATCTAAACCAATATTCAAGGAAAAAAACTATATCCCTAAAAACATTAATTAGCAACATAGAAAAGATTAACAAACTGAATGGGCATTAAAAAAGTTAGAAAGTGAACAAATAAACAAACCTAAAATAAGAACAAAAGAAGAGATATTAAAGATCAGAGGGGAAATAGATGATGGAAGTAGACAAACTGGAATCCAGAAAAACAAAACCCTATAGAAATGATAAAACTAAAAGCTAGTTCTTTACAAAGACTAATAACTAATAAAATTGATAAACCTTTAGCCATAGTGATTATAATGTAAAGGGTAAAAACTTAAACCAATAACATAGCAAATGAACAAGGGGAAATCACAACAAAACCAGAAGAAATAAAAAGAATTATCAGAAATTACTATACACAGTTATATGCTACCAAAACTGAGAGCATAAAAGAACTAAAGGAATACTTTCAAAAATGTAAAATAGCTAAAGCAACAAAAGACCATATAGATATATCAAATAATCTAATCTCAAAAAATAAGTAGAACTATTAAAAAGCTAGCAAAGCAAAAAAAATAATAATAATCCTAGTCCTGAGAGATTTACTAGAACATTCTATCAAATTTTATAAAAGATAATTAGTAACCACACCACACAGATTATTCTCAAAAAATGAGAATGCACCCTGCCAGATCCCTTTTATAAGACAAATATACCTAATACCTAAATCATGGAAGGATATACACTTGAATACACAAGAATATAAAATAACTATGTATCAATATCATTAATGAATATCAATTCAAAATTTTAAATATAATCTTGTCAAACATATTACAGAGATTTGTCCAAGAAATCATTTATCATGTTCAAGGTGGGCTTATATGAGGGAATCAAATACAGTTAAGCATTAGATAAAAAATCAACATAATTATATTTAAAAACAAAATATCCAAAAATGCATGATTTTTTCCAACACATACAGAAAAAGGCTTTGACAAAGTACAGCATTAATTTATGCTAAAAACTGTATAAAGTATAGGCATAGAGGAACCTTTTTTTAATACCATGTAAACTATCTAAAACCAAAAGCATATATCATATGCAATGTGGATACACAAGAAACTTTCCCAATAAATATTAGAGTAAATCAAGGATGTCCACTCTCCTCACTATTTTTTTAATAGAATTCTAGATTATTAGCATTAGCAGTAATATAAGAGAAGAAATTAAAGCGTAACTATAGGTAAGAAGATAAAACTATTTGCTGATGATGTAATAATTAATTTAGAAAATCCGAGGGAATCATGAAAGATAATAATTGAGATAATAGCATCAGTAAAGTTGTAGTTTACAAAGTAAACCCTCCAATATTATGTAATAGTAGCATAATTCAAGAGGTTATAAGAGAAAGGGAAATGTCATTCTAAATAACTACCAAATGCATAAAATATCTGAAATTTAATCTACCAAAGCACACAAAATACTTGTATTAATTGCCCATCAATTGCAGAATGGCTGAACAAGTTGTGGTATATGAATGTAATGGAATACTATTGTGCTATGAGAAATGATGAACAGGAAGACTTCAGAGAGGCCTGAAAAGACTTACATGAACTGATACTGAGCGAAAGGAGAAGAACCAGAACTTTGTACACAGCAACAACCACAGTGTGCGAATAGACTTAGCCCTTCACAACAATGCAAGGACGTAAAAAATTCCCAATGTATTTTTGAGACAAAATTCTTTCCACATCAAAAGAAAGAACTATAGAATTGGATCACAGAATGAAGCAAATAATTTTCTCTTGTGTCATGTATTGTTTTGTTTTGTTTTATGGTTTCTCCCATTCATTGTTAATTCTTCTATGCAACATGACTAAGGTGAAAATGTATTTAATAAGAACGTATGTGTAGAACCCATATAAGGTTGCACGCCGTTTCAGGAAGGGAGTGGAGAGGGAGGGGGAAAAGATCTAAGATATATGGAGGTGATTGTAGAAAACTGAAAACAAATAAAATAATTTTTAAAAATAAATATTTAGAAAAAAGCAATTAAGTATGGGATTACTAGAAAGAAGCATGGAAAGATCTGTGTAAATTGATACAGAGTGAAGTAGAGTCAAGAAACAATATAAACAGTGAATACAATAACGTAAATGGAAAACACAATCAAGCAATAAAATTAAAAGTGACGATTATAGAAGTATAAATATCCAGCAAGAGTCCAAACAGAAAACATTTAAGAGGACATCCTGAACACCCCAATTCATGAAGTATGAGATATATAGCTGTTACACATTATACAAATATTTAGACTTTTCCAATATATTAATTAGTTGTGCTGATTTTTTCCTCTTCATTTTTTTTATTTTAAAGAAATATTATTTGATATAGGAGATGGGTATCTAGTTGAAGAAGGAGAAGGGTAACAGGGATAAGCGTGATGATGTAAAAAGCTTAAGAGAATAATAAAAGCTAATTTTAAAATTTGCAAAAAGTTATTTATAGAAATTCAGCTGCAACATGCTCTTTAATAAAGAATACCTTAAATGGAGAAATATTCAGTGTTCATGGTTAGGCCATGCCAATATAATAAAAAATTGACTTCTATCAAAATTAATTTATCCTTTTAATGCATACCACCAATCAAATTGTAATATTTGATAAAATCATAACAAAATTTATTTGGAAAAATAAAAGACCTAGATATCAAGGAAAATAATAAAAAGAGGTAGGGACAAAGGGAGAATGACAATTCTAGAATTCAACTTGTACTACAAAGCCATAGTCATCAAAACCATCTGCTATTGGTTAAAAATTGAGAGGTAAATCAAGGGAAAAGAAGAATTAGGAACAATCCAATGTTCAATAAATTATAAAATATCAATTAGGAAAGAAGTTCCATTCAATAAAACTTCTGGGAAAACTGGAAAGCAGTCTGACAGAAACTGGACTTAGACCTACGTACAAACACAAATACACACACACACACACACACACACAATACTATATTCCACAGTAAATTCTAAATGGATACATGACCCTAATAATAAAGATCACACTATAAAAGAAATTAGAAAAAAGCAGATCAGACCTTTTGTGTAGCTAGAGGTAATGAAGACATATTCCTAACCAAACAAGAGAGAGAGGAAACTATACAGGATAATATGAAACTGAAAAGCTTTTATGCAGACAAAATTAATGTGCCTAGACTAAGAGAAGAGGTCATATGGAAAAAAATCTTTGTATAAAATTTCTCTGATAAGAGGTTGGTATCCAAGATACATAAACAATCAATGATCAGAGCAGTCACCACCACCACCTTTATGTACATAGCAAAGGCCATCATGTTTTGTGATTTCTGATACAGGGAAGTCTGTACCTTAGAGCTCAGGGTTCCTCTTCTTCTTCCTGTACCATGGAAGAGACAATTTTCCAAGAGAGAGAAGGGATAGCATAGCCTGCCCCTGAAATGTGACCCCTTTGTTAGGAATAAAACTGAAGTGGTATCATTGATAGTATGATATCATTCCAGACCAGGGCTTTGGTCTTTAGGACTGGCCTAATGTTTTTGTGTGCTTATTTTATTCTCTCTGAAGCTGGAAAGAGTGTTGACTTTGAACCTAGAGGCTAGTATTCAAATCCCATCTAAACTATTCTATTGCCTAGCTCCTTGGGTGAGTTAACTTGTGTAGGCCTTGGTTTCCTCACCTTTAAAATGAGAATGTTTGTGTCTATCGTGGACGTGTTTTGCATGATTGCACATGTATAACCTGTATCAAATTGCTTGCCTTCTCAGTGGAGGTAGGGATGTAATGGGGAGGGAGAGAATTTGGGACTGAAATCTTTAAAACAAATGTTAAAATTTGTTTTTACATGTAACTGGGGAAAAATACAATTTTAAATAAAAGGTAAAAAAATGAGAATGTTGGACTAGACAGTGGTAAAAACTGACATTCCTATAATGTTTTACAATTCTCAACATACTTTATATCCTTTTGCTCGTTGATTTATATAGAGGCAGCTAGGTATGTAGTGGAGAGAGCCCTGGGTCTGGAGTCAGGAAGACCCGAATTCAAATATGGCCTCAAATACTACTGTGAGACCCTGGGCAAGTCACTTAACCCTTATCTGCCTCAGTTTCCCCAAGTATAAAATGGGGATACAGTAGTACCTGCCTTCCAGGATTGCTGTGAGGATCAAATGAGAAAATATTTGTAAAGTGCTTCACATACTGTAGATGCTAAATAAAATGCTAGCTATTATTGCTATATCCTCATAACCAGCCTGTGGGGTAGGTAATACAGGTGTTCTTATCCTCAATTTGCAGATCAGGGAACTAAAGCTCATAGGGTTTAAGTGATTTGCTCATGGCCACACAGATAGCTTAGAAACTCAGCTCAGGGGCCATCAACTCTGTGAATCCTAACCTGTTTTCCCTAGTTGTGAGAGTCTACTTTAAATGGGCAGGCCTCCTTTTGGTGTTGTAGGCTATCTTGATGATTGGGGAAGTCCTGAGTACTTCAGATACAGAGTCTTGGAAATACTCTATGCAGAGGAACTCTGATACTAATCTGGCCTAAGGTCCAAGAAGATTTAGATAAAATGGGGATGCTAAATCTAGGCCACTGGGTGGAATTCTAAGAAGGCAGACAGAGAATGCATAGTCAAGCGGAAGTTAAAGACCTTTCCCTAACCTTTTGATGTCAAAACTCTGGAAGTCAATTACCACTCTCTCCAATTGTGTCTGATTACTTTTGATAGATATGTGACTCATTTGAAGTGTGTGTGTATGTATGTAAGATATACACACACACACACACACACACATATAGATATATATATATAGAGAGAGAGGCAGATATATATATATATATATATATATATATATATAAAATATTAATAATGGGTAGTCTCGAAGAAGTTAAATATCTTTCTCTACCCTTTGAAAGTCTTCTTTTAGGTAAATATCATTGTCTTCCTGCTGATTTTCTCTTGGGGGCTCTTATTAGGTCCTGACTACTTAACTGAAAGGGCCCTGGAAAGCTGACATACCATCCCATGGCAAATCTCCTGCAGTTGGAATTACGAATCTAATCTTGGTTCAGAGGAACTTGTCCATCATTGCTGGGCACAACAGAGCAGAGCAAAGATTATCATCTAAAGTGAAACAAAGGAATCTGACTCTCGAATAGTTGTCCAGGAGGGAGGGTAGGAGCAGGCCCTGTTCTGGGAGACTGGGCAAACAACAGTAAGGAAAATCTGTCCCTGAGATAATGCTCCCATTCTGAAGGCCCGGACAGGACTGATTGTAATGTCCATGTTTCAAGAGGTACATGATGTGCTTTGGGAATGGCTGGGGATAAGAGGAAGGTTAGGACTTGCAATTTCCAGTAGCTAGACTTGAACAAACTTCAAGGATCTTGTCTATCCAGGCCAGTTTTTTGCCTTGTCTTCGAAAAGCAAAATTCTCTGTTGTTTGTTGGATTTAGGGTTAGAATCGGAGCACATTTAGGGTTAGGGTTTCCCTATATTAATGCTTCTATTTCCAAAAATGAGATACATTTGAGACATCCAGGACCCTAAGTAACTAAATGCTAAGACGTCACCCAGGGACTTTGGTCATAAGAAGTACTCTGAGAAAGGGCAGGGTTTCGAGGTGACATGACTGGGATATAGTTTCTAGGGGACATGACTGGGCTTTCAGTTTCTGTGAAGAGGAGACAGTGACAATTGACAGGTCTATCCCAAGCCCTACTCTTTTTTTTTAGGGCAATCAGGATTAAATGACTTGTCCAAGGCCAACACAGCTAATAGATGTCAAGTTTCTAAGGTCAAATTTGAACTCAGTTCCTCCTGATTCCAGGGTTGGTGCTCTATCTACTGTGCCAGCTCCAAGCCTTATTCTTGCAATATACAATCACATAAATAAGCTTTAGAATTGGAAGGGACCTTGGAGATTGTTTCCTCTAACTCTATATTTTACTGATGAAAGAATTAAGTCTCAGAGAGGCTATGTCTTTGTAGGGTCTCAACAGGCTTTCTCCTCTCCAATAATTCCTTCACATGATCTAACCAATATTCCTGAAGCACAGGTCTCAGGTCACTACCCTACCCAAAAACTTTCACAGACTCCCTATTATCTCGATAAAACATGTAAACTAAACAGCTTGGCATTGAAAGTACTTCATTGTCTGGCTCTTACCTACCTTTCCAGATGTATTCAATGCCCTCAAGTACTCTGTATTACAGACTCACCTTTTGTCTCTATATACTCTCTCTCAAAATCCTTGTCTAAAAAGCCTTAGCTTCCTTCCAGGCTCAGGGTAGAAGCTCCAATCCCTATGACTACATCCTTCCTCTTATTTACTTAAATGTTGGTATATTCCGGTAAGTTTCTGGAGAAATGTTTGCTCCTATTTTGGATTTCGGTTTTGGTTTTGACTTTTGTGTCTGTAGCATCTAGGATAGTGTTGTGCAGGCATTTGATAAATGGTTATCATGTTGAATTGCATGGAGTCACTGGCATTTGATTTTGATTTTAAAGGGTGGTTAGACACAAATGAAAGTTGAGCCTCCCTAATTGGATTATGGCACTCCGGATTAGAGCTATTTTAAAGAAGTGAAGTTTAATCTCTTTATAGAACATGGAATTTTGGACAATGCTAAGGAATTCTTGCCTAAAAGTGGTTCTTGATGCATAGTTCGATAACCAGAAATATTTTGGTATACATGCTATATGCAAAGAAAAGTAATCTGGAAAGATTAAGGTTTTTACAGAAATGTGAGATGATTATTACAAAAGATTTTGCTAAGCAATCCACAATCACTTCTAAGGGCCTACTATCTGCAAAGCACTGTGAATAGTGCTGAAAATACAAATACAAAAGTGAGACAGACCCAATTTCAAAGAGATTCCATTCTATATATGTGTGTGTGTATATAATACATAAAATGTATTTTGTGTATACACACACCAGTAAAGGATTTATTTACAGATTGCTTTCTTAGATAGTTTATTCCTCCCTCAAACTCATTCATTCATTTCCTCATCATGGACCACTGCCATAATTTTTTAAATTAACCTTTTAATTGACAAAAATTGATTTTCTCTCCTTTTTACCCACCCACTAATTAGAGAAAGAAAGGAAGGAAGAGGGGAAAAGGAAGGAAGGAAGGAAGGAAGGAAGGAAGGAAGGAAGGAAGGAAGGAAGGAAGGAAGGAAGGAAGGAAGGAAGGAAGACTTTTTTTTTTTTTTTAACAAATACGTATAGTCAAGGAACACCAATTCCTGCATTGGCCGCATCATTCTGAACCCCAGGCCCACCACCTCTGTATTAGGAAGTGTGTCTTCTACTTTATCAGTGGTCTTCTGAAATCATGGGTGGTCACCGTGTTGAGGAGGATTCATTAGACTTTCCAAGTTGTTTGTTTTTACAGTGTTGTTGTCATAGATGTCCAAGTTGTTCTCCTGATTCTGCTCATACTGCTCTGCATCAGCTCATAAAAACCTTTTCAGATTTTACTGAAACTGTCCCTTTTGTGGTTTCTTGTGGCACAATATTATTCTTTGATGTTTGTGTACCATGATTCAGTCACTGCCTAATTAATGGGTTTCTCCTTAGTTTCCAGTTCTTTGATACCACACAAAAAAAGAGTTGCTATCAGTATTTTCCTACATATGGATCCTTTTGCTCTTTAATTTCTTTGAGTTTTAGGCCTTGTAATTTTAGGCCTTGGTACTGCTGGGAAGAAGGGAGTGAAGAATTTAATAACTTTTTGAGTATAGTTTCAAATTACTTTCCATTGTGGGAGACCGATTCACAGCTCCACCAACAGTGCATTAATGGGCCACAACCATTCTCAGTCATCCTCAACTCTTCACTGTCCCTCACTCTCCATAACCACTCTGTTGCCAAGTCTTGTCCAGGTTACCTCTTCAAGATGTCCTGCATCTTTCTCCTGATGCATCCTGTACCACAGCTCCCTTGGTTCAGGCCTTCTTTCCTCTCACCTGGTCTCTTTGTCCCAATCTTTGCCCTCTCCAGTCATTTCTCTACACAGCTGCCAAACAGATATTCCTGAAGTGATAATTCATCCCCTCCATAGATGGCCAAAGTTACATTTCTTGACTTAAGAAAATTCAGTGGATTCCTATTTCCACTAGGATAAAACATGAACTCCTAGCTTCATATTTAAAGCTCTTTGCAATCTAACTTCAATCTCTTTTCATGGTAATTACACATTACTCCTGCACATATATGCTCTGTTCCAACCAAACCGGTGTATTTGATGATCCTATGGACAATATTCCACTTTGTGAAATATCCTCTTCCTGCCCCTGGAAATCTCTGGCTCCCATGTGCCAAAGATTCAAGAGGTCTTCCTGATTTCTTCAAGAGTTGCTGACCTCTCCCAATGACTTATTTTAAATATATCTAGTATTTACTTACCTATGAACTTTCTGGATCCCCCTTAGTAGAATGGAATCTCTTTGAAATTGGGTCTGTCTCACTTTTGTATTTGTATTTTCAGCACTATTCACAGTGCTTTGCAGATAGTAGGCCCTTAGAAGTGATTGTGGATTGCTTAGCAAAATCTTTTGTAATAATCATCTCACATTTCTGTAAAACCTTAATCTTTCCGGATTATTTTTCTTTCTAACAACTCCATGAGACTTGCAGTACTGAATTGTTTCATGATTGCTATTTTCCAGCTGAGGAAACTAAGGCTCAGAAAGGTTAAATGATTTATTTAGGATCACACAGTCAGTAAGGATCAAAGCCAAGACCTGAACTCAGGTATTTCATCTCCAAGGCCACCAACTCTGATAAACACAGAATATTCAAACTTCTACTCGCCTCTGTCTGAATTAACAAATTACAAATTAGTGTGGTCTAAATTCACACACAGTGTTGCCATATTATTCTATCTCCCCTGAATGGATGCAATTTTGATTATCTGATTGCTAACTGGTCCCAAGTTATAGGTCAAATAAAAGTTTCTTGGCTGCTTTTTGCTACTCATTAAAGAAATCCTATTTGAAGAAATTAGTTGAAGAAAAATAAGAAACAAAAATGGAACCTCTCCTTGGATTCTGTCAGAGGAGGTAGGCAAGAGGCACCAAATGATTTTGAATATTTTCTTGGCAAAAACTCACAAGGCCTCCATTTAGAAGAAGGATATGATGAAGATAACAGAAGTGAACTTAAGTAGCTAAGATGTTATGGAAACATAGTTGTCCTGCTCTCTAAGATTAATGATCCGGCTAATGTGACAAAAAACAAAGGATAAAAATGCTGGAGGGTGGTGTGGAAAAATAGGGCCACATGCACTGTTAGTGGAGTTGTGAACTGGTCCAACCATTCTGGAGAGTAATTTGAAACTATGCCCAAAGGACTGTAAAACTGTGCATACAACATCCTTCAAATACAGTTGCTTTTTGCTAAAGAAATCCTTATTAATTTCTTTTGTATTTAAGTATTTAGCTTTTAAATTTTTTTAACAATCATTTAAAAAATCTTGAGTTACAAATGCTTTTGGTCCCTTCAGTCTCTCTCCCACCTATTGAGAAGGTAATATGCTACCCATTATGCATATGAAGTCATGCAAGACATATTTCCATATTAAGTATGTTGCAAAAAAATGCAAGAAAAATAAAGTGAAAAAATATTTCAATTTATACTCAACGGTTTATCATTTCTCTCTCTGAATGTGGATAGTATTTTTCATCATGAGTTCTTTGGAACTGTCATGTCTCAGTGCATTGATCAGAATAGCTACGTCTTTCACAGTTGATTATTGTTACTATGTTGCTGTTACTGTATACAATGTTTTCCTGGTTCTGTACATTTCACTTTGCATCAATTAATGTAAGTCTTCCCAGGTTTTTCTGAAACCATCCTGTTCATCATTTCTTATAGCACAATAGTATTTCATCATAATCATTTATCAGAACTTGTTCAGCCATTCCCCAATTGATGGGCATCTTCTCAGTTTCCAATTCTTTGCCACCACAAAAAGAACTGCTATAAATATTTTTGTATTCATAGGTCCTCCTTTTTCCTTGATCTTTTTGAGATTCAAATGTAGTGGTAGCATTGCTTGAGCAAATGGGTATGCACAGTTTTATAGTCCTTTGGGCATAGTTTCAAATTACTCTCCAGAATGGTTGGACCAGTTCACAACTCCACTAACAGTGCATGTGGCCCTATTTTTCCACACCACCCTCCAGCATTTGGGTCCTTTGTTTTTTGTCACATTAGCCAGATCATTAATTTTAGAGAGCAGGACAACTATGTCTCCATAACATCTTAGCTACTTAAGTTCACTTCTGTTATCTTCATCATATCCTTCTTCTAAATGGAGGCCTTGTGAGTTTTTGCCAAGAAAATATTCAAAATCACTTGGTACCTCTTGCCTACCTCCTCTGACAGAATCCAGGGAGAGGCTCCATTTTTGTTTCTTATTTTTTCAACTAGTTTCTTCAAATAGTTTTAGAGATATGAAGAGTGCTTTAGGCCTTAACAGAAACTACTTTTGATGGGGATATCTGAAATGACAGACATGTTTTAATTCTCCACTAAAGTCTCCTTCTTATGCCTCATCATGAAATGAAAGTGACCTCAGGACCTCAAATAGTGAATAGTACCCAAGGGTTGGTAGATACTTCCCTTTGGTTTGCAAACCTTCTGAACTCTTCCTCTTATATTCCCTGCTTTTCATCAAAGGTCAACTCAGGCAACCTTTCCTCCTCCAGAAGGCCTTTCTTAATCCTCTTTTCTGTTCCCCACCTCAATTTGTTACTATTCTTTTTCTTTCTCTTGAAATTTCTTCTTATTACTTGGTGTCACTTTATATGTATATCTGTCATCCTCCCATTGGTAGAAGGAAAGTTCCTTGAAAGCAAGTACTGGCTGCATGGACAATGTCTTCTGCTGAGTAGACCATTAACGTTTGTTGAATTGAACTGAATGCTGCCAAACTGAAAAGGCTCTGGCTACCTGCAGGGTGGTGTCCATTGTCAAAGGCTAAGTCTAGTAAATCTTGGAACAGCTTCTTATAAGGAGATGCGCCACAAGATAGTGCATTTTAAAAATTTTGTTAGGTCATAACAATTCACAAAAACCTTTGACCAAGATCTGGAGGGGATACTGGCTTGATCAACAAAAGGAGCACCCAACTGAAGGTATTGCAGGTATGTTGAAGTACTGATCAAATTATAAAAATAGCTATTCCAAGAATTCCCACTGTAACCTCCCCATCAGGTTCTAGCTTCTTATCACCCACAAATTTGATAAGCCTGTCATTTAGGTCATCATTCAAGTGAGGGTTTCTTAACCTGGAGCCTGGGAACTTAAATTTTTTTTTTAAATTACTATTTAAATATGATTTTTTTCCCCTTGTAGTCCTTTGCTTTGTGCATTTAAAAATATTATTCTGAGAAGGAAGGGGTCCATGGGCTTTACTAGCTTGCTGAAGGGGTATATGACACACACACACACACACACACACGATAAGACCTCCTGAACTGTCAGTGATAAATAGGTTGAACAGCACAGGGCCAATGATAGATCCCTATATTACTTGGTTAGAGACCCATTTTCAGGTTGACTTCAATCCCTTTATTTCATCAGTATGACTTGGGCCATGACAGTCAATAAATTGTAATGAGGAGCTAGCTGGTCTGTAGCTCTCTTTAAATGGCAACATTGAGAGGAGTTCTTTGCTCTACCTTCTAGCCCTCCAATCAGAGGGATCATATTGAGGATACTGATGAGGTCAGAGGACTTTACCTTGAATGTTGACCCTGTGATCTTGAGGGCATCCCTTCCCACTCTGGGTTTTAGTTTCTCCATATGCAAAATGAGGGGCTTGGATTAGGTGATCACTATGGTCCATTTTACTTCTAAACTCTAGTCTTGTGAGACAGACGATACCATTCTTTTCCTGGGTCTGGAGGAAATCAGACTCTCATATATTCAGACCCTGGAAAGCATTACAAGGGCAAATGAAGCATAGGAAACTTAAGTACCAAGATGTCACTAAACATGAAATTGGGAAAGTTTGTATTTTAGGTACTTCTAATAACCTTACCTTAGTGTATATATATATATATATATGTGTGTGTGTGTGTGTGTGTGTGTGTGTGTGTACATATATCAGGAGTGTAGGAAAGAATTTTGGACTTGATACCACATGATTTGGGTTCGAATTCCAACCTGACCACCTGCTAGCTCTGTGACCTTGAACAAGTGACTTTACTTCTGAATTCCAATTTCTGCAAAATGGGCATAATTATACCTATACTTAGAAAATAAAAAGCTTTTGAAATTTGAGCTATTGTCATTATTCTGACTTCAAGTCCTCAACACTTAGAAAGTATTTGCTTGTTAAGGTATTCTGTGGGCACAGACTCATATGATATATTTATAACTATTTTCACAGACAGAAATATTCTATACCTCAGAAGTACTTACACCTCAGAAAGTACTTTGTTCTGGAACTCTCCAATACATGTATTAGGTAATGTTATACATTATGGACATCTCCTTGGGCCTTATCCCTTTATAGATTCTAATTTACTAGAGGACTAGACTGAATCTCATCTAAATTCTTTCTCTTCCCTAGGGTAGCACTGAGCTTTACCAAAAATATGTGTTTAATAAATGTTTGTTCTATTTGTATTTCTCGTCAGAAGATATGATTCAAAGCTGAAATTCATATGTAGGAACAAAAAATCAAGATTCATCTGGATAATATATCAAAAAGTAGCCAGGAAGATGATCTATCACTACCAGATCTCAGATGAAAAATGATTTGGTACATTATTTTATTTTGCTTTTTAAGGAGAGGTTAATCAGTAGAACACATAAGGTACCCAATATGTAGAAATAGTCTTTGATACACCCAAAGATGTGAGTTCTGGGGCAGGGGTGGGGAACCTGCAGCCTCCAGGCCATGTGTGGCCCTTTTGTCATTGGGTTTGTCCTTCATTCTTGAAGAGGACCATGACATCAAGTTGATGACATGACTTGCACTTGACTGATTTGAGCGAGGGAAGGCTGTGCAAGGTCACCAGCCTCACTTTCTTCTCCTGAGCCATCTGGGTCCACTGGCCTGATATTCATCAGGATGACTGGAGATGACCCAGAATACAATGTATGACCCTGGTCATTTTAGGCTAAGGTCTTATCAGATTTTGACTTTGAATGAGATATACCCATTCAATGAATAGGTCTCTTTAAGTAGTTACTCCTAGGATGGCCCCTTTTAATAAAGAAAAAAAATAACAAAATAATCAAACTGAGAGGAGAAGACCCTCAGGATTCCTGGGTAAAAGAGAAACAGTTAAGTATGGCCCTCTGATGGAATCTAACTCAGCACTTGAGGACTTAGAGGGTCACTGGTTGCCTGAAGGTTGCAGATTTCCCACCTTTGTACTGAGGGAAAAGATTCACTATTTGATAAAAACTGGTAGGAGGACTAGTGGTAGTCTTAGAAATCAGGCTTACATGTGCCAGCTCTTCATTTCCCACCCAGGTGCAGGCTATATTCCTTGGACTTCTTTAACATGACCCTAAGAACCTCTTTAATCTGTAACATCGAACCAGCCTTGGTATTTAGACCTTTCTCTGTTCCTTCAGAATCCTTTGCTCTCTCATTGGAGAGCAGAGAGAAGGAGCTCCTCCCAAAGCTGTGATTTAAGGAGGGGGCCCAGGCTAGCCCTTTCTTCATTTCCCACTCTGGGCAAACTACACTCTATTAAACTTCCCCATCATGCCCCTTCAATAGGTACCTCCCTTTCCATCTTTTCAGCTCCCTTTTATGTGTCATTCCTCTTTAGATTATAACTCCTTGAGAACAAGACTGTCTTTCTTTCTCATACTTGTATCCCCAGTACTTAGTACAGTACCTGGCACCTCATAGCTGCTTAATAAATATTTATTGACTAACCAACCTTAACCAAGTTAAGCTCCAAAGGACATGTGATCTAGATATAAAAGGTCACATCAAAAACAAATCAGAGAAACAAGAAAGAAATTATCTTTTACATCTACCAATAGGAGAAGAGTCTCTGACTAGGCAAGTGATAGGATCACACAGGATAAAATGGATGGTTTTGATTATACAAAATTAAAAAGTTTTGCACAAACAAATCTAATATAGTAAAAATTAGAAAGGGAAAGAGGCAACTGGGAAATAATCTTTGCAACAAGTTTCTTTGATAAAAGACTCATTTCCAAGTTATATAAGACACTGATTCAAATTTATAAGTTCAAGAGTCATTCTCCAACAGTCAAAGGATATGAATAGACAATTAAAAAAAAGAATCCAAGCTATAGACAATGATGCTCTAAATCATCAATTATTGTTGTTTTGTCATTTTTCAGTTGTGTCTGACTCTCTGCAACCCCTTTTGGGATTTTCTTGGCAACCATCTTAGAGTGGTTAACATTTCCTTCTCCAGCTCATTTTACAGATGAAGAAACTGAGGCAAATAGGGTTAAGTGACTTGCCCAGAGTCACAGTCTTAAAGACTGAATTTGAATTCAGTTGCTGCCCACTAATAATTAGAGAGATGCAAATTAGAACATCTTTGAGGTTTTCCTTTATACCTTCAGACTGGCAAAGATGATAGAAGAAAATGATAGATTTTGGCAGGACTGTGGGAAAACAGGTATAATGGCATATTTTTGGTGGAGTTGGAATTGGTATAGTTCTGGAAAACAATTTGAAACTATGCACAGAAAGTTATCAAATAGTACATGCCCTTTGATCCAGCTACATCCCTTACTAGGCTTATATCCCAAAGAAATCAAAGACAAAGGAAAAGTGTTTATATGTTAAAAAATGTTTGACAGCATGTGTGTGCCTCAGTTTGGAGATTACAGTGTTATTCTATTGGGGAATGGATAAAGAAATTATGATATGTGAATCTAGTGGAATATTATTGTGCCATAAGAAATGATGAAGTGGACAATTTCAGTGTCTTTGCCAAAAAAACCTTACATGGTCACAGTCAGACACAACTGAAACAACTGAACAAACAACATTATAGAAAAAAACTACTTTGAAAGACTTCAGAATTCTGATGCATGCAATGATAAACCTTGAGTCCAAAAGAATGAAACATGTTTCATTCTCACTTCCTGACAGAGAGGTAATGAACTTAAAATGCATAAAAAGACTTATATGTAGAGGCATGGCTAATGTAGGAATTTGTTTTGCAAGACTATATATCTGTGTATTGGGGATTTTTTTGTGTATTTGTTTGCTCCATGGGGATAGTGGGAGAGATGGGATAGTTTCCCACCAAGTTCCTATGGTGCCAGGTTCCAGAGGCTAGTGGGAGTGTCTTCTCTTTCCTCTCTTCTCCCTTCTTCCTCAGGAAAAGTGGTTTATAAAACAGAAATCCAGGACAGTTTGGCATAGACCAGAAGTAGGGAACCTGCCACCTCAAGACCACATGTGGCCCTTTAGTTTCTCAAATGTGGCCCTTTGACTGAATCTAAACTTGACAGAATAAATCCCCTTAATAAAAGGATTTATTCTGTAAAACTTGAATTCAGGTAAAAGACCTCAGGGCTGCAAGTTTCGCATCTGTAGCATAGACTAACAGGCAGATATTCAATCAACCTGAGGAAGTTCTAGCCATCAAAGAGCACTGTCCAGGAGATTAAGGACCCCAGACATGGAGAATCCCACAGTTGTTTGGTGACAAGGTAAATAGAAGTTATATGAACAGGATGCCTTAGTATCCATTGCTTTTTCTTCCCTTTAAGACTTTAAAATATACTTCCCTGTCAAGGAAAAACTGTAGATAGATGTCTGTTAGTCTGTCTTTCTGTCTGTGTCTGTTTGTCTGTCTCTTTTCCATGCATTGGTTATGTAGGCCTAGGGGGAATCATAGGACTCCTAGGGTATGGCAAGTTGGAAAAAGCTGTAGCTGAGTGGATTAGGTGTAATGGACAATTCAGGTCTTTGGGTTAGAAGGGATGAGTTCAGACCCAGTTCGGACATTTGCCCACCACGTGACATAGACAACTCCTTCACCTTTCTGATACCCAGTTTCCTCATCTGTCAAAAGAGGATAATAAAATCCATTTCATAAGGCAATATGAGCAGCAGTCTTTAAAAAAATGCTTATGGAAATGTGATTTATCATTGTAGTATCATTTATCTGATGATCTCAGGGCAATTTAAAGACTTTAATTGGGTGTTCCACACAGCTTCCCTTTTTTCTTCACAGCTCCCACATGTACCCTGTCCTCAGGCATGCTGTAGCGTCATTATTCCTCATTTTACACTTGAAAGATCTAAGTCCTTGGGAAGGAAAAAAACATTGAGGTCAAGTGGGAGGAGAGAACACCGAGAACCCAGGACAGTCTGTTTCTCCACCCACCACTCAAGTCCCCACCCTGTCCATAGGCCCCTGGAAACCCGATGGTAAGATTAGCCAAGGGAAACGTAACAAAGCTTCGATCTTTATCTCCATCCTATCTGTCCGGCTCATAGTGAGACCTAGATCAAAGCCCCTCAGTGAACATAGGCCATACAATTAGCTGTTATCCTTCATCGACCATTCTAGCCGAGGGTGTGAGGATGTAGCTAATTTCATCTTGAAACTATGGAATGGGGAAAAAAGTGTACTTTTCCAATTTGGTCAGGAGTAGTCTAGATTCATTTGGGTGCTCCCCTTTGTTTTTCTTCTCACTCCAGGGCCATCAGGTCTTGTCCAGAAGCCCTACTGGATAGCTTCTTTTGGGGGCTGACATGCTTCCCAAGAAATGATTTTCAGGGTTGTTAATACCTCACCCAAATCAAAACTAAAATGGTCAAGGGAAATCTGTTCTCATTTGACTTGCTGTCAATTCACTTCATTTCAGCCAATTTGTTATGTCCAGAGATATGAGCTAATTAGTAGAAAGAATGGGGGACAGGGGGCAGGTGGGAAAGGAGGAGATTAGAAAGTTTACATAAAACACAGAAGAAGAGGAAATGAATCTCCTTCCTTTAACTGGAGAGATAGCAGGCTTTGGGTGTGAATTGTTGAATACATAGATACAACCCTGGTCATTTGCTTAACTGATTTGCGAAGGCTCAACGAAGGGAAAAGAATATATTTGGAAGTGACTATGATGTGAAAAGGCAGCAATACAATGATTCAAGACAACTTCAAAAGATTCATGATGGAAAATGCTATCCACATCCAGAGAAAGAATTGTGGAGTCTGAAAGCAGATTGAGCATACTGTTTATTCTTTCTCTCTCTTTTCGATATGATTGTACAAGTAAAACCTAGATCAGATTACATGCCATCTTCTGGAGAGGGGAGGGAGAAAGAGGGAAAATTTTGGAACTCGATATCTTATGAAAGTGAATGTTGAAAACTAAAAATAAATAATAAAAAAATGAAAACACTGGAGACAATTTTTTTTTTTTTTTAAAGAACACAAATATAGAATGAGTCAATACATGAATAAGGGATGGGAAAACAAAGCTATATGAGGTCAGGGAGGGGAGCTCATCACAAAACAATTCAAATCCTCCCTCCTCCCATAAAAACCCTAAATCCCTCCTCCCCCCCAGGAAGCTCTTCTGGATTGTTATTTTTCTCTTACTATCTTCATCAGAACTCCTACTAGCCTTCAAAGCTGTCCTGCATACATTTTCATTATCCATCCAGTCTTATTATTCTCATCTCCATTTACAGAAGGGAAAGGCCCAGAGAGAAGATAGAACTAGCCCAAGGTTACCCAGCTATTGTTAGGACCTCAGTCATCTTGTGACCTGGGAAAAAGATCATGGAAAAATCTTTGGACTTAGTTCTCAGTATCAGGAGACTTGGGTTCCACTTCCGAGTTTAGCCACTGGCTATCTCTGTGATTTTGAACAAATTATTCTAATCCTCTGAATTTCACTTTCTGTAAAATGGAAATAATAATACCCAAATCACTTCATTCTCAGAGTTAAGAAAGCATAGTGTTTTTGAAATGTGATTAGTCTGACTTCAAGTTCCTAACATTTCCTAGGAATTTCCTTGTTATGTTCTGTAGGTGCAAGTATGTATGTGTGCGTGCATTTGTATGTATGTATATATATATGTATGTGTGTAAGATATATATATAATATACATGTATGTGTGTGTGTGTATGTATGTATTTATAACTACTCTCAGAGACAGAAATATCCCACTTCAGACTTGAGAGAGTACTTTGGGGTGTTTTTTTTAACTCTAGTTTGCTTATCAGTTAAGGAGATAATGTTGCACATTATGGGTATTTGTGTTTTGTAGAGGGCTGAGATATTTAAATTCTGGATCTCCCATAAAGTAAAGTTTTGAATTCTGTAAGCAGGTGCGTGATAAATGTTTGTTCTACTTGGATTTGTTTATTTCCCACCAGTAATGTTTCCTATCTGTGTGACTTTGGAAAGTCACTTAATCTCTGGCTTTAGTGGGTTTGGGGTTTTTTTGTCTTTTTGTTTGTTATTTTTCAGCTGGGGTTTTCTTGGCAAAGATACTGGAGTGGTTTGCCATTTCCTTCTCCAGCTCATTTTATGGATGAGGAAACTGAGGCAAATAGGTTAAGTGACTTACTTCCTCACTTACACAGCTAGTAAGTGTCTAACGTTGATTTTGAGCTCACGAAGATGAGGATAGTCCAGCGCGCTATCCACTATCCACTAGCTAGCTGACCCTCTGGCTTTAGTTTCCTCACCCTAAAAAAAAAAAAAAAAAAAAAAAAGAGGAGGCAGTTGTACTAGTTGACCCCTGGGACGCCTTTCTACCTCTGCATTTGTCATCCTAGGATCCTACACTCTGTGTGATTTTGGGCAGGTCATTTTCCTTTCTGATCCTCCTTTTACTGAAATGCACAACAAATCGGCTGGACTAGATACGACGCTCTAAGGTATCTAGGGCTTTTCATCAGGACCACATGCTCCTATCAGCCCTGTCATTCTTCCCGAACGCTCCAGATTTCCGAGCCCTCTTCAGAAGTAAGAGCCGTAACTTGCAGAGACAGCAGTGAGCCCGGGAGTCCGACAGGAGAGGCAAGAGAAAGCTGGCTGGCGAGTCGCCATGGTAACCCTTGTGTTTCCAGCCTCCCTGGCAGCTACGTGATCTTTAGCATGCACACTGCCGCTCCTGGGAGGTTGGGATTTAGAACTTGAGCCAGTGGTTTAGCCCGATGTTCAACTAATACGACTATCCATCAGATAGACAGCAAGGGGTGGGAATCCAGCTGGAGTTGAAGGCAACTGCACAGGTGACTTAGATACGAGCCTCTCACTTCCCCTCTCAAAAGCGACAATGGCTCCTTGTTGCTCATAGGATAAATTCAATTCAATCCCTACCTACTCTGGGAAGCTTATTCTTATCCCTCTAGTGTTGGCATTCTCTCCCTTTTCAAATAATCCTGAATGTACAGGGCATCCCAAAAGTCTGGAAGCAGTCTTTTTTTGAGACTTTTGGGACACACAGCACTTATTCATCAAATTCTACTCCGCCTTCCCCACCACCCCACCTCCCTGAAAAATTTAAATTCCTGGAAGAACCCTTTACTTTACTCTGGTCTCTGTTTCTCTAGTACCTGCTCCTACACAATAGGTACTTAATAAACCATTGCTGGGTTAAGTTGAGTTGGAATTCAATCCAGTTGTCAAAGTTGGTAAACATTTATTCAGGCAGGTATTTGTGCTAAGCACTGGTATACAAAAGGAGGAGAGCTAAGGAGAAATCAAGATTGTTACTGATCTCCAGGAGCTATCCGTTGGGTACAGATAATACACAAAAGGAAACTGAAAAGGTGGGGAAGGGGAGGCAAAGGTATGGTCTAGGACATGGTTCAAAGGAGCACAGCCAGGTAGGAATGAAAGAGGTGATTGGCCCGGGCACTCTCTTTAAAGGAAGTTTTTGGTAGACCTCTTTTGTCAAGCCCTTCACTTAGAGGAGTTCCAGAGGCAAAGAAAAAAACGTTTTTCAGATGTCTATAAGGTTTACAATGTTCTCTGAGGGGAAAAAAGGCAAAGATAAGAACAAAACGAAACAGTTTCTGCCCTCTAAAACCATTCTCCTGGGGTAGGGAGAGACATGTGAACATAAATTGGATAAATAAAAAGTAATTTGAGGAGAGAGAGTATACACTAATAACTAGGGGAGGGAAGGCGTATTTTTTGCAAGAGATGGCCCCTGAAGGTAGACAGATTTCTAAAAGGTATATCAGAAGAGGGGGTACACACACCAGCTATGGGGGATTTGTATAATGGACGGAATTGGGGGGTGGGATTCCAATGCCGGGAATGGTAGTGTAATTTGGCTTAGAACACAGTGTTCCAGCCAATGAGAATGGAAGTAAAGAAGACTAGAAGGAACCAGCTTGTGAAAGACTTTAAGGAGGCGGACAGTAAGGACCTTAAGGCTGAGGAGCTGACATTTTATACTAAAGACAATAGAGCACCATTGAAGGTTGATTGGTACCACAGGAGGACTTTGACTGCTTTGTAGAGAACTGGTGTATTTGAAAGGGAAGAGATTAGGTGCAAGGAGACAATTAGAGAGCTATTAGAATAGCGCAGGCTGGAAGTAATAAATACTGAAAGAGTAGCTAAGTAAGTAGAAAGAAGGGAATGAGTAGGGAGATGTTGTGGAGAGAGAGTTGGCAAAACTTGGCAATTGGATATGGGGGTGAGAGAGGGCACAGGAGAGAGAAGAAGCAAAGATTACTTGGAGGAGAGACTTAACTGGATCACAGGTAGGATGGTGGTCTCCTTGGGAAATTTAGAGGAGCAGGTGTAGAAGAAAAGATTAGTTCTGTTTAGATATATTGAGTTTGAGATGCTTATAAAATATGCGAGATGCATATATGCAGAAAACATCTAACATAGTGGGTTAGGAGATTAGGAGATAAAAGAGGAAGGAATGAATATTTAGATTTGGAAGTAATCTGTGTAGAAAGTGCTGCTTGAACTCATGGGAGTGTTGAGATTGTCAAGGGAGAGACTCTCAATAGAAGAAAAGGTGGAGGACAGAGCTCTGAGGGGCATCCACAATAAGGGGATAAGAGATGTAAAATGATTGAGTAAAGGAGACTGAGGAAGAAAGATCAGATCTGTAGGACAAAAGCCAGAAGAAAGCAGGATCATGAAAACCAAGAGAGAAGAGAATATGTAATGGAAAAGGGCTAGTCAGTCGAAAACAGCAGAAGTTATCTATAGGGGAGGAGTACTGAGGTAATGCCAACAGATTTAGCAAGTTGAGCGTAATTTGTAATCTTGAAGGGAGAATAGGATTGGACAGTCAGTCGCTAGGTGAAGGCAGATAGAGAATCATTCAAAGAATAATAGCAGTGCCCTCTGGCAGCCAGAACTCTGTTGAAATTAGAATACATTAAGCTGTGCTACAGTAGCATGACTTTCCCTAGGAATTTTCTGGATGTTGGCAAAATGATCAAAGAAAATATGTAGTGGGGGAGGAGAGAAGATTTGGGGATAAAGACCAGAGGGACATGAAGGATGGAAGGTCAAGTAGGCAAGAGAGTCAAGGACTGAGCAAAATTTATAGTTGAATCGATAAATTGTAGAGTCAGGACAATGAAGTCCAGGGCAAGGGTTGATGGACTGTTTGGTCAGGGAGGGATGTTGTGACTAGAGGCTGTAATAAAGATAAAGGGTATTTAGGAGTTAGATGAAAGGACAGAAGGTTATGATGAGAAAGAAGGATTACAGAATTCAGAATCATGGCAGTATCACAGTTCTGGGTGATGATGAGAACTAAATAATGATCATTCTTGTGAGTGACTGAGGTAAAGATGAAGGTCATGTGGATGGAAGAGGCTGATGAACTGGAAGACTAGGGGGCTAAAAAGACAGCAATGTAGGTATTAAATGGGGGGCAGATAGGTGGTGCAGTGAGTAGAGTCCGGCCCCAGGGGTCAGGAAGACCCAACTTTAAATCTGGCCTCAGACACTGGACACACTTACTGTGTGACCTTGGGCAAGTCATTTAACCCCAGTTGCCTTTCCCTCTCCAAAAAACAAACAAAATAAAATTCTTAAATAGGACAAAGTTTAAGGGGGGAGGAGAAGAAGTCAATGAGTTAATTAATGAACTTGAGAAATGAGGGAGAGAGATTTAGAGTAGCCTGAAGATATATATTCTATGTTCTCAATAAAATATCACTAGCTGTTCCCCTTAAACTCACTTTGTCTTCTCTAACCTCCATGAGTGTGAGAAGGCTACTCCCTTATGCCTATAACATACCTTGTTCACACCACAACCTATTGAAATTCTTCCATTCCTTCAAGGCCCACATCCAATAACACCTCCTTCATAAAGACTTCTCAGACCACTATCACTTCAAGTGAAAGTGATCTCTCTTTCATATTTTCCATAATCTTTTGTCTAGATCACCCTTTTCTAGAGTCTTTTGGACCCTGCCCATTGGAATTCTCTGGGTCTTGTAGTTAGATTCTCTGCATGGCTCATCAGCCTTTATCTACACAGACTTTACTTTTCCATTCCATTTAATTCAACAAACATTTATTAATGGTCCCTTTTACCTATTAAAAAAAAATCAATCTGGGAGGGGAAGATCTTCAGGGTTTCTGGCCCAAAGAGAAACAATTATTATTTACACTCCCTCTGAGCCACCAGGGCCCACAAGTAACCTTTAGGTGGTGCTTGGGCAGGGACCTATTGTTGGTGAATCAATGAGAACTCAAATGAACTAGATTTAAGCCATATTCTATTAGAAATCTAGCCAGTAAACCCCAAGATATCAAGGTAGGTTTCAGCCATCAAAATTTACCTTCCTTTGGGCACAGCACCCTCAGATAAGGGCATGATACCCCCGTGTGGAGAGAGGAGAGGAGAGAAAAGGAAGAGGAGTTGTTGCTCAACTGGAACTGGTCAGCTGGGTCCCCAATGGGGCAGCTGTCTCTTCATAGGTTGTTGTTTGTCCTTATTCCTGAAGACCATGATGTCATGGAGGTGATGCCATAACTTGCAAGTGACTTGTATTTAAGTGAGGAAGGGCTATGCAAAATCACCAGCCTCACTGTCTCCTCTGCCTCCTCTGTCTCCTCTCCACTGCCATCTGAGTCCAGTGGCAAGATACATACAGATTAGGACAACTAGAGATGGCCCCTAAATAGTAGGTGATAAGGCTAGAAAGGAAGGTTCTAGTCATATTGTAGAGAACCATGAGTGCCAGGGTGAGGATTCTTTTCTGTAAGTGAAATGATGTGATAAAAGTGACCTTGATAGTTTTGTGAGAGAAGGCTTGGAGAGGAAAAGGACTGGAAACTGAAGTCCAGTTAGGAGGTTATACTTAGTCCAAGTGAGGGGTAATGAGGTCCTTGACTAGGGTGGTGACCGTGGAAGTGGACAAGAAGGTGGAGACTGGAGAGACGTTACCAAGATAGATCTAATAGGATTTGGCACCTGACTGAATGAGGTTAGTGAAGGAGATAGAGGGGTCAAAAATAAATAGAAAAAAAGGCAGTCAGCTTTCACCTTGCTACGTGGTAAGCTACCTGCACGGTACGATTTGAACAGAAAATAGGAAAGATACTGCCAAAATATCTCTCCTAAAGGATGTGAGAATTTTGTTTTTGTTATCTTTCATTTTAAAAATATAATCTTCATTTCCCCCTGAGTGGTACAGTGGATAGAGCTCTGGAATCAGGAAGACCAGAGTTTAAATACAGCCTCGGACACTAGCTCTGTGACTTTTAACTGACTGTGACTTAACAGTTGAGTAACTGAACAGCTGCCTGCCTCAGTTTCCTCAATTGTAAAATGGGGTTCATAAAGGAACTTTTGTCCCAGGATTCTTATGAGGCTAAAATGAGTTAATATTTGTAAAGTGCTTAGCATATTTCCTGGCACATAGTAGACGTGTAATGAATGCTTGTTCCGTTGTCCCATATCCATCTTCTCTCTCCCAGAGAACAGTTCCTTGTAACAAAGAATAAAAAAGAGAGGAGGAAAAAGCAGTTCATCAAAACTAGCTGGCACATCATCTGAATGACAACATACTCAGCATTCAATAAAGAAGGGCAGGTGGTATGTTTTCTCCTCTCCCCCTTGGAGCCAAGCTTGATGATTACAATTGCATGGTGTGCTTGGCTTCATTTTTTGCTTTGACAATCCCCTTTTAGTTACATTGGATAATGGGCAGCTGTTGGAATGTAAACAATTATCCTGGAATGTAAGGAATCTCTCCTCTCCTCTTAACCCTCAAACACACTTAGAGTCTGAGCTTGTGGGACAGAACCATGGAAAGGTGTATGCTAATTCTGAGAAGGTCTGTAGTGAGATGCAGTACGGTATCAGTAAAGTGCTTAGAAAACCAAAACCCTAAAGCCTCATGCAAAAGTTTGCTGTCATTGTTATTATTATAATAGCTATTTCCAGATATAGCCAGGGAGCTAGGGTAAAGAGTAATAAGGGGGCTATTTTAAAGTGATAAAACAAAATCATGCCCTGCCCCACTTTCAGAGAAGCAGTGAGACAAAGTGGAAAGATCATGAATGTAAAGTTAGGAAAATGGCAATCTGATGCTTGCTAGTGATGTAACCTTGTTGAAACCATTTCACATTTGAGACTCAGTTTCCTTACCTGTAAAATGATGATTATACTGGTGTATAATCTCAAAAATGACTGAATGATATCCTATCCAATCCAAAGCAAATCATTCTACATCACAGCAATGCAATTCTGTGCTCCAAGTACTGATTCTGAAGAGGTCAAAGTTGATCAGTTCTGTGAAGACTTACAACATCTTCTAGAAATAACAGCAAAAAGAGATGTCACATTCATCATGCTAAAGTAGGAAATCAAAAGATAATTGGAATAGTAGGCAAATTTGGCCGTGGAGTACAAAATGAAGCAGGGCAAATACTAATAGAATTATGTCACGATAACTTTTTTTCAAGAACCCAAAAGGTGACTGTACATATGGCCATTACCAGATGATCAATAAAGAAATCATATTCATTATATACTTTGCAGCCAAAGGTGGAGAAATTTAACTGAAATGTCAGTTAAAACAGGACCTGGAGCTAACTGTGGCTCAGATCATAAGCTTCTTAGTGTAAAATTCAGACTTGAAGAAAGTAGAGGAAACCATCAGACCATATCAGTAGGACCTAAATAACAACCCTTATGAACAGGAAGTAGGAGTGATGAATAGATTTAAGGGATTAGATCTGGCAGAGAGAGTGTCTGAAGAACTATGGACAGAGGTTTTTGATATTGTATAGAGGCAGCAACAAAAAAACATTCCAAAGAAAAAGAAGAGTGAGAAAGCAAAATGTCGCTCCGGTGAGGCTTTACAAATAGCCGAGGAAAGAAGGAAAGGGAAAGGGAAAGGAGAAAGGGAAAGATACCCGACTGAATTCAGAATTCCAGAGAAAAGCAAAGAGAGATAATGGTTTTCTTATATGAGCACTACAAAGAAATAGGAGAAAACAATAGGATGGTAAAGACAAGAGATCTCTTTAAGAAAATTAGAGATATCAAAGGAAAGTTTAATGCAGAAACAGGCATGATAAAAGAGAAAAATGGTAGAGATTTCACAGAAACAGGAAAGATTAAGAAGAAATGGCAAAAATACACAAAAGAGCTATATAATAAAGATTTTAACATTACCTATAACCATGATAAATAACTGCAATGGTGTGGTTACTTATCTAAGCCAGTTACCCTGGAGGACAAAGTCAAGTGGGCCTTAGGGGGCATTGTTAGCAATAAGGTTAGTGGAGGGGATGGAATTCCAGCTGAGCTATTTAAAATCCTAAAAGATGTTGCTGTTAGAGTACTGCACTCAATATGCCAACCAATTTGAAAAACTCAACAGTGGCCATTGGTTTGGAAAAGATCAGTTCATACCTCAATGCTAAAAAAAGGCAATGCCAAGGAATGTTCTAATTACTGAACAATTGTGGTCACTTCATACACTAGTAAGGTTAAGCTCAAGATTCTGAAATCTAGGCTTCAGCAATATGTGAACTGAGAATCAGAGCAGGCTGGTTTTTGAAGAGGCAGAGGAACTAGGGGCAAAACTGTCAACATTTGGTGGGTTATAGAGAAAGCAAGAGTTCCAGAAAAACATCCACTTCTGCTTCATTGACTTCATTAGAGCCTTTGTGTGGATCACAACAAAATGTAGCCAGTCCTCAAAAAGATGGGAGTACCAGATCCTCTTACTTGTCTCCTGAGGAACTTGTGTGCTAGGCAAGAAGCAACATTTAGAGCTAGACATAGAACAATTTATTTTTTTACGTTTGGAAAAGGGAGTACGCATGATGGAAAATAGAAAGAACTATGGAGTCTGAATGCAGATTGAAGCATATTATTTTCTCTTTTATTTTAACTTCTCTTGGTTTCCCCTTTTTGTTCTGATTCTTCTTTTCCAACATGACTAAGATGAAAACATGTTTAATATGATTGCATATGTATAGCTTATATCAGATTGCATGCCATCTTGGGGAGAGAAAGAAAGGGAGGAAAATTTAGAACTCAATATTTATAATAGAGAAAGTTGAAAACAAAAAAAGAATTAAAAAAAGGAAAAGGAGTATGATAAGGCTGTATTTTGTCACCTTATTTATTAACTTGCATGCAGAGTACATCATGTGAAATGACAGGCTAGATGAATCAAAAGCCGGAATTAAGGTTGCTAGGAGAAATATCAACAATCTTTGATATACAGATAATTCCAGGCTGATGACAAAAGAAAAGATGGATCAAGAAATCTCTTGATGAGGGTAAAAGAGGAGTGTGTAAAAGCTGGCTTGAAGCTTAACCTCAAAAAAGGTAAGATCTTGGCAACTGGGCTCATTACTTCCTGGTAAATAGAGGGAGAAGAAATGGAAGCAGTGTCAGATTTTAAATTCTTGGGCTCAAACATCACTGCAAACAGTGACCACTGCCATGAAACTAAAAGATCTTTGCTCCTTGAAAGGAAAACTATGGCAAATTTGGATAGCATAAGAAAAAGCATAGATATCACCTTGTTGATAAAGGTCCATATAGTCAAAGCTATGATTTTTACAGTAGCACTGTATGACTCTGAGGACTATAACGAAAGTTGAGTGCCAATCTATGCTTTGAAAGTGTGGTACTCAAAATGACTTTTAAGATTCCCTTGGACAGAAGGAAATCAAATCAGTCAATACTTAATTAAATTAGTTCTGGCTATTTACTGCAAGATCAAATACTGAAGCGGAAGTTTAAATGCTTTGGACATATAATGAGAAGATGAGATTCATTAAAAAAGATTCTGATGTTGGGAAAGATTGAAGGCAGAAGGAAAAGTGGATGACAGAGGATGAGATGGATAGATAGTATCATAGAAACAATGAGCATGAATTTAGACAAACTTCAAGAGATAGCAAAGGATAGAAAGGCCTGGTGTGCTATGGTTCATGGGGTCAATGAAGAGTCAGACACAACCAAACAACAGTGACAAAGTGGAAATAATCATGCTTCCTAAGGTTTTTGTGAAGATCAAATTAGATAATGTATGTGAAATGCTTTGCAAACCTTAAGGGCCACATATCTCAGCTATTATTATAATGGAGACTTTAGGTCAGACTTGTAGATGAACTAATCAGCAGATAGAGACTCCTGGGAAATGATCTTTCTTTCTTTGAACTTCTCAGAGAATTTTCTTTGTCTTTTATGGTGGATGTCTTTTATGTGCTTATGTTGCATTATAGTTATTATATTTTTATCTACCTCTCTATTTTGTGGTTCAATCAAGGTTCTTAGAGAGTCAGCCTATCCTTCAATTCTACCTCTCTCTGAAGGACAGTGCTAACTCATCAAAAGATAAGTGGATTTGTTGATATACATAATTAGAATTTAGCTCTGAGCCCCCATTCCCTGTTTTATATTACTTCCTTTCTGACCTTACTATATTCAAATGAATACTCATCATGTGACTGGCATACTCATCTCTACATAGAAACAGATAAACATACTTGGATACTGTTTATAGTGTTTACTTAGCATTGAAGTAATAAGCAAATGAGCAGTACTTAATAACAAGAACGCAATACAGAATAAAACATCCACCAAGCACCTGTGAGACTGTTTTCCTAAATCCCAGATGTTCCCCAAAGCATGGGACCAATCTGAACTCAGGAGTTTTAGGGCATGCAGAGATCCAGGGCTGTCCCATCACTGAAAAAAGAAAAAAAGAATCATAGCCCACAGAGTTTCTACGGTATGTTTGAATCATTCTTCCAATAGAACAAGTCATCAGAATTAGAGGAAGAAACCCTAGAACTCTGGATCTGGGATTCAAGGCATGTTGGTTGTTTGGTTGTTTGGATGGATACCTCTGACCACTTCCAGTCTTACGTGTCCTATCATGAAGTCAGGTGAATAAGCCAACCCGGGAGGAGCAGTGGCCCCATGCTTTTGTCTGGTGACCCTTCAACCTTGAGCCGGAAGGTGACACATCCTTTGCTATAGTTTTGTCACTCTCTTCAGCAGCTTTAATCAAATCTCTGCTGTTCCATGAAGCAGGGTGGGGCTGAGCAGTCTGAATCAGAGACATCCTATAAGTCCCTTAGGTAGGAACTATATTCTATTTGTGTTTGTATCTAGGGTAGTGTGGGGAACAAAAACCTCCACATGGGAGGGGCTCATCTTTGTTCTAAGTTTGCTTTTGTTCTACATATACACTTTCTTTTTTGGAATCCACTATGTCTTCTAGTCTTCCATGCTAGAAATTGCCAATTTCTTAGCCAATCAGGTGAGACCCCATTCTTCCCTATTTAAAAATTTGAGCCCTAATCTTTGTGGTTAAATTTACTCATATGTAGAGTTAAGACAAACCCAGGGATCCCATCCATTGAATCTAGAAGGAATATGAGACCTCCGTGCAACAATGTACCAAGTACCTGTGTAACGTGATGGCCAGCTGATCCTCTGTTATTTTAAAATTGGTGTTGGGAGAAAAGAAACTCTCATGGGTCATTCAACAATTAACAGAAGGTTTACTTAGATGCTACACGGAAAGGATGTTTATTCAGCATGGATACTGCATCTCTTACCTCGGGTAAACTGGCTCTCCTCCTCTCCAGGCTGAAAAGGGTCTGATCACCAGGGTCAGGTGTGATGACGATTATATCCAAAAAGTTTGAAGAGCCTCAATTCCACATGGGCTTGCTCTTTTCTGCCTTCAGGGGACCAGGAAACCATGTGAGTATGGCCAGAGGCCACCAGGAGGCTCAGCAGAGATGAGGCTTGAGCCTTAGCCCTTTGGGCCAGTTCAGACTTGGGGATAATTTTGTTGTCCTTCATGAAAATACAAAAATAAATAAAAATTTAGCCTAACCCATATAGGGTGGAGAGGGGATAGCTTCATAATTAGTGAGCTTGTCACAGGTTGGGTGAGTTTTCTTGGAACTATCATTAACTTCCTTCTCTTGTCATGGTCTGGGGTCTATCATCTCTGAAGCCCTGGAGACCTCCCAGCTTGTATTTCTTTCTTGCCTTTATCCTTCTCAATTTGGTAATGTCATTTGTTACTCCATTTAGGCCTATTGGTACTGCCCTAGGGTAGGTGGGTAGGTGGGTGCTGCCTTACTTGTTGGCCTTTCTATCCCTTCATGTTCCTCCTCTTGGGTTTCAGAAGCTAAGTCACTTACCTTTCCCTTGAATGACTTAAAATATGCCAAATAAAGGCCTATTGATTTGCATCATTTAAAGATGATCTTAAACTCAACATATCCAAAATAGAACTCATTATCTTTTCCCCAAACCCTCCCCCCTTACTATCTTTTCTATTAATATTGAGACCACCATCATCTTCTCAGTCTCCCAGGCTCTCAACCTAGGCACCATCCTTGACTTCTCATTATCTCTCAATCCGCCACCCCCATGTCACTTCCCATATCCAATCTGTTGACAAGGCCTATCCATTTCACCTTTGCAACATTTCTCCAATATGCTTCCTTCTCTCCTCTGACACTGGTCCCTCTCTGGTGCAGGCTTTCAAAACCTCATGCCTGGACAATTGCACTAGCCTACTGGTGGCTCTGCCTGCCTCATGTCTCTCTGCTCCCATCCATCCTCCATTCAGCCACCATGGTGATTTTCCTAAAGTACAGGTCCAACCATGTCATTGCCCTACTCAATAAACTCCAGTGGTTCCATATTGCTGCCAGGATCAAATATAAATTGCTCTACTTGGCATTCAAAGCCCCCTCCTAACTTTCTAGTTTCCTTATACCTCACTCCCAGACATATACTCTTCAATTCTGTACCACTGATGTTGAAATTGCATCAATAAGACACACCATCTCTCAAGTCTGGGCATTTTCTCTGGCCATCTCTTTCATCTCCCTCCCCATCTCCCTGGCTTTAAGTCTCAACTAAAATCCCACCTTCATCAGAAAGCCTTCCCCAACTCTTCGTCTCTCTGTTAGTTATTCCCTATTTATATTTTACATGGTTTTTTGTACGTATCTGGTTTTTGTCTCCCCCTTTAGATTGTGAGTTCCTTGAGTGCAAGGATGTCTTGCCTCTGTTTTTATATCCCCAGAAGCTTAGCTCAGCGTCTGACTCATAGTAGGCACTTAATAAATGTTTATTGACAGATAAAATTCTTCTGTGAAACCCCCCTTTAAATTCAAAAGTAGTTGCAACGCACTGGGAGACTATTTCTCCTGTAATATATCTAATCTGTATGATGCAGAGTAGCAAAGTAATGAGGCTGATTTTTGTACCAACTTTGTTAGAACTTATATTCTATAGGCCCTCCTGGGAGGCTGTTTGCTTACTCCAGTGATGCCACGTTTGGTCAAAATATTTTTGGAACTAAGCAATTTGCAAAAGGTTATAACATAAACAAAGGGTTGAGCCAGTACCTAAGTGTGCTGACTCTCATTAAATCACTTTTTCCGACATACCACATAGCATCATAATCACATATGCATATCATTAAGTAGGTCAATTAACTTTAGTATAAATTTTATTGGATTATAAAGCTAAACTCTTTATGTGTACCCAGTTTTCATAGTGTTACTCATAGAGTGTAGTCATCTGCTCACAGCTTGAAAAACTTAAAGGGAATATTGATCACAAGTTATTTTTGGAGGTCCCT
Organism: Bettongia penicillata ogilbyi; assembly: GCA_023548195.1. Lineage (NCBI taxonomy): Eukaryota > Metazoa > Chordata > Mammalia > Diprotodontia > Potoroidae > Bettongia > Bettongia penicillata. The sequence continues at coordinate 2,528,471 of JAJHZJ010000283.1, forward strand.
TCAAGTGATCTTTGATATTCAGGTTTCACTTTGGCGACCTTCTGTCTTATGCTACCCTAATTAAGGAAAGAGTGAGAAGGCGGGGTGGGGTTTAGTGTCAATTCTGAATCTGGTCTGCTCCCATTGCCATGTAAATTTTCTCTCATCACCTCAAAGGGTTGCAGGGTTGGGAGTTATCAACAGGTCCTGATATAACTCAGACTTCCCAAGAGGGCCCCCATATATGGATCTTCTATGTGCTATCCCATCCTCTAAGCATCCTCTGGATCCCCAATATGAGGTCTGGCTACAAATAGAGATATTGGTATTAAATCAGATTGATAGGAACACTTCCATGGTTTTTTCCATTCCTACCCAAGTTCTTACTGTAACAAAATAATCTTCAAGCCTTCCCAAGTCTTGAGGGTGGAAGATTACTACTAGTAGCTGGAACTTTGATTGTCTTTAGTGCCTTATTGTATAGTCAACTGATGTGAGTTCTAGGCTTTTGTCTTATGAGGTAGAAGTAACATTAGGGATGATAATAGCATACCTATTTTTTACTTTACCCCATTTTCAGAGTAGTGAATCAGCTCCAAAAGATGCAACCCTTAAAATATAAACTCCTTAAAGGCAAATCTCATGTCTCATACTTTTTTTAATCCTACATAGCACTTAGTACAGTACTCAGTCAACAAGTTTTGAATCAGTAGAAATTTAGAATGTCAGAGACAATCTTATCCAAAATACTAATTTTATAAACAAACCCAGGTCTGTACCACAAGGAATTAGTGTCAAAGCCAGGACTAGCATCTAAGCTTCCCAATGCCTTACTTGCTACTGTATCATGATAAACAAGCCCTTTCTCTTCTCTTAGTTTCAGTTTTCTCATTTTTTAAAAACTTAGAGGGTTAAATTAGATAATCTTTAGGGTCTTTTTCAACTCTAAAGCCTATCATTAGGTTTAATTAAGCAAAACATTTATTATCTACTATGAGCCTTTAAAGCATTGGGTACTGTACTGGGGAATATTAAAAGAAAAAAAGAAACAAACATCTCCCTTGAGGACCTTATGTACTGCATGATCTCCTTTGAACTCTCCAACTTAATGAAAGTGATCCCATACCAGTGCAAGTAATGGAGTGAGGGTGGGCTTGGCAGAGGTTGGGGCATATTGTTGGACTGTGGCTATAGAATGGGGCAATGATTACAGTGCTGGATTTGGCATCAGGAAGAATTACTCATTGTTGAAGACCTAGTTCAAGTTTCAATTTCTCCATGAGTCTTTATCAACTATTCCGATCACCACTATCAAAGCTTGGATATCTCTCTTCCCTGGAAATCCAAGGTTTGCACCCTGGACCACATAGTTTAGAGAGAGAGAGTGTCCCATCATTTGCACCTGATTAGAAGTTGTCACTTAGTCTTTGCTGGCTGTTTCACATTTGTTGGCTTTTAGTCTTCAAGGAGAGCTCAGTGGGGACTTCTTTTTTATATGTCCTGAAAATACCAGGGTCTGTGGTGGGGAAGAAGGAAAGGGCATAGAAAAGGGTGGGTTGTGCTCTTGGACCAAGAAGACAGAGTCACAAAGAGGCAAAGAAATGTAGTAGACTTGGTATCCAGAAAATCAGGCTTCAGATTCCACTCCAGGGACTAGCTGTGTGACCTTAGACAGGACACACACAGTAAGTACTTAATAAATTCTTATTGATTGATTGAAATTGTCTGGACTTCAGTTTCCTCCTCTTTAAAGTGAAGCCATTCAACTTGACTGCTAAGTAATGGTATACTGGGAAACTTTTAACAACCGGCTATCTAGGGAAAAGAAGTATAGAGAACACACTTTTAAATTTAATTTGCGTTATTAACATTTTCTTTCTTAAGTCTAGACAATCAACAAAATAATATGTTAAGTCCTGTTTGGTAGCATTTGCCAATTCCTAAGGTGTAAATAACTCTTACACTGAAAATTAAATAACTGTCTAGTATGTGGGGCTTCAGCATACCCTGGATATACTTATGTGGTCTTCAAGAATACAGGGTCACCCCAGACATACTACTATGAATCAAATAAAAGGGAAAGACCTTTCACAAATATTTGTAGCAGCTCTTTTTGTGGGGACAAAGAATTAGAAACTAAGAGGATGCACATCACTGGGGGAATACTGTTGTGCTCTAAGAAATGGTGAAAGGGATGGTTACAAGAGAAACTTGGAAGACCTTATATGAACTGATGCAGAATGAAATGAGCAGAACCTGGCCAATCATTGGCACAACAACAACATTATAAAGACAAACAACCATGAAAGATTTAAGACCTGCGTCCCCAGCAATACCTAATCACAATTCCAAAGAACCAATACTGAAGCTTTCAATGCACCTATCAACCAAGAGGTGATGAACTCTAGGTATACTTTCCTGGACATGACTGATGTGTTAATTTGGTTTGTTTAAGAATGCACATTTGTCATGAGATTTATCTTTTTCTTTTCTTTTTTTTCCCCATAATCGAGGTGAAGTGGGAGAGAGTGAAGATACATGTTTGTTCACTGAAAAAAAATTAAGTAAAAAAAATTAAGTAAAAAAATAATACATAAAAATAATAAATAATACATATCACAGTGAGGCATTAGAGAAGGGTTGTAATGAAGGTATATTACAGCATAGCACAATAATTGATATCCACAATGAGGATCCTGAGTCACAAGAAAAGGTTAGATTATGCTAAATATCCTCTGTTTTAGGAGACAAGAAAGTATGCAAAATATTTCATTATAATAGATAACATTTATATAGAATTTTATAATTATAGGCTAGTCTACCTACATTATGTCATGTCATCCTCCCAACAATCCTGTGGGATGACAGAGTAACACTTATTATCCCCATTCTGTAGCATTTTTTTGGTATCTGCCTCCTCTCCTCTATCCCCACTGTAACCACACTACTACTAGCCCAGATGGACTTTGGTAATAGTCTTCCAAAAAGTCTTTCCATCCCCAATCTCTCCCCCACCTCTTTCAATTATTTTTCATAATTGACTAATCTTCCTTATGCATAGTTCTGGTCATGTCGTTCCTCAACTCAAATATTGTCTATGGCTCCCTTTTACCTATGGTATAAAGTTCCACTTTCTTTGCCTGAATTTCAAGGTCATCTACAATTCATGCCAGTCAACTCTTTCTCACATGAATCTCCTCATCATATTTTGTGTTTTATTCAAATATTCAAATTTATTCTCTGTTTGTCCTATATTCCTGTCTTTCTGCCTTTGTTCATGTTGTTCCCAATGTCTGATGTGCCCTTCTTCCTCTTTTTCCTCACTAGATTTCTACATGTCCTTTAAACATCACTACTCCAAGAGGACTTCCCATATCCCTCAGTCAGTAATGATCTTTCTTCTCTGACTTTAATACTTGGTTATTTCTGCAATTCTATAATACATTTATCATGTAATATTGTAGAATATAGTTCTCTGTCTTGGTCTCTTATCTCACTGTTAGACTGTAAGTTTCAAAATGAAACATATCTCATTTAAATTTTGTATTTCCCTCAACACTTAGCACAATATGTCCACATAGCTGTTGCTTAACAAACATGTCTGTTGAATGTTGAAAGGAAAAAAACTAACACCTCCCACAGATAATTCTTCAAATATTTGAAAACAACTCTCGTAGCTACCACTTAAACTTTTTTCTCCTCTAGATTGCCATTGATCTATTGTGAGTTACTGCCTAGGCGATTTCAACATGGTATTGATTGATATTTGCTCCAACACTCTAACCTCCCAGGTCTTCAACTTCTTCCTTTCTCATGATTTACTTTTCTAATCCACTTCAGCTACATTCAGACATGGTCATGCCTTTGAGCCTACCATCACCCACAAGTTTTCCACTTCCACATACATCAACTCTCAAATGTCTTTATCTGATCATAATATTTTGTCATCCTAGCTCTATGTCTACCTTACATCCCCAACTTTGTTTTTCATTCTCATATTTCTTTCTGATCACTCCAGCCCTTATTTTTTCTGAGGTGATCACTCTTGTGCTAACTAGACTTCCCTCACTTTTCCATCTTGACCTACATTCTTCTCTTGAGTCCTTTTGCTTTACCAAGCCTCAAGGGTACTCTCACTGTCTGTTGCCTTTGCTCCTACTCACAGTATTTAGTGAGTGCTTGCTAATATTTAATTATATATTTGAGAAATGTTTACTAAAAGCATCATATGTCATATCTCTATATTGCTTTAAGATTTTTAAATAAAATTTTTATTTTTTTGTTTTTTTCTATTTTATATTTCTTTAAATTTTATTTATTTTCAGTGTTCTACAATCACTACCATATGACTTAGATTTTTTTCCCTCCCTCTCCATCTCCCCTTTCTCCCCCTTCTCTCCCTGAGACAGCATACAATTTGATATAGGTTCTACACATCCATTCCTATTAAATACATTTTCACCATACTCATGTTGCACAGAAGAATTAAAATGAATGGGAGAAATCATATAGCAAACCAAAACGTTATACAAAAGAAAATGATCTGCTACATTCTGCAATTGAATTCCATAGTCCTTTCTCTGGATGTGGAAAGCATTTTGCCTTAAAAGACCATTGGGAATTTTTTAAGTCCTTGTATTGCAATGAAGTTCTAAGTCTACCAGAAAAAAATTCTCACACACTGGTTGTTGCTGTGTATAAAGTTCTCCTGGTTCTGCTCCTTTTGCTCAGCATCAGTTCATGTAAGTCTCTCCAGGCCTCTCTGAAGTCTTCCTGTTCATCATCTCTTATAGTGAAATAGTATTCCATTATATTCATATATCACAATTTATTCAGCCATTCCCCAACTGATGGGCATCTCCTTGCTTTCCAGTGTTTGGCTACCACAAAGAGAGCTGCTATAAATATTTTTGTACATGTGGGACCCTTCCCCATTTTTATGATCTCTTGGGGATACAGTTCTAGAAGTGGTATTGCTGGGTCAAAGGGTATGCACATTTTTGTAGCCCTTTGGCATGGTTCCAAATTGCTCTCCAGAACGGTTGGATCAGCTCACAGCTCCACCAACAATGAATGTGTTCCACCTCTCCCACCTCTTCTCCAACATATATCATCTTCCTGTTTTGTGATGTTAGTCAATCTGATAGGTGTGATGTGGTATCTCAGAGTTATTTTGATTTGCATATCTCTAATCAATAACGATTTAGAGCATTTTTTTATATGACTACAGATATCTTTAATATCTTCCTCTGAAAACTGCCTGTTCATATCTTTTGACCATTTATCAATTGAGGAATGACTTGTATTCTTGTACATTTGACTCCGTTTTCTATATATTTTAGAAATGAGGCCTTTATCACAGACACTAGTTGCAAAAATTCTTTCCCAGTTTTCTGCTTCCCTCTTAATCTTGGTTGCATTAGTTTTGGTTGTGCAAACACTTTTCAGTTTAAAGTAATCAAAGTTATCCATCTTGCGTTTCATAATGCTTTCTATCTCTTCATTAGTAAAAAATTCTTCCCTTCTCCATAAATCTGATAAATACACTATTCATTGCTTCTCCAGTTTGTCCATAGTATCAATTTTTATACCTAAATTGTGTGCCCATTTGGACTTTATTCTTGTGTACGGTGTCAGGCATGGGTCTATGTCTAGTTTCCACCACACCGTTTTCCAGTGTTCCCAGCAATTTTTGTGGAACAGTGAGTTCTTATCCTAGAAGCTGGGGTCCTTGGGTTTATCAAATAGTAGATTGCTATATTCATTGAATACTGTGTCTTGAGTACCTAACCTATTGCTCTGATCTACCCTTCTGTTTCTTAGCCAGTATCAAGTGGTTTTGATAACTGCTGCTTTATAATACAATTTGAGATCTGGTAGAGCTGGGTCACCTTCCCTAGTGTTTATTTTCACTAGTTCCCTTGATATTCTGGACTTTTTTTCTTCCAGATGAATTTTGATATTATTTTTCCAGCTCTGGAAAGTAATTATCTGATAGTTTGATTGGTATGGCACTAAATAAGTAAAATTAGTTGAGGTAGAATTGTCATTTTTATTACATTGGTTCAGCCTACCCATGAGCAACTGATGTTTTTCCACTTACTTAGATCTGACTTTATTTGTGTGAAAAGTATCTTGTGTTCATACAGTCCCTGGATTTGTTTTGGCAGGTAGACTCCCACATATTTTATAATGTCTACCCTAGCTTTTAATAAGATTTCTCTTTCTAGCTCTTGCTACTGGGCTTTGTTAGCAATATATAGAAATGCAGAAGATTGTGTGGGTGTATTTTGCAACCTACAACTTTGCCAAAGTTGTTTATTATTTCAAGTAGTTTTTTACTTGATTCTCTGGGATTCTCTAAGGATATCATCATATCATCTGCAAAGAGTGATAACTTAGTTTCTTCTTTGCCTATTCTAATTCCTTTAATTTCTTTTTCTTCTCTTATTGCTACATCTAACATTTCTAGTACTATATTGAATAATAGTGGTGATTATGGACATCCTTGTTTCACCCCTGATCTTATTGGAAATGCATCTAGCTTATCTCCATTGCATATAATGCTTGCTGAAGGTTTTAGGTAGATATTGCTTATTATTTTATGGAAAGTTCATTTATTCTTATGCTCTCCAGTGTTTTTAATAGAAATGGGTGTTGTATTTTGTCAAAAGCTTTTTCTGCATCTATTGAGATAATCATATGGTTTCTGTTCGGTTTGTTGTTGATATGATCAATAATACTAATAGTTTTCCTAATATTGAACCAGCCCTGCTTTCCTGGTATAAATCCTACCTGATCATAATGTATTATTCTCATGATAAGTTGTTGTATTATTTTTGCTAAAATAGTAAAATTTTTAATAAGGAAAAATCTACCTTCTCTCTCTCCCACCTTTTCCCTTCCAAAAAAGAAAGAACAAAATTAGAGGAATAAAAATATACTTTTATATATTCAAGTGAACAAAATTCCTACATGGGCCATGTCCAAAAAATATGTCTCATTCTGTACTTTGAGTCCTTCACCTCTCTATGTGAATGTGACTAGCATGTTTTATCATCAGTCAGTCCTCTGGAATCATGATTGGTCATTATGCTGATCAAAGTTACTAGTTATTCTAACTTGTTTATGACTACACAGTATTGTTGTCTTTGCATATTTATTCTCCTGGTTCTTCTGACTTCACTATTACTTAGTTCATACAAGTCTTTCCAGATTTCTCTGAAACTATCCCTGTCATTATTTCTTATAGTTCATTGGTAGTCCATCGCATTTATATGCCATAATTTCTTTAGCTATTCCCTGATTGATGAACAAGCCTTGAGTTCCAATTCTTTGCCACCGCACAAAGAACTATAAATATTTTTGTATATTTCTTAACTAGAGTCTGTTTTGTTCACAACTAATCCCTCTGTTGTTCAATCCTTCCTTCAATTTCCCTTTTTTCACTTCTCCTCTTTCCCTTCTGTTTCCCCATTGAATGAAATGTATTCCTGCACCTGAATGTGTGTATGTGTGTTACAAGTATGTGTATATGTGTATTCTTTTATCCTTAACCAGATCAGATAAGAGTGAGGTTCAAGTATTAGGTGCTCCTTCCAATCGCTTCTCCTTGTTTAGAATTCTACTTGTACACCCTTTTTATTCAGGATAATTTTCCCTAAACTTCCTTTTTCTCCCTTCTCCTTTGTATATTTCTCTTCTCATCCCTTTTCTTTCTCTTCCTTTCTTTTTCTCCCCTCCCCCTAGTATATTTCTCTACCAATCCCTTTTCATTCTTCTTTTAATGCCATCAAGACATAAAAGAGTCACTCTCAGGACTTCTGTCTAATTGGACTCTCTCTATGACCCCTGATAATAGGGATCAGAGGGGGCATGTATATCATCTTCTCATATTAGAATGTAAAGGTGATCTCTGCCTCCTGATCTGGAGTAAGCAAGTTGCCAGCCTAGGTTGGATCTGAGCAAGAGGTATGTGTGCTTGCCTCTTTTGGAGTATCAGTAGACCATAGTCATTGCTAGTTGCAAAGTCTTGCTGGTTCAGAGCAATAAAATTGTAGAATTATCTTTCATATGGGATTCCTGCCTTGCTTATTTCACTACAGGCTTCAAAGTGGACTAGAAGTTAGAACTGAGGTCCAGCTTTGCTCCTGAGACTCAGAGCCATAGCTCCTCTTTGCTTCTGAACTTGTTTCTCAAAAGTACACAGTTTATAGGGCAGCTAGGTGGCACAGTGGATACAGCACTGGCCCTGGAGTAAGGAGGACCTGAATTCAAATCAGACTTCAGATACTTATTAGCTATGTGAGCCTAGGCAAGTCATTTAACCCCATTACCTCTCCCAAAAAAGTACATAACTTCTTATTCCACAATGACACCTCTAAGCACAGATCTGCCACTCATTCCACCCTGGATCTCTGATCTAGGGCTGGGTAGTGACAAAGCTGCCAGATGATATCTATTCCCTCAGCCGGCATGAAGCATCAGTCGGGGACGTTGTCTCACCTTGGACAATGTCTTGACTGTACACAGTCTCAATCTTTTTTCATTCCCTGGGTGCTAGAATGCTCTGCTCTGTCTGTCTTTCTATACTGACCTCAACTGGAAAAATCACTTTGCATGATTTTTTAGTGGATTTCCCCATCAAGACTGGCCTATGCATTTTCTAGATCTATTTGGAAGATTTTTTTGTTGTTGTTGTTGGGGAAGGGAATTCATTGTATTTCTTCCTGCTACTCCACCATGTTGGCTCTGGCTCCAGTGCTTTAAGATTTACAAAACATTTTTCATACAACAACCCTGTGAGGTTGCTGACAGAGAGGAAAACAGTAGCTTGGAGAGAGGCAGAGACATTTTCATGATCAAATAGCTAAAAAGTGTGAAAGCTGTGACTTAAACGTGTTCTCTTGCCTCCAAGTATAATGTGCTATCACATCATATGTGCTTCTTAGGATCCTGTTTTCTCCTTTGTATAATGAGGTCATTGGATTACATGGTCTTCAAGGACTTATTCCGGCTCTGACATTGTATGCTTCATGGTTCCACAATTTAAAGGTATTTCCATATCATGGTATCCTGACACAGAGTTAAATGGTCATGATTACTTGCAAAAGGCCAGGTTTAAAGACGCTCAGGCAGCAGATATCTGAATAAGAAGGTGCTGGCAGCAAATTTGATAGATGAGGAACATCTAAGATTGAGCTGTGGCTTCTACAAGTACTACCACCAGCCTTCACTAAATCTTCCAACACTTAATTATAAGGTGCAAATGACCCTGGGTTCTCAAAGGCTATGTCAATGGAATACAAGCTATGGTCTATCCCAGTAAACTGGAAATGCTTTAGGTTTAGACTGAGCCATGGCTTATAGACCTGTCATGAGAGGTCTAGTCCACCTACATAGCATGAATTTCATCAGAAGGTTGGCCACTAAGTAACTCCTAGTGTAGAAACTGTCTCCACAGATGAAGAGCAGCTATTCTGAAAATTAGACTTGGAAGATTGCCTGAGAAGATACTGAGAGCTTAGTCAAGTCTAGAAAAGTCAAAATTTCTTTGACTTATTCATGGTCACACAGCTGGTATGCATTGGACACAGAGCTTTAACTCCTGTCTTTCTGACTCCAAGGTTAGGTCTCTATCCACTTCAAAGAAATGCTGACATCTGTCCTAAGGCTAATTGTTTATCTATTATAGGATTAATAACAATAAGGTTGACAATCTATTATCTATTTAGGCACTTGACACCAGTTCTAGTTTAAATATTGTGCCATGCCAAGTGGACAGTGAAACTCACATCTTACAACTTTCACTGGGCACTACCACATTTACTATAAAAGTACATAGTTTGCATATTTTTTTACCCCTTTAGAAACTAAGCTCCTTGAGGGCAGGGATCCGGTTTTTGCTTTTTTTGTCTCCTCAGCAGTTAGCAGAGGGCCTTGCATCTAGTGAGGGTTTATTAAATATTTGTTAACTGATAGATTGACATAATCAGCTCCTTCTGCTTTGTATAAATCAGCTTTTGCCAGATTTTTCCTCTGGTTATAGTCACACAGGACAGCTTCTGTTTCCTGCCATTAATCTCACTTGGAATAACAAGAATTGCATTCTCTGCTTTGGTAATACTATTCAACCCATGCAGAAACTCTTGTTTTGTACATGAAAAACAATGCATTCTTTTTGCATTTCAATTATATTTAAAAAATTTTTGCATTTACAATTTACAAATTTCACATATACAGTTTACAAATTTTGTACTTAGAATTTACAATTAATGTATTTACAATTCATTGTAAATAAAAAACAGTGTGCAAAGCACTTTCCTAACAATTGGGGCTAGATAGACTCAGGGACATGGTGGACGATTCGTGCTCTCAAGACCCTCACAGTGTTTTGTTCTGTAGCTCCTTGGTGCACTTCTCTATTGTGTATTATGGTTCAGAACAAGTTTCAGATCTAATTGGGAAGTTTTCCCAAACAACCTCATGATATAATAGGTTGTGGGCTATTGTTACTGACAATTAAATTGAAGAACCTAATGGAATCATAGAGCATCATCCTTTGGATGAGGGCCACTAATAGAACTCAGGGAACATGTAGAGATTGGTTGGCTGAAGCTCAGTCCTGCCCTTGCAGACTTTTGGAAAAGAAATATGGTCCCATTCTGAGAAACTCAGCTCTTGAAGAAAGCGCTTAATACTTGTGCCCTGGTCACATGAATTCCTTGGATATATGTCTGTATTGGCATGACCTTCATTCTCTCCATTCTCTCTAATTATGCTAGATATATTTGTGGGTGAGTAAACAACAGAAGGTTCATGGGAAAGATGTTCTCTTGCTTTCTTTATTACTATGTCATTTTAGTAAATGTTCTTGCTTTGAGCGAATTATATTCATTGGCTGACTATTAAAAGTAAATCTATTAATGCAGTTCATGAACTAGTTTTAGGTCAGGGATTCTTAACCTTTTCTTTTTCATGGACTCCTTTGATAATCTAGTGAATACTAAGGCTCCCTTCTCAAAATAATGCTTTTAAGTACATAAATTACAGAGGAAATACATTTTTATTGAAATCAATATATACTTTTAATTATTTTATTTATTTTCTAATTTAATAAATTTTAATAAATTTAATTTAATTTATTAATTTAATTTAAATATATTGACTTATTGAAATTATGATATAAATTTTTAAGATATATAAGTTCACTCCCTGAAATCTATCCATGGGCTCATTGGGGATCAATGAACCCCAGGTTAACAACCCTGTTTTGTGGGATGTGGATGCACAAGGTACCTGGAAGACTAGCAGTGCCATTTCACCCTGGAGGAGCTAAATTATTAGTATATTCAGCATTTATATAGTGCTTACTCTGCATCAGGCACCTTGCTAAACATTTACAAATGTTATCTCACCTTGTCATCACAACTCTGGGAGATAGGAGTTGAAAAAACTGAGTCAAACAGAGGTTAAGTGATTTGTCCATAGTCACATAGCTAGTAAGTGTCTGAGGCTGAATCTGAACTCAGGTTTTCCTGATCCCAGCCCAGTGCACCACTTAACTGCCTCTAGACAACTACAATAGTTATCTGTTTGTGTCTCATCCTCATCCTAGATTCTAAGTTCCATGAGGGCAGACAACAGATTTAATCTAAACTTTATATCTCTCCCAGTAAGGTACTGTGCACACAGTACATGCTTAAAGAAAATGTGTTGTTTTAGACACTGAGTAAGTCAGTTAGACAATGAGTAAGGCTAGTCCATCACCATTTGTTGTTCCCTCAGGAGTGTTACTTGGTCCAACCCATGCTGACTTCTTCCTGGCTGTGGGCCACTGCACCATCCTCCATTTCACAACTGTAGCCTAATTTACCCAACATTTGTTTATACAGGTGAGTTCCCTGGCTTGACCTCAAAACTGCCTTCTGACTGTCCAGATTGCAGTTTGGGTCATACCCTTTTCCTGTCAGGCAGGTTCTCTATGTCTGATTCTATTAATCACCCCTGATTACCGGAATCATATTGGACTGTGGGCTTAGATAATGTGACAGAAAAGGTTTGGACACCTAAGAGTATGTCAGAAAGACATAAGGAGCCAGGTGACTGTTTTGGTTTTTTTTTAAGACTAAAGAGGCCTGGAAGAGGGTAGGAGCCTGAAGTGAAGGAGGTTACCTAGGAACACATGAACAAAAGAATGACATAGAGACAATGCTATGTCACTGCAACCTAAAGGATGATTCATTTCATTTTCAGATTCGACTGACCCAGCAGGTCACCCTTGGCACCTCACCTTGCTCCAAACCACCTGCTCCTTTTGATTGTGTTCAGTTACTCACTGAACCAATTCTGTTGTTGTCACATGATCTTGTCCAACATGACACTTGCTCCCTGAAGGACAGACAGGATGAGGCGGGGACTGTTTTTGGTTCCATCCATCAAAGGTCACCGTGTCCAGTCAAACTCTGTCATCATTCTCCTTGTCCATGGACACAACACTACCCTGGGATACAGAGACTATGGAATGGCAAAGCAGCCAGGGATTCCCCTCCAGTTGATGAGAACATGAATGCATGTGCCCACTCTTCATCCCATTTCTAAAAACACATAGAGAATGTGACAAACATATATATCAGGTCTCTTCAGCTCAGTCTGGAGAGGCATAAGGAGCTGACAAAATAAGTCCTTGGCTCAGGGAGAGGGAGATTACAAACAATGCAGGAACAAGTCTCTCCCATCACAGTATCCCAAGCACCCTTGGTACCAAATTATATCATGTAGTACAGTAATAATGATGATAAAATCACATTGACAGAGTAGTTTAAGGTTTGCAAAGTGTTTTCCTCCCAACCCTGTGACGTAGGTAATGCAAGCATTATAATGCCCATTTCCCATATTAAAAAATAGAGGTTTTGAAAAGTTAAATGATTTGTCCATGATCATGTTGCTACGTCTGTGGTGGGGTTTGAGCCAAAATCATCCTGACTCCAAGTCTGGTACTCTAGTGACCATGTAATGAGGGAGAGAGTTAGTTCCTCAGAGCTTATCTAGTGTTGGGCAAAAGGAGACATGTAGTAAATACCCAATAACTTGGCTTGTTTGTATTGTTGACTTTGCTTCTTTCATAGGCATTGTGACTTCACCAGACAAGTGCTATGCCTCATCCTACACCGTCATTGAAGGCTTCTCTCTGATCAGGTAGCCTCTCTCCCTCCCTTCCATCTACTTTTCTTCCCCATTATAAAGTACTGGGGACCTCCCCAAAGATTTCACACTCTTAGCCTAAGCCTTTGCCTCTAAGACAACAGTTCCCTAGATGGGACATCATTTCTGCCACTGGTCACCAGTCCTGACATGTCTTCAGTGATTCTCTATCATAATTGGATGTCTTTAAGCTGATTTTCTTGTTTGGATTTTGACACTTATCTCAGGTTCAATGCCATATAAGGATATCTCCTATCTCTGATTGGATCTGTGTGTCAGCAGAAGTGATGAGATGGGGCTAGGTAATGAACACATGGTTGGCTGGGCTGGGGAGGAGGAACTAGAAATGGCAGTTCTTATTCACAGAATTAGAGAATGATAACATTGAAAAGTAAAGTTTATCTAATCCAACTTCCTTATTTTTCATATGAGGAAACTGAGGCTCCTGAAAAGGAAGTGATTTACCTAAAGTTCCTAAGCAAGTAAGCGGCAGAGCCAAGAATAGTACTTTCTCACTTTAACTTCCCATCACATTGTGCTTTCTCCTTTGCCCTCTTTTAGACTCTAGAATTGGGCTTTAGGAAGCAAGGATTCCAGAAGATTCCTGACCTTCTGCTTCTCCTCATTGGTTTCCCTAACTCAAGTCTCTCCCCTCTCCCATGCATCATATAAAGAGCTGCAAAGTGATTTTTCTAATTCACAAGTCTGAGTAGACAGCCAGTCAGCCAGCCAGCCAGTCAGTCAGTAAACATTTATTAGGTACTGAGAATGTTCCAGGCACTGTGTTAAGTGCTAGGGATACAAAGAAATGTTCTTATTAACTCTAGGATCAAATGCAGACTCCTTCATGTGTCATGCCTTCATAGCCTGGTCCCAACCTACCATTTCAATTTTATTATATGTTACTCCTCTTTATAAATTCTACAGTCAGGTCACATGTACCTTTTTTGCTGTTCTTTACGCACTACCTTCCATCTCTCATCTCCATGCTTCTGAACAGGCTCTCTCCAATGTCTGGAATACATTCCTCCTAACCTTTGGGAATTCCCAGCTTCCTTCAAAACACAGCTAAAATATTACCTTTACACAAAACTTTCCCTTATCCCCTCAGCCACTAGTAAGATTTCTAAACAACTTGTCCTGTATTTATATTGTATGTAACACACACATACACACACACATACATACTTACATGCGTAGATCCAATTTCCCATTACAAAAGAGGCAGACTTAATTTTTGTCTCTCTACTTCAAATCTCTTTCCACTCCAAAATTAATTTTGACACTGCTGCCAAATTAATTTATTCCCCTACTCCCAGTTGTTAGGTGGCTGTTGGTACAGTAGATAAAGTGCTGGGCTTGGAGCCAGGCAGACCCCAAACTCAGTTCAGATCCAGTCTCAGACACTGACTAGCTGTGTAACCTGGTCTAGTTACTTAATCTCTGTTTGACTCAGTTTCTTCAACTATAAAATGGGAAGAAGAATAGTAATAGCAATTGTCTCCCAGAGTGGCTGTGAGGATGAAGTGAGATAACGTTTGTGAAAGCACTTAACACAGTGCCTGGTATATGGTAGGTGCTACATAAATGTTTATTCCTTTCCCTTTCCTCTACTCAATCCAATTGTTTCCCATTGCCTCCATGTTAAATGGAAACTCCTCTGTTTAGCATCCAGCCCAGTGCCTGGCACATACATAGTTAGTGCTGAATAAATGTTGATTGATAGTCAGAGAGAATCGTCATCACCACCAGTGCCAATCATGGTATCATTGCCATCCCTACTCTGACTTCCAACAATGACAAGTTACATTTATATTATACTATGTGGTTTACAAAGCATATTCATGTTTCATATAATCCTAACAACCTTATGAAGTCAGGTCATGAGGAATATTAATGGTCATTCTACATAAGAGGAAAATAAGACTCAGAGAGAGTAAGTGAATTGCCCAGTATCACAAAACTAGTAGGAAGACCAGGGACGAGAAGCCAGTTCTTCCAGTTCAGGCCTTTGCTCTTTCTACTTTGCCATGGTACCTCCTTAATGAGGTTACACCAGAAATTTCATTGTGAAATGCCATGCTGATACAAGGATTTGGTCTCAGGAGCTGATTCACAGAATCCCAGAATTTCAGAGTATATCCATTAACACAGGATGAGGCTGCTTAGAGGAGGTGGTGTTTGAGTCCACTGGTGCTGTAAAGGAGAAGTTGGAATTTAGCCAGTAAAAATGGGAAGGGGGAACAACATGAGAAAAGCTCATGGGCATGTTCAGAAAGAAACGTGCAGTTTGATTGTGGCGTGGAATGAATGGAAGTAAACTATACAAATTAAGGCTTAAAAGACAATATGTCATTAGATTATGGGGGGCCTTGATACCAAAGGAATCTGTACTTTGTTTAATAGGCAACAGGGAGTCATGGAAAATTTTTGAGCAGAGGAGTTACCTGACCACTATTCAGTGCAGTCATACTGGTATTCCTGCTTTTTCTCCCCTGCAAACATTCCATTTTCTGTCTCAGTCAAGCGATCAACAAATATAATAAACCTACTATGTGCCAGATACTGTGCTAGTGCTGGAACATGTACAAAGAATGAAACAACTCCTACTCACAAGGAGCTTATTTTCTAATGTATATATGTGTTTGTGTGAGCAATACATATAAAAATACATAGAATAAGTAGAAAATGAATAAATACAAATATATACAAAATAGTTAAAGATAAGGTAGTTAGGGAGGGAGGGCACTAGCAAGTGGGAGGATTAGAAAAATCTTCCTACTGAAGATGATTCTTGAGCTGTCTTTTTCCCACCTACTTATTAGTATTTTATTTTTTCCAATTACATGTAAAGATAGTTTTCAACATTCACTTTTATAAGATTTTTGAATTCGAAATTTCCCCTCTTCCTCTCTCCCTGCCTGCAAAATGGCAAGCAACCTGATGTAGGTTATACATGTAAAATCATATTAAACACATTTTCACATTAGTCATATTGTGAAAGAAAAGTCAGAACAAAAGGCAAAACAATGAGAAAGGGGAAAAAAGTGAAAATAATATTCTTTCATCCGCATTCAGACTTCATAGTTCTTTCTCTGGATGTGGATAGCATTTTTCACCATAGGCCTTTTGGAATTATCTTGGAGAGCCAGCTCTTCGCATAATGTTGCTGCTACTGTGTACAATGTTCTCCTGGTTCTGTTTACTTCACTCTCAGTTCATTCAAGTCTTTCCAGGTTTTTCTAGAATCTGCCTGTTGAGCTGTGTCCTAAAAGAAGAAAGGAATTCTCTGAGGTGGAGGGAAGGAGGAAGTACATTCCAGGCATGTGCAAGATATGAAGCTAGAGATACGCTGTTACCTGAGAAGAACAGAGAAGGCAGGTTTGTCTAGATCACAGAGTACAGGAGAGGGACTGATATCCACTGAGACTAGGAAGATAGGTTAAGGCCAGGCTCTATAGGGTTTTAAAAGATAGCAGAGTTTATACTTTATCCTAGAGGCAATAGGAAGCCATCAGAGTTGATTGAGTAGGGGAATCACACAGTCGGAACTGCATCTAAGGAGAACGACTTTGGCAGCTGTAGGAGGATGGACTAGAGCAGAGAGAGAGGCAGGGAGACCAATGAGGAGGCTGTTAGAATAATCTAGGTGGAAGGTGATGAAGGCCTGAAATGTAAGCTATATGAGTGGAGAGAAGGGGTCATATGTGAGAAATATTGTGAGGATAGAAAGAGCCAGATCTAGCGACTGACTAGAAATATGAGTCAGTACAGGAGAGTGGGGAACCCAAGAGAATTCTGAGGTTATGAACCTTGGAAACGTGCCACTGTGCAGGCTGACTCCTGTGCCTCCAATGCCCTCCCTCCTCCCTTCCACACCACTTCCTTCTGGACAATTTGCCCGATCTACCCATTACCAGGTCAGCTTCCAACATTACCTGGTATCTCTTCTGCACACAACCCCTGGATGGATGGGGACTTGGCACACATAGTGTCTCCCCCCAAAGAATACAAGCTACTCTAGGGCAGAGACTGTGTCATTTTCGTCTGTATATCCCAGTACGTAGCACGATGCCTGGTATGTAGTAGGTGTTTAATAAATGCCTTTTGATTGATTTAGTCTTTGCCTCAGGAACATTTCTCTGGCAGTAACAGGACGAATGGATTAAAATAGGAGAGATTGGAAGGAAAATCTGTGAGTGCTTGACAAATCTCCCAGCAGCACAATGTGCAAGAATTACTATTCCCATTTTTGTAGATGAGACACTGAGGCTGACAAACCCAGTTCAATTTCCATTACGGTATGCTTCCTCTCTGACCGCCAGTTCAGTTTCCATTACGGTACGCTTCCTCTCTGACCGCCAGGTCAGTTTCCATTACGGTACGCTTCCTCTCTGACCGCCAGTTCAGTTTCCATTACGGTACGCTTCCTCTCTGACCGCCAGTTCAGTTTCCATTACGGTACGCTTCCTCTCTGACCGCCAGTTCAGTTTCCATTACGGTATGCTTCCTCTCTGACCGCTGAGGGGAACATCCTTCCTCAGGCGAACCTTTTCATTTTGTTGCTGTTGTGTTGTTTCAGGGGCGTCTGACTCTTTGCAACCCCATTTGGGGTTTTCTTATCAAAGACGCTATAGTGTTTGTCATTTCCTTCTTGAGAACATTTAATCGATGAGGAACTGAGGCAAACAGGGTTGGTTAAGTGACTTGCCCAGGGTCACAACGTTAGTAACTGAAGCCAGATATGAACTCAGGTCTTCCTGACTCCAGGTCTGGTGCTCTATCCTAGCTGCCCCAACGTTTGTTTTGTTTACATTACTAATGTGCCAATGTTTGACATGATTGCACATGTATAACCTATGTCAGATTGCTTGCTGTCTTGGGGAGAGGGGAGGGAAGGGAAAGAGAGAAAAAACTTGCAACTCAAAATCTTATGAAAAAAGCAAATGTTAAAAAACAAAACAAAACATTGATTCTGCTTGTTTCCATCTGGTTTACATAGAGTTTGCATTAGAACCAGGTCACATACTTCTTGGCATTTCATATTACATTGAGTTCAATACTTTGCCCATAGTCAGGCTCCATAATACTATTTGACACATTCTCCTTCCCCCCCCCCTTTTTCAAGGACCAGATCATCCCTGAAGGCCTTCTTCCATGAAACCTTCCTTGAGTCTCTTCACTAGGGATTCATCCCTCTCTCTTCTGTTCTCTCCTTTTGGATCTTATTGACTCTCTCTTTGGATGTCTCCTTTGCCTTTATCCCTATCTAGTTTGCATTCCGTTGTGTTTCATCCAGTGATTTATAAGCTACTTAGTGACAGTGGATGACTAGCATCTTAATTCTTTGTATCCTTGGCCCTGAACACTGGAACAAGCACTGGACTATGGTGTTCAGTTCTGGGTATCACATTTGAGGAAGGACATTGATAACCTAGGGAGGGATCAGAGGAAGGAGAGCAGAACATTCAAAGGCATCAAAATCATGCCATGTGAGATTTGGTGAAGGAGTTAGAATGTCTAATCTAAAGGAGAAAATTCTTTGGTAGTAGTGGTGGTAGTGGTAATGGTGGTGGAGGTGGTGGGGAAGGTGGTGTTGGAGATGATGGTGGTAGAGGTAGAGGTGGAGATGGTGGTGGTGGTGGTGGTAGAGGTGGGGGGGTGGAGGTGGTGGAGGTGGTGGAGGTGATGGAGGTGGTGGTGTTAGAGGTGGTGATGGTAGAGATGGAGGTGGAGGTGGTAAAGGTGGTGGGGAAGGTGGTGTTGGAGATGGTGGTAGTAGAGGTAGAGGTGGTGGGGGGGTGGAGGTGGTGGAGGTGGTGGAGGTGATGGAGGTGGTGGTGTTAGAGGTGGTGATGGCAGAGATGGAGGTGGAGGTGGTAGAGGTGGTGGTGGTGGTGGTGGTGGTGGTGGTGGTGGAGGTGGTGGTGGGAGTGGTGTTAGAAGTGGTGATGGTAGAGGTGGAGGTGGAGGTGGTAGAGGTGGTGGTGGTTGTGGTGATGGTGGAGATGGTGGTGGTGGGGGTGGTGGTAGAGGTGGTAGGGAAGGTGGTGTTGGAGATGGTGGTGGTAGAGGTAGAGGTAGAGATGGTGGTGGTGGTGGTAGAGGTGGGGGGGGTGGAGGTGGTGGTGTTAGAGGTGGTGATGGTAGAGATGGAGGTGGAGGTGGTAAAGGTGGTGGTGGTGGTGGGGTGGTGGAGGCGGTGGAGGTGGTGGTGGGAGTGGTGTTAGAAGTGGTGATGGTAGAGTGGTGGTGGTGGTGGTGGAGGTGGGGGGGGTAGTGGTGGGGGTGGTGATGGTGGAAGTGGTGCAGGTGGTGGTAGGGGTGATGGGGATGGTGGTAGTGACATGATGACTTTCTTCAAATAAGTAAAGATCTATCATGTGGAACTGGGATTAACTTGGACCTAGAGGGCAGAACTAGGCATGAAAGCTGGGTGTACGTCATAAAGGGACAGATTTAAGTCCCCCATAAGGAACCCTTTTCTAACTATTAGAGCTATCCTAATGGAAAATGGACTTTTTCAGGAGGTAGTAGATTTCTGTGCACTAGAGGAAATCAAACAAAGACTTGTAATGTATGAAAAGTTTGAGATATAATTTCTGGGTAATTAATCATTTTATTAATTATGGCTAATGAATAGCTAATAAAAGAATGGCCATTTGGCTTTCTCTCATAAACCAAAGACCTGAACATAAGCAGAGGCCTCTTAAGATTTATATACCTTTAGAAAAATGAGTGTTTGTTCCCAACAGGTGAAATCCACTCTGATTGGTTAACAATCAATGAGAAAATGAATATTATAATGAGAAGTGCACCTATTCTGTTTGGCTTTTTCTGGCAATCAGGGTTAAGTGACTTGTCCAGGGTCACACAGCTAATAAGTCTCAAGAGTCTGTGGCTGGATTTGAATTCAGGCCCTGACTGACTGCAGGCCCATTGCTCTATCCCCTGTACCATCTAGCTGCTCCTGAGATAGATCTATTCTAATGAGGAGTTTGGGGCACTCCTAGCCTGGAAAATCAAGGCAAAGGGATGTACCCTGACCCAAGTCTGTCTGAGTAGAACACAACAGCCAGAATTCACCTAGATTAGATTCTCTTTGGAAGGGTTTCTGGTTGTACCCCAAGGATTTGGGGAATTTCATCTAGTAGCAATGTCCTTCAAAGACTGGCTAAACAACCTACAAGGGAATGACTTCTGAATAAAGAAATAGAAAGGGAAAATTTTAATCCCAATTAGTAATTGATTATTAATATAAAAAAGAAATAATTCTTTCTCTCAGGACAGATATCCACTTGTTTAGCCCTCTCTCACCCAAAGCAAAGTCAACTGCAAGCCACTTCATCATTTCCCTGATGTCATGGTCCTCTTCAAAAACAAAGGGCAAACACAACAGCCTGGGGTGATACACCACATCATATCATATCATATCATATCAAATCATATCATATCATATCACATCACATCATATGAAACACAACACGGTATAGCATAGTATAGCATAATATAAAACAACACAATACAACACAACATAAACAATACAACATAACATAACAAAATATAATACAATATGACATAACATAATAAACATAAGATAATACAATATAACATAATATAATATATGGTATTTCTGCATGGGAGGAAGTTGAATTAGAGAATCAGTGAAGATCCTATCAATTCTGAGAGTGAGTGATTCTGTGAATTTTAGGTAAGGCAACCCATTAAAAGGTGCCTGCACAGAGACAGTACACTCTTCTATCCTAATCTGTCTGTCAGTTTATCCTCTATTCTGTCTCGGCATTTTGTCAGTCCCACTGGGGGTGGGGTTGATGGTAGGAATAAGAGTTACAAAAAGAGGAGAACTGACTGAAGAAGTTTCTGTTAGCTTGCAATTCCATAAATTCAATTTGATTCAACCAATGTTAAGTATCTACTATGTGCAAGGTACTGGTGCCAGGCTAGTCTAATTAGAGCAACTGGATATGCAGGGTCTTTGAAGAAAAAAAGGAATTGATCATACCCAGAGCCCTGGAGAGGCAAATGGTAGATGTGAGCTGGCTGTAACAGGTAACAAATCTTGAATTATGAAGGACAACTGTGATAAATGATATTATCAAAGAAAGTTGTGAATGGCAAAGAAGATAGAACAGTCAGGTGGTGAGAGCAAGCAAGCCCTTGGTATCTTCACAAGGTCAAGAAAAAACAAGGACTCCAGGCAGATCCCTTGAGACAAAGGCAGGGAAACACTTGGACTGAAGTGACACTGCAGAGTCGAACACCACTGTGCTGACATTACTGCATTGTGCTCTAAGGTTTGCAAAGTACTGTACATGTCATCTCCTTGGATCCCGAAGTCAACTCTCAAAGGGAGGTGAAGACCTCCATTTTGCAGATGAGCAAACAAGGTTGAGAGCAGCTAAGTGACCTGCCCAGACAACTTGTTCTGAAGTCAGAAGACCCAGGTTCAAACCCCAGCTTGCCACTCGGGCTATGTAGTCCTAGGCAATTTACACAGGCAATGAATCCCTCTGGACCTCAGTTTACCTCCTCTGCCAAATGATGGGGTTGTATCTCCTAGGTAATCCCCAAACTCTCTTCCAAGACCTTGCAAAGTCCTGAAACAATTGGTTTGAAACGCCTTTCTCTGATTAACTCTTAACATTTGTGGTCTCCTTTGCTAATTGAGTATCTGAGGCAGGTTTTGAACTCTGGTCTTCCTGACTCCAAGTGCAACATTGATGAGATCACAGGTTCATTTGAATATTTAGATAATAATAATAGCCAATATTTATATAATACCTACTATATGCCAGACACTGTGTGCTAAGTGCTTTACAATTATCTCTAATGATGATAATAATAGCTAACATTTATATAACATCTACTATGTGTCAAGCACAGTGCTAAACTTTTTAAAATTATTATTTCAGTTTATAATAGTAGCTAACTTGACATAACACCTCCTGTGTGTTAGGCACTATGCTAAGAGCTTTACAGTTATTATCTCATTTAATAGTAATAGCTGACATTTATGTAGCACTCACATGTGCTAGACATTATGCTAAGCCCTTTATAATCACTTTTTCATTTTATCTTCACAATCATGAGAGGTAGGTGCTACTATTATCCCCATTTTACAATTGAGGAAACTGAGGCAAACAGTTAAGTGACTTACCCAGGGTCACACAGCTAGTAAGCATCTGAGGCTGGATTTGAGCTCAGGTCTTCCTAACTCCAGGCTGAGTGCTCTACCCACTGGGCTACCTAGCTGCCAAGGATAAATGTTCCCAACAAATAAATTCTTTGCAAGGACAACAGCCAGACCACAGAGAAGATGTTGCCATATTAGCTGATTTGGGGCCTCCTGAGTTCTAACACTGATAGGTGAGCCACAGAAGAGTTACTAAGCATTATCTGTCTTACAATAGAGAAACACCTGCATCTAGGATCAGGGCAGGCTGCTGCAAAGCCCTGGGGATACTTTTGTCCCCAGTGAAGGGTGAAGCACTTGTTCTAGAAGCAGAGAGCCTGAGTTCAAACTTTCAGCTCTGCTGCTTGATGTCTGTGTTATCCTGGGCAAGTTACTTAACCCCTCTGGGCCTCAGTTTCCTCCTTTGCCAAAAGAGGAAGTTGTACTAGGCAAGCTCTGAGGTGTCTTCCAACTCTAATGTTGCACAAAAAGTCCAGAAATGAAAGTCTAGAAATCTTCTTCAGGGATCAGCTTTCAAATTCTGTGGTCACTTTTGCTTATGGTGTCTCTTCTCTTTCCCTTTAACCAATTGCCCTGGACTTTGTGCCTGGTTCCCTCTCATAGTACCATTGTGGTTTTCTGTTGCCTGCCTGTCTACTCTGTGGTTGACTCCTGGCCCCCTTGGCCTCTCCCGCTTTCTCGGCTTCGTGTTTAGGGGGGTGTTGTGTCTCTGACCCTTGGCCTTATTGGACTCTTCCAGTCCTGGCTCCTCACTCTGCCTGGGTGGCAGGCCACAGACTGGCACTGGCATCACGTCACATGATGGGCGGTAGCTGAACACTTTGATTAATAGCGTTTCTTCAATACTTTAAGCACTTGGGTTTTGTTGGTGAGTATGCTCCCTGCCCAACACAATGACCACCCCTCTACATCTCAGTGGTCAATCTTTGTTCCATCAAGCTGTAGCTGATTGGGTGAGGATTCACACGATGTTAGCCAGGATACTATGTATAGGCCTGGATGCTGTGATACAGAACTGGAGCAGCTTGAGTTAACTCACCTTTCCCCACTCCCACCTCCCTTACCTATCTATGCTATCTATGATATGGCCCAGGGCAACCTGGGTAAACTCTGCCCTACTTTCCACTGAAGAGCAGCTGTGAACCAGGACACTGTAATACAGACTGAGGATAGTTTGAGTTAAATTTTCCCTCAAGTCTATTTACCTGAAACCCAGCTGTAGGCCTTGGGGCAAGGAGTATATAAAGGACCACTTTAGGTCATAACTGATAGACTTATAAGATCTCAGGGACCCCCTTGAGAGATACTGCTCTATTTCATCCCTGTCATAAAGTAAGCTTTTGGCAAAGTAATTGTGTATCTGAACCCGCAGGCTCCTCCTGGTTCATTATACCAGATGTACAGCCCCTTCTGCAATACTTAACCTAGGTTAGTCCTTGAATGAGAGTCGTACAAATATTTCTGGTCCTCCTGTTGCTTCTTAGGCACTTTCTGGACCTCTACCAGAAAAGTATTTTCAGCTGGGCAGGAGCTACCAGAGTGTGTGTTCTGTGGATACAATTCACTCCATGGTAAAGTATCAGAAGAGAACTCTGGAGAACTTAAGAGAATTAATTAATACTTGAAACTTAAGGGAATTTAATATGAAGAATCTTCAAACACTTCCAAGAGCTCATATTGATAGACATTCCCTCTAATAATGAAAATTATGATTATCAAAATATTCATCACCTGGTGAACTAACTCAGGGAGACTCTCTGAACTTAGCTAATCAGGTTCTCAGGCAACAGGCCATCAAGGAACCCATAGTGGAAGTCTTTCATGTTTGGTGGAAATCGCTGCGGTTTTAGCTTATTTCCATGCTATGATGGACATCAGAGTAGGATATCTAGCATTGATATAGTGTTTTAAGGTTTGCAAAATATTTTGCAAATATTTTACTTGATCCTCACAGCTATTTGGGAGGTAGGTGCTAAACTGAGGCAGAGGTGAAGTGACTTGTCCAGGGTCACATAACTAGGAAGTGTCTGAGGTAGGATTTGAACTCATGTCTTCCTGACTCCAGGTTCAGAGCACTATCTAATGATCCATAATATTAACTATCATTCAAAATACTGAAAACTCATATTTGCATAGCTCTTTACATTTTACAAGTTCAGAATCATAGACACTTAGCCTGGGAAGAGACTTCAGAAGTTGTTCAGCCTAGTCCTTGCCTCCTCTCTACCTCTTTGCCAAGTGGTAATCTTCCTCTAGAAGGTCAGCCTCAGCTCTGGGTGGGGGAGGATTGGGGTCTGAACACTTTCTGCCACAGCCTGTTTCACTTTAGGAGACCTTTTTTCTTATGTTAAGCTGAAATCTTCTCTGTCATGTCTCCCAATTTCTCCAGTTCTGCCCTCACAACCAGATAAAACAAAACCAACCCCTCTTCAACATCAAATGCTTTAAAATGACCTCATCACTCTTCTTCCCAGGCTTACTATGTCCTGTTCTGTAAGGGGTTCCAGTTATCTCAGCTCTCCTGTTTGCTCTTTTTTTGGACACACTGTAGCTGGACAGTGCCTTTCATAAAATGTGCTGTCCCAAATGAAACAAAGTTCTTCAGATGGGGGAGTGCCAGATTTGAGAAACTTGAAATGCAGCTACCTATCTCCTCTGCTTTGGAAGATAATGTGTCTATAGATTTATCAGGATACCAAACTCATTTTCTAGTCACTGTTGTTTCATATTATTTAAAAAGCCCCAGGGTGTTTTGACATGTACTGATGTCTTGTCACCCCCTATACTTACACAGTTGACTTTAAGAAAAATTTTGGGTTTTATACTTTTTTTTTGTGACTAAACTTTATCTTATGAGGCTGGGTCTAATAGTCTAGCTTGTTACTGAGAAGCTAGGAGAACCTTTTCTGAGGCCCATAGGGTAAGAAATGATTGAATGGGAGGCACTTCATACATCATTTAAAGTGACTAGAAGATGACAGAAAGTGAGTTGGAGCCATAATCAAGGTTGAGCAACCAGTGCTTTTTCTAGGTGCTGCTGAATTTTAAAGGCTGGAACCAAAAGCTAAGCTATCTTTTACCCCACTCCAACTTCCTGCAGGCATGGGCATTGTTACTGTAGCTGAAAGAGGAAGGGCACTGATATTCTGGGCTACTCTAATTAATGGGATTCACATACCATCATGGCCCAATACCCACAAGTCCAAGGAATGGATGGATTGTCACTGCCTATCCACTATGGTATATGGAGATTGGAGCCAAGCATCTTCAATTCTTGCCAAAGTATGGACTAGGGGAAAAGTGTGAGGATGGAAATGACATGAAACTTTTTTTTTAAACTTCTGCATTGGAGACTCCTTAGACTTGTGAGAGCACAAGGAAAAATTGTAGAGTGGTCTCACTACTACCCATTCTGTCCTACATGGGACTACAGCCCATGTAGGGAAACTCAGACTGAGTGGAGTAAAAACCAGAGAAGGATGCAAGGAACAGAAGCATCCTGGCTCGCTTGGAGTGGAGTGGGAAGGGGAATCTAGTTGGCTTTGGGGGCATCACTATTATATTTCCACCCTCTCTTGCTGCTTGGGGCAGCTGTTTGCTATCAAGCCTCCAAAAATATGGGAGGAAGAAATGGCAGCATTGGCCACGTATGGGGGTAGGTTCACACCTCCCCCACCAAACTGACTTCATGGTGAGCACATGGTGGTCAAAAGAAGCAATACAAGGACACTCTCAAGGTCTCTCTCAAGAACTTTGGATTTGACTGTGCAACATGGGAGACACTGGCACAGGATCATTCAGCATGGTGTGCCCACATCAGAAAGGGTACTGTGCAATATGAGCAAAGCAGAATTGAACCAGCATGAAGTAGGATGCACAAATTTGGAGTATCCACCCCAAATATTCACATGAACCATCTGTGCCCAACCTGTGGTAGAACATTCCAAGCTCGTATTGGTGAGATCAACCACAGTCGGGACACACTGAAATTTCACTTTATCCTGGTGGTGCCATTTTGGTCCTCTTCAAAGACAAAGGACCACAACCAACCAGACTGAGTGTGGTAGGCAATGCTGCTCTCACTTTTGCTATCTCCTCCTTGCCACAAGATGAGATGAGGCCACTAGAGCATTACTAGCCTAGCGTAGTTCAGCTAGGGTTGGGTTGATGCTGTAAGGATACCTTCCTTCCACCTTTGTGCCCATGAGAAGGGTTCCAGCCTCTTTCCACACACTGCCTATAGCTGATCGTCCTTCACTCACCCATTCAGTCTAAAGGACAGAAATACTTGCTCTGGGTCTCCTGTTTTTGAACCGAAATTCTACCCCTGATACCCCTCAGCTTCCCTGTAATCTTGAGGAAATCTCTTCCCCTCTCTGGGCTTCAGTTTCCTCACCTGAAAAATAAGGCTTTTGCAACTAACTGATCTCTAAGATGATTTTTCCTCCCAGTGCTTAATCCTAGGACCAAACAAAATTAGTCTAGTGACGGGTGGGGAGAGTGAGGAGGATGTAGGAAACTGGAGAGGCAGAAAGTTGACAAGAATCAACTCCTGCCTCCTACTCTAATCTTGCATAAACTAGCAATGCCCAAAGATACCCACTGGTACTACTGGGAAGAACCACACCGCCCCACCCCACAAAGTACCCTTAAGGCATTTGGCTAATCCACATCTTGAATGCTTTCTATGGTGTTCAAAGTGAGGAACTGAGAATTGTATACCCCATGGGAACTCTGGCATGTGGAAATTTTCTGAGTTCCCTTTCCAACCTATTTCTCAACTCAGGAATTCCTTTTCTTTTAGTGGGTTGTTTCAGATAATCTGTTCAGTTCCACTAAACTATGAGCTTCTTGAAAGCAGAAACCTTATGTATTATCTGAACTTTTTATCATCCACCAGTGCCTAGCACAGTGCTGTGTAAGTACTATGAATTAAGCATGTAGCTAAAAATTTTTGGATTGAATTGAAAGACATGAAAACCAGGGTTTCTCAACAATTATTCTCTCAATTCCAGCTATCTTTGGTAACTTACACAGACTCCCAGAGAAGCTACAGGTTGTTTTCTTGAAATATAATTCAACCCATCCATTCTTTTAAATCCTTTGGTACTTTTGTCTATATCCTCTTTTAAATCTTCTGTAGATTACTTGACATGATGATGAAACCAACAGACCAATGGGTTGTCCATTTTGAATTTTCAACATGAGGGTCCCTTTCACTTTTCTAGTCATAGCTTTCTGTTATTAACTTCCTGACACCACTTATCCTGGGTGATTCTTTATGGTTGTTAGGGTGTTTACAATTACTCCCCAACACTGAAAATGTTGAAGTCTGGGAACCATGAGGTTTGGGGTGCTTGGGAACCATGAAGTTTGAGGTGCTCGGGACCCCAAAATACTGACACGCTGTGGCCTGTTGAATAAATTCAACTCAAGACTTCTTCCAGCCAAAGTAGAACAAAGTTTATTAAAGGTTCACCATGTTGGGTTGACTCTTAAGGAGTCTTGCCATTTGTGATGCTTGTATTAACAAGTGAGTCAGATAAGATCTCAGCTAGACAGTCAGCTGGATTGAATCTGAGAGCCTTCATGGAAGTGAGATAGAATTTATGTACAGAAAGATCTTGGGAAAGATCTTGAGGTGGTCTAATAATCTAGGAGGAGGGTCTAAGGAGGATCTTGATGAGACTGGGGTAACTAGTGATGTAATCAAGGATGGGAAGCAGTTGGAGGCAATTGGGAGGTATCAGACAATGGAGGGCTTGGGTGAGAAGTAATCAAGGATGGGACAGGCTAGGTTAAGGGTAACAGATCTGGGTATGAAAGTCCAGATTAGTGGGAAGATTCAAGGGGAGTTCAAGGAGATTCCCAGAGTCTGAACCCCATCAAAAGGATTTTCAGATGTGGTTGCTGGATCATGGTCAGTATTATTTGAGGATTTATAGAGAATCAAGAAAGTTACTGCCAGCTCTAGACAGAAGTAAATGTCTCAATTTTCAAGTGCCACAACATAGTTGATTCTGAAAACTCTAGGTCAGTGAAACCGTCATTGATTACTGAAAAAATGTTAGAATTAATAGTGTATTAAAGGAATAATTTGAAGGCATTTAGAAAGTTAGACAGTAATCGCCATAAGCCAACATGGATTCACTAAAACAAGCCAGTCTAATGTCTTCTTTTTCAGACTTCTACATTGACGGAGCAGGGAAATGATGTAGTTATAGTATTTATAGGTTTCAACTAGATATTTGGTTTGAGAGACAATATTTGGTTGGAATAGAAAATCTAACATCAGAACACTTTATTCAGATCCTAGCTCTGCTCCTTGCTATGTTATACTGGACTTTCCTTTTCTGGGCCTGGCATTTTTTATCTGTAAAATTGAGAGATTGAGGGCTAAGATCTCTTCCAGCTTTAAATTGCATCCTATGAAATGTCCCCCTTATGCTTGTGGTCAAGAAATAGAATTATAGTTCTATTAGGCAAAAGCCTGTTGAACCTGGGTGGATTGAACTCAAACAATGGTGATAAAAAGAGAGATATTAAGGACAGAAACCTTTCTTGTATCACGGATTCCTTTATCAGTCTATAGATTCCTTGGGGTGGGAGAGGGAAATATGTTTTGTCATGTATAAAGAAAACCATTTTTACTAAAAAAAACAGTACAAATTTAAAAAAGTTTATGAACTGCTGGTAAAAATTCTTGACCTGGATGAACCAGGGTGATCTGAATGCCACAAGGCTTTCTCTGGCTATGTTTCCAACGTTTGCATCGGTGATTTAGAAGAAGACACAGATGGTCTCAGATCTGTCTATGACACAAACCTGGAAAGGAGAGAAAATATGTTACATGACAGAATCCAGATAAAAATGATCCTCACCTGCCTACTGGACATTGTCACCTGGATGTCCCCTGGGCATTTTGAACACAACATGTCCAAAATGAAACTCTTATCTTTCCCTACTTTTTGTGTGTCATGGACCCTTTTAACAATTTGGTGAAGCCTATGGACCCCTTCTCAGAATAATGATTTTAAATGCATAAAATAAAATACTGAGGATGAAAAAGGAAATTGATTATATTGAAATATACTAATCACTCTGCTATGTGTAAATGTGTATGTATGTATATATATGCACATGCGTACATACATATATTCATATACACATATAAAGAGACAGATGAACAGACAGATATAGATAGACAGATATATACAGTTCATAGACCTCAAGTGAAGAAGTCTCTTTCTAAAACATTCTCTCTTCCTTAATTTTCCATTCTGCTGTGGGTACCGTCATACTTTGTAACTCAAGTTGATAACCTCAGAGTCATCCTTGACTTGTCTCTCTTCCAAACAGTTTCCAAGTCTTATCAATTCTTGACTTTGTCTCCTTGAATCCAGGCCCAGCCCTTTCCAATCCATTTTACATAATCCTTGCTTCCTGGGTGACTTTAGACAAGTTGTTCAACCTCTCTGGGCCTCAGTTTCTTCACCTATGACATGACTGGATGAACCCCTAAAGTTCCTTCTAGATTTTCATCCGTGTCCTGTTGCTGGACCAGAGCACAGAATGCTGAGCGTTTTGTATGGCAAAGGATTTCTTAACTTTTGTTGACCCATGGATTCTTTTAGTAGTCTGATGAAACCAATAATGAATAATGTTTTTAAATAATTGAAGGAAATGCTAAATTTCATTCAGGGATTCATGAAAATGGATGTAATTTTTTTTCCTATTCAAATTTACAGAACCTCCGAAATCTCTCTGCTTATTGATGATCTATGGGCCCCAAGTGAAGAACTCCTGAAAAGCAGGAATAGGTAGACAACAGGACTGCATCTGGAGTCAAGAAGCCTAGATCTGAAGGATGACCAGGCTGCTTTTATTCCCTTTGTAATCTTGGGCAAGTCTCTTCCCATCCCTGTAAAATGAGTTGGTAGAACTAGATGATCCCTAAAGTCCTATCCAATTCTAAATCCTATGATTCAGGGAAGGTGGACTTAAGTGTGATGTCGGGGGAAGGGAGGGAGGTAGAAGATGCCCTGGATTCCTAAAGCAAGGAGAAGGGCCCCAGAACGGGAAAGAACCTGCAAACTGACTTTTCTTTTTTCAGTCCATTCTTGGAAGAGACCTGAAAAAGGGGAAGGCAATGTGACATTAGTTGGGGTTCCTAAAAGTAGCCTCTGGAGTAATCTCAACAGTGGTGGTTCCTTCCCAAAATTGAGTCATTGAGAAGCTAAAAGCCATGACAGGTATCTGAGTCAGGGTGTGTGTGTGTGTGTGTGTGTGTGTGTGTGTGTGTGTGTGTGTGTGTGTGCTTGCTTGCTTGCTTAGGGAGGCGGTGTGGATACCAGTGTGAGGAGGGGCCAGGGAGCTGCTTACACAACCCTTATAGAGAGCTGAGGAAGGGAAGCAGTATCTGCTGCTGAAAGCCCTGGGGCCTGCCCTGTGTGTGCTGTGCGTGCATGATGTGACTTCTGGGAGAGGAGATGCCTGGATGCCTTTTCCAGGAGGGCAACCACTTCTTCACTGTGCCTTAGGATCAGGGAAAAAAGAGACAATGATCAATCCATCCCCAATAGACAGGAGAGGGAAGGGAGAGATGGGGTTTTGTCTCAAGGAAAGGGCAAGTAACTAGGTGAAGATAGCAAGGCCTCTTTATTCACTGTTTAGGCTGATCTTTCCAAATGGAGACTAAATTCATGGAATCATAGCATCCCTCAGTTAGAGGGAGTTATCTAACCAAACTTTACCTGGAAAGGAACTCCCTTTACATTGCATCCCAGGAAGGTGAGAGTATCATGAGATTAGAGCTGGTAGCAACATTAGAGATCCCTAGATTTGATCCCATCAATTTAAAAAATAAGGAAACTGAGGCGGGGGAAATTAAATGACTGTTGTACATAACAGAACCAGGATTCAAACCTGTCTTTTGACAACAAATTCATCTAGGTTCCATTTGTAGACATCTAGAAACAGAAAATTCCCTAACTTTGAAGACAACCTGTTCCATTTTGGGATAACTTTCTATGATAAGAAAGCTCTTCTATTGGGCAAAATCTGCCTCCTTTTAGCTTCTAGTCAGTCAATATTTATTTTGTGTCTATGTTGTTGTGTGTTTGTCCTTCATTGCTGAAGAAGACCATGCCATCAGAGAAATAATGACATGACTTGCACTTGACTTTGTTTTGAGTGAGGGAGGGCTGTGCAAGGTTACCAGCCTCACTTCTTCTCCAGAGACATCTGAATGCAGTGACCTGATATTCATCAGGATGACTGGAGATGACGTAGGATGCACTGGGAGACCCTGGCCCCTTTAGGCCAAGGTCTATTCAGGTACTCACTTAGGGTAAGTTAATGCCATGTTTCTATGTGCTAAACAGTGGAGATAGAAAAAAAGGCCCAAAAGACCCTACTCTCAGGGACCTCATAGTCTAATGGGGAAGACATCATGTGTACAACAATGTGCAGATAAGATATATGCAGGATAAGTTGGACATAATCAACTGAGAAAGGCTTCCTATAGAAGGTAGAATATTATGTGGGACCTGGAAAAAGTTGAATAAGCCAGGAGGGAGAGCGAGAGAATTCTTGGGGGATACCCAGTGAAAATTCCTGGAGCCAGGAGATGTATTGTCTTATTCAAGGAATAGCAAGGAGGCCAGAATCACCATCCATTGTGCCTAGTTCTCCTCATCTAGCTGGGCAGAACAAATCTAATTTTTCTTAAATTCTTGAAGACTAATCACATCCCCTCTAAGTCTTTTCTTAAGCATGCTGAATGTGCTTCCTTCTTTCAACCAAACATCTTCTGGCAGATAGACCAGTACACTTACTATTGTGGTCTTCTGTTAGATACACAATAGCTTTACCATTGTCCTTCCTAAAGTGTGTGGCACCAGGAATTAAACTATTGCCTAGATTTGGCGTTTTTGAGTAGAGGACAACAGTATCATCACTTTCTTCTCTATAGGTACCATGCCTTTATTGCAGCATCCTTTGATCACATTATTATGCCCTGCCAAATCTCAACCTTGGGTCATTTCCACCATTCACTGCCTTCATTCCTATACATGTGCTGCTGGAAGAAGGTCAGGTAAAACGTGCAACCATTCTGACTGGGTTCACCACATATTTATGTTATACAGTCTCATCTGGGCTCTCACTGCTTCTGGCAATCCTTCTATATCTCCCTTGTCAACTCACTATCCCACTCTCCACAAGGGCTTTTCTAAACCTTTTCATTCCTCTCCTTACTGCCCCCATTTTCTCAGCTGAGAACCTTGCCTCCTATTTCAGCCAAAAAAAAAAAAAATTGAGGCCATTCACAGAAAGCTCCTTTTCCCTGATCCTCCTTTCAAATCACTCAGTTGCCTTGGGCTGCTATTTTCTCCTTCACTCTGGTTTCCATGAAGAGGTGGCCCTAATTCTTGCCAGGGTACACCCTTCTACCTTTGCAAGTGGTAGATCCTATCTCCTATCCCTATCCTATCCCTATCCCATTTCCTCCAAAAAATTGCCCCTTCTGATATCCCCACTACATCATTTATCTTCAATTTCTCCTTATCTACTGGCTTCTTTTCTACTGCCTACAAACAGGTCTAAGTCTCTCCCACCCTGAGAAAACCTTCCCTTGATCTTTCTATCCCCTCTTTTATGGCCTAATTCCTTGAGAAGGCAATCTACAATCCATGTTTCCATTTTCTCTTCCTCTTTTCTTAACTCCATACAGTTTGGCTTCTGACTTCATTATTCCATTGAAACTGTTCTTGTAGAGAGCAGGGGGATTGACCATTGTCTCTTTTATCCCTGGTCCTAAATTACCAGTGCCTGGAAGTTACCAATAATCTTCTTATTGCCTAACCCAATGGCTTTTTCTCAATCTTCTCTGTAGCCTTTGACACTGTTGATCACTTTCTTTTCCTTTTCTCTAGGTTTTTGGGGACACCACTCTGTCCTAGTTCTTTCTCAGTCTTCTTTGCTAGAATCTCATCAGGTCATGCCCTCTAACCATAAATGTTCCATAGGTCTTTGTCCTGGGCCTTGTTCTATCCTACTTAACTTGGTGAGCTCAGCAGCTGTTCCAAGGATTTGTTTATCATCTCTATGTTGATGATTCTTAAATCTACCTCTCTATCTCTAAATCCTCTGCTGACATCTTTAAGTCTCTCCTCTTCAACTCTCTTTTAGATGTCACAAACTGTATGTCCTTGTAGATTTCTCAAATTCAGAAATGTTTTTTCTACATATATTGTTATAGTCATTGCATATATCATTTTCCTGATTTTGCTTATTTCGCTACACATCAACTTTTTTTCAAGTTATTTATTTTTTACATACTTTTTAATAAAATTTCAAGTTCCAAATTCTTTCCCTTCACCTGTCCCAGCCATTGAGAAGGCAAGGATTATGATCTCAGTTAAACATGTGAAGTCATGCAAAATATGTCTTCATATGAGCCATGTTGAAAAAAAGTAAGAAAAAGAAAATATTTAAAATTATGCTCCAGTCTGTACTTAGAGTTTATCAGTTCTCTCCCTGGAAATCTACATCACTTTTGAACAGGGAATCATAGGATCATGGACTGAAGCTGAATGGGATTGTCTTAATATACTGTATAAGTTTAGAGTTAATATGTGTCCTTTCTCTAAATTCTTCATATTCCTCTTTTCTTAGGGCAAATAATATTCCATTATATTTGTACCCTGTAATTTCTGAGACATTTCTTGAATCCATGGGCATTTACTTTGCCACAAAACCTGCTTCTGTCAATATTTTCACTCATATGGAACCTTTCTTTTCATCACTGACCACTGAGACATACAATTAGCAGAGAAGTATACCCTCTTTTGAAAAAAATATCGTTATATTTTGTTTGGACACAGCAGGAACCTCTCAACAAAAAACCCAAGGAAAACTGATTGAAAAATGTATTTCCCACAGAAAAAAGTTAGTTTATCAAACTTCTGTAGGCCTTCTTTAAAATAATTTTCTCCTTGGGACTCTACTATTGATTTCCTCTATGACAAGAGAGTATGCCTCCATTCTCCACGCATTAATTTCCTCGGTAAAATAAGGATGTTGGACCAGACAATTACCAGTGTTTCCTCAAATTCTAAATCTTAGGCTCCTATGAGAGGGAGATACATTTGGATCAGTAAGGTGTGTGATGGGAGGGGAAAGAGGAAGCGACAACGCAGGTGTGAGGTGAGGTTGACAGAAGTTGGAGCATCTTCAAAGCAATGGGGCAAGAACCTGCCTCACAGGAAGTCCTTAAGGGGAATGTTGGAACCAGCACCTGTCTGGAATTGTATTCATTTCTTTTCTCAAAACTTCCTCCCAGAATCACACACCTGGCCCATTTTTTTTTCAGACCAATCAATGAATGGCATGAACCTAAGAACTTGTTTTTGTTTTTGTTTTTTTTTTCTGAAATAGTCAAGGAATCTAACAACTTACTAGATAGAGGGAGAAAACCAGTCATTAAAAATAACTGCTTCTCCTTGGAGATGAAAACCTGATATACTCAAAAGAGGAACCCCTGGGTCCCAATCAGGGACAATCTATGTAACTTTGACAAGTCACTTGCCCCCTCCCCTAGGCCTCAATTTTCTCACCTGTAAAATCAGAGGTTTGACTAGATGATCTCTAAGGTCCCTTCCAGAAAAAAATCCTATTACCATATCCCTTAGGGAAAAATCCAGCTCAGGAAATCCAGCTTATATTTCCAGGTTTGTTCTGAAATCACTAAAGATTTAAATGCTAGTCTCTAACTACTGGGAAGTTTGAAATCTTGCTTTGTCTTGTCAGAATATCCCTGAATGTCAGAGCTGAAAAGGACTTTAGAATTAATCTATACTTCCTGATTTTAAAGACAGGAAAATGGACGCCCAGAGAGAGGATGTCACAGGAGCAACAAGTGCCTTAGCCAGGACTTGAGCTAAAAACTTCTGGTTTTTTTTGTTTTTTTTTTGCTTTTGCCACTACAGAAAATCTTGTTTTCCCTACATGGTTCCTAGGCTAGAATGCAATTTCTATTCTTTTAAAGGCTTAGGGTAGGTAGAAATGTTCATTAGAAAAGTGATGTATTCAGAACCTTGTGCTCTTTGGAGGAAAGGCACTGTAAAAAAAAAAATTAGTAGCCAAATGACTATGCATTTAATATATAAATGTAGACTGCAGAATACAAGATAAAATGATATGTATACGAAAGCACTTTGGGAAGCTAAGGGCATTATAAGTATTAGAAGGAATTCTATGCATGCATAGTGGAATTGCATTGTTACTCAGATATCATTAAAAGATAAGGAAAGATACATTTTAAAGGTAGAAGACAATACCTTTCAGAGACGGACTAGTAAAGTGAAATTATAGTCAGAATAGCAGGGTTCAAGCTCTGCCTCTGATACTGAATAGCAGTGTCTTGGTATTTAGAAGTGACAAGAACCTTAAAGTTCATCAGGTTTTCTTAACCTGTGAACTATTTTGGTTTTCTTTTTTTATAAGTATATTTTAACATAACCAGTTTTTAAAAACTAATCTTATATAGTTTATTTTATGTATCTAATAATAATCCTGAGAAGGTGTCCATAGACTTTACCAGACTGTCAAAGAGACTGCCAAAGAGACAGTCAAAGGGACACAAAGAAGGTTACGAACCCTTTGGTCTAGGGAGAATCATAAAACTAGTTGTTGTTTTAGTCGTTTTTTAGTCATGTCTGACTCTGTGATCCCATTTGGGGTTTTCTAGTGGAGTGGTTTGCCATTTCTTTCTCCACTTCATTTTACAGATGAGGAAACTGAAGAAACTGTGGTTAAGTGACTTGCCCAGGGTGATACAACTAGGAAATGTCTGAAGCTGGATTTGAACACAGGAAGTTGAGTTTTTCTGAGTCCAGGTTCCACATTCTATCCACTACACCACCTAGTTGCCCCATAGGACTCTCAAGGTGCTACAAATTGGGGGAGGAGCTGGGAAGTTATGAAGACAGTATAATTTAATAGAAAATGTTCAGGTCTTAGAGTCAGAAGACCTAAGTTGAGATCCAGCTCTGACATTTGCTAGACACATGACCACGTGATTCCCTTCACCTCTCTTAGTTTTCTCATCTGTCAAACAAGGATAATAAAACCAGCACTACCCACCCACAGAGCTGTATGAGTAAAATATTTTTCAGACTTTAAAAAAATCATGGAAATATGTTTTATTATTATAGCATCATTTATCTGATTATCTCAAAGTAATTTTAAGACTTTAATTAGATGTCTAAAGACTTTAATTGGGACTGGGAAAGGCCTCATGCAGAAGGCAGGATTTGAAATATCTCTAAGGGAGCCAGGAAACTAGGAGGTGGAGATGAGGAGAAAAAGCATTAGTGATTTGTAGAAGTAGAGGGAGATCCACCCTCCAAATCCAATGTTTAGAGACCATAGACATTTCTCAACAAACATTCAATCTCACATTCAAAGTACTTTTCATGAAAGGTTAAGTCAAGTCACATGACTGTGCCATACACACGTGCTGTTTTCTCATATGGTCCATTGTATCTGACCTGAGTGGAAGTGTTGTGTATATATTGCTGCGGTCGGTCAGTGTGCTTCTGTGCTTTCTGAACTCAGTTTGATATCAGGTTAGGAGGCAATACAAGGGTTGTGGAAAGAATATTGGGTCTGGAGGCATTGTTGGAATCCTGGCTCTGCTTCTCACTACGTATATTTCTACTTCTTTTCTTTGGCCCTCAGTTTCTTCTGTAAAATGACAAGGTTGGACTATATGGAGATAGGTGGTACAGTGAAAAGAATACTAGTTATGGAGTCAATGGACCTGGGTTTAAACCTCAACTCTAACAAAGACCTTGGTCATTTGACCAACATAGACCCCAGGCTTCTTTTTCATAAAATGAAGGGGTTAGACTACATGGCCTCTGAGCTCCATTCTACATTCAGATCTATGATCTCCATGTATCTTTCCAGTGCTAAGTCTTATGATCCTTCCTCTTCTGAGCTTCCTATGGCCCTCTGCGATAAGGCTGTGAGTTCTGGCTCACAACTGTTGGGTAAGGATGATTCTCTTGACACCAGACCATAGATGAAACCACATGATTCTCAGCTGACCTTACAGACAAGTGACTCCCTGAGAAAGTACCAGTTGCCTGAACCCCACCCAGAATTAATTTTAGGAAGATCACACACATACACACACACACACACACACACACACACACACACACACACACACACACACATACACACATAAAAGCCAAGAGCATGTCAGTGTGGTATCCAGGAAAGCTATTCCTGGCATCAGGGATCCTGTGACCCTGCCTTGTTCATGCCTTCCTGGCATGGGGTTTCAACAGTCACTTCAGCTAGTGGCTGTGGCAGGTGCACCAGGCTGGCATTGGGGCTCCCTTCTCTCTGACGCTGGAATCCATTTGGCATTCATAGTACACTTTGGGGCCAGGCCTTTTCAGCAGGCAAATTACAGAGACAATTAGCTCAGCAAGAGTCAAGCAGCAGGATTAAATACTGAAAGGAGAGTAAAGAATAGACTGTGCCCTCACCCTGGTTGGGATGAACTTACATCAGGTGTTAAGATTTTGCTTTAAAGGATTTTCTGTTCAACACTGAGGTCAGAAAGGATTTTTCCAAGTGAGTACTCGTGGACTGAAGAGAAAGACTGGCATCCTGGAGAATGTCCCCAGCAGAGGTGGGGCAGACAGGAACTAACTCATTTTGTTACTCATAAATCCCAGACCCAGAAGGAATTGAGGGATTATCTTGTCCAGCCCTTTCATTTTACAAAGAAACTGAGTTTAAGTGATATGCCCAAGGTCACATAAGTTAACAAGCATTTATGAAGTTCTTACTATGTACAAAGTATTGTGTTAAATACAGGGAATTCAAATATAAACAAGAGGAAAAAAAGATAGTTCCTGCCCTCCAGGAGCTTCCATTCTAAAGGGAAAATAAAATAAAAGAGAGCTGAAAAGTATGTGTGTGGGAGGAGGGGACTGTATGATGTTGAGGAAAGAAGGGGGGAGGGACATTATAATGTTAATTAGAGTTAAAGATCTTCCCTGCCTCACCTGGAGCTCATTACATGGAGCTTAGAGGAGGCTTGTTTTGTAGGAAGGCCCACAGTTTTTGATAATAAATGAGGCACTGGGTCAAGAAGATCATGCCCTCCTGCTCTGAAAAGTGTTTATATACTCAGAGGTGAGGTTTTGCTTTAGGAGCTTGGAAGAAGGTTCCTATGCCAGATGAGACTCTGGGCAGCACTTAAGGAACCTCCCCAGCTTTGAAAACCCAGACATTGGTGCTTCTGTCTCCAGTAACTATGTATGAATGTATGTAATGATCAGACAGTTGGATCTGTCTGTTGATCTGTGATGTATGTACTGCTTATAGTCAGACAGTTAGAAGCCCTATCTGTTGGTCTTTATTTCCTCTGCTTGTATTTTCTTTGTTGGTATGTAATTAAAGAAGATTCTTGACCCTTCAAAAGTTGCTTTCCTTTTAGAAAAGCAGATCTAAGAACCTGTGCAGCAGGCCCTCCTGTGCATGCTGGGGTGCTTGCTGATACAGGCATAATGGAGAAATCTGAGAGTCAGAAGAGGAGGGAGCAAAGGAGTGACCATGGCTATCCAGGACCCTTTCAGAGATTCCAGGAGGAACTTACCAAAGGGAGAAGGTGGCTGCTGAAGAATCTTCTAGGGAAGCAGCCATCCTGACAATGTGAGTATGTGTGTGTATAATTTGTATATGCACATGTATGTATGTATATATGTATATGGACATACATATACAAGTACATACACATATACACATATATACAAACAGGCAGTATCAGAACCAGAATTTGGACCTGGGTTCACTGACTACAAACACTATGCTCTTTCCACTTTACCATGCTGTCTCTTCACCAACACGCTGAGCAACAGTTTAGCTTCTCTGATTCTGCAAAAGGGGAAAACAGTTAAGGCAATATTCTTTCTATCTAGCCAGTTTCTATCAAGACTTCAAATTTCATTTCAAGAATTCTCCTCACTGTTGTTCAGTCGTTTTCATTCATGTCCAACTTTTCATGTCCATTTGGTGTTTTCTTGGCGAAGATACTGGAGTGGTTTGCCCTTTCCTTCTCCAGTTCCTTTTACAGATAAGGAAACTGAGGCAAACAAGATTAAGTGACTTGCCCAGCTTCATACAGATAGTAAGTGTCTGAGGTCACATTTAAACTCAGGAAGGTAAGTCTTCCTGACTTCCAGCCTAGCACTTTATCCACTGAGTCACCTTCCTGCCTACCCACCACCCAGCACTTAGTAAAGGTGGGTTGAATGGATTCTTTCTCTTCCCTAATTGCCAAATCACTCATGGTCTTTATAGCAGATTAATATGCATGATTGTGCTTACTGTAGTACCTTATCACATGATCATGCATTATCTTTCTTGTTGTTTTATCAGGCTCTTCAACTAGGTTAGATATTTTTAAGGTGAGAGAATACATCTTTTTTTTTTCTTTTTAAAATTTTCCAAAGTATCTAGCACAGGACTAGATAATATAGTAGATACTTAATAAATTCCTTGATGTTAATTAAGTAGAGTCAAATTGATTGGTAGCTCATTTCTGGCAATTTTAAAAATACTGCTGCCCATAAATGGAAAAGCAAGGTTTGACATCATCAGCTTCATTTGTTTTTTCTTTTAATAGCAGCTTAAACTTGTATAGTAGAAGGAGCCTTGGATTTTTAATCTTAACACTGTCTCTTGCATATACTCCCTTCCTTCTGCTCAGACAATCATCACCTTAGTTCAGAGAACTGATTACCCAACATGAAGCCTCTCCTCACTTTATCGTCCACACGTCTTCCAAAGGGATTTTCTTAAATTGCACATCTGACCATGTCAGAACCCAACTCAGTAAATTCCAGTGTCTCTTTATCACTGCTAGGATTATACCTAAACGCTTCTGTTTGGCACTGAAAGCTTTTGGTTACTTATCCCCTTCCTATCTTTCTAGCCTTCTTCTATATTACTTCCCACCATATACTCAGTGAGCCCCAAAAGCCTACTTGCAGTTCCTAACATAGAACACTCAGTCTCTTATTCTTGTTCTTCTGCACAGATTTTTCCCAGTACCTGGAAGGTTTTTCTTCCTTAGCGTCAACTCCTGGAATCCTTGGGTATCTTCAAAACTAAGTTCAAGCACTGTTTTCTGCAGAAGGCCTTTCCTGGATCTCTCAGCAGCTAATTAATGTCTTCTCCTCTAACGTTTTCTTGTATCTACTCGCCCATTAAAATGTAAACATACTTGAGAGTAGAAACTGTTTTGTCTGTTTTTGTATCCCCAGCATTTAGCACAATGCTTAGAACAAGGGTGTGGAACCTATGGCCTCAAAGTCACAAGTGTGGCTCACATGTGGCCTCAAGGTCACAGGTTCCCCACCCTGGGTCTAGAATATAGGAAGAATTTAATAAATCCATAAATGCTCATTCATTCCATCTACCTACCCACCTATCTCTTTCTAATATTTGTACTGCCTGTTACTTCTGTACCTCATAGGGCTGTTGTAAGCAAAGGCCTGGAGATGGGAACTGTCACATAAACATGAATTCTTAGTATTACTATTGCCCTTTTTTTCCAGTCAGGAAGAAACTCTTCAGTCATTTAAGGAGGAAATAAAGATGGCAGTCACAGTCTCAGTGAGGTTGGGCTGAACTCGTAGAGCCTCAGCCCTTTAAAGCTACAAGAGATGTTAGAGTTCATCCAGTTCAACTCTCCCTTATTTTATGAGGGTGATAAATAATAATATTTTCCCACTATAGTCCTACTCTGATAATGCTTCATGGCATGGAAGTTACCCTGAGCACTTCTAGCCCAGATCTCAGGCAACTGGAGAAAACTTTAGGTATAGAGAAGCAGCCTAGCTAAGTTCAATGCCACTTGTCTCTGGTCTGGCTGTGGGGTGATGTATATTCTGGCCACAACAACTCTCTCAGCCCATCTACTGAGAGGGTTTGGGATGAGGAGGGGCTCACCGACAAAACCTCAGCTCCTTAAAAAAATAAATGATAGTAATTTTTGTAGTAAATTTTTTTATATTTATTGTAAAAACCACATTTCTCTATGGTAAAATCACATTTTAGATCTTCTCAGGTGCTTTCCTCACAACAGCTCTTTGAGGTAACAGGTGCAAGCATTGCTATTCCGATTTTATGGATGGGGATTCAAGCCCAGGTTCTTTTCACCGTTCCACACTTTTCTTTTTCACCAAGATAATTCAAGCAACCCATCAACAAATATTTCTGAGCACACTCATCCAAACTGACATTTATTACAGCCCTTTAAAGTTTAGAAAAAAAGCTTTACATTGGTTATCTCATTTTGAGT
The DNA here is from genome assembly GCA_023548195.1 of Bettongia penicillata ogilbyi. NCBI lineage: Eukaryota > Metazoa > Chordata > Mammalia > Diprotodontia > Potoroidae > Bettongia > Bettongia penicillata. The sequence continues at coordinate 2,570,257 of JAJHZJ010000283.1, forward strand.
CTCCTAACAACTCTTTGGGATAGGAAATGGAGTTTGTGAGAGATTGTGACCTGCCCAGGGTCACACAGGTAAGCCGCAGAGGCAATAGATTTTGAACCCAGGACTCTGGCTTCAAGTCCCCATACTCCATTTACTATCTTTCCCTAGTTGGCGTTCTCGAAACTAAGTGCCTATGAGGGTGACTGGCATCTCTCTGGAATGAGTTAAGGAAGGGGTGGGAGTAGAGTGAAATTGAGTGACAGTTTTCTCCCCAAGAATGAAATCTGAGGAGGCTAAAAGCTAGCTGCTAGGGCATTATCAACAAGGTGGGGACCATGAAGAGAGAGCTTGGTCCCCAAGGAGAGTCTTCGATTTTGATCCGTCGATTGTTCAAAGTGAACAGTGGAGCACCTCTCTCCTCTTCTTTTGGTCTACTCCCTCCTTCCCTGGACGTTGAAGAAAGGGTCCTTAATGAGGGAAGCGAGGGCACAGCGAGTTTCATAGCTCAGTCACTGGGACCCACTACCAGAAGGCGAGAGGAGCAGGCAGTGGAGGCCCTCAGAGAAGACGCAGCTCTCAGGCATTTTCTAAGAGTCATAGGACACATTTATGTTCCACTTCCAACATTTACAGGCTGCGTGATCTGGGACAAATCCCTAAAACTCTTGGTCCTCTAGCCTCCTTAGCTAGAAAATGTGGAAGGCTGGATCAGCCTAATAGATTTGGGCAACCAATGAACCTCTAAATTCCTCACTTGTTCTTTTATCATCCAAATCCTGGCTTCTCTAAAAGGGCTGGGCCCTCCTTCGTTAATCGATTATCGGTCACTTTCGTCTTGAAATGTGACTCACAGAAATGACATCAGAGAAGAGAATCTTATTTTTTTTTTTAAAGGAAGAAGAAGAAGAAAAGAAAAACAAAGAATCCCAAGGCAGAGTCAGTGGACTGTCAGTAATTCAGTTCTCCCTCCCTCAGAGGCAGTGACTCAAGCAGCAGCTGAGGCTGGGCTGGGGATGGGATTAAATCCTTTTCAACCTAGCAGCCTGGGGCTGAGGTTGGGGCTGGAGCTGGGGCTGGAGCTGGGGCTTCAGTTTAACCCTGAATTGTCTGGCTACAGTTCTCAACAGAAGGTTAAGGAGAAAATACGGTTTAGCAGGGTCCATCTTGGGGTTTCATGGGAGTAAGTAGTTGTTTGGGAGAATGAGATAACCTATCTGCTCTATTTTGCAAATCTTAAAGCACTATGTGGTATTGAAATGGACCGAATTAATAAGTCACAGGCAAATGTCAATTAGGAATTTTGAGAGCATCATTTATTAGCCAGGTTGGTGGCTGCCTCATGTAGAGACCCAGAGGAGACAGCCCCGAACTGAGGTGGGTGAGTGCATTTTAAGCATTTCGGCGCTACTTGGTTACAGCCTTGCAGTTTCCACAACAAACAGAGTTCTGACAGAGTAAGGGGGGGCGGGGCTGACTACTAGGCAAGAACCCCCAAAACAGAAGGGGTTGTCAGGGAGTTACTAGGCACAGCACCCCTAACAGAAAACAGGTGCCAGGAGAGGTAGCCAATCAAAGACTGGTTGTCATTCAACATTAAGTAGTTGTCAGGAAGGGGGGTTGCTCAGCAGAAGGTGGTTACCTGGTACTGTGGGTCTAACATTAGGGGGGCACACCTACTGTGTGTGTTAGACACTGTGCTTAACATGGAGGATACAAAATTAAAGGGCAAATGACTTCAGGGTCACAATCTAATGATACTCTCTATATACACACACAGTGTATCTGCACTGTATTGAAAAGAATGGTGAGTCTAGAATCTTGGAATTCCAAATTAATTTTTAATGTAAAATATCCTTTCTGGGGATTAACTTTGATATGTCCATTTTTCAGGGAGTGCCAGCTTTGCTCATTTGTTTTAAAAGGAATAAGAAAACGTGATGATTGCTTTTTCTTTTGATTGCTACAATGTGAATTCATCATCCTGAAATGGTGGATCCTTTGCCTGTTTTGGCCATTGTGAGTTCTCTTTCTATCTATCCTCAGATAACCAAGAGAATTTTAGAGATGATGGCAGCTTTGAAATTGTGGGGAAAGCAGCTTTTAAACAGAGACAACTCAAGGAACTGGGTTTTGTTGTGGTTATTCTTCAGCATGGTTGAAATAGAGACTCAGATAAAGAGAAGTAGTTTATATTCACTCTTTATGCTATGGCTAGTTGGGCTAAGCTCAGACTTTTGGTTTCCTCCTCCCCCAGTATTTCCTGGATAACAGTACAATATAAGGTGTCCCAAAAATCCAAGCACAGTTTTAAGTTATTAAAACTTATTTTTTGAGGGAAGATTATACATAAAAAAGGGGAAGATCTGAAGATATGAATCTAAATCAATATCCATCTTATGTTATCCATCTATTACTCTTTGCTTTCAATACATAATTGACTTACCTCCTTTATCAGCCATACATGTCCTTGATGTCTGTCTACGTGACAGCCCTTCAAAGACTTGAAGAAAGATAATTCATTTCCACCTACATCTTCTTTTCTCAGTTCCTTCAACCATTTCTCATAAGACTTCTATCAACTCAGAAACTCACTTCTCCTCAGTGTTCCTTGCCCCTGCCCCCTCCCTCAGATTGGGGGTGGTGGAGAGTAGACATAGGGGAGATCCTCCAAGATCCTCCATTTAAGAAGGGATCCTATTGCAGCCTTTTATCATTTTCCTACGGAACCTCTCAAGCAATCCTTCTCCTCCTCCTTTTCCTTTTATGTATTGTCTCCCCCATTAGATTGTGAATTCCGTGAGGGTAGGGATTGTCTTTAGTTTTCCTTTGTATCCTCAGAATTTAGCACAGTGTCTTGCCCAGGGTGGGGAATCAGATTTGTTCTAAGTTGGATCCAGTCAAAGGGCCTCACTAGAGGACCACATGTGGCCACAAGTTCTTCACCCCTGTCTGGCACATGGTAGGTGTTTAATAAAAGTTTACTGATTGACTGATTTTGCCATCCTGTTCACCCTTCTCTGAATGTGCTCTATTTTGTGAATATTTCTTAAAATATAGGCCCTAGAGTTGAGCAGATGTCATTTGACTAAAATGGACTATTAGCCATAACATTTGCATTTGGATAATACTGTAGATTACAAAATGCTATGCAGAATGTTTTCTTCACACGTAACATGTTGCAGCATGCTTACATTCACCATTTGTTTTCCAATGGGTTGTTTTCCCATTGTTTCCGTTGTTCTTGCATCATCTGTAATTGCGGTTCTTCTAAAATCATGACATTTGTGATTCATAGCCCTATCATCTCATCAGGACACTGTTGCTCCTGAAAAGGTGTTTTTTGTTTTTAGTTGGGAAGATCTCAAGGCTACAGAAAATGCTATAGAATTTACCAAATGTCATCTATGGCTGATGGCCTGCATCCCCACACGGCTCCGTGATGTGGTGAAGAAGAAAGACATGGTAGGTGGGAGAAGATAGACCAACTTCATTTATTGATCCGAGGGTTAGGGTATATATAGACAGAAACTGCAAGTCTACGTGACATTCTGCTTGTTGCCGTCCCAGTGATTTGGCCAGTCTTATTGTCTTTAAAGACCGTTAGCCTATTGGGTATCTATTTTACATATCCCTTGTTTTCTGTAATTCTCTTGCTTGTCTCATGGAGACCGCAACATCTGGAGGGCATGAAGAGCCATTCTGGATGATAATGAGCACAGTCTCAAAGAACAGTTTCTGCAAAGGTCTATCCTGATCTTGTCAACCGCACTCCACCCTGGCCCTCAACAATCATCCAGTCCAATTTTCTCATTTCTTTCCTGGGCCCAGTTGCTTACGCAGTTGCAGTGCTTATCCAAGATAGATGTACTGATAGAATACTTCAATGGGCTGCCCACACAGCTTCTTATCATAACATAGGCAATATGCCTTTTTATTTCTTCCTTGTTGATGACTAGACTCATCCATTCTGAATGACCAAAACCTCACTGAGGAGGCCTTGTTTGGTAAAGGAATCATTGTAATCAACACAGGGGCACCTAAAACCAGGTTCAATTGTAGCATCTCCATCAGTTTAGAATTATTCTTCTATTTGCCTGTACAGGATATCTTCCATGACAATGGTGAACTCCTTTGGTGAGAATATCTCCCATTTGAGTCCTTGTTGATTTGACATTCAATTGATCATTGAACAAAATCATCTCTGTGGTTACATCTGTCATGTAAATTTTATATGATCTATGCAATGGAGTAAAGAAAGAAAAACTACATTTAAAAACTCACTATTTTATAAGATTAAAATTATACTAGAATCAACATTTATGGGTTCTAACAAGTTTGTTAGGCTGCTGTACTTTGGTTCTTCTTGCCATACTTTCTACTTCCCATAGGATTCACTAGCTTTTGCCCTGAGATGCACTCTGGTGAGAGTTCTCTGTAACTAGTCCACCCTCACACATGGCTGCTCTACAGCTGTCTTCATGCACGCTGAGCCCTCTGAACACTTTCTGTCTGTCCTTTCCTGAACCCCTTTTCACATCTAGCCTTCTAGCCTTGGGAATAGTAATCAAATCAACATTTTCACTCCTGGAAAGTCCATATCAATCAGGTTTCTTATGGCTCCATTCTTTACCCCAAAACTCTTCAATCTAAAACACCAACAGGAAATTGTATAAATTATATATAGTAAAAAATTTGTTGGCTCAGATAAATATTTATTTGTCTGTGAAAATGTACATCTCGTTATTAGAATGTAGGTTCTTTGGGAGCTATGTCCCTTCAATGCCCCTAGCCCCTAGTATTTAACTCATTAGTCCTCAGTGGACTACAAAAGAATTTGACTCAGAAAATTCAGCCTTATAGAACGGAGTCTCCTCAACTTAATTATCTTCTATAAGATGAATGAATGAAAGAGAAAGCATTTATTCGCCCATCGCCTTCATAAGTCATACATGTCCTTGATGATACAGAGAAGTCTGCTCCCTTATCTACATGACAGCCCTTCAAAGATTTGAAGAAAGGTATCACATTTCTACCTACATCTATCTATATATATATGTGTGTGTGTGTATCTATCTGTGTATGTAGGTGTATATGTATTTACATACATACAGACACACACATATAGATGATAGAATAAAAAAAAGGCATCTTGAAGGGGGTAGGACTTGACCTTAACCTTGAAAGGAGATAGCAATGATAAGAGGCAGAAGTGAGGACAGACAGTATTTTATATACAGGGTATAGCCTGCGGAAAGGCAGAGAGGAGGGAGATGCAATATGTGTGTGGGGAGCAACAAGCAGACCAGTTTGTCTGGAATATAGCCTGACGTATAGTCAGCCTGAAGAGATAGGCTGGATGCACATTGTGAATGGTTTTAAATTGCAGATGGAGGGGTTCAATCCTGGAGGTAATAGGACTTCCTCAACAGAAAAGAAATGGTCAAAACCTGTGCTTTAAGGATATCCACTGGGAAGGTAGGTGGAGGATGGTGGTTTTTGTTGTGTATGAGGGAAGAGACTGGAGCCAGAGAAACCTGTTATGTGGTTGTTATAATAGTCCAAAGGAGAGGTGATAAGAGCTTAAATGAGAGTGGTTATGATATGGGTAGAGAGAGGAAGACAGATCTCACAGAGGTGGAGAAAGTGGAATCACCAAGGCTTGACAACTGATTGGACATGGTGGTTAAATAGGAGTGCAGAGTCAAGGAGAATACCTATGTTGTATACCTGGGTAATGGAAGAATGATGGTACCCTTGAAAGCAACAGGGACTTCTTTAGAAGAACAGGTAGATTGAGGGAAAGTACCAGATTCAATCTTGGAGGCTTATCAATAATAACATCTCCACATGGCTAACACTCTGACCCAGCGTTTGCCTGGCAACACCAAAATTTGGCATGCTTCCATATGGTATTCAAGTCAGTTCTATTCACAATAAAAGAAACCAGTAATTAGTTTGAATAGAAATGTTTATTGCCTGAAACAGGTAAGGACTACAATGACACTTAGACATAAAACAAACAGCTTCAATCGAGAAGTTGTAGGAACTTGAGTGCGTTCTAATCATTGCTACCATAGAGTTCCCACTTGCAGGCCATTTCCTTGTTCTCTACTCACTCCTTTCATACTTCCCACCCATCATGCTCCATTGCTGCTATGTATTGCCATTGCTACAGCTGCCTTCCATCTGCTGCTGTAGATCAATAGCCATTCCTTAGCAAGACCTCTTCAATGCCATGTTGTCAGCGTAATGCAAAAGCACTTATCTTTCTTCATTTTTGGTTCTTCTATTAACTTTTTTCTTCCTCCCAGCCTTGTCTTTCTTTTCCCAAATGCCTCCTTGGTGCTTTCTGTCATGTCATTCTGGGAAAGGTTTTCTATAGATGCCATGACACATACAACACTCTACCTGTGCCTTCTTCCTCCTCTCAAAGGTATAAGTAGAGGACGAGCAAAAAGGCAGGATAGTTCTCATGCCTGTCTGTGATATTTTTAAAAAATCATTAAGCAATTGACAGTTATACCTTTCAGGCAATTACAAAACTATAAAGATATATGCTCTAGTTTATTATATATCTTAGATAGCAGAGTTTTATCAAAGGCAATCAGGACAAAGATTCTCCCTTCTCTTCCCTCCATCCCTGTTTTGACAGTATTCCTTCATATCTTAATGGAATAAATTTTCATTGGGCAAAAACTATCCAATTTCATGTAATGAAAGTAATCTATTTTATCTTTTGTAATTGCTTTTCTCCCTTGTCTTCTAGTCATAGCTATGAAACATACCTGATCTGGTTCTCTTCTAATTTTTTTATGGTGTGATTTTAAGGTTATTATTATTAGTTATCGTAGCTATTATTATTTTCCCTTTAATTAACCTATTATTTATTTTCAACATTCATTTTTTAAAAAATTTTGAGTTTTGAATTTTTTCCCTCCCTCCTACCCAATGAAAAAGCAAGGAATATGATTTCAGTTATACAATTGAAACCATGGAAAACATATTTCCATATTACCTATGTTGCAAAAAAAGCAAGAATAATAAAGAGAGTAAAAAAAATCATATTTTAATCTGCACTGAGAATTCATCAGTTCTTTTCCTGGAGGTAGATAGTATTTGTCCTCATGAGTCTTTTGGAACTGTCTTGGATCATGGTACTGAACAGAGTAGGCAACTCTTTCACAGTTGGTCATTATTATAATATTGTTGTTACTGTATATCATGTTCTACTGGTTCGACTCATTTCACTCTGCATCAGTTCATACAAGTCTTCCCAGGTTTTTCTGAAACCATTCAGCTCAACATTCTTTTTCTTTCTTAAAACATTTTATTTTATTTTTTAAAAATTAATTTATTTTTAGTTTTCAACATTCGCTTCCATAAGTTTTAAATTTTCTCCCTCCCTCTTCCCCAAGACAGCATGTAATCTGATATACGCTCTACATATACATACCTATTAAACATATTTTCACATTAGAATGTGAATATGTTGTATAGAAGGATTAGAATGAATGAGAGGAACCATGAGAAAGAAAACAAGGCAAAGCAGAAAGAAAATAATCTGCTTCCCTCTGCATTCAGACTCGATAGTTCTTTCTCTGGATGTGGATGGCATTTTCCATCATGAATCCTTTGGAATTGTTTTAAGTCCTTGCATTGCTGAGAAGGGCTAAGTCCATCAAAGTCAGTCACTGCGTTTCTTACTATGTACATTTTTGTCCTGGTTCTGCTCACTTCACTTGGCATCAGTTCACATAAGTCTTTTCAGATTTTTCTGAAGTCCTCTTGCTCATCATTTCTTATAGCACAATAGTATTCCATTCATTCATATACAACTTGTTCAGTCATTCCCCAATTGATGGGTATCCCCTCAATTTCCAGTTCTTGACCACTACAGAAAGAGTTGCTATAAATATTTTTGTGGGACGGAACAATAGGTGGGTCCTTTTCCTATTTTTATGATCTCTTTGGGATACAGCCCTAGAATTAGGTATTGCTGGGTCAAATTGTATGGGTCAAAAGGTATGCACATTTTTATAGTTCTTTAGGCATAGTTGCAAAATGCTCTTCAGAATGGTTAGATCAGCTCACAACTCCACCAACAATGAATTAGTGTTTCAACTTTCCCACATCTTCTCCAACATTTATCATTTTTCTGTTTTGTCATGTTAGCCAGTCTGATAGATATGATGTGGTACCTCAAAGTTGTTTTGATTTGCACCTCTCTGATCAATAATGATTTAGCTGCTCAACATTTCTTATAGCGTAGTAGAGTTCCATCTAGTGTAACTTTTAATGTTTATGTCATGTATCCATTTTAAGCTTATAATATAAGATATAAAATAGCTTAAACCTAATTTCTGCTAATTTGCTTTTCAGAATTCTTGATGGTTTTCATCAAATAGGGAGTTCTTCCCCCAAATAATTTATATTCTTTGTTTTAACACTAAATTAAATTCAATTGCTTTCTGTTCCAGTGACCTCCTTTTCCTGTCTTTTAAGCTAGTAGCAGACTGTTTTTGTAATATAATTTGAGATCTGATAGTGCTATTCCCCTTTTATTCCTATTTAAAATTCTAGACCCATCATTCTTCCAAATAAATTATTTTGTGCAGCCCTATAAAGTATTTACTTAATAGTTTGTTGTTATGAATTGGTAAATTCAACTTAGATGGTACCATCATTTTTATTAAATAAGTATTCTTTGTTATAGAAAAGTAGACAAAAGCCTGCCTGTTTCTTTCTCACACAATATTTTACTTCAAGGGTACCTTGCTGTATAGATGACTATTTAAAAACAATTTTTTTATCTGTACTTTTAATTTTTTATAACACTTTCACTTTCTAATTACTACCCCATCAATGAACCCCCACTTGTTTCCAGTGTTTTAGTCCTATAAAGAATGCTGCTATAAATATTTCAGTATATGGAACCTTTCTTTTAGTTTCTTCTTCAGGCATATGCCAGTAGTGGATTCATATTTAAAATTTCCTAGAAATAAGGAAGTACACATATGGGTTATTGGGTAATGTTTTCTTGGTTATCTTTTTTGAATAACAGCCTTTCCCCCTAGTCTTTTGAAATCTTTCCCTCTGAGGTTTCTTAAAAATCTATCCCTTAATTAATACCTTGAAAATTATATTTTTTTCTGGCATGGATATCTTGTGTTTATATTTGGTTAGGTCTAGTATTCTACCTAATTTCTACTATCGATAGCCCTATTTTACAGTTGAAGAAGCTAAGGTTCAGATTCATGAAGTGACTTGCCTATTGAGAGAAATTGTTATTTCTCTCATATTAATAATCAACTATTGAATTAGGACCAGGAATTTTTCAGAAACCTGTAGGTTATTTAGGACATTGAATTAAAGGACATAGTTGATGAATGAGATTGCCCAAATCCCCCTGTACAAGCTTTTCATCCTGGGTGGGAGACCCCACTCAAAGAAAGAACCTTACAAAGAATTTATTCTAAGGTAAATTCAGCCCATTGTGTTCTATTCAGACTTAGGTTGGGGTAGAACTAGAGAATAATCAAAATCAAGTCCTCTAGCCCCTCAGAAGAATGGGTCCACCTCTCATTATAATATCAATTCTTCTCATTAACTGTTAACCAATTAGAGTTGATTGCCACCCTCAGGAACATCCACCCTTCCAAGAGCATATAAGCATTGAGAGGGTTCCATGAAGGATCTTTGGCATTTAAGAGTACCACTGACCCCTGTTATTAATTATCTGCTAGCATGATTAATAAAATGATTAATTACTCAGAAACTACATCTCTCAAACTTTTTTATATGTCTCACTATCTAAGATCATATAACTAGTAGGTGTCAGAAGTAGGTTCTGAGCAGAGGTCTCTCTTGCCTCCAACCAGTCTGCCCTTTGATACTCTTCCTTTTGCCCATTTCTTCTTCTGTTTTTGTTGTTTCTGCTTTTGTTTTTGTTTTAAAAGCTAACAGACTATGTATACAGATCAGGCTGGTTCAGGTCAAGCTGCTATAATTATATACAGTATTGTTTCATCTCTAACCTTTCTTTCAGTTTGGTATTGATTTTGACATGTGCTCTGACCAGTCAATGATACTGATTTTGAAATGTCTTCCACACCCTAATCAGCTGTTTCCTGTCTATTACATCTCTTAATGAAGGCTCAAATCCCATCAGCTTCTTTAGCAATTGTCATATTGTTGACTCATATTGAGCTTGTAGTCCAATAAAGCCCCTAAATCTTATTCACCTGAATTGCTGTCTAGCCATGTCTTACCCTCTTGCATTCTTCAACAGTTGGTTTTTTAATATTAGTGCAAGAATCTATACTTATCCCTATTAAGTTCTTTAAAGTATACCTTGGATGACTTCATCCAAGTAACCATTAATAATACTTGACACAGGATTTCAAGCAGATACTCCTCAGTTTCTGTCAAATGATTAATCAACACTACTATGATCATTCAATTAACAGTAATTGACCAAATTGTAGAATTATCAGGTCAATAATTCTCTTTCTTGCTCACAGGAAGATCAGGGCAACTTTGTCAAATGCCTTATGGAAATCCAAATAATGTTTGCAACATTTCCTAAATCTGCAAGCCTAGTGAAATAAAATTGATGGTTGTAAAGAAAGCAAAATTATTTTCCTATTTTCATAAGAGAAACAGAAAAACTCATTTTTTTAAGTCCAACCCTTATGAATTTCTTTTTTAAGATTCTTCCTTCAGCCTGTGATTGACAATGTCTACATCAGGTACAAGTTTAGATAAATAGAGAAATTGCAAGAAGTATGGAAAAACTTAAATTCTCTGAAGTTTTGAGTGAATTATGGGTTCCTGATGCTTGAGCTAGTTATTAGAAAACAAGTTTTAGGAAGGTGTACTATTGAATGCAAAATTCCAGAGAACAGCAAGGAGAGATTATAAGGTTTTCTTAAATAAACAATGCAAAAAAAATAGAAGAAAACAATAGAATGAGAAAGGCAAGAGATTTCTTCGAAAAAGTTAGAGATATCAAGGGAATGTTTCATGTAAAAATGGACATGATAAAAGACAAAAATGTTAAAGATTTAAAAGAAGTATAAGAGATTAAGAAAAGATGACAAGAATACACAATAGAACTATATACAAGAAAGATCTTAACATCACTGATAACCATGATAATGTGGTTACTGATTTAGAGCCATAAATGCTGGAGAATAAAGCCAAGGAGGCCTTAGGAAGCACTGCTAACCATAAGGTTAGTGGGAATGATGGAATTCCAGCGGAACTATTTAAAACCCTAAAAGATGATGCTATTAAATTGCTGTACTCAATGTGCCAGTAAATTTGGAAAACTCAACAGTGACCACCGGATTGGAAAAGATAAGTTCACATCCCAATCCTAAAGAAGGACAATGTCAAAGAATGTTCAAATTACTGAAATATTGTGCTCATTTCACATACTAGCAAGGTTATGCTTAAAATTCTGAAAGCTAGATTTCAGTAATATGTAAACTAAGAATTACCAAAAGAACAGGCTGGTTTTTAAAAAGGCAGAGAAATTAGAGACAAAATTACCAACATTTGGTGGATTATGGAGAAAGCAAGGAAATTCCCGAAAAACATCTACATATATTTCATTGACTACACTAAAATTTTTGTGTGGATCAAAACAAAATGTGGCAAATCCTCAAAGAGATGGGAGTACCAGATCATCTTACCTGTTTCCTGGGGAACCTGTATGCTGGCCAAGAAGCAACATTTAGAACAGAACTTGGAACAACTGTTTGGAAAGGGAGTATGACAAAACTGTGTATGGTTACCTAATTTATTTAACTTATATGCAGAGGACATCATGTGAACAGCCAAGCTGGATGAATCAAAAGCCAGAATTAAGATTGCTGGGAGAAATATCAACAATCTCAGATACGCAGATTTTACCAGTCTTATGGTAGGAAATGAAGATGAATTAAGAAACTTCTTGATAAGAGTGAAAGAAGTGAATGTAAAAACTGGCTTGAAGTTTAACATCAAAAAAAGTAATATCTTGGCAACTGGTCCCATTACTTCCTGGTAAATAGAGGGAGAAGAAATGAAAGCAGTGTCAGATTTTATATTCTTGAGCTCAGAACGACTTGCTCCTTGAAATGAAAGGTATGGCAAATCTGGAGAGCTTACTAGAAAGCAGAGATATCACCCTGCTGATAAAGGTCCACATAGTCAAAGCTATGGTTAGCACCATATGGCAGTGAGAATTGGATTGTAAAGAAAGCCGAACGTGGCAGAGTTGACACTTGAATTATGGTGCTGGAGAAGACTTTTGAGATTCCATTATAAAGGAAGGAAATTATATCAATCAATACTTAGAAAAATTTAATTCAGACTATTCACTGGAGGGTCCAAAAATGAAGCTTAAAATACTTTGTCCACACGATGAGAAGACAGGACTCATTGGAAAAGACCTTAATGTGGGGAAAGATTGCAGGCAATAGAAAAAGGGGATGGCAGAGGAAGGGATGCACAGATGATGTCATGGAAATAACAAGTATGAACTTGAACAGTTTTTGAGAAATAATGGAATATAGAAGAGCTTGGTGTGCTATGGTCCGTAGAGTCATGAAGAGTTAGACATGACTGAAAAACAGCACTAAATTATATTGAGATTTCTTTTGCAAAAGTTTATAGCAGAAATATCTAAGAATCTTCATAAGTAACCTGAACCAGAGAAGTAGATCTTCTAGGAGAAGCAGCCTCAGAACCGCTCTTAGTTCAGGCCTGTTCCGGAATGCTCAAGAGGAGATGTTTTCATAAACCAGACAACTCCATGAGACATCTGAGCCTAAGATATGATGTACTGATGAAATGGACATTTGGAATGGATTACTAGGAAAGAGATTGAATGTTCACCCTTTACTCTCATTCCTTTCTCTCATGCCCCCGAATGGTGTTTGTTAATGTGTCAGTCACAGGAGGTCTCAAAGACTAAGGTTTCTTTAGTTTCATAATATTGTTGCTGCATTAGAACAAACAGAAATACTAAACTTTTTTTTTTTTAACAGAATTTGCTTCTGCAATCATTGCTTCAGTTTTGCTGTACATTATGGGGTGACAGACATCCATGATTTTTTACCATACTCTGTAACTTTATTCAAGCTAAATGATTCATGGGAGACATAGCCTCCAAAATATCAGAGAGGGGAATTGTAAAATTGAAAATTAATTTTAACTATTTTACTAACACTTAATCAAGCTCGATTTAATATTCCCTTTTCTCAGTTCCTTCCCTTTGTAAACTTCACCCACTACTCACATCCTAGAGAAACTTGCCTAAAGGTGAAGCTTTTATTTTTATAGTTACCGTAATCTTTGTAACCCCATCCATCACTCTTTTAGCAGAGAAACTGCTTTAACCTAAAGGTCAAATCTCATCACTTTAAACTATTGTGGCAACCCATTGTCTGGGAGCCTGTTTATGCCTCAAATCACACAGTCTTGGCTGTGGTTGAGGGGGTTTCAGAAGCTGAGGTCCAAAGGATGTAAACTCAATTCTGACTGTGTCATCAATTGCCCATCAGAAGACACAACTGTGTTGTTCAAGATTTTGTTCTGTCATTTTGCGAGTTGAGAGAGGTCATTGACTCAATTTATTGGTTACTGCTAGCTTAACTAATAAATTGATCATGCTCAGAACCTTGTGTCTCAGTGTACCTTAATTTTCAAAGGTAACGCTGAAAACTTTTGCATTTCGAATTATCCCTGTATGACCAGAAGGCTAGATTCATTCTTTCATTCAGTAATCATTTATTAAGTGTCTACTATGTGCCAAGCACTGTACTAAGCTCTGAAGGTTCAAAAAGAGGCAAAAGATAGTCCCTGCCCTCATGGAGCTTCAAATCTAATGGAAGAGACAACATTCAACCAAATATATGCAAAACAAGCTATATACAGGACAACTAGAGGAAAAACAAAAGGGCGAAAGCACTGGAATTAAGAAAGGTTAGGGAAGGATTCCTGTAGAAGGTGGAATTTTAGATTCTGGGATCCTCCCGCCCAGGGAAATAAAAATCCCCTCCTCCACACAGGAACTGAGGATCATGAACACTGCTTATTAATTGCTTTCTTAGGCTCAATGGATGCACATGTCTGCTGTGTAGCTCCACAGCAACTCTACCACTTTTCCTACCAACACTGGAGGGAGTTCAGCTCAGACACCTCTTTTATTACCTGGCACTTCTCTGACTTTTCCCTCATGCCCCCAGGTACCTCCTTCTTTCCCTTTTCATTCTTTTGTGTATTATTTTCCTGCATTAGAGTATAAGCTCCTACAAGGGAGAGATGTCTTTGTTGTTTCTTTGTATTTGTATCCCACATGTTTATCATAGTGTCTGGTACATAGTTGGGGGTTTGTTGTTAAGCTGTTTCCCATCATGTCTCATTCTTCATGACTCCATTTGGCATTTTCTTGGCAAAGATACTGGAGTAGTTTGTTATTTCCTTCTCTAACACATTTTATAATTGAGGAAACTGAGGCAAACAGAGTTAAGTGATTTGTCCACACAGCTTTCATCTGAGGCTAGATGTGAACTCAGGAAGACGAGTCTTCCTAATTCCTAGCTCAGTGCTCTATCCACTTCTCCATCTAACCGCCCTGCTCAGCAGGTCCTGTAGCAGTCAACTAATACAATCCCTATAGGGAGAAAGAATCCCCTCTACAACATGTTCACCAAGTGCTTATCTAGGACTCTGTTTAAAGACCTCTGGAGGGGAAACCTCCCTAGTGTTTCCAAAGGCAGTCCATTTCGGTTATGAGAATCATAGTCATCAAAATTTCCCATTTTACAGATAAGGAAACTGAAACTCAGAAATGTTAAGTGATTTGTCCAGTACTGTACACTTGGTAAGTGTCAAGAGTTAGGATTTAACCTGGATCTCTTCTGATTCCAAGGCTAGTACCTGAGTCATTCAACCTCTTCATCACCATATTGACCTACCAATGGATTAGGTGATGGTTAGGCATAGGCGAGGCAAGAAGGAAGTTCATGCTTGACCCAGATTCATGCAGTATCCAGGATTTGACATTGCTAGAAAAGGATCTTAGAAATCATCTGGTTCAACCTTTTCATTTTACAGATGAGAAAACTGATACAAAGAAGGCAATTCAAGTAAGCATTTGTTAACAGACTACTGAAGATACAAATTTCAAATGAAGTAATAATCCCTGTCCTCAAAAGACATGTTTTATCAGGGAGACAAAATGAACTCAGGTCCATTGAATCCAAATCCTATGTTCTTTCCGCCATCATCTCTATCTTTCTCAGTGCTCCAGTTTCTTCACTATATCCCTTTGCCCAAGTTTTCCCATAAATCTCTGAATTTTTTCATATTCTTTTCTCTTTATAGCACAACATTCCAAGTGCATTCAAGCCACAGTTTATTTAGCCATTCCTGAACTGTTGAGCATATGGGTTTCCTGACCTTTTGCTCTTACAAACAGTGAGTGCTGTGATGAGTATTTCTTTGCAGGTAGATCTTTTCTTCCTTTCATGAAAGTAACGAGGCCACTGGGTCAGAGTCTGAACAATTTTGCAACTTTAATTTTATAATTTATAGAAATTTCACATCCATTATCTCATTTCATCTTCACAATATCCCTGTGAGGTAGGCACAGTAGAGATGAGGATTTCCACTTTGCCATGAGGAAAGGTTTACATAAGTAGAATGATTTGCACAAGGTAACACAGAAGAATCCAGAACAAAGTCAGAGCTAGAACACAGAGACCCTGATTCCCAGGTGGGGCTCATTCCACAAAGTCTGTGAGGCAATCCCCTCATGTCTGAGCAGAAGCAGAGCTCCCTTGGCTCCTTCTTTAATCACTATACATTCAGCAGGGACTATAAAAAAAGCAAATAGTTCTGTTCTGGAAATTCAGGGAATTAATTTCTGTTAATTAGGGACTTAATTCAGGAAATTAATTTCTGTACTATTTATACATGAGTGTTTTGTTTTTATTTTTTTTCCAGCATGCCCTGAACTCCTAGACTTGGGATCCTGTGCCTTGCACCAGTGATATCTCCCTGATTTTTTGTTTTGGAATGCTAGACCCAAAGTCAGGAAGATCTGACTTCATTTTTGGCTTCAAGTACTTCCACATTCTGTGACCCTGGGGAAGTCATTTAACATTTTTTAAATGATATATTTTCCCCCAATTACATGTTAAAACAATTTTTGAATATTTATTCTTTTTTAAAATGTTTTTGGTTCCAAATCCTATCTCTCCTTTCTTTCCTCCCCTTACCCCTCCCTGAGAAGGCAAAGCAACTCATGGTTATCACATGTGGCAAGTCTTCTAATCTCTGCCTCAGTTTCTTCATCTACAAAATGAAGATTGTAATAGCACCATCTATTTTCCAGGTTATTGTCAGGATAAAATGAGATAATATTTGTAAGGTGTTTTGCAAACCTGAAAGCACACTTCTATGCTTGTTCTTATCATTGGTCTTGTTTAGTATCAACAGATTGAGAGGCAAAAGGGACCTTCAACTGCATTTAGTCTGACCCCTTCCTTTCCTGGATGAGGAAACTGAAGGTTGAAGAGGTCATGTCCTCTGCCCAAGGTCACACTGCTAGTTAGTGGCATCACAGAGATTTGGACCCAGATTCCTCTACCGGAGATCCATTGCTCTTTGCACTGCCCTCACTCTCTGGCACAATTATTATTTGCTTGATCCTTGAAGTCCAAACTATTCCTTTTGAACTTGACCTTTGGCCTTCTTGATTTATAGTACTTGTCAATCCCCTTTTGTATAGCCACACTTGCAGGGCTAATCGGATCTGTTCAATCTCCTCCCTATGTACATCCTGCTATGACCAAACAATTTCATAGGCATTTATTTGTGTCTAGGCAGCATTATGAATAGAGTTTTAGTCCTGGAATCCGGAGATAAATTTCATCTTGGACATTTCCTAGCTGCAGGAGCAAGAGTAAATCACTTAATTTCTCTAAGTCTCAATTTCCTTATAAAATGGGAATAATAAACTCATACTATCTATCTCATACAACTGTTGTCAGTTTCAAATGAGACAATATATAAATATATGAAGCAATAATAAATGACCATTTTTACTGTTATTTGCTATAATTAGACTAATCACCATCTTACTGTCCCCTAGACTCCATATTCATTCCCTTTTCCATGCTTTTGCTTGCTCAAAAATTTTCTACTACTACTACTATTTCAGTTAAACCTCCCTATTCTTAAAACCACTTAGATGAAGACATCTCTGACCATTCTGGTCCAACTTTTCTGGCTTCCCATAGCACTTAATTTTACTGTATATTTTAGCACTGAACATATGTTGTCTTGAACTATCATCTAATTGTTTAAGATGAATCTTATTTTCTCAGGACCTTTAGAAGGAATTTTTATACCTAGGGCAAGGAGAGGGAAAGGGAGACAAGGATCCCAGAGAATCTCTTTGGATAATCTGGTAGTTTATAAATTATTCAGTTGTTTTTCAGTCATGTCTAACTCTTCATGACCCCATTTGGGGTTTACTTGGAGAAGAACTGGAGTGGTTTGCCATTTCCTTCTCCAGTTCATTTTACAGATGAGGAAAACTGAAGCAAGCAAGGTTAAGTGACTTGCCCAGGGTCACACAGCTAGTGAGCGTCTGAAGCTAGATTTTTAATTCAGGATATTGTCTTCTTGGTTCTAGGCCTGGTGCCCTATCCACTGTGCCACCCAGCTGTCCTAGTGTATAAACACAATCCCATCCAATCCAAATATTTAAATACCTACTATGTTTAAAGTACTGTGCTAGACACTGGAGACGAAAATACGAAACTGAAAATCAGGCCCTGCTGTCAGGGAGCTTGGTGGGGTGGGAATACAATATGTACACATATAACCTAAATACAAGATAATTTGAAGAAGGAGAGAGCTCTAATAGAACAGTACCTGGCACATAGTAAGCACTTAATGAATGCTTTAGCTAGCTAAGAGTCATGTCTCAGCTGTTACATCCTGGAAAGGTAGCATTGAGAGCCACATACGTTCAAATTTCACCCTGATAACTACTGACTGTGTGACTATAGGTAAATCATTTAACCTTTCTGATCTTAGGTTTCCTTATCTGTAGAATACATAGATATACCTCCCTTTCACAGTTATTGCCAGGTTCAAATTAAATAATTTATGCAAAATTCTTTGCTAACCCTAAAGTCCTATCAATTATTAAATACCCTCTGAGTCTTCTTTTCCTCTATGTTAAACATTTCTAATTTTTAAAATGGATCCTTCAATGAGAGGTCCCCATCAAGTTCCCCTTCCTCTGGACACAATATAACATGTCACTGTCCTTCCTAAAATATAGTACCCATAACTGAATATAATACTCCAGATGTGGTCTGATGAGGTATCTAACCATGAGTTCATTCGCTCCTATTTTTGTTTCTAATTTGAAAATAATGGGCAGGCTCATCTGCAAATCTCCAAAGCATTTATTAGTAACAAAAATATAAACAAAAAAATATGCACAGACATCTACAGCTACATCTTGAACCTTATATTGAAACATATGCTTCTCTCTTGCTATCTTTATGCCGAGCTCCTTTCAATCTGGTAAGCCACCTCCCTCCCTGGGACCCTGAACCTCTTGGCAAGATTCACTGTATCTCACCAAGATCCAGACCTAACATTCTGCTCTCCAGCCATCTTCAAATGAAATCCATATTTCATTCCTGGCAAGGATATCCCAAACAACTGTTCTATCATTCCCGTGCCAATCTCTTTGACTTCCCTATCAAACAAATTCTTCTTCCCGGCCCCCATTCCCCTATGTATGTGCTACTGTTCAGTCATTTCAGTAGTGGCCAACTTTTCATGACCCCATTTGAGGTTTTCTTGGTAAAGATACTGGACAGTGCATACTCCTTGAGGTCAGGGACTGTCTTGCTTGCCTATATTTTAATCTCCAGTACTTATTATAGTGCCTGGCACAAATTAAATGCTTTTTATTTAATTAGCTTACTCATTCATTTGGGGCTGAAAAGTTTCACCTGTTTTTTGTTTTGTAAAGGTCACAGTAAAACAAGTGTACAACCTTTGTGAATTTGAGAAGTTTTTGATCTTTAGAGGCTATAGGAAAACAAACATACATTCATAAAATGTTGAGAAGTTCTTTATACAAAGAGAGATGCAAAAAAGCAAATGTGTAGTTTTAGTGATACTGAAAGGATATCATTCATAGTGTAAAGTAGGGGCTCTTTTTGAAGGTCTTTTTATCTCATAAAGCTCTTAGAAGAATTCTTACCCAGTCATTCTGGGCTCACAAATCTCTGGAGGTGCAGTTAATTTGGGAATGGAAGGTTTTTAAGGCCAGATATTACAGAGGTCAGTGATTGCTTGGTGAATCGTTACCTCATTACTCTATCGAACTGCATTTTATAGTTTTCTTAAAGCCAAGACAATAACAGATAGGATCTTGCCCATTTGTTGATAGAAAGTTTAACCTTTCTTTGTCAATCAGGTGACTCTATTCTCAAAGTAGGTAGACATTGGCTAATTAATTTGGAACAAATCACTACATGGAATTTTTCTGATAGGTCAAAATGAATATTTGAACGTTATAGACTCACTTTATACCCTCCAGAGCTTCCAGCTTATGACCTAGCTATAGGTCTCCCCTCTTTCTGTGAAGAGACTCCCTCTACCTGACCCGAAAAGGTGCATCCTTTAGAAGAGCCACCCATCCAGGGACAGAGATCCCAGCAGAGGCCGCCCAGCCATTCCCAAGAATAAAAGTAAGGGAGGTAAAAAAAAAAAAGGCACAGAGGAAAGAACGAAAAAAATCTAAAAAAAGAGTTGATCTTCAAGGAAGATGGACAGGAATATGTCCAGGTGGTCAAAATGTTGGGAAATGGATGATTACAAGCAATGTGTCTTGATGTGTGTGAAGAGGGAAATTAAGAAAAAAGCTTTGGATAAATATATCGGATATTATGTTGGTTGGTCTCTGAAACTACCAAAATAACAAAGCCAATGTTGTACTAAAATACTATATAGAAGAATCAAGAAATTTAAAGACATTTTGGGGAACTTCCAGATGGTGCCAAAATCAACATAACAGACACATTTGGTCCTGAGGATGATGATGAAATCCAGTGAGATAATATCAGAGATGTTGACGGAGAGATTAATGTTATCTAAATTGAATTCAACCTTTACATTCCAATTTTTCTGAGGATTGTTCTACTTTGATATTTTCACTTGGATTTTTGGCCAACTCCCATCCTGTTAAGAGGAATGAAACTTCAGTAGTATGACTGATTTATCTTCAATGTTTGTTTTAAAATATTTATATTTCTTTTAAAACCAATAATGCTGAATTATTTAAGCAAAATGTTAAGCCCATTTTTGTCTCTTTGATTAATTAGATCTTCAAAGTTTGGATAAAAAATAACATCTTTTTGATTGTTGTCTTTAGTTATTTTTAATGCATTACTGCCTTTCCTCTTTTGACCACCTAATTTCCAGTAAAATGATGTTTTGAATAAATTGTTTGTCCTATGATTATCACATATTATAATTTTGAAAAAAGGAAGTTATAAGTATTATAGCAATAGAGTATATATTATGATCTCTGCTCATTTACTGACCCAGTATGCCAGGACAAAATACAATAGGATAATCACCTCCTTTATCTGGTTACTAAATTTCAAATATTTCAGTCTAAGAGCATAGTAATTTTTTTGGCTGCCACATCATATTTTCTTTGACTTACATTGAACTTTTATTTCATTACCCTTGACTCTGCTGTTTTTTCATATGAATTTTTTCATATAAAGCCATACCCTCCCCCTTCTGTACTCATACAGTTGATTTTTTGAACCCAAGTGCAAGACTATATTTGTCTTCAAAAGCTACAATATTGTACAATGTTTTCAGGAATTATTGTGAAGCACATTGGGCTACCATTTGAAGAATCCACCTTCTTTCCCTTTTGAAAATCAGGGCATTTGCCTGGGTATATGGTACTGGGACCTTTCCTCCTCTTCTGTTCTCAAAATGACACTAAAGTAACAGGAAAATTCTCTGATTTGCATTTTTCCATATTAGGTAAAGCTAGTAATATTCAAGAATGATTTGAATAATCTCACCCCCTTAGCTCAGAAAGAACATTTAAGAGAGAGATTCAGGAAGGAAATGGGAAGTTTTATAAGCTCCTCTCAAGCAGGTAGTAACGCTTCAGGTAGGGAGCTTCCTTCTCATGCCTCAGAAGAAGAAAGGACATTTACATTTTCAGTCGCTGTGTCTCAACCTGGAGTTGCTGACTAGTACTCTTGAACAGAAGGAACATAACAGGGTCTTGCTCCCTTCCTTAGAAGAGCGTGATTCCACAGTTCACCAAGGTTGGTGCAGAAAGGGAGACAACCTTCGATGGGTAAGTCCCTGCGTCATTGCATCCCTGGAAACAAGAGAGAACCACATCTCCTACATGAGACTAAAAATGAGGGAAGTCTTCTCTTCTGTGTTGATGAAGACTTCACTCAATTCAGAGAAAGATTTTTTCCAGCAGAGCATTTGTCTTTGTCTGGAAGCAAAATAGTGAGGAATTATCCACCTCACGAGTTATTTTTCTCTTTCATGTCTTAAGTCATAGGATTCTACCTATTTTTTATCTGAACACTTGATTTTTCCAGTCATGGTTATGTATCTGAGGATGCCCATTACTGACATGGTGGATAGTTACATCTAGGTATCTTCCATTTCATTGCTTCTTCTGCATAATGAAAATATTAGGGAATCAAATCAAGAATCATTCAACTGTTCTTTTGTTAGAAGAATCTCCCAGCAGATATCCTGTAGCACATTTGATTTCTTATCATTTAAATAGGGTATACATATTCAACACATCTTACAAATCATCTATTTCATTTTTTCTAGAAAGTCTATTTTAATGGAATAAACTTAGTCCTGTCTATCCTATGAACATGTGATTCTGTAAATCAGTAAGATAAATGAGTCTTTCCAGCTCTGAAGCCTCTTTTCTAGTGAGAGAAACTGTGCAAACCTGATGCACCTTGTTTTACCTGTTGCTGGGCCCTGGGCCCTGAATCTCCCTAACCTCATATTTGGGGCTAATGAAGATCAATCTATAGGTCTGCCTTTGCTTTAGACTCTTGGTCCAATCGTGGGAGGAGAGGAGGAAGGAAATGAGTAGTAATGGATTACCCAATAGGCCTATTAACCACAGGCCGTAGAATTCTTGCCATGAGCTGAAGCAAAGCTTTTAATAAATGGCAATCAGGTTGAGCAATACAAGTTTCAGATCCACTCCACACTACCCCTTTGCCATAGCCCTGTAATACTATGTGTCCAGGTCATGACCCAACACAGAGTTCAGGGTTGAAGGGCAACCTGGGCTTAGGCCCAGGAATGATAATAATCAGTGCATAACGATGTGACATTGTTAAAAGGTCACTGAATTTAGACTTTGAGCACCTGGGTTTAAATCTAGGTTCTCCTGCTAACTACCTGGGTGACCTTGGACCAATCATTTCATGTCTCTTGGCCTCAGTTTTCTCATCTGTGAAATAAGAAGATTGAAATTTATGTATTGTTCTACATCTAAAGTCTCTTCCTTCCAAAACCCAGTTCCATGACACTCTTACCTCTGTTTCTGACTTTCTGGACTTGGACATCACGGCCTATATGGGTCCCTACATCGTCTTCCTCAGTTAGAGGAACTTGAGGGTAGGAACTATCTTCTTTTGCTTGTATCTGTAACCCTAGCACTTAGCATAGTACCCGGACAGAGCATGAGCTTAATCAAGGCTTGTTGCCTTGCTCTGCCCTGCCCTTCCAGGAGAAAGGCCTAGAACCCTGGGCTCTTTGTCTTATCATTCTGTGTCATAGGTTTCCCTCCATATCTCTTGCCCAGATGATGGCACCCATGTTCCTGGCCAAATCTGACTAATCAGAAAGAAAATTTTTAAGGGATTTTTTTTTTTAGTAATTCCAAAGGCTTTATAATACATGAAGTTATGATTTTTGCTTTGCCCTCACCTATAATCTGTAAATCTGTTGATTTATGAATTAGGAATTATACAGGATGAAGCAATGGTGAATGACTAATAAATCCCTCTTCTATCAGGTATGGCCAGCAGAGCTACCTTTTGACTTTGACTTGTTTGATTCATGGAGTTTGATTCATGGCCATGGGAAAGGCATTCATTTCTAAGAGATGATCACATTTCAACATCTGTCTTCTGGCTGCTGGTCATGATACAGTTTACAAGACACACAGCATATTATAGCAGGTCACTTGCTAATAAGCAGCTCACTTCTATCATGTTATGTCATGTCACACACCAACAGTTTTTAAAAAAGGCATTGTGGAAATAGTCCTTTAATTGGGTGGTATCAAACTCAGATAGAAACAGGAGATACTAAGGATTCCTGCCAGATGCATATTGACTTAGAAAGTCACATAGTAAGTAACATTTTCTATGTTTTGTTATAGTTTAATTTATTTTGTTAAATGTTTCCTAACTGCATTTTACAGCACTTGGGCTGTATGCAGCAGACAAGTGTGATAGCATTGCTTTAATTTTTATGGTACCTAGAGAATAGCTCGATGGTGTACCAAACAGAGAGCAGACTCAGGCAGGAGAGTTCAAATCTAACCTTAGACACTTCTGGGCTAGATGACCCTAGGCAAGTCATTTAATCCCTGTCTGCCTCAGTTTCATCATCTATAAAATGACGATGGTAATAATAGTAACCACTTCCTGGAACTGTGGTGAGGATCAAATGAAACAATATTTGTCAAGTGATGACCAAAGCGTCTGGCATACAGGGGGAGCTTAATGAATGTCTTCCCTCTAAACTTAAAAAAAAATTGTAGGTTTTATCCAATTAATTTGTGAGGAAGAGGGATGGCGAGTCAAATGGATGAGGAAATAGAGACTCATAGATGTGAAATGACATACCCATGGTCAACAGAACCGTACTTAGCAGAACAAGAAGGAATCCCAAGAAATCTATCCCTCCCTCCTATTTAGGTAGGTAAATTATAGTGATCTATTCGGGATGTCCAGGGAATTATCAGCAGGAGAGTGTGGTAGCAAACCACAGAGGCCAGAAGGTTATTAAGGCTACAGGAATCTCAATTTAGAGGAATAGCTCTATATGTGTGTGTGTGTGTGTGTGTACACAAAAATTGGTAATGAAATATAATTCCAGATGTCTAAGTCCTTGTGTGGAGTCAGTAGTATAACAATAATAATGAATAATAGTTAGCATGGATATACCTCTTTAGGGGCTATAAAATGTTTCATGGGCAATACCTCAAGAGAAGAGAGGGCAGATTTAGAAGGATCTGGGTCTGACACACAGAGTGGCTCTGTGACCCTTGGCAAAGCTGCTTAGCTCCTCTGTGGCTAACTATAAATTACAGAACTGTTGCCAATTGGCCTGTGTAGAGGAATTATTGGAATTCTTATCGATCTGGACCCTTCCCTTCAAATTTCATCTTATCCTTACCACAGCCATGACAGGTAGATATCACACTTGTCATCTTTTCTGTTTTATAGATGATAAAACTGAGGTCAAGAGAGGTTAAGTGATTTTCCCAAAGTCACACAGCTGGGAAGCCTCAGAGGATTTCAGTCATCATTTTAAGTCCACTGTTTTCAGAGCTAGTTCTGGGGGGCTGTAAGTTTTTAGTTCTTCCAAGGTGGTCTGACCTTAGGAGAGGTGTACTCACTGCTCTCCTGGCCTGTGTTCTGGTCTATAAGGGACCACATGCACTCTTTTCCTCCCTGGAACTGTGATGAGGTCCTTGCTCCCCTGTGGCTGCTTACTCTAGCATGCCGGTATTTCTCCTTGCCCTGGGACTATAACCCCGAACTGTGTCTAGGCAATATAACTGAGTCTTGCCCCAGATGGCAAAGGGGCCCTTATAATCTCCTTCTGACCAGTTGTCTGACCCTCCTTATCCTCTGTTTGCTGAGAGTTCTGGAAGCTGCTGCTGGTGATTCAGGTGTGAGCATTCTATTTTCCTGCCTACCTTCTAGGTTATCTTGAGTTGGAAAATTATTTCACCCTATCATTTTGTTGGTTCTGCTGCACCAGAATTTGTTTTAAGGCATTATTTTACGGTTGTTTGAAGGAGAATTTGGGAGAGCTCAAACAAGTACCTTTCTTTATTCTGCCATCTTGGCTCTCCCCACCCACCCATTTATGGGAACATAAAGGCAAAACCCTCAGGATTAGAACAGACCACATACTTGTGTTCTCATTTACTGCCAGATGGGTAATATTACATTACAAGTATGGAAGGGAAGTGCAGAACTAAAGTTCCATGTCTCTAAGATCTGAGGAGAGAGACCATTACTGACAAGAGGTATCAGAGAAGGTCTCATGTAGAAAGACACAGGGACAGAGACCTGGATTTGTAGTCAGAAGACCTCTGTGACCTTGAATTAACCTCTCTGAGCCTTAATTTTGGTATCCATATATAGGACCTGGGGACATCCTCCCAGGATGCCAAACAAAGGCATCTAGGTTCAGGGTTCCTTGTGGGTCTGTTTCTACTTCAAACTCTAACTCATGCATAAATCCTTGATGCTTTGGCCACCAGAGCAGTGAGGCAGCTTGAGCAACAGCCATGTGAGATTGGCAGGAACAGCCTAGTCCCACAAAGACTGCACATCCATGTGCCCCATTTGAAACCAGCGGGAACCAGGCCCAATGGAGGCAGTGAAATACCAGACTTAGAAGGAAGCGGCTGTGAAAGTAAGGAGGCATGAGTCGCTTCCTCCATACACGCATTCTGATGACCTGTGTGTGTATATACATATATATGTGTATATATGTATATGTGTATATATATACATATATATGTATATATACATATACATATATATATATGTGGAAAAATTTACCCCCGTTTTATTGGAAAAATTGTTTATTGCTATTCTTAGTACATTTTTTAAATTATTGAATCATTATAATTAATACTTTAATTATTTGATGTACTTGTATCCCCAGAGAGCAAAATCATTTTCTATTTCTTTCCTATTTGCATTTCTGACCTTGCATATTTATATAGCAAAGGGTCTGATCTCAGTCTCCCAAAAGAGATGTCCCCAGAGAGCAGCTACCATCCTCCCCTCAGGGTTCTAAGAGACCCCGAGGGGTTGGGGAGAGGGGCAAAGGGAGCAGGTCGCCTTCTAATGCTATTGATTGTGAGTTTGCATTGGTGTTTCTCCCCACAGATTATTGCTGAGTCATTTCTGTCATGTCTAACTCTCAGTGACCCCATTTGGGGTTTTCTTGGCAGAGATACCAGAGTGGCTTGCCATTTCCTTCTGAATCATTTCCATTGGTTATTATTATTTGATACAATTAGTCAGTCAGACTTAATTTGCATTTAGAAATGAGTGTTTTCTAAGATGGTATAATAAGATCAGTTGGTACAAGCACCCCTGCAAACCAGAAACACTATTATAAGTATACACAGAGTGCAGGAGAAAGTGGGCTCAGGCTTAGAGAATGCATATGGCAATGGAGCTAACTCACAACTCCTGGAAGTCTTTTTGTTGGAATTCTCAAGGCCTTCTCCATAAGCATAGTGTGGTTTTCTGCCGGACTCCTTGTAGCATCCGAAGCTACTTTTGTTCAATGTGTTTACCTCATCGTTAGCCAGAGCTAAGTACTGCTGCTCCTGGGATGATGCTAGAATGGTGGCGATAATCTTCTGACTTGTGGTGGGGAAGGGAAACAGATGATCTACTCTCTACCTAAACCTGCCTCTCCTCTACTACCCCCCACACTCCAAGAGAAAGTGATTATCTTTCAGGAGCTTGGCAGAACTGCTGTCTTCTCTAAGCTGCTAGGTACTTGGATACTCAGGTTCTGTAATGTCTTGATAGGAGACCCATGGGGTATGACTGAGTGTCTTCAACCAACATCAATAGATCTCCTCTGCTGCTACATTCCTTCATTTGTCCAATGACAGCCAGTCCTTCCAAAATGATTAACTAGGTTCTTTGATTTAGTTCAATGCCTTTAATTGATTGATTCAACAGGGATGTTCTAATCCAAAAAAAAAAAATCAGGCCTAGAGTATTTTGTTAGTTCCTTTATGTGAAGTAGGGTAATGGATTGACTTATTTCACTTATCTCTTCCCTTGCATTTGTACTTAAAATCCAATCCTTTTTTCAGCCTTTTAGGGCCCCTTGCCTATAAATTGAAAAATAAGCTAGATAGATAATCTTTGAAGTTCTACTGACTCTAAACCTACTATCCCATGGTCTCCAAATGAAAGAAATGAATTTGAGTGTAGACCTTAAAGAAGAGGTAGAAATTCAGGAGGTAAAGTAGTCAAGGGAACACACCATAGCATAGAAAATGGGCTAGGCAAATGGAAGTCAGAAAAATACAGCAACAACTTCAGAGCTTGAGTCTTTACCCCAAGGAATGCCAGGTATTTTACTGACTGATTTCCATTGATCATCAAACGTTTTTAGAGCACAGGGTTGTTCTTTTGTTTTGTTTTATGTTTTTTCATTTAAACAATCAAAATGTATCTGCATTGAAATAGAATAATAGACCTGAGCTCACCTAGTAAGTTGAATTTAGGGCTTGGGTTCTTTAAAAAAGATTTCTATCTTCCTTTATGTAGTCCATTAAGAATGTCCTATAGACATCTCAAACTCAACATATCTAAAATAGAACTTGTAATCTTTTCCCCAAAACTGGGTTTCTATTGGCTATTTCTTGTGCTTGTAATAGTTTGTCCTCTCATAACTGGCTCAGTCTTCCTGATAGCTCAAATTCCACCTTTTATTTAAGGCCATTCCCAGTCCTTCCCTTCCTACCCCCAACTGCTAATTAATACTTTTCCCTTGCAGATTACCTTTATTTATTGTTTCTCTCTCTCTGCATATATGTGTACATACACACACACACACAAACACACACACACATCCTTTAATGGGAGACATAATAAATACCTTGCTATACAGAAATTTTATATATATATATATGTATTTTTAATATAGAAGTTAAATATATGTTTAAATATAATAGGATACATGTAATATATGTAATTATATTATATATAATATCTATCTACTTCTGAAGCTATTTATTATATCGTCTCTCCCAATGTATGCTCCTTGAGGCAGTGACTGGGGGTTTGGGTTCTTTTCCTTTCTTTGTATCTTAAAAATGTCTTTTGACTGACTGACTGCCTAACTAGTCTGATGTCCATAATTAAACATGGTAAAGTGCTATATTGCAGGCACATATCCTCAGAGTGGTTGTACCAGCTAATAGAGAAGATAAGCATCCTTGCAAATCTCAGACTACAGGGAAATCGAGGGCCAGTGGCAATTTATAGGTGATGCAGGGGTAGGCTGTGTTTATTTTTCTATAAGTAAAAGCTACATATGCCAAGTTATTGTTGTTTAACTGTTAAAACAGGAGGTAACTGCAGGTACTTATAAAAACAGGTAACTATTTCATAATAGGAATATTCTGAAAGAATTTTTTATCTGCAAAATGATTTTCTCACAAGTTTCCTTTAATGGCCACCCCCCACCCCAACCCAGTACCTTTCAATGTTTTCTGCCAGAGATTTAGCCTGGCATAGTGGCAAGAGCCCTGGACCTGGCCTTGATCCTCAGCTCTGACACTGAATCTCAGGGCAAATCACTTCACCTCTACTATCTCAGCTTTTAAATGGGCAGTAATGACATTTGCATGACCTCACGCATAGATTTGTTATGGAGAAAATTCTTATAAACCTTGAAGTTCTATAGAAATGTGAGCTACCATTATTGAGAAGTAGGAAGCCAAAGGGTTGCAAAATCTACCAGTTGAAGATTATTTCTAAAGACACATTTCTAAATGCATCTCTTAAATGATAATGAAGTCAGTAGTGAGAGAATAATATCCATTTGTATAGAACTTTTAAACTTTCAAAGTAATTTTACATTCATTATCTCTATCTTTGTAAAATCCCTCTGAGATACAGAGATACTAATATCTCTATTTAACACATGAGGAATCTGAAGCCTTAAGCAGTACAAATGACTTGTATATGGTGAAAAGAAGCCCAGCAGTAGGTAGCCAAAAGCTTTCAAAAAATCCAAACTCCTAAGCTGAATTCTCTTTCGACGTGACTGTTTCAACTTTACGGCTCACTGGATTAAAAAATCAAACAGGATGTGAAGGGTGGATTTTGGCATTTTTGGTGCTTTGCTTTCTTGAAAGGCTGGAGGGAATGCAAATTCATGTCTCTTCATCCTTAATGCTTCTGGCCTACATTGGTCGCTGTGTTTTGTTCTCTGGATGTCACCCAACACAGACCCACATGTCACTTGTTAAACAGCTGCTTTGGGGACTTGTCTGCCACGGATGTCCCTCTGGGCTTTTTCCCTTTTGCATCTGCCACACTCCTGAGCCTAAATTTATAACCTCCTACATGGTACGTGACCAACTGCATGCACCCAAAAGATAGCACCCAATAGGAGACATAGCACCGATGAAACCACACACAGACTCTTTAACTTTGAGGGGACCTCAGAGGTCATCTTGTCCAACCCATACCTCAACATAGGCATCTTCTCCATCACATCCTGGACAAGAAGTCATTTAGCTTTTACTTGGAGCCCAGTAATGGGGAATTCACTGTCTTTCAAGGTAACCCTCTTTACTTTTGGAGAATTCTAACTGTAAAAGGTTTTTCTTCACATAAAGCCTAAATCTGCTTCTCCACAAATTTCCTCCACTTCCCCTTGTTAAATCCACTATGAACAATGATGGATGACAATGACAATGGTACTTTTCCTCTTTTACTTTACTTCTCCTTTCCTCCAAAAAAGAAACTGTCAGTGTAATGAGTGGCACATGCCCAGATCACCCTTGTGGGAGATGCTCGGCAGAAGGACTGGTGCAAGCATGGATACTGTTGGCTACCATGTAGTTGGGTTATCATACAAGTTCCTGGTTATGTGTACTCAGTCAAATATTTGTTCAATGAATGAATGAATGAAAAGAAAGGGAAAAAAGAATATCAGATTCTCTGCTTTTAGTAGAAAGTGCTCTAATATGTCTAAATGGTAGCTGCTTCCCATAATGATTGTTGTGTTTGTCTTTTGTTTTCGAAGGGGACCATGACATCAGAGAAATGATGACATGACTTGCACTTGCCTTTGTTTTGATGAGGGAGGCTGTGCAGGTCACCAGCCTCACTTTCTCCTCCTGAGTCATCTGGATCCAGTGACCAGATATTCATCAGGATGACTGGAGATGGCCCAGGATGCAATGAGAGACCTTGGCCTTTTAGTCTAAGGCTTTTCAGGTACTCACTTAAAGTGAGGTAATGCCCATTCAGTGACTAGGTCTCTTTAAAAGTAGTCATGGGGATGACCCCTAACCTATCTCTGTACCACCCTTATAATCTGTGTCATGAACTTAATACTATTTCTATTTCCTTTATTTAGCTAAACAGTCTGGAGTATATTCTCAAAATAAATGCTTTTATTTTTCCCAGTTTTGAATCTTACTCAAATGTTCTCTACCATATTTCCCCCTCAGTTTCATTATTTGCAAGGTTTGCTTATCTTCATGACCAGTAGAGCTAATCTGTCATCTTGCCCCCTTAGAGACCTGCTTCTTTTTTTTTAATTATTTTTTATTATTATTATTTTTTTAAATATAAATTTATTTATTTAACTTTTTACATGCATTTTCACAAAATTTTGGGTTCCAAATTTTCTCCCCATTTGTCCCCTACCCCTACCCCAATACACAGAGCATTCTAATTTCCCCTATCACCAATCTGCCCTCTCTTCTATCATCCTTCCCTTCCCTTGTCCCATCTTCTTTTTAGTCCTGTAGGGCCAGATAACTTTCTATTCCCCATTACCTGTATTTCTTATTTCCTAGTAGAAAGAACAATACTCAACAGTTGTTCCTAAAACTTTGAGTTCCAAATTCTCCCCAGCCCTCCCTCCCCACCCATTCCCTTTGGGAAGGCAGGCAATTCAATATAAGCCATATCTGTGTAGTTTTGCAAATGACTTCGATAATAGTCATGTTGTGTAAGACTAACTGTATTTCCCTCCATCCTATCCTGCCTCCCATTGTTTCCATTCTCTCTTTTGATCCTGTCCTTCCCCAAGTGTTGACTTCAAATTGCTCCCTCCTCCCATTGCCCTCCCTTCCATCATCCCCCCCACCCTGCTTATCTCCTTCTCCCCCACTTTCCTGTATTGCAAGATAGGTTTTCATACCAAAATGAGTGTGCATTTTATTCCTTCCTTTAGTCGAATGTGATGAGGGTAAACTTCATGTTTTTTTTTCAGCTCTCCTCTTTTTCTCTCCACTAAAAAGTCTCCTGCTTGCCTCTTGGATAAGAGATAATTTACCCCATTCCATTTCACCCTCTCTCCTCCCACTACATTTCTCTCTCACCATTTACCTTAATTTCTTTTAAGATATGGTCCCATCCTATTCAATTCACTCTGTGCTCTCTGTCTCTGTGTGTGCATGTGTCTGTGTATGTGTGTGTGCATGCACATGTGTACATGTGTGTGCGTGTGTGTGTGTATGTATGTGTGTAGTCCCACCAACTACCCAGATACTGAAAAGTTTTAAGAGTTACAAATATTGTCTTTCCAAGGAGGAATATAAACAGTTCACCTTTGGTAAGTCCCTTCTGACTTCTCTTTGCTGTTTACTTTTTCATGCTTCTTCTCATTCTTGTGTTTGAAAGTCAAATTTTCTTTTCAGCTCTGGTCTTTTCTTCAAGAATGCTTGAATGTCCTCTATTTCATTGAAAGACCATTTTTTCCCCTGAAGTATTGTACTCAGTTTTGCTGGGTAGGTGATTCTTGGTTTGAGTCCTAGTTCCTTTGACTTCTGGAATATCCTATTCCACGCCCTTCGATCCCTTAATGTAGAAGCTGCTAGATCTTGTGTTATCCTGATTGTATTTCCACAATATTGGAACTGTTTCTTTCTAACTGCTTGCAATATTTTCTCCTTGACTTGGGAATTCTGGAATTTGGCCACAATGTTCCTAGGAGTTTCTCTTTTTGGATCTCTTTCAGGTGGTGATCGATGGATTCCTTCAATATTTATTTTGCCCTCTGGTTCTAGAATATCAGGGCAGTTTTCCTCGGTAATTTCATGGAAGATGATGTCTAGGCTCTTTTTTTGATCATGACTTTCAGGTAGTCCCATAATTTTTAAATTGTCTCTCCTGGATCTATTTTCCAGGTCAGTTGTTTTTCCCATGAGATATTTCACATTATCTTCCATGTTTTCATTCTTTTGGTTTTGTTTTGTGATTTCTTGGTGTCTCATAAAGTCATTAGACCCCATCTGTTCCATTCTAATTTTGAGAGAACTATTCTCTTCAGTGAGCTTGTGAACCTCTTTTTCCATTTGACTAATTCTGCTTTTGAAAGCATTCTTCTCCTCATTGGGTTTTTGAACCTCTTTTGCCAATTGAGTGAGCCTATTTTGCAAGGTGTTATTTTCTTCAGCATTTTTTTGGGTCTCCTTTAGCAAGGTGTTGACCTGCTTTTCATGCTTTTCTTGCATCTCTCTCATTTCTCTTCCCAGTTTTTCCTCCACCTGTCTAACTTGATTTTCAAAATCCTTTTTGAGCTCTTCCATGGCCTGAGCCCACTGAATATTTATTTTGGATTTTTGGGATATGGAAGCCTTGACTTCTGTGTCTTTCCCTGATGGTAAGCATTGTTCTTCCTCATCGGAAAGGATGTGAGGAGATATCTGTCCACCAAGAAAATAACCTTCTATGGTCTTATTTTTTTTCCCATTTCTGGGCATTTTCCAAGCCAGTTACTTGACTTCTGAGATTCCTCTCCTCCCCCGCCTAGATCTACCCAGCTAGTGCTTGGGGTCTGAGATTCAAATGCTGCTTCACAGCCTCAGGGCTTTCAGCTGCAGGTGCAGCTGCTATTCAATGTGAGCTTAAGTTCTGGTGCTCAGGTGGGGGCAGGGCCACCTCCCAGGCTCAGTTCCCTCAAGGGGTTTATGGGGAGACCTTCAGTAATGAATCTGAGGTCCTTCTTGCTCTGGGAGCTCCTGGCTGCCGCTGCCTCTGGTGCTGCCTCCCGAGGGGGCCTGAGTTATGGCGACACCCTGCTCCCCTCTCAGCCAGCCCAGAAGTCTCTCTCACTGACCTATAGCGCCTGTGGGTGGAGGGACCTTCACGGCCCCAGAGATTCCGTCCCTGAAGCCTGCTCGGATCTGCTCCTCTTGGGGCCACGCAGCCAGGGCAGGGCTGGGCTCCACTGTCTGGTGCGCAACGGACCTTTGGTGCCAGTTTTTCAGGGCTCTCTGGAATGGAAATCTCCTCCACTGCATTGCTGCTTGGCTTCCACTGCTCCAGAATTTGTGTGGAGTTCTTTTTACAGGAAATTTATGGGTTGTGGGTTTGGAGCTAGCATATGTGAGTCTTTCTACTCAGCCATCTTGGCTCCTCCCCCTAGAGTCCTGCTTCTTTTGAATGAATCATACTTCTCATCTCCCAGAGATTTAGTGACACATTTGAAGTCCTACCATCAATAAGTTAAACCTAAATTTCATTTTATTGCCCATCCTTTCTAAGTAGACACCTGATTTCCATAACTCTCATTTCTCCTAAACCTATCTTCAATCTTGACCCTCCTTTGATGTATCATACTTGTATTTCCAACTACCAAGAATATAAGTTCCTTGAGGGCAGGTTTATATGATTTTATCATCATATCTCTAGCTTCTTCTACAAAAGTTCCTTGTACAAGTATCACAGAGTTTTCATTAGAAGAATGCCACATACATTCTACAATGTACCCAACAAGCGCTCAGTAAGTTTTTGCTTGGAGTGCTAATAAGACTGAACTCACTACCACCTGAGGCAGTTCCTTTTACCTTGGGATAGATCTAATTGTTAGGAAATTTTCCTGTTACATTAAAAAGGGAAGCTTGCCTGTTCACAATCTTCACCTATTCCTCCTGTTTCCCCATGCAGAGTCTCCTTGAAAGAATAGGTTGAGAGTATCCTTTCATATCTTTTCTTTCAAATATCCTTCATTTTTATAATTTTGCAACATTCACTTTTGAGTTTTTTGTGTGGTTGTTCTCTCCATTCATATTGCTGTGGTTATGTGTATTGTTTCTTCAGCTCTGCCTACTGTGCTCAGAATTAGTTCATGCAAAACTTTCCATGCATCTCTGTATTCATCATATTCATCATTTCTTGCAGCAAAGTAATATTCTCTTACATTCATGTATCACAGTTTGTTTAGCCATTCTCTAACTGATGAGCATCTACTTTATTTCCAATGCCTTGCTATCACAAAAAGTGCTGCCTAAATATTTTGGTGTTTATGGGGACTTTTGTCTTCTTAATATTTTCCTTGGGGTATAAACCCAGTAATGAATCCCAGAGTCAAATGGAATGGATGTTTTAATCAATTTCTTTGTCTAATTCCAAATTGCTTTATAAAATGGTTGTACCTATTCTGGGGCAGCTAGGTGGATAGAGCACCAGTGCAGGAGTCAGGAGGACCTGACTTCAAATCTCACCTTAGACACTTGACACTCACTAGCTGTGTGACCTTGGGCAAGTCACTTAACCCCAAGTGCCTCATCCTGGGTCATCTCCAGTCATCCTGATGAATATCTGGTCACTGGATTCAGATGGCTCTGGAGAAGTGAGGCTGGTGACCTGCACAGCACCCCCTCACTCAAAACAAAGTCAAGTGCAGGTCATGTCATCATTTCTCTGATGGCATGATCTTCTTTGGTAACAAAGGATGAACACACACCAACTCTAAGTTCCACCAACAATGCATCAGTGAGTCTTTTATCTCACAAACTCTCCAACATTCACTATTGCCATTTTTTTGTCATTTTTGACAATTTTCAGGATATGAAGTGAAACCTTGGGGTTGTTTTCATTTCTATTTCTCTTACTGTTAGTTAAGATAACATATACATTTAAAATGTATTGTGTAATATGGTATAAGGTGTGGATCTAAGCCTAATTTCTGCTTGACTATTTACCTATGTATTGGGATTGGTTTTTTTTTTGTCTGCCTTATGAAATTGTTAACACATATTTAACTTATAATTTTCAAAACTTTTGTTAGACAAACTTATATCTAGCCATGCCTCCCTAATTGTGCTTAATGAATGTTGATTGAGCTGAATTAACAGCAGGATAAAACCTCCTGGGCATCGAATTGGCACCTCCAAAATTAACATGACCAAAACCAAGTTTATTACCTACCCCTGCAAATACAATTTTCCTTGTGAAATCTTTCTGGCATTTTAGAAAACACTACTTTGACTATTAAAAAAGAAAAAAGTATATTTTATTTTTTCTCTTCCTTATTTCTAGTAACTCATCAGTTGCTATAACATTGAATCCACCTCTAAGATATCTCCCTTATTTGACTCTTTCTCCGTATTCCACAATCACATCCCTAGTATTACCATCTGCCTAGAGTCTTGCAATAGCCTCCTTAGAAATTTTCCTACCTTCATCCTCTCCCTTTTCTATATAATTTTCCATTATTTCCATGCTGATCATCCTTACGTATAGAACTAGTCATGTTACTCTTTAGCTAAGAAATAGTCAGTGGGTCCTTTTTTGATTACTCAATAAAGTTCCAATTTCTTTGCCTACCATTCAATGTTTTTTACAATCTGGTGCTGCCCCAATTTTTTTTTTTAACTTTTTCTTGTATCTCCTCAAACTCTAGATTCTTGCCACACTGTCCTACTCACCATTCCCTGACTATGCCCTTCATTTTCCTAAGCCTCAGATGTAGTATGGAATGGAGAATAGAATGCCAAACTTAGAGTTGGCAAAACTTGGTTTCAGATCCCCCCTCTGACACTTCATAATTGTACAACGCCATTTCTTTTATCTCTGTGTATCAAACAGTTCCCTAGGAGTTATTTTCTGAGTTATAGAGGGTTGCTATGCTGGTAGTGAAAGTTCCCACATCAGGAACTGAAAAATCACAGATCCTTTGGATATTTCTGTGACTTTGTTAACAGTGTTCCCTATACTTAGAATGGTCTCTATCCCTAAAAAAGTATCAAGGAGCTAAAGAGAGCTTAATAGTCTTCTCTACCATTATGCATAGCAGGAATGCTCTCAGAATGGGAATAACCCAGCAGTTATACCAGAAAAATGAAAACAACCCTGTATGTATCTGAAACTAAATTTATTGGCACGCAATGTTGTGGTGTAGTTATTAGGCTCTTGATCTCATCTTCACATGGTACAAGAATGTGGTTACTGGAAAATAGGCCCTTGAGACATTTCCAGTTGGGGTGTAATGTACAAAAGTCTCTGGCTTTGCAATTTGGAATTATGCCCAGAAAATTACCAAACTGTGTATAGCTTGTGACTCAGTTATACTCCGTTGGGCTTTTATCCCAAAGAAATCAGTGAAAGAGAGGACCTAACTATACAAAAATATTTACATCAATTCTTTTTATGGTAGCTAAACATTAGAATCTAAGAAGGGTATTTTCCTCTTGGGGAATGGCTAAACAAATTGTGGCATATGAGTGTAAAGGAATGTAACTGCTTCATAACAAATGATGAAATAGACAGTTTGAAAGAATATTGGGAAGGCCTCTGTGAACTGATACAAGGAGAAATGAGCAGAGCTAGAACAGTTTATACAGTGCTATTATACAGAAAAAAAGCTATGAAAGGCTTCAGACACTCTATGATGAAATGAGAAACTATGAGTTAAAAAAATGAAGATGAAACATAGTACTTGCCTCTTGACAGAGAAATAATGAACCTGAAAAGCAGAAAAAGACTTACATGGCTAATGTGAGAATTTGTTTTGCCAGACTATGTAGCTATGTATGAAGGCTTTCTTTTTCTTTCTCTCTTTTCTTCCTTCCTTCCTTCCTTTTTCTTCCTTCCCTCCTTTCTTTCAAATTTGCTCAGTGGTTGAAGGGATGAGAGATAGTGAAAGAGACAGTTTAATTTTTAAAATATTTGTTAATTGAAAAAATAAACTTAAAAGACATGCAATATAAAAATAAAGGATACTAATAAAATAATTTTTCTGAAAAAAAGTATTAAGCTAAAAAAAGTTTCTAGTGAGATGCAACAGATTTCACCTTCTAAGTGCCACAAGTTAGGATAGAGGTCCATGAAGTAGAAGTCCAAAAAGGTGGAGGCTTCTGGCCCTTTATGTATAAGAGAAATCTTGGTTCCCTACACTGACAGTCTTTTTTATTTTCAACTAAATTCAATTTAATTAGCTTTGTATTATTTTCACACCATGAATTACAGCTATGATTTTAATGCACCCTCCATATACACTCAGCAATACTTGCTCCAGGAATATTTCTTGCTTTGTGCCCCAGGTACTGAAATTACTAGTTCAACTCTACTCAGTAACTCTCTGATATTTTTTTAAATTTATTTTTTTCAAAATTTATTTCATTAAATATATTCCAATTACATGTAAAATTTTTTTAAACATTTATTTTGAAAAATTTTGAGTTCCAAATTTCTTCCCTCTTTCTCCCCTCTCTCATTCTCTGAGAAGCCAAGCAATTCAATATTGATCATACATGTGGTCATACAGATTTCCATATTAGCCATGTTGAAAAAGAAAACACAAATAAAAAAAGAAAGAAAGTTACTATCTTTAGTACTCTCTCTGGAGATAGATAGGATTTTTAATCATGTGTCCTTTGGAATTGTCTTGGATCTTATCTTGATCAGAGGAGCTGACTTTCATAGATGATCATCTTGAAAGCAGCACTCATACTGTCTACAGCGTTCTCATGATTCTGCTCACTTCACTTTGCATGAATTCAAAGTAGACTTCATGGGTTTTCATAAAAGCATCCCATTCATCATTTCTTATAGCACAATAGTATTCCATCACAATCATATACTGCAACTGGTTCCCCAATTGATGGATATCCCCTCAATTTCCAATCCTTTGGTGCCACAAAAGAGCTATTACAAATTTTTTTTACAAATAGGTTCTTACTCCGTCCCCCCCATTTTTTTAAATCTCTTTGGGATACAAATCTAGTAGTGGTATTTCTAGTTCAAGGGTATGCACAGTTTTATAGCCCATTGGGTACAGCTCTAAATTGTTCTCCAGAATGGTTGGACTAGTTCACAATTCCACCACAAAGCATTACTGTCCCAACTTTCCCATATCCCTTCCAGCAATTGTCGTTTTCTTTCTGTATCATGTTGGCCCATCTGATTAGTGTGAGGTAGAATCTCAGAGTTGTTTTAAATTGCATTTCTCTAATCAGTAGTGACTTAGAGCATTTTTTCATGTGACTATTAGGAACTTTGATCTCTTCTTCTGAAAACTACCTGTTCATATCCTTTAACCATTCATTAATTAAGGAATGGCATACACACACACATATATGTATATATATATGTGTGTACATGCACATATATACATACATATATGTGCATATATATGTATGTATATTATATATATTAATTGGCTTAGTCCCCTATATGTTTGTATAACAAGACTTTTACCAGAGAAATTTGTTATAAACCCACCTCCACCCCTAGTTTCCTGTTTTCCTTCTAATTTTGGTTGCATTAGTTTTGATTGGGGAAAAGTTTTTAAATTTCATGTAATCAAAATTATTCATTTTACTTCCCATGATCCTCTCTTTTATTTTGTCACAAACTTTTATCTTTTCCATAGATCTGACAGATATGTTTTTCTATGTTCCTCTAATTTACTTATATCACCCTTTATGTCTAAACCATTCATCCATTTGGACCTTATTTTGGTATATGGTGTGAGATGTTGGTCTATGTCTAGTTTCTTCCAAACTGCCATCCACTTTTCCCAGTAATTTTTCTCAAATGATGAGTTCTTACCCCCAAAACTTGGATCTTTGCATTTATCAAACACTTGATTATTATGGTCATTTACTACTGAGCATTGTGTACCTAATCTATTCCACTGATCTACCCCTCTATTTTTTAGCCAGTGCTAGATTGTTTTGATGATTACTACTTTGTAATATAATTTGAAATCTGGTACCACTTAGGCTACCTTCCTTCACATTTTTTTTTATCGGTTCCTTTGATGTTTTGACCATTTGTTCTTCCAGATGCATTGTGTTATTATTTTTCCTAGCTCTATAAAATAGTGCTTTGGGGGTTTGATTAGTATGTTCATTTAGGTAGAATTATCATTTTTATTATATTGGCTCAGCTTACCCATGAGCAATTGATATTTCTCCAATTGTGTAGATGTATCTTTATTTGTGTGAAGTATTTTGTAATTGTGCTTATTTAATTCCTGGGTTTGTCGTAGCAGATAGATTCCTAAATATTTTATATTTTCTGCAGTTATTTTAAATAGAATTTCTCTTTCCATCTCTTGTTGCTGAGTTTTGTTGATATTATATAGAATATTGATGATTCATGTGGGTTTATTTTATATCCTGCAACTTTGCTAAAGTTGTTCATTGTTTCAACTAGTTTTTTAGTTGCTTCTCTAGATTCTCTAAATATACCACCATATCATCTGTAAAAAGAGATAGTTTTGTTTCTAGTGTTTTTATTCCTTTAATTTCTTTTTCTTGTCATATTACTATAGCTAGCATTTCTAGTTCAATATTGAACAAAACTTAATAATAGCGGTGATAATGGACTTCCTGTTTTACTCCTGATCTCATTGGGAAGACTTCAAGTTTTCTCCATTATAAATAATGCTTACTCTTGGTTTTACACAGATATAGCTTATGATTTTAAGAAAGACTCCATTTATTTTTATGCTTTCTAGTATTTTAAATAGGAATGGGTATTGCATTTTGTCAAAAGTAATTTCTTCATCTATTGATATAATCATATGATTTTTGTTGATTTTCTTATTGATGTGATCACTTATGCTGATAGTTTTCCTAATATTGAAACAACCATGCATTCCTGG
This sequence comes from Bettongia penicillata ogilbyi, assembly GCA_023548195.1. Classification (NCBI taxonomy): domain Eukaryota; kingdom Metazoa; phylum Chordata; class Mammalia; order Diprotodontia; family Potoroidae; genus Bettongia; species Bettongia penicillata. The sequence goes on from JAJHZJ010000283.1 coordinate 2,610,220, forward strand.
TATAAATCCCTCCTGGCCACACTATGACATTGTGACTTATTAAGTATGACTTAGTATTCCCTACCTCTTGATCTAGTTTTGAATTTTCTAACTTAACATCTCAACCAGTAAAAAGACAAGGTATCATTGTCCCCATTCCCAAATCTTCATGAATTAAAATTGGTTGAAAGTTCAAATAATGGAAAAAAGAAAATGAGTGGTGTTGATGGTGGTGGTAGTAGTAGTTTGCTTCTTCCTATGGCCTTTGAGTACAGTCACTTCTTATTAGCATAGGGCAATAAGAATTTTCCTGATGGTTGCCCTATCTATGGACACAAAACTTTTAGGAATAGGAATTGTCTTAGAAATGCAAGGTTAATAATGAACAAAAGACCACTGGGACTTTAAAAAAAAAAAAAGGAAAAGCAGAGTATTCATACACATTCACCCACAACTATACATTTTTTTCCCAATCTAATACAAATGGTTTACTAATGAAAGTCAAATAAATAGTAAAGAACACATGTATACAGAGGATGTAGTGTTTTGTAAGGAGTTTTTCTATTTCAGCAATCTCAAAGAGTACCACTGTTAATTGATAGCAACTCAGAATAATAAATCACAGTTTTTCTTGTTGGGACTATTTTCCCCCTACAGGTAATTGTCTCAGTGGGGAAGAGGGGGAACACAGCTCAGAGTTTAATAAGCAAAGAGAAAGGAGCTGGGATACCTGTCTTTTTATAGAAATGTTTCAGTTAAGTACAAAGTATGGGAAACACATCCTTTATAAAATATACTTTTAAAAGCTACCTTTAGAAGGAGAATTTTTGAAAGGGAGAGGTAGAATGGGGTACATTATCTCACATAAAAGAGGCAGGAAAGAGCTTTTATAGTGGATGGGAAGAAGAGGGATGTAAAAAGGAATGAGTGAATCTTGCTCTCATTAGAATTGGCTTAAAGAGGGAATAACACACACACTCAATTGGGTATAGAAATCTATCTTATCCTACAGCAAAGTGAGAGGAGATAAGACAAAATGGGGATGGAGGAGAGTAATAGAAAGGAAGATGGATTGGAGGAGGGGGTAATCAGAAGCAAAATACTTTTGAGGAGGGACAGAGTGAAGAGAGAGAGAGAGAATAGAATAAATGGAGGAGGAATAGGATGGAGAGAAATGCAATTAGCAATAGTAACTATGAAAAACATTTTGAAGCAAGTTTCTCTGATAAAGGCTTCATTTTTCAAACATACAGAGAACTGGGTCAAATATATAAAAATAAAGGACATTTCCTAATTGATAAATGATCAAAAATATTATCAGTTTTAGATGAAGTAATCAAAGCTATCTATAGCCATATAAACATACTTTGACTCACTATTGATTGGAGAAATGCAACTTTCTGTAGTATTACCTTATATCTATTAGACTGACAAGTAGGACAGAATAGGTATATGACAAATGTTGGAGGGGATATGGGAAAATGAGATATTAATGCACTGTTAGTGGAGTTGTGAACTGATTCAACCTTTCTGTGGAACAATTTGGAACTTTGCCCAAAGGGCTGTGAAACCATACATACTCTTTGACCTAGCAATGCCACTGCTGAGTCTGTATCCCCAAAGAAATAAAAAAACAAACCAAATGTGAAAGAATATTTGTAGCAATGCTTTCCTGGAGGTAAGAATTGGAAAGTGAGGGGAAGCCCATCAATTAGGGAATGGCTGAATAAGTTGTGGTGTGTGACTATGATGAAATTCTATTGTACTATAGGAAATGATATGTAGTATGCTCTCAGAAAAACTTGGAAAGAATTGCATGGGCTGATGCAAAGTGAAATGTATGGTGCACAAAGTACTAGTAATATTTTAAGATGATCACCTATAAATGATTTAACTATTCTCAACAATACAATGATCCAAGACAACTCTAAGGGACTTTATGATGAAAAACACTATCCACCCCAGAGAAAGAACTGATGGTATCTGAATACAGATTGAAGCATACTTTTTTTAAAAAACTTTCTTTTCTTGAGTTTTTTTTGTCTGTTTTCTTTTACAACAAGACTATTATGGATGTTTTTCATCACTACACATGTATAACTTATATTGAATTGCTTCCCTTCTCAATGGAAGGAAGGGAGAGAATCTGGAACTCAAAGTTTTAAAAACAAATGTTAAAAATTGTTTTTATATGCAACTGGGGAAAATAAAATACTAAATAAAAGCTTAAAAAATGATAAGCAATTAGATCTCTGAAAAACCTGAAAAGACTTACATGAACTGATGCAAAATGAAGTGAACAGAACCAGGAGAACACTGTGTACAGTAACAACAATATTGTACAATGATCAACTATAGCTGACAGCTTTTCTCAGCAATCCAAGACAATTCCATGGGACTTATGATAGAAAATTCTATTCACATTTCCAGAAAGAACTGAAGGGGTGTGAATGCAGATCAAAGAATACTACTTTTACTTTTTTTAAATTTTTTTTTCCTTTTGTTCTGTTTCTTTTTTTTTTAATTGAACACCCTCTCCCAGTGCAGAGAGGCAATTGTTCTTTATTTATTTATTCATTCATCCATTTATATATTTATCTATCTACTTATTTATTTTTAGATTAAGACATTCATTTCCACAAAATTTTGAGTTCCATTTTTTCTCCCCATCTCTCCCCTCCCCCACCTCATAACACCTTGTATTCTGGTTACCCCTTCTCTCAATGTGCCCTGCCTTCTATCACATCCTACCCTTTCCTTATCCCCATCTTCTCTCTTTTCTCCTAGGACAAGATAGATTTCTATGCCCCATTACCTGTATTTCTTATTTCCCAGTTATGTGCAAAAACAATTCTCAACATTTGTTTGTAATACTTTGAATTCCAACTTCTCTCCCTTCCTCTCTTCCCACCTATCCCCACTGAGAAGGTAAGCAATTCGATACAGGCTATATATGTGTCATTTTGCAAAAGACTTCCATAATAGTCATGTTATGTAAGACTAGATATATTTCCCTCCATCCTACCCCATCCCCACTTTTATTCTATTCTCTCATTTGACCTTGTCCCTTCCCAAAAGTGTTTATTCTAGTTACTCCCTTTTCCCATTTGCCCTCCCTTCTATCATCCCCCTTACCTTACTTGTCCCCTTCTCCCCTACTTTCTTGTAGTGTAAGATAGATTTTCATACCAGATTGAGTGAGCATGTTATTCCCTCTTTAAGCCATATGTGAAGAGAGTAAGCTTCACTTTTCCCTTCTCACCTCCTCCCTTTTCTCCTCCATTGAAAAAGATTTTTCTTATCTCTTTTATGAGTGATAATTTGCTCCATTCCATTTCTCCCTTTCTCCTCCCAATATATTCCTCTTAATTTTATTTTTTATAGATATCATCTCTTCTGACTCAACTCAACATGTGCTCTCAGTCTGTGTGTGTGTGTGTGTGTGTGTGTGTGTGTGTGTATAATCCCTCCACCTACCCAAATACTAAGAAAAGTCTCAAGAGTTACAAATATTATCTTTCCATGTAGGAATATAAACAGTTCAGCTTCAGGAAATCCTTTATGATTTCTCTTTCTTGTTTACTTTTTCATGCTTCTCTTGATTCTTGTGTTTGAAAGTCAAATTTTCTATTCAGCTCTGGTTTTTTCATCAAGAATGCTTGAAAGTCCTCTGTATCATTGAATGACCATTTTTTCCCTTGTAGTATTATACTCAGTTTTGCTGGGTAGGTGATTCTTGTTTTTAATCTCAGTTCCTTTGACTTCTAGAATATCTTATTCCAAGTCCTTCAATGCCTTAACGTAGAAGATGCCAGATCCTGTGTTATCCTGATTGTACTTCCACAATACTCAAATTTTTTCTTTCTAGCTACTTGAAATATTTTCTCCTTGACCTGGGAACTCTGAAATTTGCCATAATATTCCTAGGAGTTTCTCTTCGTGGGTCTCTTTCAAGAGGTAATCGGTGGATTCTTTCAAAATTTATTTTGCCCTCTGGTTCTAGAATATCAGGGCAGTTTTCCTTGATAATTTCATGAAAGATAATGTTTAGGCTCTTTTTTTTGATCATGGCTTTCAGGTAGTTCCATAATTTTCAAATTGTCTCTCCTGGATCTATTTTCCAGGTCAGTTGTTTTTCCAATGAGATATTTCACATTATCTTCTATTTTTCATTGTTTTGTAATTTCTTGGTTTATCATAAAGTTATTAGCTTCCCTGAACTTCACTCTCATTTTTAAAAAACTATTTTCTTCAGTGAGCTTTTGAACCTTCTTTTCCATTTGACTAATTCTGTTTTTTAAAGCCTTCTTCTCCTCATTGGCTTTTTGGACCTCTTTTGCCAATTGAGTTAGCCTATTTTTCAAGGTATTATTTTCTTCAGCATTTTTTGGGGTCTCCTTTAGCAAGCTGTTGACTTGCTTTTCAAGCTCTTCCGTGGCTTGAGCCCACTGCATATTCATTTTGGAGGTACTGAATGCAGAAGCCTTAACTTCCTCTGGCAGTATGCCTTGTTCTTTCTCATCTGAAAGGATGGAAGGAAATATCTGTTCACATGGTCTTATTTTTTTCCCCCTTTTGGGGGTATTTTTCCAGACAGTTACTTGACTTCTGACTCCTTTGTCAAGAGGAGGGTCTTAGTGCTCCTCCTCACCCCAGGATTGTGCTCAGGGTTGAGATTCAGATCAGTTGCTCAATTCCCCCAGGGGCTTTAGACTGAGTGCTTCTCAGATGGACACTGCAGATGGCACCACCACTGTCACCACCACTGCCTGGACCCAGTGGTGGGGGGACCCTGCTTGCCCAGTTGGGAAAGCCCTCTCACTGACTTTTGAAGCTTTCTTTGGCACTTGTGGGTTGAGGGATCTGAGCCCCTCCCTGCTGTAAATTCTGCCCTGGAGGCCTGTTCTGGTTCTGTTCTTCCTAGTGCCACTCAGCCAGGGCTGGGTTCCACTCTGCTCAGTATCCCATTTTCCTGTCAGCCTTCCAGGTTACCTTTGGCTAGAAATCTCTTTCACTCTGTTGTTCTGTGGCTTCTGCTGCTCTAGAATTTGTTGAGAGTCATTTTTTACAGGTATTTTATGAGCTGTGGGGGAAGAGCTACAGTATGTGCATCTTTCTACTCTGCCATCTTGACTCTGCCCCCTTTTATTCTGCTTCTTTCACAGAATGACTAATATGGAAATATGTTTTATGTGATTATACATATATAATCCATCCTTACCATCTTAGGCAGTGGGAAGGGAAGGAGAGGGAGAAAGTTTGGAACTCAATTTTTTTGTATAAAAAATTTTTAATAAAAATTTTATAAAAAATGAATGTTAAAAACTGTCTTTACATGTAATTAGGAAAATAAAATATTATTAAAAATAAAAATATTAATTTTTTTTAATTTAGAAAGGGACAGTTTTTTTCCCTTTACCTATAGCTGTTTATATGACTTCTAGAATACTTAATCAATTATAGTTTTGGAGGTTTCTATGTAATATTCTGTTCTCTCCCCCTAAGTCTAGAATATGAAAGAAATTAGTAATTTTGGAGAAATTGGAAGGATTCATAGTTTTAAGCTGGAAGAAAACAGATAGACTGGGATAAGTGGAGGGGAAAATGTATTATTGACCAAGAATTTTTTCATCCTGTATAGTAGGCCATAGACCAGGGAAACAAACCCTGGCCTTTTCTTAGATAGTTGATCATTTCTAACATTGTTCTCTTAAAAAAAAACAACAAACAACTGCATGCCTTCAATCATCAACAGTGATGAAAAACACCATCTGTGCCCACAAGTCCTTTAATTTCCTGTTCAGGACTTCTTAATCCCTAGAGTGTTTTCTTAGGTTTCTCCTGCATATCACAGTTACTGTCATAACCCCTGAGGAACTAGTGCTTTAGGTTTCAAAGTACACAGAGGGTGAGCCAGGATCTTTTTCAGTTTGTAAACGTCTTTTGCGAAGTATTGTCTGGTAAGTCAGATATATAAAGTTGTAAAAGGAAAACTGGACTTGTAACTCAGTGGAGGCTTTAGGGTCATTGAAAGCAAGGTACTAAGTAGAGCTTTTGTGTCTGGGTCAACCATCAGAAGAGGATCCTGAACTTACAGTGTGGGCTTGGTTGCTTACTAGTGCTAGGTGACTCCAGAGTACACAGAGCACTGGACTTGGAGTCAGGAAGACCCTGAGTTCAAATTTGACTTCAGACATTCACTAGCTGTGTGACCCTGGATAAGTCAGTTTAACATCTTTCAGTCTCATTTTCCTCATCTATAATATTGTAGTATCTACCTTGCAGGGATTTTGTGAGGTTCAAAAGAAATGACATTGTAAAGCTCTTTGCAAACCTTAAAGCACTGTGTAAATTCTAGCTATTACTGTTATTACTGCATAGTTATAATTGTTACCATTAGACGAACTGAGGTCTATGCCAGCCTTTAGCTGTGTTTTCTCAGGCACTGCATGGAAGAATTTCTGTGCCTGTTGGGCTAGTGGCCAGAGTAACCACATGAATCAACTATGTCCATTTAATTTCATTCAAACAAAAATAATTAAGTGCTTGATATCTGCCTAATTGAACTATGAGGATATAAAAAGTCTATGAGGCTCTGCACTCACATTAGGAACTAGCAGTTAGAGTTATCCCAAGGTGGAATGAAGATCTCTAAACAATGGCTGGTTACTTGTAAGTTACCATAAAAAAGATCCTTTGTCCGGAATGATTTCTTTTAAATCTGGATTTCTACAATTCTATGAAGTTCCTTCCTATCTCCTTTGAAAGATGGGACATAAACAACTGAAATGAAAGGAAAATAAAACAAGATGGTGTAGAAATAAGTGTTAAATTGAATACAATCAAGTATCAAGATGCTATAGGTATCGGAAGAGAGAGAGCTTTGTTGTTTAGAAACATTTATAGGCTTTATTTGAGGGTAGAATTTCAGTTGGCTTGAGAATGATAATGATAATGGTGATGATGATAGCAGTTCCTCATATTTCTATAGTACTCAGGTCAGGAATTGATCAGGAAGAGAGCAGGCAGAATTGCTTTTGGGAACCTGCAAAGTTCCTTTAATGACTTCCAAACTTCTTGAAATGAAATTCCATCCTTTTAATTACAATATTCTTCTTCTGGTGTTATATAGCTGCAAATGATAAAACATGACAACCTCTGAAGAACCAAAATAGACAATTACCCAAAGGAGAATGGAAAAGTACCTGGTAGATTTGAACAAGCAGAAATGCAACAACTAAGTAAAAAGGAGAAACAGAGTAAAATATCTCATCAAAGAAATGATGTGGGGGAAAAAAAGATGGGCTAGTCAGCCCTTGGGCTCCACTGGTATTTTTACAAGGTCAAAAAAAAAAAAAAGCAAGGAAGATCTTCCTTGCAGGTTGGGTTGATTGCCTGTGATGAATTCATAGGAGATTATGGATAAGAGTAATATAGATGGCTTGCAATCTACATTATTGATGGGAAAAGCTATATAAGGGATATCAGAGGTCTGTTTGAATATATGAGTATTTAAGGTTTATAAAAGTGCTTTCCTCACAACAACCCTCTGAGTTAGCTAATACAGATATTCTCCCCACTTTACAGATTAGGAAAAATGAGACTTTTAAAGAGAGGAAGTATCTTTCCCATGGTCTTATACCTGGTAATTATTAGAGCTGGAATTTGATACAGGCAGATAACAGGAGAGAGCATTGCCTCTTTACAGGTGAATGCTAGGCTCCTTTGCAAGGCAACTAGACAAGTCTTTTGGATGGGGCTCAAACTGAAAAGAGGGTGACCAATCTCAAAAGAACTCAGCCCTTTGCACTACATAAATTTCTGATCCCAGGGTAACATAAACTAGGATTCCCTTTTCACTTTGATATTTTGGTAGAGCTACGATTTCTTTTTGTATTCTTCCCATAGACACAGGTCATAACCTCTCCATGCCTTCCCTACCTAGTCTTATCTGTATCTTCCATAAAGTATTTACTTATTTTGCTAGAGATTTTCCTCTGGATTTTTTAATATCTTGAGAATACTAATATAGCAATTGGGGTGTTTACTCCTCTGTTGTTTTTTCTTGTTGGTGTATTTCTACTCTGTTTATTTCTATGTAACTGATAAGATGCATTTGTCTGTTTATGCCCAATATGCCTTTTTCCATTGTATTATTTATTTTAATTTTTATGAGCTCATAGAGTTCCATGATTCATGGGTGATATTTCCATTTCAATGATGATGGAGCTAGTTGCATTGTTTCTATGTGGTAATTACAATAATTATAAAGAGTAGGATTTACGTATTATTATTAATATTTATATATCAAAAAAGTCTGAGTAGTCAGTGCCTCCAGCGTATATAACTAAATAAAAGCAACCATTGAAAGTCTCCTAGGAATTTAAACCATCCCTACAACTTAAATTAAAGAAAGGTAGAAATTTCTAAGTTTTACCTTTGCCTATTTTGAGTTCACAGGTTTGCCTTTGGATTAACAAGATCATAGATACAATGTATTATTATTCATTCAATAATAAGTAGAATTGGCTATTACCTATAAGGTATAATTTTAAGGTTTCCAGGAAGGTTCTTTTCCCCACAAATCTCTCCCACGAATGTGTTCCCTGACTGAAATTTTGCCATTAGAGGTATGTTCCTTTGTGTTTAGCATTACTTCCTCCAGGCTTATTTTTAAGTTAAATAAACATTATTAAATACCTCCTTTCTGCATAGCTTATGGGACTGAGAGAAAGAAAGGGCCTTAAAAGATGGTCTCATCCAACATCCTTATTTAACAGATGAGACAAGGGCACAAGGGTGGGAGGAACAGAGCTGGCATTTTCAGCCAGGTCCCTTGATTAAAAAAGCGGTGTTCTTAATACCTCTAAGGTAAGACATGCCCCCTGCTTTCAAGGAGCTTACAATGTAGTTGGACAAAAAGACGCAAAGGCAACTATGCTATACAACATTACGTGATCAGTCTATTAGAAAGTTGCAAAGAACGATGCTATGAGAACGAAGATTCCTTGAAGTGAGTGATGTTCAAACTGCTCTTTAAAGTTTGGATAAGCATTCAACTGGCAAAAAAGGAAAGAAAGCATTTCAGCTGTAAGAAAGGTGTGATTAAAGATGCAAGGGTTTTAAAATATAAATGGTTCTGGAGGTGGTGAGTGAAAGGAACTAGCAATGGCAGCCACCCCCAGTTCTCTTGGATCTAATTTTTTTTCACTTTTCTCCCTTTGATCTAGCCTCAAAAACTTAATAGCTGTGTGACCCTGGGCAAGTTCCTTAACCTTTCTGTGTGCCTCAATTTCTTCCACTGCACAATGAGGATAATAATAGCACCTATCTCTCTCAGAGTTGCTATGAGACCAAATGAGAAAATATTTGCTAAATGTTTATCACCATGCCTGGCACATAGCAGGTGCTATATAAATGCTGGTTATTATTCATATTTTAAAAACGATTACTATCATCCGATGTAGCTCCCCTGGCTCTGTCCAAGGAAATAAGGAAGTTGCTAATCCTGGTTTCTAGTTAGGTGTTCAGGCCACCTAACCATTCTGGCCTCAATTTAGACAAGTCTCTCATTCCATTCCCTTAGTTCATGAAAGATAAAGCTGATTTTCCCCCTCCAAGGAATAGTCAGATGCATTTGTTTTGCATTTACTGTATTCCAGGCAATGTGTTAAGTCCTGGGAACACAAATCGAGAAGTAAGAATGACTATTCCTGCCCTCTAACAGGGAGACAATATGCTCATCAACAGGTATGTATAAAAAACATATAAAACACAATCCTGGTAGCCATTGTTGAGGGGGAAGGCATTAGCCGTTGGGGCCTCAAACAAAAGATGGTGAGTGAGCAGAGTCTTGGAGAGAGTACAAGAAGCGAGGAGAAAGAGATTTCCAGGCATGGATGCCAGGTGAGAAGCAGCAAGAAAACCAATCGGGCATTACTCCCAAGTATATAGTGGGGGACCAATGAGAAGATTATTTCAACAACCAGCTATGAGATGGTGAAGGCATAAAACAAAGTGGCAGTTGTGTAAGTCACAATAGTGGGATGTGTTCCGCATATGTTGTAAGGTGGAAATGACAAAACTTGGCAGACTGGCTATGTGAGGTGTGATCAAAGACCACACCAAGGTTTCAAGCATGGCTAACTGTAGGGATGATGGTCCCCTCAGTGGAAAAGCCTGGAGGAAGAAAGAGTTTTAAGGGAAATATCAAGACTTCTGTCTTGGATATGATGAGTTTGAGGAGCTTACAGAATATCCAGTTTGAGATGTCCTCAAGGCAGTTGGTGACATAAGATAGGAGCACAAAAGGGAACTTAATGCTAGATCTACAGATCTGGAAAACACCTGCATAGGGATGACTGAACCTAGCATTAGTGGACATGGTCAGGCCTGCACTTAGCATAATTATTTTGGCAGCCAAGAGGAAGATGGATTGAATCTGCATTGGCAAGGGGAATTTCCACATCAGAGATCTCCCAGCCAGAAATTGTTGGTCTAGGAAAAAAAAGTTTATAGTAGAAAAGTAATTCATGTATGCAGTAATGATAGATGATAATTCCCACCATTAGGCAGAGAACCTGCCTTTCCTTCAAGGAATAACACGTTAAATTCTGAGTGCTTTAGTGTGGATAAGTTTATCGGTCCTTCTTTTTCTGGTAGACCAGGACTTGCAGGAGTACACTGGATATCTAGGGGGATGTATATGGAGAAAGAAGGGAGAAAGAAGCGGGGAAAAAAGGGAGAGGTCATGAACAAATGGAAGGGAGGTAGCATAAAAAGCAATCATTTTCCTACTTCATAGTGAAAGTAAACTCTGCACTCCACTACCTGAAAGGTGCTAATAGCCAAACCCCTGTGCTTTGGTTAGTTAAATAAAGCTGTAAAGGAATCATCTTCCCATTCCAAGAATGCAGAACCCAGAAAGTGATTCCTATAGTGTAGAGAAAAGGCAGCAGAAGGGAAGTCAGCTTTGGTAAAACCAACTGTCTCAGTTCCCTCCTTCCACCACCCCCCTCTCTGAGAACCTGGAATAGTATATTCCAGAGGACATGCACAGCTGCACGTTTCACCAGTCTAACAAATTGAGGGCATTAAAGAGACTGATCTGGCCCTATTTTGGAACCTTAATGACAGTGGACTCAAAGTCAGTTATGTAAGATATTATGAAACTCAGAGATGCTTCTTAGACTTGAAACAGCCTATATAGCCTGACCTGGCAAAAAATAGCCACACATACAAAGTGCTGAATGCAATGCCAATTTGATCATCAAGCAATTTGTTTCTGGGAAAACATGTTCAGACATCACTCAGCAGGAGGCTGTGGATGCAGCCCCAGATGGATTAGAGGAAAACATCAGTATTGTGTATACCAGGGTACTTTAAAAGGGTGTTCCACGGAAATCTTCTTAGGATATGGGGACATTATTTCACAATTAGATGAGTTTTTCCTGAAATTAGAGATTATTCCTCTCTTCCTCCCTATGTTTTAGGTTTATCTGAAAATAGAATTTCTGGCTCTAATTCCTTTGCCTTCTTCAAATTACACTCTCATCCTTGTTCTGTCATGATGCATTCGTTCAGCGGTACAAAGACCTTCCATAAAGCAAACAGTATAAGTGTTGCCACCTAAGAAACAGAAAAGGGAAATTCAGAGAACTTTAAAATTGTTTTGTAACTGAAACATCTGCCTCATATGCATATATGTTCACAAATGTACACACATACACAGATACGAATTAAGTTTATCACTTGATCAATGACCCATTAATTTATTATTATACAAATATATTATTATCAGTTTATTATTACGTGAACATTATAGCATATATTTATATATTATATGAATATTATGTATTCATGTATTGTATATTCATATATTACCTATTCACTAAGACACAACATGACATAGTACATAGGGCCCTGTGTTTAGAGTTGGGACAATCTGAGTTCTGATTCTGCCTCTGACACAGTTACTAACTGCAATTTTGGAAAAGTCATTATTACCTTTTTGTGTCCGAGATAACTCCCTAGGGATTCTCTACTAAATCAACAATTTATGTTGGAATAAAAAATCTATGTGGAAACTATTTCTATACCAGAAGCTCCCCATACTGACAGAATCACAGGTGCTTTTCATAATTTTATCCTTTTTCTTTTATCCTATCTCTAACATTTTTTTCTGTTCCCTCTATTCCTACCCCCACCCCCAAAAAGTTGCTGGAGAGATAGTAATTTGAGGAACCTTTCTCTCTCTCTCTCTCTCTCTCTCTCTCTCTCTCTCTCTCTCTCTCTCTCTCTCTCTCTCTCTCTCTCTCTCTCTCCCCCTATCTATCTATCTATCTAGATAGCCATCTGTATTTATATATAACACACATATAAAATAATTTGTATTCACTACCTTCATAGTCGTGTCTAACTCTTTTGTGATGCTCTTTGGGGTTTTTTGAGCAAGGCTACTGTAGTAGTTTTCCACTTCCTTCTCATTTGACAGATGAGAAAAGAGAGGCAAATTTGTGACTTGCCCAGGGTCACACAGTTAGTAAGTGTCTTAAGCCTGGATTTTAACCAGGAAGATGAGTCTTCCAGACTCCAGGTGCAGCCCTCTGTCCACTGTGCCACTGACCAGCTACCCATTCCTCAAACTTACAACTTGGCTTTTGACTCCATCACTTGATTGAAGCTGTTTTCTCAAAAGTTGCCAGTGGCCTCTTAATTGCTAAATCTGATAGGCTTTTTTCTTCTTCTGTATCCTGAGACTATGCTTTAACTTTCAGCACTCCTTAGCACCCTCTTTCTGTCTACTTTCCCCTTTCTTGGTTTCATGCTGCAACACCCTCCCTGTTCCCTTACCTGTCTGACAGCTTCTCGTTAGTTTCCTTTGTTGGTTCATCATTCATTTCCTGCCCCTTAAGCAAAGGTGTCACCCCAAACTGGCCTAGGCCTTCTTTTCTCTCTGCTGCTCCCTCCTTTGGTGATCTCATCTGCTACCATGGGTTAAATTCTCTCAACACAGGTGACTCACAACTTTTAGTCTCTGCTCTAATCATTTTTTATCTTGATTCGTGTTCCATGTATCTACTCGCTTATTCATTATCTCACACTAGGATGTCATGCCAGCACCTCAATTACAGCATGTCCCAAAGGGAATTAATTCTCTTTTCCCTTAAACCTCTCCTTTGTCTTAATTTTTCTATTTCCATTAAGGGCACCACCATCCTCCCAGTTTCCAAAGTTCATTAACTAAGATTCATCCTTCACTATTCCTTCTTCCTCCCTCCCCCAAAGCTTATCATTTGCCAAATCCAACAGCTGACTGACCTGACCAGGTCAGAGAATGTGCCTGGGAAAAGGACACCAAGGCCTTTCAGGGCTAGAGGTATGTTTTACCTTGGCTGCCCATGTTCCACAAGTGTGGGTTCTCTACTGACTTAGTCTATGTGGGCTTACTCTTCCCACTGATGCTCTGTATGGTTGTGGGAAAGTATACACCTGGTTTAATGTTTTATTCTTAATGTTTTTATGCTACTGTCTGAATAAATGCCTTGCTTTGAGTTACTAGTTTCCTTTGGCTGACTATTAAAGGCCAACATGCCAGAGGGACTTGTGAGCTATAGTTTTATAAGTGCAGAGCTCTGGAGAACTATGAACCCAACATAGTTGCCCTCCAGGGGACCCAGCCTGTAAGGGTGAGTTGAAAGGTCAGGTTCAAAGGGGCTTCACTTACATATCTGTTTGGGATCTGGCTATATGATCTCATAGGTATAGAATCCTAAGATTGTAGATTCAGAGCTGGAACCTCAGAAGTCATGTAGGTCAACCCTTTTATTTTACTGAAAAAGAGAAAAGAAACTGAGGCACATAAAAGGTTAAGTGACTTGACCATGCAGTTAACTCTTTGCATTGAAAGAGATTGATTTCTCAGTGTCTGTGACTTTTGCCCAAGTTTCCTCATCCATTTTCCATTCTGCTCATACACATGAGATTCTTTGATCCTAAACCATCAATACTACCTTATATACCACTTCTTCTATATAAGTTGTAATTGATAACATATAGTAATAATAATAATTACTAGCATTTTTGTAACACTTTAAGATGTGCAGGCTTTACAAATGTATCATTTTATCCAATCACAACATCTCTGGGAGGTAGGTGCTATTATTATGCCCATTTTGAAGATGAGGAAACTGAGGAAGGCAGAGGTTAAGTGACTTGCCCAGGGTCACACAGTAAATGCCTAAGGTTGGATCTGAACTCAAGTCTTCCTGAATCTAGGTCCAGTGCTCTATCCATGGTGCTGTCTAACTTCTACAGTCTACTTACACCCATCATGCATCTTTCTATTGCTCTGTAGGTTATTTTTTATTTTAATTCTTCTCAGATCATGGTATTTCATGATTTGCAGCATGTTGCATTATCAGAATATTAGTGTTAAAGAGGAAGGCGTCTATTGCAATGGGATTTTTGGTAACTTCTAAAGCACTGTACAATTTCCCAAGTATGACTTGATCTAACCTCCTAGGCAATTCTGTACCCAGTTTATTATTCACTAAGCAATATGTATCCAAAATATGCATATTGATGGATTATTTCAGTGGATTTCCAAGTTTCATAATATAAGGTCATAAATGCATGTTCTTAAACCACTTTAATTTTTCATTGTGGATAACTAGACCAATTTCCTTCACATTGCTAATAAAAAGATTCTTGGTGCTTTATTAAGTCATAGAGACCAAGGGATTAAATTGACTGGAAGGCTGGTGTGAGCGAGGAAGGGTTTGGACAATAATAGTAACAGGATTAGGTCCAAAGATATAAAGTCTTGTAATGTATCTGATGGCTTAAGGTAAGATAACTATTCTACACTTGCTTGGATGGGCATGTAGCAACATTCTAGAGACTGATGACTCATCATTTGGGATGAAGACAGTTTTATCTCGCAAATAGATGCCTGCACAGAAGCAGTTCAGGAGAAAGGAGTCTTTCATAAAAATTGTACCAAAGAAGGATCATCACTACTGCTAAGAGATAAAGGGACATTGGGTTCCAAAGGAAGACTGGGGAGTGGAACTGAAGTATACTGCTACTTGGCATATGGTTTGTAATTAGCCCATGAGTGATAGGGTCAAGGCCCAGGATAAGGTATAGTAAGGAATTGTATCAGAGAACCTATAGCAGAGACTACAGAGAGAGTAACAAGGAGGCTAAAATGGAGGAAAAATAACAGGTTTTGGTATTGGTAGGGAGAGAAGTATTGGTATAATGCTCTGGTATACCATGGAAATCTTTGGCCAAAGGAGATACTTTGCTAATGAAGAAAGCTCCACCTTTGGCATATAGAAGATGCACAAATAAAAAGAGGCATGACTGTGATGGGAAATGGATGATGTAGCCCCAATAAACAATTTTTAGAACTATAGCATGGGGTAGTCAAGTTATTTATAAGGAGGTCTAAAATTATAATAGTGAGTGATGGTGATAAAAGGTTATATGTGAAAGGTTACAAGTCAAAAAGTTTGAAAATGACTGTTAGGTTGAATCAAACTGTTAAGCCACAGTGTTTTCTTAAACCAAATCTCACCATGGGGGAACCTCAAAGATCATCTAGTCCAAATTCCCTCAATATCCTCTGACAAGTGGCCACTCAGCTGTTATTTGAAGACCACTGGTGATGGAACATTTACTCCCACCAGCAGCATCACATCACATTCCACTTTTGTACTGCTCTAATTGTCAGGAAGTTTTCTCTTATATCAAACTCATATTTTCTTCTCTGCAACATCTACCCATTCCTACTTCTGCTTTCTATGGCAGTCTTATGTACACAGTGCTTGGAACATAGTAAGTGCCTAATAAATGCTTTTTAAAAATTAATTTCTAGGTCATTGGTTCACTCATTGACAACCCTTCAAATAAACACTTGAGGAGAGTGATCATGTCTCACCTTCTCTTCTCCAGTCATTCTTAGTTCCTTTAATTGGTCCTCAGTGGCATAAACTTTTTTTCTGCTGAACTCTTATACCTAGGGGAATAAGCCCCATGTAGCCCTCTCCTGCAGATTTGAGCTTAGCAATATGAGAACCACTGACCTAGGATCTGCTCTTTGGGAATCCACCTCATGTTTGCCTTCACATTGAAGAGTTCCTTGGGTTATCAAAGTGAAAGAATGCAGGAGGTGGATGGGGAGGGTAACATGAAAGGTTATCAAATGCTTTGAGATTCTCTTCAATCTTTCTCTTTTCCCCTCCTTACAATGGAGAGGTGATTTAGGTGCTTCTTGCCCTTTTCTTATGGTGTAGCCTCAACAGACTAAGAAGAAGAGTATCTATGTAATCCACCAAAGTTATGCCAGTAAATGGCATTGGAGGAAGAAATAGAACCCTGGTCTCTTGATATTTAGTCTAGGGATCTAGGTAGTTTTACCATGAAATTTACTTTGCTTTTGAGAGGGTCTATTTGAAGACTATATTTAATGCCCCTGACTAGACTATAGAGGACAGAAGGCATATACCTTGGCATATAGAAGATGCAAAAATAAAAAGAGGCATGACTGCGATGGGAAATAGATGATGCAGTTCCAAACTGCGATGTCATGGTGATATGGAAGTGAACTCTTGGGAGAAAGTGATCATGCTAAATTGGAGGTTGTGGTAGCCATGGTGGGTGATACCCAATATTAACCCTGGACTTTGGAAGAGTGGAATTCAAAACATGAGGGTTAGTTCTGATAAGATGGAATTGGTTTAAATAAATTTGATTTAAGTTACTGAAGATAATTTACTTTTATACCACTTTCTTGAATGATATGTATTTTTTCTATATAAAATCACCAATCCTGTTGTTTCATTGACAATGAAGGTCATAACCTTTTCTGCAACTTATTATCTTAGAGGTTAAGTAACTTGTCCAGAATTACACAGCCATTTTGCGTCAGAGAAAGAATTGGAACCCAAGTCTCCCTGACCCCAAGTCTAGTCCTACATGAACCCTATTCCTGTGCCATGATGCCTTTTGTATAATCTAACACATATTATTCACATCTTGGGAAAAGTAGCTCTGAACAAAAGCTCCCCTCTGGTGCCTTACTTTGGAAGAAAAGGAAACTAGAAACTGTGCCAAAAACCCTGGCAATTTGTACCAAGCTGGTCAGACTTTGATTACAAACTGTGTCTGCTGCCAGGAACAGTTCAGCAAAGCACAAAGAGACTCACTCCCAGGAAGTTGGCCACTAAGTGGTTAATTATTTTGGCCATGGTGACCAGTGAAGCAGATAAAAATACAAAATGATTTGTAATGCATTGCTGCTCTTTCCCCTGGAAAGGGAGCCTAGGAATCATACAGTTATTAAACTGTTTACATTCATTTAGCTCTTGGTTCGCTTAAGAAATGATCTTTGTCCAATGATAAGCAAACTGACATACCACTAGAGGAAAACATTTGTAGCACAAATGAAACCAGATGACATAAAGAAGTTGCAGATGAATTAAAAGACGGTCCACAGGTTCTCATCAAGGCAAAACCAACTGACAAAGTTGGTTTTATTGTGTCCTCCAAGGCAATCAGAAGCAAACTTTCAGGACAATTTGTTATCTCTTTGTAGCAATAACTATGAATATAAGCAAACATATTACCAAGAAGACGATTGTAGCAGATGCTTCAAAATCTGTTGCCAAGGAAAAAGACAAATTCATGAATTTTTGACAAGATCTTTCAGTTGAGTCAACAAGTACCTTGATTCTAAGCAACTGCAGAGCAAACCTAGATCTTAGTAGTGTAGGAAAGGAGTATTGAATTTGCAATTAGAGGATTTTGTTTGAACACTGACTCTGCACTTACCACTTACATGACTGAGCAAGCTACTTCAGCACTTTCATTCTCAGTCATCTTGACAATAAAATAAGGGGCTTAGATTAGATGATCTTTGAGGTCCCTTTCAGTTCTGAGTCTAAGATTCTATGAACCTCTTCCATGACTTAAGACTAAAAAGGGAGACAGCCCTTAAAAGAATAGGCAGATCCCCCAAATAAAATTCTAACCAAACAGTCACAAATAATCCCAATTCAATTGAATATTCATTAGGCATGTGGTGGAGTGGGGGGGAGTTGGCCAATGAGGTCCCAGTCCTGAGGTCATGCTTAGATTTGCCCTTCCTGAGGGGTTGCAAAGTACATGCATAGATAGTCCCTGCTTGTTTCCAACCCAACATGTGGAACTTTGGGGAACCAGTTTCCAATCATGACTAACTGTGGTGGGGTAGAACTATGTTATGATAGGACCATTAGGTACCAGGGTTCTCCCTCTGTCTTCAACATGGAGTTAGGCTATTCTTTCTCTTAAAAGCAACAAAACTGTCCCTGGACTTGATTGGCCCAGTGGTCTGTTGGTCAACTAAAATCATTGAAAGCTCACCTGACTGAAGGCAGTATCTTGACACTGCTTATCATAATACCTGGACCTGCTTACTAGATAAGCTTCCATATGGAGGTGGGGGTACGGGGGTGGCAAGGGTCCACTGAAACTAAGTGCTACCACATCCTTTTTGAATCTCTTGCTAAGTAAACCTCTTTTTCTTTGTTTCATGTCATGTCAAACTTAAAACAACAGGTTATAGGTTTAACATGCCTATCCATGACATGTGTGGTGACAAAAAAGCCTTAGATTTATGACTTGAGAGATTCTGAGCCAGAACTGTATTCACATACAAAAGGGATGATAGGCTGATCTCATTCATCTTCTACTTGGCTCCAAAAGGCAAGAACTCTCTTGAACTGCCAAATGAGGGAAAGGAAGCTTGCCCTGTCTCCCACCCAGCCTCCCTGTGTCCTGGGGGAAATAGAAAGACCCCCCCCCCAAAAAAAAACCCAAAAACTAAACTAAGCTTGGTTTATGTCTTCATGAAATATATAATTTAGTAGAGGGGGTGATACACTTGTACAAATACTTATAATTACTGAATGGAATATAAGTATAAACAAAGAGCCACATGACAGATAAGGTAAGAGAAAGTTTCCTACTGAAGGTGTCACAGAGAAAGTGGCATTTGACTGGATCTTGAAGAATAGGCAAAGAACGGTTTGGAGTAAGAGGATCTGAGCTCAAAACCCACTTGTGCCACATACTGCAGCCTACATAACACTGGGCTAGTAGATTAACCTCCTGGGCATCAGTTTCCACATCTGTAAGATGAATAAGTTGGAATAGATGACCTGTGAGTTCCCTTCCAGCATTATAGCTATATTTTTCTAGAACTAAACTTGAGAATTGTAAAAGAGGGTATTCTAAGGACAGGAAATAGTGTGGACAAAAGTCCAGAGTTGGAAAATGATTTTAAAAAGCATTTGGAAATGGCAGGTGGTCCAACTGTCCTGAAGCAGAGAATATCTGGAAGGGATAACATGAAATAAGGCTGGAAATAGCACCAAATTGTGGAAGGCACAATTTTCTACCTTCTAGCCTAGACTGTAAACAAAGAAACTGTAGGTGTGATTGCAAAATCATTGTATGCATGCTTTAAGAAATCATACATGGGAGTCAGAATACCAAAGACAGGCAAAGGTCCCCAGTTTTTTATTAGGAAGAATGGATGTATTCCACATCTTTGACAAAATTCTAAAACAGATTATTAAATGTATAGTTTGTAAGCTTCTTAGAAAACCTTAGTAGTTCAGTGCCAACCTCCCTTTCTAACCTCTTTTTACCATTTTGGTCAGTGATGCATCACTCATGTAAAGAGTAGCAGGAATCATGAAGGTGGTATGGGCTCAAAATTGATGACTTTCTCTTCCTTACAAAACCCTATAAAAATCAAGAGCAGGTGTGACCTGGGACTGTTCTTACTGAGCCACTTACCTTCACTTACCATACAAGTGACTACTGAGAAAGGTTGGTGGGCTCATGAATAGGAGCACTGGTAAGACCATTAGAACCACATGCCTTTCTCCAGAAGTATTGGGAGTTCTCCCTCTGTCACCTGCTTTCACGAATCAGTGAGGTATCCTCATAACCTGTGCATTTGTGTCTGAGTCTCTAGACAGGATCTCAATGTTTCCTAAGATAGCAGGATCCCCTAAAACGGAATCAATTTGTCTAAGGCAGCAGGATAGAATTGTGAAGCAGTTCTGAGTAAATCAGATTAGGAAGGAAGTTGCCCTTCCCTAGACTAGCCTGGTTTCATTCTTGCCTTCAAGGATAGCCCTGAAGTACCTTGTATCTTAGGCATTCCTTTAGGTATATCACCAAGAATAATTTTAAAAACAACCTAAGTACCATTCCAACTATTCCTCCTCAACAATCTCTTGTTCACCTCAATTTGGTTTGTTCATTTTCTCAAAATGGGTTAATCACATATTCACTTCTTGCCTTCTATCATTCCCTTACTTCTACCCAAAATGACCTGATGCCTTTTCTTCCTTGCATGAATTTTTTTGAGTCTCATTTTAAAATGTACATTTTTCTTCTTCCTTCTCTGAATACCTACAAGTCCATCTTTATCCCTCATTTGGCACATATTAGACATACCCTTGTGTTGATCTCTGTCTTTTTACATGTTGATCTTCTCAGATTGTACACTCCTAGAAAGCAAATTCTGCCTTGTATCCTCTATAAGCACCCAAGTACGATGTCTTGCACATAGGAAGCATTCCATCAATGTCTGCGGCCTGATTGATTGGGAAGCAGTAGGTTATAGTAGCAAAATGTATTGGATTTGGAGTAAGAGGACCTGGATTTCAATCCAAACTCTCTTCCTGTGGGAATTTGGGCAAGTCACTTAACCTCTCTGGGACTCGGTTTCCTCTTCTGTAACATGGCAGGATTGCATTGCTAAGGTCCTTTTCCATTCTAAATCTGTGATCCTTGACTTGTAATTTTCCCTTCACCTTGTCTCAGTTTTACTATCTTGAAAAAATTTAAAGAGATTAAGTCTATCTGATATTGACACTAACTTGCTTTGTAATCTTAGGCATTTGCCTTCCTTCCCTCTCTTCTTTTTAACTTTTTACCTGGAAAAAATGCGAAGAATGCCCAGTGAAGAGGCCTTTCAGCTCTTTCAAGGAGAAAGATGAAAAATATGAAATTTCCTCCTATGTTTAGACAACTCTAGCAACAGGATTGGCCCCATATATGTGGTGTGATTAGTGGCCAAAGGGGTCCATGACACACGAAAGGTTGAGAATCTCTGCTTTGTACAATTCCTCAAAACACTTCTTCTCTTTCCTTTAGTGACATTGGTAATTCAAGGTTGGCTCAAGTCAGAGAAACTGGATCAGCTAATTTAGTGGGAGGATAGACAGGATAAGAGGAGAGTGAAAATTTGCTTTTTCTGATTTGAAATAATTCTTCTAGCCCTGGGTTTGCATGATAGCCACCTTCCTCAGTTGTACATGACATTAAACAGAGACAACTCTGGATGCCAGGGTACAAATCTTCCTCCATTACTAGCCTCATGATGGCAGGTGTCAGCCAGGAAAAGGTGAACATATCTAATATCAGAGACCAGCAAAGCCCTCTAAGTGATGATGCACTGGGCAGATGTCCTCCTCCTTCCAAATGAAGTACATTCACCTCTCCTATGACAAGCTTCTATGAGGAACAGCCAGCCAACTGAGGACCTGAGTTTCCTCCCTCAGTAGCCCATATATGACCAGGCCACGATGTGATCAGTCATTGCCTGCATGCTTCTTCTCGAGTCAAGGCAGCCAAATAGTTTCGGATGGTTTATAGAGTACTGAAATCATTCCAAAGGTGTCACTGAATCCCCATTTGCCCCTGTCCATCACATGCCCCAAAGCCAAAGTTAGTTTTATGACTAACAAGAATCAATTTGGTATAGAGATTTCTTTACTAGTCACCAGTACCATTTGCTGAAATAATAGTTTTCAGGAAGTTTCCAACTTAAAAATTCACTGTTCCAAAAGTATATTAGTAGATCTACCATTTGAATTCAGAATATATTTTATGATAAAAATACTATAAATCATAGGTTTAGACCTGGCTGACTTTAAAATCATTTAGTCCAATTCTCTCATTTTACAAATGAGGAAACAATGTTATAGATAGTAGTTAGGTTTCAGGCTATCCCACCCAAAGTCTGTTTAAAATGCGTGATGTTGCTGATCTGAGTTCTGGTTATTGGGAACCAGGGATCAAGCAGAACGGAAGAGATAAAAAATTTCCTCCCACTTTCAGGAGGGCAGGGCAGACCAGAAGCAGAAATTTGAGATAGTCAAAGTTTTGTTATCTTCCAACCTTCCTTTTTGCAACTTTTCCTTGTATGCCCAGTGACCTAATGTTTCTTTCCATTTCTCACTCAAGATCCTTTCCCCAATCCTACTCAGTTCTAATCTTAAAGTACGTCAGGCTCCAGAATTATCCACCTCAACTAAACCAAATTCCCATTTCCCTGGTGTTCAGATCAGATAAATATTAGGAACAATGCAAGCTTGACAGAATTCCCACTAATGTCTGAATCACTTTCCAGAGATAATTGCATTTTTTTAAAAAAGTTTGTTTTATCCAGAATGGGTAGACCTTAAAGCTCTGTAACCAACGGAAATGAAACAAATCTAGAATGTGGTTGGAAAAAGTATTTTTGTTGGAGGTGGTCATCCCATAATACCCATTTGCCTTCCATCTTTAGCTCCCCTAAGTTGTTTTCCCCTAATAGAATATAAGCTCCTTTTGGTTTTTCCAATGGCCTGGCACACAGTGGTTGCTTAATAAATGCTTATTCATTAGTTGACTGAAAGAGACTCTGAGGCAGGAGTAGTACTGGTGGGCTCTGAGGACTCTTAAAGCTCTATCTATAGTGCTACGATTGGCTCCTGCTTCTCATAGTTCTTTCTTGACTTCTCTTAGGAACTCACAGATTCTCTAATAGTCCAAATGGGTTTTTACAATCACCTCCATGGAAGAGGCATTCAGGGTCCAGCTCACATATATTATGCTTGTATCGTGCATAATAGAGAGATGAGACAGCCTACAGGTCAGAATTGGCAGCGACTCTCTGCATCCACATCTCTTTTGTGACTCCAGGAGTATCTGTCCTTCACTTTTCCTGGGCTTATGGTATTGAAATCTTGCATCCTGTGTGCTAAAGGTCTAGGTGCTCACTGGTTTTGATGTCAACTTGGATCAACGAGAAGTTTAGCATGAATGTGTAGGAGTGTCTAGTGAGATAAAAAGGGTAATCAAAAGGAAATTAAGAGGGTTCAAGTCACAACCAAAGTGGAAAGCAATGAGGCACATGCTGCCTGCCCTAGAAATTCAATGAGGTGCAAAGTGCACCCTGAACTTTCAAGCTCTATGCACCCCGGTGGCATCTACTCTCTCCAGGCCTCTGCTGCGGAACTCTGCCTCTCATTCCTTCTGTGTGACCTTTCTTTCCGCTTCCATGTGTGACCTGGAACAGCTCCTGTAAGTTCTCTGGGCCTCAGTTTTCTCCTCTGTAAAAGGAGGAAGTTTAAATGCACACGTTAATCTCCTACTCAGAAACCTGTAATAGTAACTCCCTATTCATTTTAAGATAAAATATGAGCTCCTCCACTTGGCATTTAACCCCCTTCCCAATGGGGCCCCCCTGCTGGGCTTGGCTACTCCCCTGTGGCTGAGCTCCCGGGCTCCTCTGTCTGAGGCTCGTGCTTTGCCGCTGGCTAGTTGCTTCATTCTTTCAGAAAGTACAGAGATCTTTAGCCTCCAGCTTGCCCCCTCGGCTGGACTCTGGGGGGTTTTCACCTCCAGGGCAGCAGGTGACAGAACAGAGAGAGACAGTCATTCTTACACCAGACTGAGGTCTTTTCTTAGGTTGTCTCCGATTCCTCACTCTAGCTCAGGGGTTTAATCTTTTTTTTGGACTCCTTTGGTCAGCTGATGAAAACTATCTACCTCTTCTTGGGATGTTTTAAAGTGCAGAAAATAAAATACATAGGATTACAAAAGGAATCAATTATATTAAAATACAGTTATATATGTGTGTATATATTATATGCACATATACACAATTCTCTTTCTCTGTCTCTGTCTCTCTCTGTCTCTGTGTCTCTCTCTGTCTCTGTTTCTCTGCTCTCTCTCTGTCTCTGTCTCTCTCTCTGTCTCTCTGTCTGTCTCTCTGCTCTCTCTCTGTCTCTCTCTGTCTCTCTCTGTCTCTCTCTCTGTCTCTCTCTCTGTCTCTGTCTCTCTCTGTCTCTGTCTCTCTCTCTCTCTCTCTCTCTGTCTCTGGCTCTCTCTCTCTGTCTCTCTCTCTATCTCTCTCTCTGTCTCTATCTCTCTCTGTCTCTCTCTATCTCTCTCTCTGTCTCTATCTCTCTCTGTCTCTCTCTATCTCTGTCTCTGTCTCTGTCTGTCTCTGTCTCTCTCTCTCTCTCTCTGTCTCTGGCTCTCTCTCTGTCTCTCTATCTCTCTCTGTCTCTGTCTCTCTCTGCTCTCTCTGTCTCTGTCTCTCTCTCTGTCTCTCTATCTCTCTGTCTCTGTCTCTCTCTGCTCTCTCTGTCTCTGTCTCTCTATCTCTCTCTGTCTCTGTCTCTCTCTGCTCTCTCTGTCTCTGTCTCCGTCTCTCTCTCTGTCTCTCTCTGCTCTCTCTGTCTCTCTATCTCTCTCTGTCTCTGTCTCTCTCTGCTCTCTCTGTCTCTGTCTGTCTCTCTGTCTCTGCTCTCTCTGTCTCTGTCTCTCTCTCTGTCTCTCTCTCTATCTCTCTCTCTGTCTCTGTCTCTCTCTGCTCTCTCTGTCTCTGTCTCTATCTCTCTCTCTGTCTCTGGCTCTCTCTCTCTCTGTCTCTCTCCCTCCACCAACCTCCCTCTCTCTTTCCCAAGTTAAGATCCTCTGCTCAAGCTTATGGTGGTTAACCAGTTTGTTTTCACTAAACCCTCAGCTCTTTAAGTTAAGCCATAGCCAGGCAGTGTACATTTGTCCATAATCACAAAACAGTAAGGGATTTCCCCAGTTATTAACTTCAAAGTTTTCCCTTTGGTCAGGAAAAGCAACTGGGAAACAAAGTACTGAGGTACTTAGCCTTGGGTTAGTGTGTTGTCTGTGGGGGCTGCTTTCTTAGTTTTTCTTCACATGCAAATTATATTTGTTTTTGTCCGTGTTCCTGCCAATTAGAAAAACTGCCCAAGTATGACAAGGGCACTTCATTACATCACCGTTCATTAAAAGGAGAACTATGTAAAAAAAAAAAAAAAGGATGAAAGGATTTATAGTGAATTTTTTTTTTTTGCTGAGTTGAATTCAGAAATAATTCAATTTTGCTATTTTTCTTATCATCTTTGCATTGTATATGGTAAATGCCTACACAAAGAAATATAATTCTTGCTGAAAAGCTGTTACTTTCAGTGTATGTATGTCTTACAATAAAGAAGAGTCTTTAAAAAAAAAGACAGTAAACTGTTGACTACTTACGTTGATCAAATTAATTAAATTATTAATTACTAACAATTTTTATTTATAGAACTACCCTATCTGCTAGGACATATATACACAGAATTTAAAAATAAATTCAACTACATTGCTCTCACTAAAATATGCTATTATTATAATTTTTGTGAAAATAGGATGGGTAAATAATATTTTGAAACTATTAATTTCATCCTTGTCATATTTTTATTTCTAGTTTGTGCACATTTTATAATGTATACATCAGTAATGTTGTATATGTATACAACTTATAAATAACAAATATACACATAACATCTATAATATGTATGTGCATATATTATATGTGTATACATATATACACATATATACTGATACACACGCACACACACATATATATATGTATATATATATATATATACATATATATATAAGTAAATAACAAATATACCCCCAAATCCCTAAGACTGGACAACTGGTCCAATCACTTCCAGACATATAGAGAGAAAAGAAATAGAAATAGTGTCAGATTTTATATTCTTGGGCTCAAAGATCACTGCAGGTAGTGAATGTAGCTATGAAATTAAAACAATGCTTGCATTTTTGCATTTTCTGGACAGCATATGAAAAAGCAGAGAGAGCACATTGTTGGCAAAGGCCCATATAGTTGAAGCTATGGCTTTTTCCAGTAGCAATGTACAGCTGTGAGAGTTGCAGATGATTTCAAATTGTGGTGCTGGAGAAGATTTATGAAAGTCCTTGGACAGCAAAGAGAACAAGTCAGTCAATACTTAGAGAAATTGATTCAAACTATTCACTGGAAGGTTAAATACTAAAAGTGCAGCTTAAATACTTTGGCCATATAATCAGAAGACAGGACTCATTGGAAAAGATCCCCATATTGGAAAAAATTGAAGGCAAAAGGAAAAGGTTATGGCAAAGGATGAGGTGGATAGATAATGTCATGGAAGCAACAAATATGGACAGACTTTGGGAGCTAATAGAGGATAGAGGGTCTTGGTGTGCTATGGCATGTGGGGTCACGAAGAGTCAGATACAACTGAACAGCTGACGGACAACATTCATATATTAGGAGTACATGCTCAAAACCTTTTCACCGATGGGATACCTGATCAAAAAAGTTTGGAGACCACTGTTTCAGAAGACAGGAATTGTTTTTCCTTCTTTATATCCTCCCCAATGGCTATTATGTCTTTAGTGCTACAGTGGCAACAGCCCTGGACAGAGAATTAAGAAACACTTGAATCTGTTTCTGGATCTTGGTCTTATTCTAGGATTTAGAGCTTGGAGGAATGTTATGGATTATCTGGTCCTGTTCCTTGGTTTTGCAGAAAAGGAAACTGAGGACCAGAACAAAATGACTTGCCCAATTTGACTTACACAAATAGCATTTGAAGCAGTATTTGAACTCTGATCCTCTGACTCCAAGCCAAGAACTCTTTTATTATGCTACTTACTAGCTGTGTGACCTTTTACAAATCACTTGACTTTTCTGAGCCCCAGATTCCCCTTCTATTAATAGCAATAATCATGCTTGTCCTATTTCAAAGTTTAAAAAAAAATCAAATGAGACATAAGTGAAGGTCCCTTATAATACAAATGAAGCTCAATTTTAATAGTGGATAGATTTTCTGTCCATTCTCAACTTTGGAACCATATTTACACCAAGGCAGTAGAAGTTGTGTAGGTCCAGATTGAGCAGGATAGATAGTGATGAAGAGGAAATTGTCAAAGGGGAGGGAAAAAATGAACAGAAAATAAATAGGAGCAAACAGAGAGAGGGGCCTTGGGGGTTAGAGGGAAAAAGTGTTAGAAAAGGGGTGACAAATTTTGGCATAGACAAGAATTGTGGCGTAGGGCCAAAACTCTGTTCTTATGGGTAGTGATAATTGTTTATTATTTTATGTGTATTTTGTGTTAAAGCGTTTTTCTTTTGCTAACCTATAATAAAAATGGTACTGGGGAAAAGAAGGATCATAGGATCCTCTCTCTAGAACTAGAAAGAACCACAAAGGCTCTCCAAGCCCAATCTTCTCATTTTAGAGATGAGGAAGCTGAGTCCCAAGGAGGTTAATTGACTTGCCACAGTTCATACAGGTGGTAAATATTAGAAGCAGGACTGAGATCTAGGTTCTCTGACTAGATTGTACCACAGTGCATTCTAGGACATGACAAGATTTGCAAAGTACTTTAGACTCATTTGAACCCTTGTAACCTGAGACTCCAAGTCCCATACTCTGTGCACTTTGCCACCTAGCTTGCCTAGGAAGGTGAGAAGGAAACAAGCATTTTTAAATGATTACTCTGTGTGCCAGGCACTGTGCCAAATACTTTTTATCTATATAATCTCTTATTTAAAGCTCACAACAATCCTGAGAAGTAGGTGTTATTATTCTCCCCATTTTCCAAAACCAAGGCAGAAAGGTGTCAAGTGACTTACCCAGGGTCACACAGCTAATATATGCCTGAGGCCAGATTTGAACTAGCCCTTGACTCCAGACCCAGAGCACTAGCCATTTAAAAGCAAGACCCAAGAGGGCATGGGTGAAGTAAGTACAATTATTACCCAGAAAAATTGAAGGATGTTAATATAAAGTGAGTGCTGATCAAGCTAATGTAAGAGGGTTGGAAACCAAGAAGAAACCTCTTATGTGGAGACCACATAAGGTTTTGTCCCTGGCATCCCACGGATAAGGTAGGTCTTCAAAATGCTGTAGAAAACTTTGAAACCTTCCAGGAGCTTAAGGGTTGTGATTTATTTTCAGGAGAGCCTGAAATCCATGGGAGGCTTGCCTTCTGCAGCCCAGGAATTCTATACCTAGAGATAAAATTAGGGAATAGGCTTTAAAAGAACCTTGAAGTCAAACAACCTTTGAATTCAAATCTAAATCTTCCTCTATCTAGGAGCTTAGCAGTTAATTCAAGTAGCATTGAGTCTGGCTGGTTCCAAACAAGAAAGGGGCTAAAACAAAGAAAGAGGGAGATGTGGGGCAGGGCATCTATTTCTCCCTGTACTATCATAAAAGATATGAACCTTAAAATGCTACATAAATTCAAGTTTTTATGGTTAACTTTTAACTGACTTTGCAACTTTCTCTTTCCCTGAGGAGGGTAGCAGAATAAATCCTTATAAAACCTAAAGAGTGTGTGTGTGTATGTGTGTGTGTGTGTGTGTGTGTCATTTTTTTTTTTTTTCAGACACATCAGGGCAGGGAAGCAGTAGAAACCTGCATTCCTTTCTGCAGAAGAGAACCCAGCAGGAGGGGAAAAAAAGCAAAATGATCAAGAAAGGATAGTGGCAATGAATGAGTCAAACCCTGATCCTTGCTGGTCATTCATTCATTCATTCGTCAAACAGTTTTTAGCTTAGCTTTATGCAATGTATTGTACTAAGTGCTGGAAGCCCAAAGCTAAGACAGAATTTTTTTTGTTACATATTGAATTTATTATATTTTAAAAGAAACCAAGCATATCATAAACACTGCTGAATTAGTGTATAATCCTTTTTTTTCTATACAGAAATGTTCATTTTCTTTGACGTTTGAATAAAGAATAAAAAAAGAAACTAAGAAAAATAAGTTAAATGCCAAAAGGGCTTCTAAAAAATAATAGTAACAGAAACCAACATATACTGAGCTTTGAGTCAAGGTTGGGAGCATCTCTCCAACAGGAGCTCAGAAAGAGCTGGTCTGAGGCAAAATGAGGATACAGGGAGAAGGGATTTTGTCTTCTTTTCTCTTATCTTTGCTTGTCAATCTTATTCCCTTTCTCAGTTCAAAGGCAAGTCCCTCCAATCCCAGTGGAGTGTGCTGGAACCAGCTCCAACCAGCTGGTAAGAGTCCATCACTTTATTGCTCTACAAACATTGCTTGAGCTCATCAGGAATGCAGGAAAAGGCACTGAGAATGAAGTCATCACCAGACTGGAGAGGCCTGGTGGCTGGGCAAATAGAAACAACAAAATAATAAACGGCATTTATGTGGAACTTGTTGAGTTTTGGAAAGTGTTTTCATCTATTATCTCATAGATATCAGTATTTTCCCTCTCGATAAAAATTTGCTTCATTCACACTGAGGACTAAATAACTAATGATATCTCAGGATGTGATAGGTTTGCATCATTTATTTATTTATTTAAATTAGTTCATTTATTTATTTTTAGTTTTCAACATTCACTTTCATAAGTTTTAAATTTTCTCCCCCTCCCTCCTTCTGCAAAACAGCATGCGATCTGATAGAGGCTCTACATATACATTCCTATTAAACACATTTTCACATTAGTCATGTTTATAGAAGAATTATAATGAATGGGAGAAACCATGAGAAAGAAAAGAAAAAGAAAATAAAAAAGAAAATAGTCTGCTTCCCTCTGCATTCAGAATCCATAGTTTTTTCTCTGGACGTGGATGGCATTTTCCATCATGAATCCTTTGGAATTGTTTTTGGCTCTTGCATTGTTGAGAAGGGCTAAGTCTATCAAAACCAGTCCTCATACACTGTGGCTATTATTGTGTACAATGTTCTTCTGGTTCTGCTGTCTTCACTAGGCATCAGTTCATATAAGTCTTTTCAGGTTTTTCTGAAGTCCTCTTGCCCATCATTTCTTATAGCACAATAGTATTCCATTACGTTTATATACCACAACTTGTTTAGCCATTCTCCACTTTATGGGCATCCCTTTAATTTCCAGTTCTTGACCACCACAAAAAGAGCTGCCATAAATATTTTTGTACATTTGGGGCCTTTTCCCATTTTTATTATCTCTTTGGGATACAGCAATGGACTAGAATGGGATGGACCTTAAAGGGATGGACCTATAATGGTGGAATTTCAGGCACCCATCAGTGATCAGAAAAGACTTTTCTTTTTCTTTGTTTAGTTCTTTTTGGTTCTAAGAGTATGTGTGGTGGGCACTGATCCTTTCTATTATTTTTAGTTTTCATGTTAGGCAACGGACTAAAGTGACTGAAAACGGTCTTCTCTTTGGAATGGAACTTATTTCCCCCTAAATGCCTAATCCCTTGGGCCCCATGAGAAACTCAATTTATGATCTTGTAGCAAATTACTTCTCCTCAATGACTTACCTACAAAATTAGATAGGACTTGTGATACTCATAATTGATTAGCTACATCCACTGGGCACATAGCTCTCTCTCAGAGATTATGAACTACTTTATATAAAGGTGATGAAATGATCATTCATTAAACAATTTGGAATCGTACTAAAAAAGTCATTGAAATCAACATACTCTTTGTGCTATGACTAGTGGTACCACTGTACAGTGGCATAGACTAAGGAGTCCAGAGGCAGGGTTCTTCTTCCAGGGATACACACACACACACACACACACACACACACACACACACATATATATATATATATATATATATATATATATATATATATATAATTTTTCAAATATATATATTATATATGTCTATACGTATATATATATGTATATATAATTTTTTAGCAGTACTCTGCACCACCAAAGAACTAGAAAGAGAATTAGAGGTGCTGGATCATGGCATAGCTGAATACTCTATGACATACAAGAAACATACATACAAGTAACGAAACACAACAAAAGAGAAACCACAGGAACATTTAAATATGAAAAACCAAGTGAATAGGACCCCATAAGGAATGGAAATCAAATCCTAGCTGTAGAGTTGGGAGGGCTATTAGTGATTATCTCATCCAACCCCCCGGTTTTAGAGATGGTGAGACTGAGGCCAAAGAGGTTAATCCTGGACAATCCTAGAACCTTTCTGGCAGCTAGAGCATAGGAATTGTGTTTCTCATTCTAAAAATGGCTCAGGAGTCATGGTGATGGGTGCTCTTTGAGGGACATATAGAACAGACTTGTACATAGGGGTCATTTTTGTCTCTGTAATTTACACTGGGGGAAGATGGAACTAATTCTTGTTTGGGGCTTTTGTCCTTTTGAGGATCACTGGATTCCCAGAGCACAAAGACCCATTTTGAAACACTCTTGAGTGTAAAATCCTGTCTGTTTAGTATACTTCAGTTTCACACCTATCTCTTTATTCTTGGAACAGAAACTGTTTTTTCCTCTGGGAACATTTCATTTTGGCCTGTTGATGATCCCAGAGAAGAAACATTGGGAGGATTACAAGTTCATGTTACAGCATCTCTTAATCACAGTCCCTTCCTGGAAGCTTTGAGATTAATGTTCCATTTAGGGACTCTGTGAAATGCTTTCCAGCTTGGACTGCTGGAGATTCAAGGTAGTGGGGGAGGAGGAGAGGGATAGAGGAGGAGAAGGATATTATCTACATGGCCAGTTTCTCAGTGCCCAAGGATCTCTTCCTCCTCCAAATTCCTGAAGTTCATTTAATCATCCATTTGACATTTGCTAGAATACTATCCTGAATCATTACTTAACCGGTTCATGCTTTATTTCTTTTCTTAACTTTCGGAAAGGCACACACTGTGTTCCTAATATGGTGTAATATGGGTGCTCAGTTTAAAAATTCTTGCATAAATAAATTCATGCATGATGTTATTAAAGGCTAAACTTAGACTAGATGTCTTTTGAGGTCTATAATAGCAATAATAATAACTTACATTTATATTTTGCTTTGAAATTTACAAAGTATTTTGCATATGCTAACTCATTTCATCCTCATTACAATCCTGAGGGTAGGTGCTATTATTTGACAGATCTTTCCCAGGGTTATACTACTAGTAAGTCTCTATGGCAGCATTCGATCTCAGGTTTTCTAACTCCAAATCCTACAGTCTATTCACTATAGAACATTAAATTTGAGAGAAATGGAAAAATCTAATTTCTTCCCCTACATCTTAATCCCAGATTACAGGAACATAGAATTTGGAACTGGAGGAGACCATGAAACACATCTAATCCAAACCTCCTGTCAATCTGAATTAAAGAGAAGGTAATCAGATAGCAAAACTGAGGTATTTGATCAGGGCAAATGAGTTGCAACTGGAAGTGCCACACAGCAAGTGCTGGGGTACCTGATGATGGAGCTGGGAACAGGGTTTATATAGGGTCTTAAGGCAGAAGGACTGGCCAAACTACAGGTGGAAAAGGTTTAGGTAGAGGTAATGCCCTGGATGTGGGTAGGAGAAGTTAGGGGTATCTCACAGTTTCACATACTAAGTTGTTTTCCATAACAAACAAAAGTCCTTAGAGGAAGTCTGGGAATCTATGGAGGAGAGACTTTGGGACATTTGCAAAATTAGTCAGAGATTAGGAGTGATAATATCTGGCCAGTTACAGGCAATTCATGGATCTGGCAATGGGACAAGGTCAGATTCAGTCATCTGAGTTTGACAGCACTCACATTGTAGGTAAGGAAAATAATACCTA
Source organism: Bettongia penicillata ogilbyi (assembly GCA_023548195.1). Taxonomy (NCBI): domain Eukaryota; kingdom Metazoa; phylum Chordata; class Mammalia; order Diprotodontia; family Potoroidae; genus Bettongia; species Bettongia penicillata. The sequence goes on from JAJHZJ010000283.1 coordinate 2,642,948, forward strand.
AAAAAGAAAGGTTCTAGGATTGTCCAGGATTAACCCCTTTGGCCTCAGTCTCACCATCTATAAAACCAGGGGGTTGGATGAGATAATCACTAATAGCCCTCCCAACTCTACAGCTAAGATTTGGACTTGTCTAAAGTCTCGTGAACTAGGATTCAACCCCGGCTCTTGAAATCCACTACACCAAGAGGCAGTCTACTCTTCTTTAAGACTTTCCATAGGAAATTTGTTTGTGCTTCCAAATAAAATAAGCTTCTACTTTTGTTTCTCTCTGGAGATAAAGAGTGAATGCCCCTACTTTACACTCGGGTATTTCAAAAGAGCTGATTTCATCACTCTAGATGTGCTTTGCCAATCATCTTCCCCACCCTAGCACACATTCAGGAAGTAGAACACAATAGCTCCCCACTCCACTCTCTCATCCCCACCTTGAGCTTCCAGAAGACCAAGCTGTGAAGTGATGTGGTCAGCTCTTAAGCACAATCACTTTGTCAGCAACAGGGAGAGATCTGAGAAAGGGAGACTAATTGGTGAGTGTGGACAAGAGGTGATGAAGGCCCGAATTGTTCTGAGCTATATGAATATGAGAAACGGATAGGAAGCAAGAGAGGCTGTGGAGTAGAAATGACTAAGATCTGGCAACTAACTGGATATGTAAGGTGATGTAATGAAGACATCCCTGGTAACTCTAAGAGAGTAATTTCAGGTGAGTGATGAGATGGGAAGGCACAAGGCAAAGGGTTGAGGAATTAGATGGAAGGAGCATGATGAATATAGAGTTTTTTCTACGGGTTTTTCTGAGAAAGGGGAGAGAGTTATAGGATGAGAAACTGAGGGTTTTGGTAAGGTCTAATGAAAGGTTTGCTTGTAAGGGATGGTGGATACTCGGGCATGTTTGAAGGCTGAAGGGAAGGAATCAGAGAGGTTGAAGTTAATAGAGAATGGGTTGCAATTTACTACAGCAGAAGTATCAAACACTGCTGGAGGGCAGAACAGCAAAGAGGTATGTCCTGAACCAGATTAAAGTTTAATTGTGAAATATTTTAAATAATAAATAAAAATACAATAAACACATGTTTTTCAAAGTCAATATATGGCCTACAGGGATCCATACATAGGGTTTAATGGTTTCAGTTTTTTCTTTGAGTTTTGATATTACTGGGCTTGAGAATACAGAGGGAGAAGGGATCAAGTGCACATGTACAAGGGTTGGCCCTGGCAAGCAGGGCCACCTCAGTGTCAGAGACTGGGAGAAGGGAGAACAAAGTTGGGGAGGACAACAAGGGGTTTTCAGATGAAGAGAATGGGAGAAGAGTGAGGGCCTCATAAGACAGGGCCTCAGTTTTCTTATGGTAGGAGGCAAGGTCTTCAGTTTAGGGAAGGTGTAATAGAGAGAGGAGATGTGAGACGTTTAAGAAGAGAAAACTGAGAAAAGCTTTTGGTGGGATGTGAGATAGAAAATCAGAGAAGGCAAGGAAGGGCATGTTGAAATTGGATAATCTGAATTTATATTATACCTAGTTATCACAGTTTTGATTCTTTATCCAGCTTTGTTCAGCCAGCACATGCGGAGGAGTAGGACGATAAAACTAGTCCAAGGCCAAGAGTTGGCAAGGGATGAGTGGTATTTGGAGAGGGCGTCAGGGACTTGAAAGTAGAGTTGAATTGGCTAACTATAAGGTCAAAACTGGAGAAGCAGAGAAGTGAAGTAAGAGCAGGGATAATGACCTGAGAAAGTACTGGGGAAATGGGGGGATTGGAGATCTCATTGAGCGTGAAGAATCCATTTAAGAGTGGTAAAGCATAGGGAGAGATGAAATGATAGGGACTTAGGGTCAGATGGAAATAGAGGGAATTCTTGGGTTGTTATGTCCAAAGAAACTAATCAACTGGTGGCTACATTATGATAATGAGCCTCTGAGATTTGGGATTGAATACTGATTTTGACCCTATATAGCTGTGTGACCAGAGGCAAGTCACTTAACTTCATGTCTCTATTTCTTCATCTGTAAAATGGTGGGGATAATACCTGTAATGCACTATCATAGAGGCAGCATGACAGAGTATATCAAAACCTGGCCCAGAAGTCAGGAAGATTTGGGTTCAAATTCTGTATCTGACACATACTGGCTGTGGGACCCAGGGTAAGTCACTCAGATGGGGTGTTGGGACCACATCCCATCACCCCATCAGCTTAACTCTTAGTGCTCTAGGGATTTCCATAAACTGGTAAGTTGCCAACTTGCACTGGTGGAAGGAGTTTCCTCATCTGAGAATTCTCTATATGCCAGTGAAATCATAGGTCTAATACCTGTCCTATCCCTGTGAAGCAGGGATTGTGAGAAAATGTAGGGGATGTGTTTTGTCAACCTGGTAAATGTTAAAGAACTCTATGGTATAAATATCAGGGGTTATTATTAACAACTAGACTGGTCTTTGGACAAAAGAAACCTGTTCTGTGATTAGGCCTACACTAAACCAGATTCAACAAATATTTATTTAGCACCTACTACATGTAAAGCATTGTGGGATGTGTTGGGAATACACAGATAGAGATGACATAGAACCTCTTCTTTAAAAGGGGTCAGGGTGGGGAAGATATGTACATAAATAAGTATGATGTGAAGGTCTATGATATTTTCAAAGAGGAGATCCAGGAAAACTTATGAGAAGTTGAAGGAAGACTTATTACTTTCAATGGGGGAAGGAAAAAGGAGGCCAGGTAAGACTTTACAGAATAAGTAGCACCTAACTTGGCCCTCAGAAGAAGTGAGGGGCTCCAAAAGACAAAGACTGGGGTAGCAAGACCATTATGGGGGAATGACATAAACAAAGTCCAGAGACATAGAGAAAGAGAAAGAGAGGGAGAGAGGGAAAAGGAGAGAGAGAGAAAGATAGAGAGAGAGAGAGAGAGAGAGAGAGAGAGAGAGAGAGAGAGAGAGAGAGAGCATAGAACCCATGAAACAGTGGAAATAGCACTGGATTTGGAGCAAGGAGACCCAGATTTTAATCCTGACTATGTTGTTTATTAATGGACATGACTTTTAGCAAGTCTCTTAAATTTTCTGATCAGTTTCTCATCTGTAAAATGACAGCCTAGGTGATCCCACCCTGTTCTAAATTCTCTGAGAATTGGGGATGGAGAATAGTTTAATTTTTCTGCCACATAGTATTGATGTAGGTGAATAGTATAAGGTAAACCTGGAAAGGTAGCATGGAATCAAATCATAGTGGGCCTTAATTTTCAGGATCAAAAGATTTTATGTTACTCAATAGCAATGGAAGTTTACTTATTGGTTGTCCTTTGTTCTCAAAGAGGACCGATGACATCACAAGGGTAATAATACCATATAAACATCATGCCAATATCATGCCAATTCCAAGACATTACACAATATCACAAAATATCATGCCAATGTTGTGCCAACATCACATCACTGTCAAGCCAATATCACACAGAGAATATCATGCCAAAGTCACACCAATGCCATGCCAGTATCACTCAAGCATCACACCAATGTCATGGCAATATTACTTAATCAACACACCAATATCATGCCTATGTCATACCAATATTAAACATCATAGCAATGTCATACAAATATCATGCCAATGTCTTGCCTACATCACACCAATTCTTTTCAGGGTAAACAGCAGGGAGGAAGGTGTTAAAAAAGACAGAAAGGGGTCAAATTATAAAGGGCTTTAAAGACAGTCAAACAGTGAATTTTATATTTGATCCCATAGAAAGCCAGTGGAGTTTATTTGAGTGAAGGAGTTGACATGCTTGACCTGCACTTTAGGAAAATCAGTTAGAGAGCTGAATTGAGGAAGGATTAGAGTGGGGAGAGACTTGAGGCATAGAGATCAACCATCAGGCTATTTAATATACTAGAGATGTAAAGGCAAAATCAACAGAATTTGATAACAAATTGTATTGTGTGATGTGAGAGAGGGGGAGGAGTCAAGAAAACAAGGGTGACTGGGACAATGGTGATACCCTTGGGAGTAACAGGGAAATCTGGTAGAGAGGAGGGTGTAAGAGGAAAGATGGAGTTCAGCTATGGGACATATTGAGTTTAAGATGTCTGCAGGAAATAGAGATCAAGATGTCTGACAGATATGCAGGACTGGAGGTTAGGAGAGAGGTGAGGACTGCACATTAAATCTGGGTGTTGTCTGCATAGAGCCCATCATAGAAATCAGGGAAATTGATAAGATCACCAAGTGACCTCCTTCATCTCTAGAGGCAGAAGAGGGCCCTTGGCAGAGCCTTGGGGGATACCTAAGGTTAGCAGACATGACATGGATGAAGATCCAGCGAAGGAAACAGAGAAGGAGCATTCGGACAGGTAGGAGAATCAAGAGAGACCAGAGTCAGGAAGAGTAATGGAGGACAGAGCGTTGAAGACAAGAAGTTGACAGTGTTAAGAGATTAAGAAGGATGAAGGACTGGGCATTGGATTCAGTACTTACTACGTCAGTGATTTTAGATGGTAACTTAATTTCTCTGGACACCAAATCCTATGACTTTCTGTATAGGATAGAGGTTATACTGGGGCAGCTAGATGTTGCACTAGATAAAGGACTGGGCCTGGAGTCAGAAGGACTTAAGTTCATATCTAAACTTACTGACGGTGTGACCATAGGGAAGTCACTTAACTTCTGTTTGCCTCAGTTTCCCCATCTATAAAATAAGGATAATAATAGGACCCACTTCTCAGAGTTGTTGTGAGTCTCAATGAGATAATAATTATAAAGCACTTAGCACATTGTTTGGCACATGGTAAGTGCAATATAAATGTTAATTATTGTTATTACTGATGCCTACATACATTGACTATTCTACAAGACAGGATTACTTGTGTTTCACATCTTATTAGTTTACTTTGCATAATTAAAGATTCCATTACTTTTCCAGGTCAATTCCTGAAATTGACTTAATTTTGAATAAGTAAGCAGCCCTGACTCCAGACATCGTTTTGTTGAAAATTTATGTATCTGTAGTTACATACTTTGCCCACAAGATGGCCTCACGTAGGAAAAGTAGAATTTAGTTCGTTTTTAATTTTTGGTGGAGGGTAGGGACAACGGGGAGATGGGAGGAAAGAGGCTTGAGGATCTGGGGGAGTCAGGAAGATAAAAGTAGAAACTGATCAATGAACAGATTAAGACAGAGAGAAGTGAAAGACAGGCACCTCTCCACCTAGCACTAATTGGTTTGCAAAAAACGAGTTCAAGTAAAACAGTGGGGGAAGAGAGGAGAGGTAGGTAACTAATGTCATCGAAATAAAGATTTTGAGCTGGAAGGCACCTGAGATGTCACATAGAACAGCCATCTAATTTTAAAGATCAAGGAATAGCTCCTGTTTCTTGCTCATGTTTACATAACATCTAGTTATGTGATCGTTTACAAAGGAAATCAGTTAAAAAGGAAAAAATTAATAATAAATGAAAAATTTACAGAATGACTTTGTAAAAATGAGTTTGCTATTGTGTATAAATGATACTATTGAGAAATGAAGTTGTCAAGGTAACGTTTTGTTGGAGAAACAATATACTATAGTGAAAAGAACCTTGGATTTGGGGTGTAGGGGCACAGGTTTAAATTCATTTGCCACTCACTGAGTAAAATCATAATCATAGATTTATAACTGGAATAGGCTTTAGGAATCGCTTTATTCTGCCCCCTCTTTTTACAGAAGAAGAAACTGAAAGCCCAGGTTAACAAGAGTGGTAAAAGGCAAAGAGGCAGGATTTGAACCCAAATGACAAGAGGTAAAAAGTGAGAAGGGTAGCTAAGTGGCACAGTGGATAGAGTTCTGGGCCTGGAGTCAGGAAGACTTCAGTTCAAATCCAGCCTCAGACACTTTCCTAGCTGTGTGACCCTGGGCAAGTCACTTAACCCTATTTGCCTCAGTTTCCTCATCGTAAAATGATCTGGAGAAGGAAATTACAAACCACCCCAGTATCTTTGCCAAGAAAACCCCCAAACGGAGCCATAAAGAATGGGACACAACTGAAAAATGACTAAACAACAAAAAGTGAGAACCTCCTATAGATAATTCCTATGTGCTAAAGAAATGTTTCATTTCTTAAAGATGGATTTTACTCAGCTCGCTAAATTTATTCTCCATTCCAAAAAAAAATAAGTTTGTTACTGCTTTGATTGTGACACATGTGGACAATCAAACCCCTAGAAACTGGAATGTAGAATCTCTGGGTCTTAAATTCAAATTCCTCACTTCTTAGGAAGAATCTAGGACATCAAATAGAATTTCTTATGAGTTCTTCAATAATCCATTAACTCAAGAAAAATCTGTGTAGACTTCCAGAAAGTCATCCCTTCCCTTTCTTTAAGTCTCTATGATTTTACACTTTCAATATCATGAGTCACAGCTTGGAGCACAGCAGGATTTTAATCCCCAGCCTGCCATTAGCTTGGAACACTGTGGCTTTGTTAAGTCAGTTAATCTCTCTGGGTCCTAGCTTCTTTATCTATAAAGTAGAGATATTAATAACTGTCCTACATGCTTCATGGGGTTGTTTTGATTGTAAAAGTTTTAGGATAAAATTTCCAGAGAGCACATGGCTTCCCTGAACATGCTGTGAGGCTGCTATGTAGAGGCCAAATCGAAAGGCAAGCACTAACTTTGACTTTGATGACCCAAGGCAATCCCTAATATTGTATCAGTGCCTGACACCAAGGTATTCCCAGGGCAAGATACCCCTGCCACCAGAGAGACATTATCAATGCCAAACTAAGTTTCTAATGTTGTTAATGCGGATTTTCATCCCTTATTCTCTATACCAGGAAAAAAAAGCCTCATCCTTTATGCTTCTTAGTCATGACCAAGTTCCTCCTTGCTTAACAGCGTGGGACATGCATACCCTTATTGGACTATGTTCTGATAAACATGAAACAACTTTATAATGCTAAAAAGAAGGTTACATACCAAATACAGTATTTTAATGAGAAATAATTGCCTTATTTATTATGTGCATATGCATTGTAAATACTATGAATTATTTCTTTTCATATTGAATAGACAATATGGGAAAGGTTTGCTGAAAGCCTATGGATATAAGAACAAAAAAGTTTGGAAACACCTTTTCTACACCTATAATAAAGATGAAAACACTTAAAAAAACAGGGCAAGTGCTACAAGACACGAGGTATATGTGATGACAATTTCAAAAGATTTGTAAGTTCTTTAATCAGGGTACCCTTAACACTATAGTAGGCAGCATTACTTTGCAATAGTATCTCTTAATGGTATAGTGATGCTGATTCAAATTATTCATTTATGATGTCATTTTCATGAGACTTTACTTATAATAATAGCTAGCACTTACATAGAATTTTAAGGTTTGTAAAGTGACTTCCTTAGAGAAATCTTAGTACAGAGTTTCACAAGGAGCTGTGGCCAAAAAACCAAAAAACAACAGACGTCACCTCATGGTTAACCCTCTGAAGATGAGGTTTTTCTTTCACTTTGCTAGGCTGGTCCTTGGACAAAGGACAGAGAGTTTATGAGCAGGGTCCTACTCAAAGCCTCACAAGCCTAGAAGAATTGGCTAATATCTGTGGACAGTTTCAATAGTCTTTGAGATCCCAGAAGCATTTTCATGCTATGTTGAGATGAGGCATCAGAATGACTTTAATGAAGAATTATTAATAATGAAACACTGAAGTAGCATTATTTTTTTTTCTTTCTCCAGGTGGAAAACCATTTGGTGTTTATGAGCAGATTCCAGGAATACTTAATGAGCAGGAGACAATTCATATGTTCAACTTCCTAATCTCATGAAGTCCTATGATTTGTGCTTCCATCAGCTCCCTACATCAGAGAATATTGAGATAATAATTTTTAAATAAGTTGTTTTTTTTTGTTTTCAACATTCCCTTTCATAAAATTTTGACTTCTAAATTTTTCCTTCTCCTTCCCTTCTTCTACCCCCAAGATGGCATGCAATCTGATATAGGCTATACATGTACAATCATAATAAACAGATTTCCACATTAGTCACATTGTGAAAGAAGAATCAGAAGCATATAATTCTTAAAGCTAAAAGGGACTATTTTATAGAAGGAAAAAATGTTGCCTCAAGAGATTAAGTAACTTGTCAAAGGTTACACAACTAGTTAGTGGCAGAGTTATACTAGGACTCAGATATTCTGACTCCCAAACTAATCCTGTTTCTTCTATACTATTAAGTACTTATTTGACTATCAGACATCCTGACTATATCCACTACAAGAGTTGGGGGCAAAAGTAGTTAAAGAGTTGCCAGATAGTGAAGATTTTTGATTATCTTATTTTGATTTGTATCTATATTATGCCCTTTATATATCTTCTATGGTAAATTCTGAAACTGAAGATGGCTTCTCCATCTTACTCAACATATTTCAACAATGCCTCCTTCTGCTGTCAGCTAGCTAGTATTTCTCAGGGAAAGAAAACTAATTTAATTTTTCAGAATCATAAAATCTCAGAGACCCTAGAACTCAGCTAGTTCACCCCTTATCTGGGTGGGAAGCTTCTCTATGAAATCCCCAAGTGATTATCTATTCTCTACTTAAAGCCTTCCAGTAATGGAAAGCGGTACAAGAGAATACTCCACCACTGGACATTCTAATCGTACTGAAGGTATTCCTCAAGTTGAACCCAAATCAATAGCTTTCTAACTTCCATCCATTATTTCTAGTTTGCCTGGTAGAGTCAAATGGGACATATCTAATCTCTCTTTTATTTAATAAATATTTTGTTGAAATGAATTGGATTCTATATATGAAAGACCTTCAAATGTTAGAGGACATGTTATCATCCCCCAATCACCCTGCACTTTTCCTCCAAGTTAAACTCATCTAGTCCCTTTAACCAACCCTCCTATGATATGATCTCTGAGCTTCTTATACTTCTGATCACCCTGCTCTGGATATCTGCCAATTTGCCAATGGCATGTTCCTTATAATTCCATCCAGACTTCTTTTAATATGATATAGCTATAACAGAAATGTTTCAAAGTCAAAGATAAAGGCAGTGCTGTATGTTGGAAAGTGACCTGACTTCTAATCCCAGATCTGCTATTAACTAACTGAATTACCTTCAGCAAGTCGTTTAAACCTCTGTGGTCCTCAATAAAATGATGAGGCTGCACTAGATTACCTCTAAGACTCCTCTAAGTGTTAAAAGTCTATAAGCAAGAAAGGAATTTTTTGGATTACATTATCTGAACTACTACTTCCTTCCATTTGTATGGATAATTGAGAATTTACTATAATTGCATAATGTCAGTTTCCAAGGAGATCATCCTTGGTTAAAGACTATGACTGGTAACTCCTAAGAAAGTTAAATACAATTAATATATCTATTTCTTATCCAATTGCTCTAAATTGCCAAAGTCTATTTCTGACTTCCTGATTCATTTGCCATTAGAGTATTCAGATTCTTATCTCGTCATCCCAACGAAGGACAAATTGCAGAAGGAGCAGATGTTGATTATATTTGTTTTCCAGGGTGAGGGTGGAGCAGGAAGTGGATGGGACTAGGGGAAGAGTGGGAGGGGGCAAAATGTTTCAGGCTGGTAAAATGTGGATACTTATTTGCAAGGCTAACAAGTTATTACCTGATTTTTTTCTCTGGTTTACCAAGCTGGGTTGTGATGTGTGTGAGCAGGAAAGAAAGCTTCCAATTGCTATTTCCACAACAACCAGCACCGAGAGGAGCATGCTGGTGGTGATAGCTTAATTTTGATCTGAGTTTTTGATTTGAGTTTGTAGTCCACCAATTTGGGCATCACGATGAACCTAAGTCTGTTCAGTGCTGTTCTTAAAGCAGTATGGCACAATACATAAATATAAATGGGAAGTCTTCCTATTCTACTTAGGCATACTCAACTCTTTGTTAGGATAATAGTATATGTCTATGAGATTTAAGGTTTAGAAAGCACTTTTCTTACAAAGAAAAAGGTAGTGCAAATGTGATTCTAAGGAGACTGAGACTCATAGAGTGATTTACCCAGAACACACGATTTAGGGTTGGGATACAAACTTAGATCTCTCCTAACTCCACACCGAACACCCTTTCCACTTCATCGTGCTTTTCAAAAAAAAAAAAAAAAAAAAGTGGCATATGGACTTCTTAGATAGACTCAGAATATGAAGAGTTCGAAAGAACCTTTCTTAGGAGCCAGCTACTTCAATCCATACCAGATAAAGAATCCTTTCTACAGTATTGCCATCTACTGGTCATTCAGCCTCCACTAGGAAAACTTCATTGGGAACCAGATGGAAGAGGGAATACCCAATCTCTTAACGTAGTCATATTTATTCTTGGACAACTCTAATTATTTGGAAGTTTTGCCTTATAATTTGGACAAGTAAGTGGCACAGTGGATGGAGTGCTGGGCCTGAAGTCAGAAAGAGCTGAGTTCAAATCCAGCCTGAGACAGTTAATAGCTGTGTGATCCTGGGCAAGTCAATTAAATATAATCAAACCCTGTTTGCCTCAGTTTCCTCATCTGTAAAAAGAGCTGGAGAAGGAAATATCAAATCATTCCAAATCTTCGACAGGAAAACCCCAATTAGGGTTATGGAGAGTCGGACATGAGTGAAAAATGACTCAATAACAACTCCTTATATTAAGCCTAAATCTGCCTCCACTACCCATCACTACTCCAAGCTCTTCTAGGACCTGATTTAATGAAGCTATAATAATAATATATCATATCATAATAAATAAATAATAAATCTAATCCCTCTTCCACATGACATTCCTTCAAACACTTGAAAACAATTTTCACATCTCTCCAGTCTTTTCTACTCCAGGCTGAACATCTTTGTATTCCATGATCTATAGGCCCCTTTCAAGACTAGATGACCTGCTCTCAACAGGTAGTCAACATCCTTCTTTAAATGTGGTACCCAGAACTAAACACAATACTCCAGATGTGGTCAGACTAGGGCAAAGGACAACAGGATTGTCCCTTGTTCTCCTTTGTTCTAAATACAGTTCCTCTATTAATGCAGCCCAGAAAAGCATTCTAGCTTCTGTACTCACTACTCTACTAAAATTATTTTCCCCAAGGTCATTCATGACTTTTTATTTCCCAAATTCCATGACTTTTTCTTACTCCTCTTCCTTCTTTTTGTTTCCATAGTTTTAAATACTGTGGCCTGTGCTCTACTACTGAACTTGCTCTCTTCTGTTGACTTCTATGAACTTAAGTCCTGGCTGGCCTCCTACCTGCCTAACTATTCCTTCTTTTCCAAAGATTCATCAATCTACAGGTATTCTTTAAGTGAGGAGTCACTCTAGACTCACAGAATCACAAAACTTGAGAGGTGGAAGAGACTTGAGCAGCCATCTAGTAAAAACCATACACAGAGAGAATCCCTATTATAACATACCCAACAAATGACTGGTCAACTTCTACTTAAAGACCTTCAAGGAGCAGGAACCCACTGCTTTAAGGCAGCTCCTTCCAATGTTAGAGAGCTCTAATTGTTAGGAAGTTTTATTTTCCCTAAAATCTGTCTCAATGCAACTTTTGCCCACTGCTCCTGGTTCAGACCTCAAAAGCTTGACTAAAATCTAGGTAAATTGTATCCAGACCATTCCCCTCATCCAATAGCTTAATAAATCTGTACCCCCCAAAAATAAATAATAAATTAAGTCTGGCATGACCTATTCTTAATGAAGTCATTCTGGCTCTTTGTAATTATTGCTTCCCTTTCTAGATGTTTGCCCAACCACCTCTTTAATGATGTGTTCCAGAATTTCCCAGAAATTGAAGTTAAGCTCACTACAAGCTACTTGCTTGTAGAGTTTGATCTCTTCCTTTTTTTTTAATGGAGACATTTTCATTTTCCCAATCTTGTGGGACCTTTTCTATTTCCACAATCCTTCAAATATACTCTCAGTGGACTCATCCATTACATCTACTAGTTATTTAAGACCTGGGCCAGGTAAATTAAATTTATTGAGAAGAACAAGGCACTCTGTTACTATCTTCTTATATATCTTGGGTATCAAATCCCTGTGAATCATTTTGTTTTGTCATTTTTAATATTTATTTCATTCACCTTTGTAGAGAAAAACAAAGTAAACTCTGCTTTCTCTCCTCTGCCAATTATTTGTCAGTTATTACCCTCCCACCTTCCACAAGAAAAAATTCCATTTTTTCCAAACATGGCTAAAAAATAACTGACACCAAGTATAATTTGATCTGAAAGTTAAAGCAATGCAAATTGTTATGATGTCATGAAGGGCACCAAAAAGACCAGAAAATGTCTTAGTAAAATTTAACTCAGTTTACCAAATGCAGAGAGGTGGTTTCCAAAAGCAATTTAAATATAAACTGATCTGTAAAATCTTAGGGAAAAAGATGATGGATAATTATGAGTACCATTTTATGAAGCAGAAAGAAATGAAGGCCCCCAGTCTATTTCTCAAACTCATCTACTTCCTCTTTCTTGTCCAAGTTTTCTGTAGTATACTCTGATAACAAAATATTCTCCACTGTGCTTTCCCCTCTCTTTTCTGGACTTCCTCACATGAGCATGTCTTCTTCACATACAATGCCACTCTAACTCTCCATTTACCTATCCTGGGATTTGGGCGGGTTTTTGAGCCATAGTCCAAAAAGTGAGGGGATATGATGGACTTATATCCAGATTTCTTCTCCTTCTTCATCAGAAGGTGGAGTGTTCATTTCTCAAGTTAGTTTTCATCCCACTAAATTTCAATGATGCCTATGAAGTAAAATTTGTTCGCTTGGGTTAGAATTTCTAGTTTCTTGTGTATTTTCTAAATTTTGGATATTTGTGTATTAACACTTGTATCCATGGGTTTTAGCACCTGCTCCTTTCTGGGATTTTGTTTTGATGAATTTCTGGGTGTTCATTTGTTATTCCTTCTTCTCTGCGGCTACTTTCCAACATATTTGCCTTACATGATATACATTAGCAGCTTTCTCTTTCCATCATCTTTTTTTTTTAGTTTAAATTTATATTTTACTGAAAAGATATCTTGCAAATATACTCTTACCATAATTTGCTCAGCCAGTCTACAACTAGTGGGTATCCACTTATAGGGTTTACATTTCTTTACATCACAAAAAGAGCAGTTATAAATATTTTGTGTATATATAGAATCTTTCCCTCTTTCCTTTGATCTATTGGGGGTAGTAGTGATATTTCTGGGGCAAAGGGTATGCATAGTTTAGTAACTTTGGGGGCATAGTTTCACATTGCTTTCCAGGGTAGCTATAGCAATTCTTAGCTCCACCAACAGTGAATTAGTTAATGTACTTGTTTTCCAATTATTCCTCTAGTATTTGTCCTTGCCCTTCTAAATCTGAGTCAGATCCTCATATATCTTAGAAATGAGACTTTCATTAGAAAACTGTTGGGGCAGCTAGGTGACACAGTGAACAGAGCACTGGCCCTGGAGTCAGGAGGACCTGAGTTCAAATCCAACCTCAGACACTTGATACTTGCTAGTTGTGTGACCTTGGGCAAGTCACTTAACCCCAATTGGCTTACCATCCCCCCTCCACAAAAAGAAAAAAAGAAAGAAAACTGTTTGTAGAGATTCTCCCCAGTTCAATAAAAGACAGTTTCCTTTCTAATCTTAGTTAGCATTTATGTGGTGTTCTAAAATTTGAAAAGTGCTTTAAATATGTTACCTATTGGATCCTCACAACACCACTGTGAGGTGGATGCTATCATCATTGCCATATTGCAGAAGGGAAAACTGAGGCTAGGAGACATAACTTGCCCATGGTCACAGAGTTTGTAAATATCAGAGGCAGGATTTCTGACTCTTAAGTCCAGCATTCTATCTCCTGCACAACCTACCTTCCTCTTAGCTGCAAAAACTTTTTCAAATCATCCATTTTATCTTCTGCGATCTTCTCTAGCTCTTTCTTGGTCATGAACTCTTCCCCTAGCCATAGATCTAAAGGGTAATCCCATTTTCTCCTTACCTTGTAAGTCTCTTATTTCCTGCTTATTGACTCTAAAGAAAGCCCATCACAGCTTGGAGAAGAATTGGGCTAAATCCTTAGTTGACCCTGGCACCCAGAAATATGTGATTTCCTGTTTTAAAGCTTCTGAGTCCTCTGAATGATTGACTAATTTACAGGACGTCCTAGAGGGACTCAGCAGAACTGAGGATTGTTGCTAGATTTTATAATTTTGTGGAGTATTTTAGTATCTCATCTACTTGGATTTTCCACTATGATGAAATTTCATCTATTTGAAACACAAATAAGGGTGAGGAAATAAATAAAAGACGCTTGGTGTCTTGCACAACACTTGGAATCATATATTCAAAATTCACATGTTGAATTCACTTTATTCATAATTCTTTTGAACCAATCTTCAGAACCTGCTTACTCTTACTTTACATAACATTCTAACAATGTTTATCATGTGTCTGAGACCCAGAAGAAACCCAAATTTTACAAAATGGAAGAAAAGCAGGTGCAAAGACAATGAAATGCTAATATTTGTTAAGAATTTGTTAAGAATCTACCATATGCAGATAGCATTATTCTATTTTTGGGAGAGATATCGAGATCAGATAAGACATAGACTGTCATCAAGGACTTTATAGTTAATATCTGAGTGATAGGATTTCAATACACATAGGTAGGATACATCATAATAATTGTATGAGAAGTGCCATGTGAGTACTGAAAAGTCAAGTCATTATTGTTTGGAGAGTTGGTGGATCAGGGAAAGTACCACAGAAAAGGTATCATTTGACTTGGTGTCTAAAGGCCAGATAGGTTCCCAGATTCAACAGGAAAAGATGAATTGAGAAAGCATTTCAGGATTAGAAAACAGCATGGGCAAGAGTACATAGGAACTTGTAATGTATTCAAAGGACAAAAGATTGTCCAGTTTGGCCAGACTACAATATAAGACCAGAGTACAATATAAGACTGGAAAAGGAGGGTAGAATCTCCTCATGAAAAGCCTTGAATACCTTATCTTTCCTTGGTAGGAAATAGAGTCACATAATATTTTTGGACACTAGAATGACATGACCTTATCTATGCAGAAGAAATATTAGATATAGACAAAGATATAGAAAAGGTAGAATACAGAAAAACTATAAAAAGCAGACACAAGAAGTAAAAAAGCACAGTGGTTTGGGACCAGCCAGTGCAGGAGTAAATACCTAACAAGTAATACCTAACACACCTCGTTAGGCTCAAGGTGTATCTAATTCTCTAATAGCACTAGAAAAAACCGATGGTCGTTATGATGATCCTGAGTCATCAGGAAAATATATTTTGTGTATTCTGTTTGTGAAGTCAAGGAACTGTGTAATATGTTTAAATATTTGCTTTTGAAATTATTACCTCATCTTTGTCTTCCATGAATTCTTTCCTTCATTTCTTTCACATTTTGACTCTAGATATTAATTACATTTAGATGTTTCCCTTTCCACTTTAAAAAATCAATTTTCCTAACACTATCCACATTGAGAGAAAGAATGATGAAGTCTGAATACAGATCAAAACATACTATCATCACTTCTTAAAAATTCTTTTCTTTCTCATTGTTTTTCCCTTTTGTTCTGATTCTTCTTTCATAGTATGACTAATGTGGAAATATACTTAACATGATTGTACATGTATAATCTACATCAGATTGCTTGCTGTCTTGGGGAGGGAAGAAGAGAGAAAAATTTGGAACGCAAAATCCTATAAAAATGAATATTGAAAACTATTTTTACATGTAATTGGAAAAAAATACTAGTAAGTGGGGAAAAAACTACTAGTAAGTGGGGAAAAAACTATTTTCCTTCCAACAACTCAAATTCCATCTTTTCTGCTGAAGCTTTCCATATTAAGTAAGATCAGTTAATAAACATTTGTTAAGAGCCTAGTTGGAAAACCCTTCAGTTATGTGGAAACCTTGGGGATCCAGAATGTTGCATTCATCCAAGTCTTTGCTTTCATATTGGGAGCCCATTGCTTAGAAATTATCCCAGTGTCAGATCATTGATTGCTGTATATAACTGTATATAGGGTTTAACAATACAATTAGTTTTCAACATAAGTTTATTTTGTTGATGTGTTGTTGTAATAGTAGTAGTGGTGGTGGCGGCGATAACAATAACTAGCATTTTATACAAAGGGCATCTGGGTGATGCAGTGAATAGAGCCCTAGGCCGGGAGTCAAGAAGATCTGAGTTGAAATTAAGCTTCAGAAACTTACTAACTGTGTGACTCTGGGCAGATCACTTAACCCCTCTTTGCTTCAGCTCCTCATCTGTAAAATGGGGACACACTGGAGAAGGAAATGGCAAAACACTCTAGTATCTTTGCTAAGAAAACTCCATGGACAAGTCCATAGGGTCACAAAGAGTGGGACACATTTGAATGACGAAACAACAGCAACATAGAGGTTTATTTGTACATCAGTTTAGTTCTTGGAGAGCAGCTCTAGTGGAAATATATTGTTGGTGCTCAGGACAGATGGGTGGCCTTAGAATCAAGAGATCTGTGTTCAGAAAATCTTAGGATCATCGACTTAGAGCTGGAAAGAATTTTCAAGGTCA
Source organism: Bettongia penicillata ogilbyi (assembly GCA_023548195.1). Taxonomy (NCBI): domain Eukaryota; kingdom Metazoa; phylum Chordata; class Mammalia; order Diprotodontia; family Potoroidae; genus Bettongia; species Bettongia penicillata. Next base: position 2,659,528 of record JAJHZJ010000283.1, read on the forward strand.
TCGAGTCCCCCTTTTATTTCACTAAAAAGGAAAAATAAGGCCCAGAGCTGTCAGTAAATCAGGATTATAGCACCGGGTAAATTACTTTAACTGCCTGTGTTAACCTTGGCTTTCCTTATCTATGACAGGACGGTCCTAACAATCAAACAAGAAAACGAGTCAGGTAACGTCTAGAGTAAGGTAAGCGTGGTGAAAGGACCATACCTTATGAAGACTGCTTGAAGACACAGGGGATGTTTAATCAGGATAAGACTTAGGAGGAATGACAGATATCTTCTAGTTTCAGAAATACAAATAATGATAATAATTTAGAAAATAATGCTAACAACAGTAACAGCACTTTCTATGTAGCAGGCACTATGCTAAGCATTTTATAAATACTATTTCATTGGATCCTCACAACAGCTTTGGGAGATAGTGCCATCCTTCTACTTCTCCGACCCCCCACCCCACCTTCTAGATAAAGAAACTGAGGCAGACAGAGATTCAGTGACTTGCTCAACAGCTAAGAAGTGTCTGGGACAGGACTTGAACTCAGGTCTTCCTGACTCCAGGCCCAAACGTTCTATCCATTGAGTCACTTAGAAGAATAATTGGAGTTCTGCTGAGCCCAAGCGGAAGAACTAGGAACAAGGGCTGGAAACTACAGAGAGGCAGGACTGAGGCTCAGTGTTAGGAAAAGCTTCCTAACAATTAGCACTATCCAAAACAGAATGGTTTTTTGTGGTTCAGTCATTTCAGTCATGTCTGACTTTTTGTGACCCCATTTGGGATTTTCCTGGCAAAGATACTGGAGTGGCTCACCATTTCCTTTTCCAACTCATTTTACAGATGAGGAAACTGAGGTCAACAGGGTTAAATGACTTGCCTAAGGTCACATAGCTTGTAAGTGTCCGAGGTCAGATTTGAACTCAAGTAGATGAGTCTTCCTGTCTCCAGGCCTGGTGCTTTATCCACCCAAAGCTTAGACTTAGCTAAGTCTATTGGGAATGGGGGGTAGGGATTGCTTAGAATCATGTAGTGTTTATATGTTTTGGGGAAAGGGAGAAAGGAAAAGAGAAAAAAAATCCTAATTAATTGTTTACCTTCTAAATTTATGGGTTGAAAACTTGCATCTGAAATGAAAAAAAAAATGCTTATTTTTTAAAGGGAAATGTTGCCATCTGCTGTGCATATTGCATTACTGCAGCTAGCAGAAATCTAAAACCTGCAGTCTCAAGCTTCATTTCTGGATTATAGACCAGATTTCTTTGGGCAAGAAAAAGACCATGTGAACCACCTGCTTTCTTTGCCACTATAAACACCCCCTTCCCACCTTCCAATCCATTAAAAAAACAAAAAACAACTCAGGAGAAACCAAATTTTATTGATTTGAGTGCTTGGGACAATTAGATAGCAGGGACTCTCTCTCACCAAATGGGAAAATTCAGCAGGGGCTAGTGTTACAAAGTTGAGTGGTATAGCTCCTTCAGGTTACTGACATTGCTATTTTAACCATTGGGGAACTTAGCAAATCAAATAAAACAGGGGGATATATGGTAGTTAAAAGAACGTTATATAATAAGAGGTCTGGGTTTATTATTTTCTAGTTAGTAACCACATTTTTGGTTATGTTGTGAAATGTTCATTTTTCATTTTGTAACAATTTCTTCCCCATACAAATTTAATGCTGCACTTCTTTAAAAAACCAAAAATTACGTGGTTATTAAATGGTCTACATTTTGGACCAGCTGAACACTATCTGGGGAACCCAGAAGCAATGTCAGTCTCTAATACAGTTGGAATCAAGTTAGGGCAACTAACATTTAAGGAATTACTATGTGCATGGTACCATGCTGACTGCTGCCGATACAAAGAAAGGCAAAAGTCGTCCTTGTCTCCAAGGACATTACATTCTAATGGGATACATAACAAGTGAATAATGATGTACCTATAAGATATATTACAGGGCAAATTGGAGGGTGGGGCAGCTAGATGGTGCGGTAGATAGAGCACTGGGCATGGAATTAGGAAGCTTCATATTCCAGAGTTCAAATCTGGCCTCAGACCTTAACTAGCTGGATGACCCTGGGCAAGTCACCTAATAACCCTGTTTGCCTCATCTGTAAAATGAACTGGAGAAGTAAATGGTGAACCATTTTATATCTTTGTCAAGGAAACTCCACATGGGGTCACAAAGAGTTGAACACAACTGAACAACAAAAAACAGTAGGAGGGTACTAAGGAAAGCATTGCCTCCAAGGTGGCATTTAAGATGAGATTGAAGGAGCCAGGGAATCCAGGAGACGGAAACTAGGAGGGGGAGTATTGTAGGACAGTGAGTGAATAAGTACGCAGGGTGAGATTTTGAAACAATATCATTCCCATCCAAGACCCCTCATAGAAACTATTCCCCTAACACTTGTAAATAATCCATGAAAACCAACAAGTAAAGGAGAAAACTAACATTTTACCTGCCAAATTCAAAAAAGATTTTTGAATACCCATGAATTAAAACATGGACTTAAATTCAATTTTATTCCATTTCACAATGTTTTGTAAATTACTATTTAGGTGTTGGCTAGGCATAGTGGGAAAGGAAAAGAGGTGATGAGATCTTAAATAAAGGTGGTGGTTGTGTGAGCAGAGAGAAGGCACGGAAAGGAAAGAAGTGTTGTTCAGGTAGAAATGACAATATTTGGCAACTGGCTGTGTGGGGTGAGGGAGAGTGTGACAGCCAGACAGAGAACATGAGTGGCTGGAAACAATCAATTTTGGAGCAATCTGCATGTTGTACTAGGTAAGTGGAGGATGTCAGAGACATCAGGAGGTAGTCCTTCATTACTTGTTAGGGTCAGGACTCTCTCCTCCATACACTAACACACGGACGTGAACTTCTGTGGTTCTGTGAACGTTGGACATCTGGGCATCATTTCTCCTGGGATGCACTTTCTGGTCCTAAGAATCTGATTTTACCAAGGCTGGTCTTTTAGTTATGATCCATTGACAGGCATGCACTGGAGTCAGTCTTGGCAAGCCCTGCCATGGGTTATATTCTTTTGGCATAGACTTTGAGAACCCAGAATCATTTCCTCATCCCTGGCTAGGAATGCAGGGGGACTTCAAATGATTTTAATTTATAGCAAAGTGCAAATGACTAATGATCTTTCCATGGGGGAAGGTTTTTAATGGAAGAAAGGTGGGGTGAAGGGGGAGAAGCATGCAACTGGTAATTTCTGAGGACAGGTATTTATGACTCCAAGTCCAGCACTGGATCCACTATGCCAAATTACCTCAGGAAGGAATCTCACAGGAGATCTTAGTTCAGTCAAAATGTGAGAAGGATGTGGTCACCCAGCTTTCATTTGAGAACTTCCTGGGATCTGAGGAACTAACTACCTTCTGAGAAAGTTCAGTCTATTTGGGGGCATCTCTAATTATTAGGAAAACCTTTATAGAGCAGAAATCTGCCTCTGAGAAACTTCCACCCAAAAGGCACATACTAAAGGTTGGATCTATCTTGAAGACATGATTGTACTATATAGGCAGAACTATAAAAATGTAGGAGAGGAAATAGAGATAGTGAGGCTGAATGGGGAGAAAGAAAGCAGATCTGAGCTAAAGCAGAAAGTTACTGGCCTTTTTGACTTGTGGCACTTACCCCTGGCAGCAGGGGAGTAAAGCTCTTGGATCAGCCTTTTTATGAGAAGTAGGATGGCATAGTGGATAAAGAACTGGACGTAAATCCAGGAAGACTTGGTTTAATTCCTGCTTCAAATATATGTTGTATTATAAGTTTGGGTAAGCAAGAAACTTCACTGTTTCTCTCAGTTCTCTTGGCATCTCTCTTGGACTAGAAGTTGCAGAGAAGGTTCCTACCTTCATTAATAGAAGGAATTTTTTCATCTAGGGAGTCCTCTATGCAAATGAAATCCACAGGTCTAGTCTATATCCACTATCCTCTAATTATATCAGTTAGGCAAAAACCAGCATCCATAAAGAGAGCATTCATCCACTTAACAACAAATGTTTGTTCTGATGGAAAATCTCTCTCTTTTTTTTTTTTTACAATGTGGTGAAAGAAGTGCACAATTATCTTTTTTTCCCCCTCCCTGTTTACGGTGTTCCTTTCTGATACAGTAATATTTCTGCAACAAGGAACCTGTGATTTGTATATTGAAACTAGGTCTAATTGACCTAAGTCATAATCAGGCTCTCTTCTATTTACAATGGGCAAAAAAAGAACAAAGGAGTTTCACCCCAGATATTTGTACACCATTAGAGAGATACATTATATATTCAAATACCTTGGAATATTACTACAGAGAGCCACAAAAACTCATGAAAGAAGTGATGAAAGGAGGAAAACAAGATGATCATGAATGTAGATGCCACCTTGAATCTTCAATTTCATTTCAGTCTATGATCTTTTGAAGTCCACACCAGTGATGTAATTGTTTCTGGAGATCTCCCAAAATAAGATCCTCCAAAGATAAATTTCCAATAGGTTATAGCATGATGCCAATGTAGCTATGACTTGACCTCAAAGGGTAACCAATGAGGGAGTAAGAAGATGGGTTGCATCCCTCTTTTCCCCTTGGATATCCCATTCTAGGGTCTTCTTCCAACACAACTTCTCTGTTGTATCTCCTCTGACTGAGTAAGCTCCTAACCCAGGTCTGTACAACATGCAGCCCATCAAAGGATTTCTGGCAGCCCACAAAAATGTAGAGAATGTCAACGAAAGTAAAGATGCAACAACCGCTTTGTCGGTGCTCCACTTACAGGACTTCCACTAGTCACCATTGTACCCATTGTGTAACTTGACTGGCGTATGATAAACTGTTTACTGACAAGAAGTGTAACTCATCCTATTAACTAAATGTAGATAGTAAGTGAGTTGCCACTGTGTACTCTCTCCTGCTTGACACGTGACTTGCGGCAACCAACCATCGCCAGTCTGTCTCTACTCTGAAATGAGCAAGAGTCTTATCTTTTCTGCTGTGTTTTCGGTCTACTGGAATTGAACAGGGATAAAGTGAGTGCAGTCATGCACCTAATGCAGCTGATGCCCACTGCAATGAGCAACAGCTGGAAGGCTTCTTCCCCTCTCTCATGCACATTATAAAATTAATAAAAACGGAAATTGAAAAGATGAGATAATATTTGATCAAAGAGCCAGCAGGGAACTGCTAGAATTTATTGAGAAGGGGAGCTATTCATTATTATCATCTTATGTAGCAGGCCAATCCTGTGTGGCAATTCCAGCCACCCTCCCCAGGTTACGTGAGTGTCTGGCACTCTCTCCAAGGTCAGACACTCAGGTCAGTATTTCTTTGTATGTGAGCAGTTGATGTGGAGATTTTTTTGGTTCTAACATTGAAGTTTTGGGAGAGATTTTGTAAAATGGGTGATTAAAAAGAACATAGAGTATTTAATCCAGAGTGGACAAACAGATACTTCTTTACTTACACAAGAGACAAAATATTGTGCCTTGTTTGCCGAGAAGTGATAGCCATTCTGAATGAATATAAACTTCATCACCATTTCAAATCAAAATATCCTGACTTAAGCAAATTGGAAACCAATGAAAAACAAATTAAAGCGTCCAAATTGCTGAAAAATCTCAGTGGGGAAAAACGGTTTTTCAAGAAAATTAGCTCAGAAAATGAGGCAGCTACTCAGGTTTATTTTCAGATTTCTAAAGAAATCAATTTCAAACATCATTGCGGAGTATTGAGAAACTGATTGCTGACAAGTGTAGTATGTCCTATTAACTAAATGTAAACAGTAGGAAAACCTGAAAAATGTATTAAAACTTGTACCACTTAGCAAAGTAATTGTTTTAAACATTAATGTGATTTCATGATAAAAATCATAAGCAATAAGTGTAATTAATTGATATTAACTGAAATTTTCTTTTTTAAAAATATAGTTTATTTACAAAACAGTTTAATCATTAATGATACCTTTATTTGGAAAGTGAGCTGCTGAAAACCTTTCTGCAACCTGAAGAAGTTTAGCCTATTTACATTTTGACCCCTACCTACTGCCAAATTGTGCTGGTCTGTACTAACCTCTTTTCTTCTGCTTTGGGCTTAGGTATCTCTGGTTGACACCAACACCAACATAAGCATACCATTCAACTCATCACCTCAGCTGTGGCAGGCACCTTCTGGTGCCCTCTGTGCTACCAGGATTGGTCTGCTACACAAGATATTAACAAGTAATAGCTCCTCTTCTCAATAAGTTCTAGTGGCTCCCTGTTGACTCTTTGATCAAATATTATTTCATCTTTTCAATTTCCATTTTTATTAGTTTTATAATAAACATGATTATTACCTGTGTATATACCTGTATATATTTATAAATATAGTAGGGTATAAGTAAAAAAAAATTATTGATAGAGTGATCAAAAAAATTTGAACACCACCGATCTAAGAAGGTCTCCAGCATCAATGAATCTTTGGCATCACCATTAAACATAATTTTTAATCATTTTCCCGTTCATAATTGAAAGCCATTAACTGTGGACTACAAGCCTGTATTTCTCTCAGGTTTGCATGCTCACCGTTTTCACTGATAGCACCTTATGCTAACATGAGGATGTTAACATTCCCTATCTCCCAGGAGCTCTGTTTATTCAAGCCACCAATGTCAATTTTTCATCCTTCTAAAAATGTGTTTGATCATTTATATGTGGTCATTTTAACTATCAGTAGCATGAATCAGCATGTTGTTATATTTGCTAAGCTCTCTAAAACCTTTAAATGAAATTTATTATAAGAGTATAATGGGAATCTCTTTCTGTTAACTTAGGTAGTATTTGTAAAATAAGAGAAGGTTCATTTCTCTCCCTATATTCCATATTATAGTAATGTTATTATAAGCATACCTTCTCTTGCATCTTTGAAAGGTTCTTTAAAATTGGTTTGTAAAGTTAGGTCCTAACGATGGCAGCTAGGTGGCACACAGTAGATAGAGTTCTGGGCTTGGCATCAGGACGACTAATCTTTATGAGTTCAAATTTGACCTTAAACACTTAAAGCTGTGTGAGAAATCACTTATCTATGTTTGAGTCAGTTCCATATCTGTAAACTAAAATGGAAAGGGAAATGGCAAACCACTGCAGGATCCTTGCCAAGAAAACCCCAAAATGGCGTCATGAAGAATCTGACACAACTGAAACAACCAAACAGCAACAGAAGATGGTATATCATAAAAAGGCCATCTCTTTTCTCAGAATTCCTATTTAAATTTTTGATGGTAGTTTGTTTCCCCTAAAAGAATGACGCAAAATTTTATATTTGAGGAGGAGGGAGGAAGGAATCTTTCTCCAAGTAATTACAGTTTATTAATGTTATAAGCTATATAATTTCAAGCTATAAAATGCTTCTGAAAATAATCTCAATCCCTATGCAAACTTCTGTTTTGATATTCTAAAAATAAAGTTGCCAATTGTCTCAGTTCCTTTACGTTTAGTAGATGTATTGTGTATTTTAACATCTTTACCTCAAAGAAAAAATAATCTAATCAGGTAAATTTAATAGAAAATTACTTTTTGGAAATTGGGAACATGGTCTCCAGTCCTCTTACCATGCTGGTAAGCCTTTCTCTAGATGTGCTCTAGCTTCTCAATGTCCCTCATGAAATGTGAAGCCTTGATTGAATAAAATACTCTAGATGTCATCTGATCAAGACGGTGCCTACGGGGTCTGTCAGCATTCTTATTACTGTGCAATCCTTTTTGTTTTTTAAGTATAGTTCACATTAGCTTTTTTAATTCTCATGCCACCCTGTTAACTAAGAGGCTTGCAATCCTCTGATAACTCCTTTCTTTTTAACATATACTTCCCTGAGAATGTTTTCTTCTGTATTTGTATCTTTCATTGTCTAGGCTTGCTTATAAGTCTCTCCTTTCCTCTCTTCTCTCTTTAAGCAAAGTTTCTACATGTCTAAATCATATAGCTCTTACCTCTCTCCTTTCCTCTCCCCTTCCTAATGGCACTCTTTCAACTTGACTGTCTATGCTGTGAAAATGTGTACACCAGCCAGCAAGCATTTATTAAACACCTACTCTTGTAGTTTGCAATCCAGAGTTAATGGCCTTCAAAAACACCTGACCCTTCAAAATAGCCTTTGTCCTCAAGAAGCTTATATTCCAATGGGGAAAACAAATACATACATATGTAAGTATATGCAAAATGCATAAATGTAGATGAAAGGTCATTTTTTGGAGGGGGAGGGAATGATAATAATAATGACTAGTAATTATATAGAACTTTAAGGTTTGCAAAGCACTTTGCAAATATAATTCCATTTTAACTTACCCTGGAAGGTAGGTATTACTATTATCCCTATTTTACAGATAAGGAAACTGAGGCAGATAGCAGTTAAGTGCATTAGCAGTTGGGGAGATCAGGGAAGGTTTCATATAGAATGCTGTGCTTGAGCTGAAATATGAAGGAAATTGGGGATTCCAAGAGATCAGAATGAAGAAAATTATACTTTTGATGTACTTATTAATTTTTATGCTGCTTATTATAAACATTTTAAAGGCTCATCTGTATTTATATTTCTCCTACAACCCTGCCCTCCCCAAAAATCTGAAATCAAAGCTGCCTTTTACTTGGCATATTAGATTGTTCTCTCCTTCTTTTGTGGGCTCATGGTCCTTGGTAGAAAAAGGGGTCCACTTCCTTTTTCTTAATTTTTATTTGTTTTCATTCTGGAGACAGAAATAATTATACATGCATGTATATACACATATGTATACATACACACAAACCCCAAAACAAGATTCCTTATGAAACTATGAGTCTCCATTTCATACTGCATGATTCAGTAAAAAAAATATAAATATATATATATATATATAAATTCGATGTTACTTTCATGATTGTTTGTGATTCATTCTGAACTTCCTTCTGTTCTTTTCTGTATATTGTTTTTAAAGCACAGCCTTTTCTACAAAAACCAGAAGCCACATTAAAGAGTTCGGTATTTTTTTTTCTATCTAAATAAAGTAGCTGTAATTTCACATTTGGGGAGCATTCATAGACTCAGATATAGTCCTTAGAGTTGGAAGAGGCTTTAAAGATCACCTATAAATCATCTGATTTTATAGATGAAGAAACTGTGGCCTAGAGAGAAGAAAACTTCCCGGGGTCTGCTGGGTAGTAAGGAGCAAACCTAGAATTCAAAGCAGATCACCATGCTGAAAATTCAGTGGTCTGTGAGGTCACCTGTTCTCCAAAATGGGTGATTGCTTCCATCCTGTCAGGCCATGGGACTCCTACCCTCTTTCATCTTTCTTTCATTCATTCATTCATTCATTCATTCATTCATTCATTCATTCATTCAAGAAGCATTTATCGAAGGCCTATTCTGGACATTGCACTGTGCTTTGAAGAATATAAAAATTCAGATCATACTTACAGTAAGCAAACAGAGACGCAATACTAACTCAGGTCTTCTAGACACCAAAGGCAGCATTCTTTCCACTGACTTTATGATGTACTGGTAGGATAAAGAGCATACATTGCAGTATTTGATAGGGTAGATGCTTGACTGGATTTTGAAACAAGGGTTTTGAGATTCAAATTGTACATTATGGATTTGAAGCCATAGACATGGATTTGAATTATCCTTTTCTACCTTTGTGATATCTGAGCAAGTAACTATTTCCTCTCAGTGCCTCAGTTTGCCCATCAGTAAAATGAGGTGCCTATTGAATCTGAAGAAAAAAAATTGGATCGAATCTACCCTAAGCTCTAGCCCTCACACCTTATGCTCCTGGCCTCCTCTGGGAGTGGGCAGCTGTAACTGATCTATACAATTTCAAAGGGTCTTGGAGGTCGTGGGCTTTTCTACTTGGTTCTTTCCAGTCTATTCCGTGAAGCAGGACATCCCAGTCTCCTGCTCCCCTGGGAGGCTGGGGGCTGCACAGTGTGTGTGGTGGGGGGCGGTGGTGGGGGATGGCGGGGGAAGGGAGCTCCCTGCCCGCATGCACTGAGGCATCCCCCGTGCGTCTGCCCAGGTGAGTACACACGTGCGCGCCCGAGCCCTCTCAGGTGAGCACAGTCAGCTCCCTCCCCCACTTGGGATCAAAGGCGCTCGGAGACTGTAAGTCGGGGCCAGCGCCCGCAGTCTCTTTGGGCCATGGACGGGCACCTGGGGCTGTCCCCGCCCGGCCCTTTACCTCTCCAGGCCACTCCCCCGGCAGAGGTGCTGGAGGAGGTGCTGAGGGAGCAGTTTGGGACCCGGCCCCAGTTAGCAGCCATCAGCCGGATGAAGAGGCAGCCGTCGGGCGCCTACACCTCCACCGAGGACTTGAAGGAGGTGCTGGAGAGGCGGCAGGTGGCCAACGCCAAGGAACGGGAGCGGGTGAGGGCACCCCCGCTGGGCACCTCGAGTCGCCGCCTTCTCGGCCCTTCCCGTCACCTCCTTGCCCCTCAAGAATCAAATTGTCAGTTTCTCACTTCCTCCACCTGCCCTCCCTCTCCACCTCTATGCCTTGGCATGTTGTGAGGATCATGGTCTCAATGAGTCTAGGAAATAGAAAGGGGGTAGCGTCCTGGTGCTCCGCCTTTTTCACTTGTATTTTAGGTAGCAGTCTGAACTTAACTTCTCATTTTTAGGACCAGCCTAGCCTTTCCATAGCCCGAGCACAAGCCTCAGCTACCTCTGAAAGACTCATGGACACTGTCCCACTTTCCTTCATAAAGTCCTTGACTTTTTTTTTTTTTTTGGTAATTCTCTCAGCAGCTCACATACACCGTCCAGCCAGTCTGTGACAACTCTCCCTTTGGCAATCCGAGAGGGCTCCGAAGTACCTTCCAAAGACTACTATTTCTCAGAAGTGTTGAAAGATAACTGCTTATCTGGCTGCCCGCCCATGTCATCCCCAGTTCTGAAGAACCTCAGTTACCATTGCTGGAGTATTTCGTTAGTTTAGGAAGAGTGGGAGGGAGAAGGGTGTGGGTGTGCAAATGCTTCCCAGAATTTCCTTGAAAATAGTTTACTGTGTGGGCTTTTTTTTTTTTAAGAGTTTCTCAGCCCACAGAGATTTTCACTTAATGCTTACTCTGATTATAGGGCTGCTTAGTGTTCCGATAGCCTACTGGGTGTGTTTCTGCCATAACTCCCCTTTCCTCTCTAATTCACCCCCACAGCAAACGTTCAATGAGATTGAATAGAGTAGACTATTATATTTCCTTTTATGGAAATAAGTAATCCTATGGCATCAATATAACTCCCCATCAAATCTTATGGGGGCAAATGAGAAGTGACCTCTTTTAAACCACGTTGTTTCTTTAACCTGTCTGGAGTGCCTGGTCTGAAAACAAGAAGGGCCCTCCCCTAAGTAGGGTTTGACTGTGGGATACAGCATTATCCCAAGGTCTGAAATCCTTGGGGAACTAGCATGGTCTGATTTTCATGCTCAGTCACTTAGAAATTTTATATCATACCCCAGGGGCCATGTCCTTTTCCTGTATCTGGTTGAACAGCTTATCTGGAAATGGTCATATTAACTTTCAAACAGCACTTACAGATAAGTTATCTGGGTTAGACATTAAAAACTAGGAGAGCTTGGGTGGCCTCTGCTACAAATGGATTTGACACTCAGATGCTTGCTCTATCTGCTTTCCTATTCTTTTTTTAAATAGTCATTTTCATTAGTGCCTAGAGAAGCTCCGTTCCCGCCCCACTTTGAAAAGGAGAACGAGTGGGGTGAGGGGAATAAAACCAAAAAAAAGATCCCCTTCTTGTCTGGGGATAGATCCACTAAGGAAAGCATAATAATTAATAAACATTTATTAAGTTCCTACTACACATCAGGTATTGTGCTAAGTGCTGCGGATACAAAAAGAGGCAAAAGATAGTCCTTGCTCTCAAGGAGCTTAAGAGCATCTCTGAAGCTATCAGGGAAAAAAAAATTTAATTTTCAATAAATTAGATTTTATCTTCTTAGGGTTGCTGTGGTTCCATCAGTATGGATAACTCCAAATGTGGACATGCCTTCTAACCCAAGCAGATAGGAAACCACTCTGTAACCTAGAAGTTGTCTATGATATTTAGAGATCCAGTAACTTGCCTGTGGTGAAGCAGACAGAGGGAGGACTTAAACCCTAACTCCAAGATCTGTGCCAAAGGCCTGCTCTCAACCAGAACTTGTTATAAATGTTTTTAGAGGGAAATGTAAAAGAAAAGAAGGGCTTAAGAAAAAGCTGAAGGATCAGCTTGGAATATTGAAAAAGGTGAATTTTTTAAAAGATCCAGCTGTGGATTTTCTAGAGTGGCATAGGATTGTCTGATTTCAGAATGTGGGCCCCTGTTTTGGGACAGAAAGATCCTTGTGGTCTGACATGAATGTTTTACCACACTGTCATAGCTTATTTAAGAAAACCTTTAAAATATCTCTTATCTGCTGTGATTTGGGGTATTGGGGGAGCCCTAAAATGAAAGGGTTCGGAGGGTTCTGCCTCAAAAGAATTCAACCACCGAAACCTTCCAGTTAAAGTAGGGAGTTTATTGTTATGCCGATAGAAACTGGAAGATTTTAAGAATCTGTGAAATTTAATGGGGTTAAGATACTTGTATAGAAGGAAAGACTGTGAGATCTGGATGGGACTGAGGAGTGGAAAATAACCTGGAGTGGTTCAGACAACGAAAGGTCTGAAATAAGTAGTCAGAGAGCCCCAGGGAAAGTGCAGTTAAAAGGATTACTGAGTATTTAGGTAGAAATGTGTGGAGAAAGTTCAGGGGCTGAGTTTCAAAGATAGTCTTTTCTTTTTGGGATCTAGCATGAATTCCATAATCCCATCACTTTCCTCTGATTTAGTATTCACCATGTACACCTTTGGTCTATAATTTGACATCCTGAGTGGGCCTACTGACCAAGAGAGTAGATAGAAATGCTCTGAGTACCTTTCAATTTTTGGTTCCAATTCCAGTGATTTCCCCCCAATAGTATATACTTTATATGAAGCCTATATTTTTGTGCTTCTAATTGGGATTAACTATTTAATTAGGCAGTACTTGCTTTAAACTTTTTATTCTGGTTTACTTGTTATTCCAATAGGCTCTGAAAACCAAATATTGAAAATACTCAAACTCCAAGTATTTTCTTTCCCCCACAGACCTTACATAATGCTTTATTTTGTACCTCTCTGAAATATTCTAAAAGTAAGGCCAGACTCAAATCTCAAAGGTTTTGCTGTCACATATACATATGAAAGGCAGGAATGTGCCTAGGCTAGTATGAGAGACAGCGACTTTGTACCCCCATCCCTGGATTTTGCTTTGCCTCTGTGCTTACTAATCCGAATGAGACAGAGAGAGGGTGTTCGTTTTGGAGCTGAGAAAATTCAGGACCCTGAACCTTATATCTTATGGCAATTCTTAGACAAACAGCCCCCCTTCATGCATTATGATTTAATGTACTATAGCCTTCAGAGAGTTAAAATGAGGTATATGGTAGCTTTGCCTTAAGTTAGAATGATGTTGGCCACTAGGAAGTTCAATAAAAGAGAAACATGAGGCTGTGGGTGCTGGATTAGTTAAGAATGTACCTGCCATTTCTTATAAAGAGGTAAAAATCTCCTGCTAGAGATGAGAGGCTGCTTAGTCAAGACTATGAAAACTGAATAAAACCAGCCATTTCATAAAGAAAAAAGTCAGTGTCTTCCTGCCCCTCCCCTCCCTCCTGGCATGGACTCTTACAAGTCCATGGTTCAGTGAAGGACTGCTGATTTTCTAAAATGTGTATGTGTGTGTGTATATAATATATATACCAATATAATACATATTACATATAAAATATATATTTAATATTTTATATATATATAATATATATTTGAAACCTCAAGGTCTTATCCCAAAAGAGCATAACAGAGCTCATTCTTTTCCTGAAGAGAACTTACTAGTCAAAGATTTCAAGCTGAACAGAGAACCTCGGAGAAGCGAGACTCTATAGTTATACACCAGCATGCCTTATGGTTTCTGACAAATATGAAGTGACAAAGAGGGGCACCCGCCAGTGTGGGCTATACTCCTAGTGGAAAAAGATGATATTAGAAAATGTCAAGGATTTTGCCTCATGGAAGGTATGAATTGCCCTTTCATACGTGTATTCCAAACACATTCCTACATGAATGTTCATGAAAACATGTATTGCCTACATGTGTCCATTCTTCCCACAGGTGGGTATAACTCCAGGGTTATAGGAGAGATGTTTTATTATTTCTTTTATTTCTATATGTCATTAAATGACATACTTTAGTAAATCATGTGCCCTAATTGACTCTTAAAAGTAAATATATCAGATAAATATATCATGAATAGTTTCGTTGGAGGGACCCGCTCTTGAAGTGGAAAGGTGTCCCTAGATACTACATACAGTATTACTAGCAGTTTGTGATTTATATTCCCATTTTAGTCTGTAGGAAATCCTGTCTTATCTCAACTTTGTGCTTCAGTCAGAAGACACTGGATGTAGTAAATACTTAATAAATGTCTGAATTTTGTTTTCTAGATAAAAAATCTAAATCGTGGATTTTCCAAGTTGAAGGCTATCGTGCCACTGCTCCCCAAAGACAGGAAGCCCAATAAAGTTGACATTCTTAAAACTGCAACTGAATATATACGCCTTCTCCGTGAGATTTTAGAAGACACCAAAGACTTTGAGGTGAAGGTATGACAAAGACTTCATTGTCATTTTCTCTCTCAAATTACACTTCCAAGCTACGTTTCTTTTTAAAAATTATTTGATATAATCTATTTGTAGATCATTTCCTTTCATCTTCTGCTTGCCTTCCTGTCGTGCTCTCCACACCCAGGGCTAGATGAGAACATGAGTTCATACCAGGATAAAGATAAGCACAATCCATGAAGGGTAGAATTTTAGAGGAAATAGGAAATGTTTTTATCCCTTAATTATCTATTAGAAGTAACAGACCTCGAAACAGCAAGTGATTTTTGCCTGAGGCTATGGAGCTACTTAATGGCAAAGATAGGAGTAGAAGGGAAGCTACGTGGTATAGTGGGTGGAGTGCTAAGCTTGGAATCAGGGAGACTCATCTTCCTGAGTTCAAATGTGGCCTCAGATACTTACCAGCTGTGTGACCCTGGGCAACTCACTTAACTGTTTCCCTCAGTTTCCTTGTCTGTACAAAGAGCTGGAGAAGGAAATGGCAGACCACTCTAGTCTCTTTGCCAGAAAATCCCAAAATGGGGTCATGAAGGATCAGACACAACTGAACAACCAATTTTTATTTTATTTTACTTTTTACATTTTTGTTACCTTCTGTAAAGTCAAATGTAAATACGTGGAAATTTTTCTTTAAGCAAGTGGTAAAATATGCACATTTTATCTTAAGGATTTTCTTCCAAATTAGCCTCTGCTGGGAACGAATTGCATCTCTAATTCCTGGCTTACCTCCTTCATGGTACATACTAGAAAGGATTACTTTCGATTTTGGAATCAAAGCCTGAATTTGTGTTTTTGTAAATTCTCCTGATTCTTTCTTATGGGACCAGACAGAAAAAGTCTACAAAAATGTCTTCCATATAGCAGCCCTTCACATACTTGAACCACAGTTATCAGGTCCCCACTCAAGTGTTCTCTCCTTCCAATTCATTCACCCATTCCTTATATGCCATGAATACAAGTCCCTTCATCTTTCTGATTGCCCTCTTCTGAACACTATTTTATTATTGTGCTTCTTAGACTAGGCTGCCCAGAACTGGAAACATAACTCGGATGTTTGATTAGGTAGAGCACAGCAGCAATAATGCCACGCTGCTCTTGGAAACTGATACTCTTAATGCAGCCCAAGACCACATTAGCCCTTATGGTTGCCATAGCACATCATTGATTCATAATGAGGTTCCAATCCACTAAAACATCTAGATAATTCTTTCCCCTAGACAAGTAGTAACTAACCATGCCTCCACCACCTTGTATTGTAAAAATATATTAGTAGAAGACTTTGCAGTTTATTCCAAATGATTTTCATTGTATCAGATTCAGCCTTAAATTCTAGCCTATCTGCATCTTTCTGGATCTTATTTAATGATTAGCTTTCCAGACACACATTGTTATCTGATTCTGAGAATGCCATCATAGAAGCAGCTAGGTGGAGAAGTAAATGGAATGCCGGATCTCAGGAAGACCTGAGTTCAAATTCAGTCTGACACTTACCAGCTGTGTGACTGGGTAAGTTACTTAACTTTTGCCTCAATTTTCTCATCTGTAAAGTGGGAATGATAAATTGTGAGGATGAAAGGAAATAATATTTGTAAAATCCTTTGCAAATCTTATGGTACTACATAAATGCTAGCTATTATTATTGGGTTGTTTTTTTTTTTTTATCAGTCGTTAATTTAAAATGAAATGTGAGTTTGAGGAAGTGTTACTAGCTCTACTCTTGGACTGGTGAAAATTCAGAGCCACTAGCTAGATCCACATCTGGATCCCTCTAGTGTCATATAATAGAGTAGTGAATCCTCCCTCAGCCTAAGACAGTCTTTTCCTAGTCTCTCATTCACAGCAGTGGAGAAACCCAAGAACACCAGTTAACTGGCCAGTCCTAGGGACAGTGCTTGGCTCTTCCAAAGGAACCAAATTACTGTATTGCTAAAACCATGCCAGCCCTCAAATGCCTTTTAAAAAAATATTTCTTCAATATTTCCATGCTAGAATAGTATGATTGGTTGGCATGAGTGAGCATGTTTGCTGGGCCAAGTAAGATTGAAATGGCAGGTTCTCCTGTCCTTTCCTCTTCTTTGCTCACATACACACATTGGTGCTAAACAGGCTCCATAGCCTTCCTTGTTTTTTCATCTGCTTGGTTTTTTTGTTGTTTTTTTTTTAAATATAAATTTACTTATTTAACTTTTTACATTGATTTTCACAAAATTTTGGGTTCCAAATTTTCTCCCTTATCCCCTCCCCATACCCCAATACACCGAGCATTCTAATTTTCCCTATCACCAATCTCCCCTTTCTTCTATCATCCCTCCCTTCTCTTGTCCCCATCTTCTCTTTTGTCCTGTAGGGCCAGATGACTTTCTATTCCCCATTGACTGTATTTCTTATTTCCTAGTAGCAAGAACAATACTAAACAGTTGCTCCTAAAACTTTGAGTTCCAAATTCTCCCCAGCCTTCCCTCCCCACCCATTCCCTTTGGGAAGGCAGGCAATTCAATATAGGCCCTATCTGTGTAGTTTTGCAAATGACCTCCCTGATAGTCATGTTGTGTAACACTAACTGTATTTCCCTCTATCCTATCCTGCCCCCCATTGTTTCTATTCTCTCTTTTGATCCTGTCCCTTCCCAAGAGTGCTGACTTCAAATTGCTCCCTCCTCCCATTGCCCTCCCTTCCATCATCCCCCCCCCTTTGCTTATCTCCTTCTCCCCCACTTTCCTGTATTGTAAGATAGATTTTCATACCAAAATGAGTGTGCATTTTATTCCTTCCTTTAGTCAAATGTGATGAGGGTAAACTTCTTGTTTTTTTCTCAGCTCTCCTCTTTTTCCCTCCACTAAAAAGTCTCCTGCTTGCCTCTTAAATGACATATAATTTACCCCATTCCATTTCACCCTCTTTCCTCCCCCTATCTATCTCTCTCACCATTTACCTTAATTTCTTTTAAGATATGGTCCCATCCTATTCAATTCACTCTGTGCTCTCTGTCTCTGTGTGTGCGTGCATGTGTGTATGTGTGTGCACGCACACGTGTGTACATGTGTATGTGTGTGTGGTCCCACCAACTACCCAGATACTGGTCCCATCCTATTCAATTCACTCTGTGCTCTCTGTCTCTGTATATGTGTGCGCACATGTGTGTACGTGTGTGTGTATGTATGTGTGTGTATGTATGTGTGTGTGTGGTCCCACCAACTACCCAGATACTGAAAAGTTTTAAAAGTTACAAATATTGTCTTTCCATGTAGGAATGTAAACAGTTCACCTTTGGTAAGTCCCTTATGACTTCTCTTTGCTGTTTACTTTTTCATGCTTCTTCTCATTCTTGTATTTGAAAGTCAAATTTTTTTTGCAGCTCTGGTCTTTTCATCACGAATGCTTGAAAGTCCTCTGTTTCATTGAAAAACCATATTTTCCCCTGAAGTATTGTACTCAGTTTTGCTGGGTAGGTGATTCTTGGTTTTAGTCCTAGTTCCTTTGACTTCTGGAACATCATATTCCAAAGCCCTTTCGATCCCTTAATGTAGAAGCTGCTAGATCTTGTGTTATCCTGATTGTATTTTCACGATACTTGAATTGTTTCTTTATAGCTGCTTGCAATATTTTCTCCTTGACCTGGGAATTCTGGAATTTGGCCACAATGTTCCTAGTAGTTTCTCTTTTTGGATCTCTTTCAGGCAGTGATTGATGGATTCCTTGAATATTTATTTTGCCCTCTGATTCTAGAATATCAGGGTAGTTTTCCTTGAAAATTTCATGAAAGATGATGTGTAGGCTCTTTTTTTGATCATGGCTTTCAGGTAGTCCCATAATTTTTAAATTGTCTCTCCTGGATCTATTTTCCAGGTCAGTTGTTTTTCCCATGAGATATTTCACATTCTCTTCCATTTTTTCATTCTTTTGGTTGTGTTTGGTGATTTCTTGGTTTCTCAGAAAGTCATTAGCCTCCATCTGTTCCATTCTAATTTTGAGAGAACTATTCTCTTCAGTGAGCTTTTGAACTTCTTTTTCCATTTGGCTAATTTTGCTTTTGAAAGCATTCTTCTCCTCATTGGCTTTTTGAAGCTCTTTTGCCAATTGAGTGAGCCTATTTTTCAAGGTGTTATTTTCTTCAGCATTTTTTTGGGTCTCCTTTAGCAAGGTATTGACCTGTTTTTCATGCTTTTCTTGCATCTCTCTCATTTCTCTTCCCAGTTTTTCCTTTTCAAAATCCTTTCTGAGCTCTTCCATAGCCTGAGCCCATTGGATATCTATTTTGGGTGTTTGGGGTACAGAGGCCTTGACTTCTATGTCTTTCCCTGATGGTAAGCATTGTTCTTCCTCATCAGAAAGGAAAGGAGGAATCATCTGTTCACCAAGAAAGTAACCTTCTATGGTCTTATTTTTTTTCCCTTTTCTGGGCATTTTCCCAGCCAGTTACTTGACTTCTGAGATTCCTCTCAACCCCTGCCTGGATCTGCCCAGCTAGTGCTTGGGGTCTGAGATTCAAATGCTGCTCCCCAGCCTCAGGGCTTTCAGCTGCAGGCGCAGCTGCTATTCAATGTGAGCTTAAAGTTCTGGTGCTCAGGTGGGGGCAGGGCCACCTCCCAGGCTCAGTTCCCTCAGGGGGTTTATGCAGAGACCTTCAGTAATGGATCTGAGGTCCTGTCTGCTCTGGGAGTCCTGGGAGTCCCGGGCTGCCACTGCCTCTGCTGCTGCCTCCCAAGGGGGCCTGAGTTATAGAGACACCCTGCTCCCCTCTCGGCCAGCCCACAAGTCTCTCTCACTGACCTGTAGAGCCTGTGGGTGGAGGGACCTTCGCAGCCGCCAGAGGTTCCGTCCCTGAAGCCTGCTCGGATCTGCTCCTCTGGGTTGTGGGCAGGGCAGGGCTGGACTCCGCTGTCCGGTGTGTGACAGTCCTTTGGTGGTGGTTTTCCAGGGCTCTCTGGAACAGAAATCTCCTCCACTGCGTTGCTGCGTGTCTTGCACTGCTCCAGAATTTGTGGGGAGTTCTTTTTACAGAAAATTTTTGTGCTGTGGGTTCGGAGCTAGCATACGTGAGTCTTTCTGTTCTGCCATCTTGGCTCCCCCCCTCTATTTTCCCTCTTTAGGAACCCTCAGAGGTGGAGAAGTTGCAACCTCAAGGTCACATGACCCTCGAGGTCTTTTGATTGAATCCGCACTTCACAGAACAAATCTCCTTAATAAAAGGATTTGTTCTGCAAAACTTGAACTTGGTCAAATAGCTGCACCCAAGGACTTACAAGGCCACATGTGGCCTCAAGACCATAAGTTCCTCATTCCTAGCAGTCTATGAAATATTCCGCAGAAACTTGCAGCAGGATTTTTACTTTTTATCACCTACATTCTTTCCTTTGGACTACTATAACTAATGACATATTTTTGTCAAACAAGTTGGTCCTTTTAAAGTAGGTAGCAGATTTTATTGTGTTGTTTTGCAGTCATGTCTGACTGTTCATGATCCCCATTTTCTTGACAAAGATGCTGGAGTGTTTTGCCATTTCCTTCTCCAACCCACTTTACAGATGAGAAACTGAGACAAACAGAGTTAAGTGATTTACCCAGGGTCACCCAGCTAGGAAGTGTCTGAGGCCAGATTTGAATTCATGGAAGAGGAGTCTTCCTGATTCAATGCCCAATTCTCTACCCACTTTGCCACCTAGCAGCCCACATAACAGATACTGTAAGGTCTATTTTAGGGTAAGGAGGAGGGAGGCATCTTTTTCATAATTCAGGTGGTATACTTTCATTGTGCTTTAGGTCTGAAGAGGAGAATGGATTTGTTTGGTTGATTTTTGCCAGCAAAGATGACCAAAAGGTGACCTGTTGCATATCATTTCCTGTTTCCTTGGGCAGCCTTTTCTATGCAAACCTGGTATTTTTCCTATCTAGAACCATATTTGTTTCAGTTGATATTTATTGACCGTTTACATTATGTAAGACCTTTTGCAAGATATTGGGTTTAAAAATGAGTGTATCTGCTTACATGCTATATTGTTCCCCCCCTCTCCCAACAATGGAATATTAATTCCTTGAGGGAAGGGACTGGTTTTCATTGTCTGTAACCCCAGTGCCTTGCTCATAGTAGACATTTAGTAAACTATTGGATTGGAAGAGGTTGTCCTTGCCCTAGGTACTTATAGTCTAGTAGAAGAGAGTATAGAGAAGTAGCAGATGATATAGTTGGCTAAATTTATTGGAACTGGATTATGGAAGGCCTTGAATGCCAGCTAGAAGGGTTAGCACTTTATTGTGGAGGAAAGAAGGATATACTAAAAGTTTCCTAAGAAGCATTTCCACAAAGATAATTTGTTTTGCATTATTTGAACTGTACATTTCCATAGGGTTGGAATCAATTACCATATTTTAGATAATTGTAACATAACTTTAAATGGTATGAATTTAGATAAATGGACATTTCAGCGGGTTCATTATTTGCACTAATTGGATCCTAGCTGTGTATCAAGTGAGATAAAATAGATATGGAAATATTATTAATATAGCATAAAAAGAGATAACAATAAAATAAAATTTTATGAGAATTGAGCAGAAGAAGAGGATTTTTACATCTGTCAGGGAAAGTTTCAGCAAAGAGGTAGCGTTTGAATTAGGTCTTAAAGGCTAATATTACTCATAAACCGCAGCTCTGATCATACATTCTTTCCTGAAAACAAACAAAAAACCTCCAGTGGGTCTCATTACCCATAAAATAAAGTCCAAACTCCTTGGCATCCAGAGTTACTTGCATTTTGTGCTTCCTATTTTTTCTTTGGACCAGACCAGTGATTTCATCAGAATATGGAGCTCCTGATGAGAAATCTCCTGTACTACTAATACAGCTCAATTGATAAATATTTTTGAGTACCTCCTCTGTGGAAGGCACTATCCTAAGCACTAGGGATACAAATATAAAAAAAGGATAGTCTTTGCTCTTGAGGCGCTTACAGTCTAAAACCAAAGGAAGCTGAAAAGTGGGGTGGAGTGGTGGGGGACCTGGAAGTATAGTGGAAAAAGTCAGAAGTCCCCAAGTAGATCTGCGCAGCCTATGCTCTGTTTTGGGCCCTTTTCTCTTTTCATTCTGAAGTATCTTACAAAGTGATATCATCAGCTTCCATGAGTTCAATGATGTTCTCTATGAAGGTGATTCCCCAGTTTATATATCCAGGTCTGGGCCTCTCTCCTGAACTCTAGTCCCATATCATTAACTGCCTTTTGGCCATCTCAAACCAGATATTCTAAAAGCACCTTGAACTCAACATATCTAAAATAACTCATTATATTTGCTTCTAAACTCTTCCCTTTCCCCAATATCCCTATTACTCTTAAGGGAAGCATCGTCTCCCTCCTATCCTTGGATCAAAATCTCAGTGTTCTCCTTGATTCTTCACATTTCTCTCCATGTATCCCGTCCATTGCCAAATCTTTTCATTTGTACTTTCACAATGTCTCTTACATGTACCCCTTTCTCTCCATTCATACAGCCACTATTCTAGTTCATGCCCTCATTACCTCTCACTAGACTATTGGAATAGCTTTCTGACTGGTCCCTCCGTCTGCCTCAAGGCTCTTCCTTACTTCAAGCTATCATCCGCTCGGCTGGACCATTGCGATTGTTCTAAAGCCTGAGTCTAATCTTGTCACCATTTGCCCTTCAACTCTAACGAGTTCCAGCATTTCCCTCTTACTCTAGGATCAAATATAAACTCCTCTTTGGGGACATTTTATGGTTCTTTATAATCTGACCTCTTCTTGCCTTTCTTATATTTTATTTTACATGCTCTCTGTGGTCTAGCTCCACTGGTCTCTCTGTTCCTTAAACATTTTCCACCTCTCTGCCTTTGCACTGGCTATTCTCCATTCCTGGAATGCTCTGCCCCCTTTCATTAGTTCCAACCTCCTTACAGGAGGCCCTTTCTTGTACTTTGCTCCCAACCCTCAATTCCCAGCTATTAGTGACCTTCCCTTTGGGATTACTTTCTATCCGCTCTGGATATCTCTCATATGTACTTATAATGTCTCCCCCATTAGACTGTGAACTTCTTGCCTTTCTTTGTACCCATAGCACTTACCACAATGCCCAGTATGTAATAAACTGATAATAAATGCTTTTTGACTAACTATACATTTTGTAGTACTAAAAAGTTGCCTGGGGTTAGGTACCTTGTCTATGGTCACCAAGCAAGCAGACCCTTCAGAAATAGGACTTGAAACCCAAGTCTTCATGAATCCCTAGATAACGCTGTCCACTATACCATGCTACTGTTTCTGAAATAGTTATGCCTTGCCTTATTCCTTTTTCTAGAAATTCTTATTCATTTCTATCTGTCTAAACCCCAGACATCCCTTATAGACCAGCAATCTTTAATGAAGTCTTCCCTTAGCTAAAACCTCTGAGTCTTCCCAGGTAGGAATAGCCCCTAATGTCCCATGATAGTTTCCATTCTACTTTACTCAAGTGTCTATATAGACAAACATTTGCCGACATTGTATTATTATGTTCAAGGACAGCTAGGTGGCACAGTGGATAGAGCACTGTATTTGGAGTCAGACACTTACTAGTTGTACGACTCTAGGCAAGACACTTAACCTGGTTTGCTCAGTTTCCTCATCTGTAAAGTGAACTGGAGAAGGAAATGGCAAACCACTCCGATATCTTTGCCAAGAAAACCCCAAATGGGGTCATGAAGAGTCAGGCCCAACTGAACAACAACAACTGTGTTCAAGGCATTGCGCTAGTGCAACAAACACAGAAAACAATCCCCGACCTCAAGAAGCATATAGTCTTCTAAGGGGACATGTTATACACACAGTAAAGTAGACTACAAGGTAATTTGGAAAGGGGGAGAATACTAGTGCCACTGAACAGATCAGTTTGCGTGAGGGTTTGGGGAGAGGAGATGGAATGATCAATTCAAGGAATAGCTTGAGGACTGGTTTAACTGGAATGTGAAGGTTGTGCAAAGGAATGTGGAAGAGGCAGGAAAAGCAGGTTGTACATAAATTGTCAAAGGTCTCAACAGTCTAGGGCATTTGTAATTTATCCTCTAGGGAGTGACGTTTTTGAGTGATGATGGGGAGAGACGTGGCTAGATTTGTCTCTTAAGGAAATCAACTTTTCGCAGAACTGGCAAAAAAAATTCAAGAGAAAGACTAATTAGGATGCAATTATATAGGTTGAACTGAGAGATGATGATGATTATCTGAGCTAGGAAGGTGGTGGTCATGTGAATGAAGAGAAAATATGTGTGTACAGCTGATTTGGTACAGGAGATCAGGTAGAGAGGAGAGGCCAACATGATGATTGGGTATATGAGAGGATGATGGTACCCTAAGAAAAATGAGGAAATGTTTTTATCTAGGGAAAAATCTCTTGATTGTATTATGGTGTTTTTTGCACTTATAATCTCCATTATCATGTTGTAAGTCTAGTAGAAATATGCAAAATTAACTGGAGGAGAGAGATTGAAACAAATAGTTATGAGGTTAATACAGTAGTCTAGTCAAGAGGTAATGAGGAAATGAGCTAGAATATCTGCAGTGGGAGGAGAAAGGGAGGACGGATTGGGGGAAAGATTGCAAAAATAGACTTGATAGAAGTTGTAACTGCATGTACAAAGAGAAAGAAAAATAAAAAGACAACTGGAAGGTTGGTGACCTAAAGAAGATGGGAAAAAGAGTTGGATTATGGGTAAGATGAGTCTGATTCTAAACATGTTAAGCTTGAGATGCTGCTGAATGTTCTTTTGGAGGTGACTAGTAGGCAGTGTGTCTGGAGCTTGCAAGAAAAGATAGAATGAAGGGTTTTTTTTAATGCTGTTGTTGTTTCTTTGTGAGATGGCAAGAGCCCAAACAAGGATCCATATGAAAAATGTGATGGGAGAAATTAAAGAGAAATTTCAAAGAAATATAAAAAAATTACTTGAGAATTGCTTGGATGCAGATGGGGGAGAGAGACAGAAAAGGACAAATTAAAGAACAACTTTTCCAGAGTAGAAAAATGGTATCACAACTGACAAATGGGGGAAGTTGGGGGGATCAGTCAGTTTTGAGAGTGGGTAGAGGTAATCGTTTCAATTTCAAACATGTTTAGTTTGAAATTATGGGAAATTATTCTAGAGGATACTTGGGGATTTGAAAATTGTCTATATAGAGATGATTTCTAATGACACAAGAATAGATCATCTCTCTAAAGGAGAAACAATGGAAAACACAAACAAATTGGTCTTTGGGAATGTCCTATAGGCAAGAAAATTCAATTCAGTGCAACAAACATTTATACTAATTATATGCAATGCACCATATAAAGACAAGTGAGACAAGGTCTTTTCCCTGAAGAAGTTGGGAAAGAGAGAAGCGCATGAAGTTTGTTGGAGAACCTGCATTGAAATAAGTATTGGATCTTCTTGTCATCTACATGATCTTGAATGAGTCATTTTAACTCTTCCAATCAGAGAATGGAGAATTTCCTAGCCAATGAAGTCTTGAAACCTAACCCCCCACCACCCCCACATAAAAACAAGAAATTTCTTAGGCAATAGCAACTCAGGAGTTTGGTATGTATTTCCAAATTTGAGGGTTCAGGGATCCACCCTTCTATCAAAAGGAAAACTTCTTGGGCTAAATGCCTTTTTTGAGAGAGAAGTATTCTTATGCAGACTGTAGGGGTGGAGGTGAAGAGCTTGGGTCAGGAGTAGTGGAAAACAGACTTCTCACTTTTCTGTTATATTGTTACATTATTATATAATTAATTATACACACACACACACACAATACTGTTATAGTGAATTGTTTAGACAGCGTAGATCTGCTGGGAAGTGGTTACCTATCTAGCATCCCTAAGTGTGTGATCCTTTCAGGGGGTTAAATCCCTCAGAGATTTTCTAGCTGAAAGCTGGACACTGGAATGTCACCATATTGCCTGCCAACCACGTCAAGTTAGCCTTTCTTCTGAGGGGAGTCTAAAGTGAGGGGCAGTGACATAAATTTGGGATTTTGCAACCTAGTAGAAAGTAGGATCATATGAGTGAGAAGATTGTATGAATTTCTTTTACATAGGCTATTGTAAGTCCTTTTATGTTCTTTGCATTTTCCATGGGATATGGAATAAAAGTGTCCTATGCCTAATGTGTTCGTTTTTAGGCCATGTGCTCATATAGAATCTGAGAGAGTCCTTTACACATATTTGCAAATACTTGGGCATACAAATCTATATTCTGAGATTTCCCAGAGTTATCTCTAGGTGGGGGCATACCAAGCCAAAAAGTTGTACATGAGACTGGATTCAGTTAGTGTAAGTTCAGAGTTTCAAGCATGGACTATAAAAAGGGGGGACACAGATGAAGTTCCATGAATCCAAAATGGTAGAAGAGATCACTTCTGTCCCAAGAGCTCATGGAAAACTTTGTGGAAGAGAAAGCTTTAAAGGATAAACAAGATTTAGTCAAGTGAAGACAGAAAAACAAAAGTACTCAAGACGATGGGAAAAGTTATTTTAATAAAAGGGATGATGTGAATAAAGGCATTTTAAAAAAAGGAAAATTAAGCTGAGGTAATTCTGAGTAGTTCATCTGGGCTAGAATATAGAGTATTTAATAGAGTAGTATGAGATATAAGGCTGGAAAGGTAGCTAGTAGCCATATTATGAGGGGACTTGAATGCCAATTTAAAGAGTAGGATATTTTGTGTTAGATATTAGGGAGTTAATGGGAAGTTTTTGATCAGTAAAGGGGATTAAATGGCCAGAATTCTATGTGCATCAGGAAGATTAAACTGTTATCAGTGAAGAAGATAGATTAGCAGGGCAGAAAAGACTGGAGAGAGAGACGACAGAGATGACAGGCTGTTGCTGCATGCAGATTAGAGGTGATGAGAAATTGCATTAGGAGGGTGGCAGCCAGACTGGAAAAGAAGGCATGAATTAGAAAGTTGAGGGGTCAGTGGACTTGATGCATTCTTATATTTCAAGGGTAATTAATTGGAAATGATCGTACTGTTTAAAATATGGATGATAAGATAATGGAAAAGTTTAGGTAGAAAAGATGATGAAGAATTTGGTTTGGGAGATGTTGAAACGTTTTAGAGCTTGAGATACTAAAGGGGATATCCAAGTAAAGATGTCTAGTAAGCAAAAGGAAAAGCAAGTCTGTAACTTGAAAGATCATTTGGAGATAGTGGTACCAACATATGAGTCATCTTCATATATGTAATAATGTGAGATATTGCAATGGATAAGATCACCAAGAGGTTAGCATACAAATGAAAATGAGATTGAGAATTCAATCAAGGACTAGGTTTATTTAGGGAGTGGGAAGAAGAAAAGAAGACAAAGGAAATAAAAAAGGAACTATTAAAGAGATACAACTTGAATCCAAGAGAGTATTGTATTAAAAGAAGCCAAAAGGAGAAAAAATATCAAGGTGGGAGAGGTGGTCATTGGTGTCAAATGTGGGGGAGATAGCAAAGAGGGTTACAACTAAGAAAAGACAATTGAATTTCACAACAAGGTGATAACTGGTGACCCCAGAAAGGTTTCTATAGAATTCAAACAGAAGGCAAAATAGGCAGTATATACAAACTTTTTTTTTTGTACAATAGTGAAAGTGATACTGTTTTTCTACAATAGTGAAAGTGATAGTGAAAGTACAGATTGGTATGTGTGGGAAGGATGGTCATAGAATGAAAAAGGGCAGTACTGGTTTTTTTGAATGAGGAAGCTAATGGAGAAAAGGTTAAAATTCTAAGAGAAAATTTGAATGGCTGCTGAGCAAGTTTCTGAGGAAGTAAAATGGAATGTAATCGAGGGTATAGGTAACTTGGTGGAGAGGAGGGCTATTTCTTTTGCCTCCTCTCTACTGCTTAAGGTTAAAAGAATATATAGGTTTTAAATTTTACTGAGAGATAAGGCAAGTCTCATTAGATGACAGTTGTCATCCTGAAAAAGTCAATTATATCTAATGAGTGAAGGGAAAAAGACATAGAGTTCATTTGAACTGAATATTGTATGAAGGTGTGTGTGGAGGAGAGCAAGATATGGAGACCATGATGGGAGTTTATAAGAGAAATCATTTACCTTGTCCTTGTATAGACACGGAATAAATAGTAAACCTAATCAATGCAGTTTAAAAGTTTTCCCAAAAGCCAGAATTGGCACTCTAGGAAAACGAGCATTTCCTAGGCTGAGTACAATTGATAGAAGATGAAAGGAATGAAGTGTTCTAGGATGTATGTGAGTATGTAATTGTCACTAAGGTGGCAACAAGGACATTCCCCTAAAGTGTTGAAATTTAGAAGGTAATAATAGCGCTCCCTAAACTTAGCACTTAGTTAACAACAACGACAAAAAGTTAAAATGGGAAATTTCCAGCTAGTAGTTTCTTCTTATCACCCAGTTCTTGACAGTAACCTTCTTAACGGTGGCTTCCCAGTGTCTTGGGGTTCCCCTGTCTCCTCAAAGCTAACATCTACAGGCACCAAACTTGGTAACTCAACTTCAGAGTCTTGGGTTAGTACAAAGGCTGGCGGTGCTATTCAGGCTTGGTGGGGAGAGACAAGTGAAGCCAGAACAGTTAAATAAGATGGGAACTGATGCACCACTATGCATAGTAAAGATAAAAAAGTAGGTTGGTAAGATCAGGAGATTTAGAGCTAGAAAGGGACCTTTGATATTTTTGGTACAGGAAATCGTTTTCTTTGACTCTTCTTTCTCCATCATTCCTGCATCCAGTTAGTTGCCAAGTGGTGCTATTCTACCTCAACAGTATCTCTTCTCTGCTTTCCATTCATTTGGCTACCACCATGACTGATACTTTCATCCTTTTTACTTAGGCTGTTGAAAGGTCCCCCTAAGAGGTATCCTTATCTCCAACTTCTCTCTTCTCTAATCTTTTCCTACAATTGCCAAAGTGATGCTTCTTACATACAGAACTGACCATGTCCCTCATTCTTGCTTCTCAGATGAAATAATTCCTTAGTCTGTCATTTAAGAACGCCTACAGTCTAGCTCCAAATTACCTTTTATAGCTTTATGTCCTGTTAATCACTTTGAGGTCTGCTAAGTTGCATCCAAATGGACCATTAGTTGTTCCCTACTCACAATCTTTGATCTCTTGCCTGTGTAACCTTGTGCAAGCTGCTTCTCTCATGCCTAGAATGCTAAACTAGACCTCATTTCTACCATTAAAAATCTTCTCTCCTTTCAAGGCAAAGCTCGAAGCCACCTCTTCTATATGAAGCCTTCCTGTGCCTTCAGAGATATCTCTTCTCCTCTCTGCCTTTAAGCTTTGATTTTTTCGTTTACTTCTCTGGGTTACATATGCTATCTTCCCACTAGAATGGTAAGTTCCTTAAAAGCAGAGACTATTTTGTCTTTTGCATCCTCGGTGCCTTAGGTAGGCCTTTAATGAATAGTTATTAAATTGAGTTGGGTTATACTAGATGACCTCTGAGATCGCTTTGAGGATATGAAATGTCAAGATCAGTCTGTCCTTTTGCTTCCAGATTTCAAGAAAGAGAGAAATAGAAGAATTGCAAAAAGTGAAACTAATTAAAATTTTTTGAAAGGATGGCAGATTAGAGTATATTTGAAGGCATAAAAGAAGAGCTGGAAAAAAGAGGGAGAATTTGAGACTGCTGGAAAAAAAAAGTCAAATTTGAACTTCACAACTGGAGACTTAATGATTAAAAATACTCAGACCACATTCAGAATCCTCAGATTTAGCTTTCTATTACTTTTCGCTCTAATAAGAAGTATAGCAACATTGATTCTACAGTGAAGCTACATGAATAATGACACTGGCTAAATTAGACAGTTTGGCTCTGACATGGTACAGCTAGCTGCTTTTGGGTAGGTAACTATATTCTAATTGTCTTTGATTCAGGCTAAATCTTAAGCAGAAGGGCTCTCATAGTCTGTGGCAAACCTTTAAAAAGAATGTTATCTGTCCCACACGGTGTTGAACTTAATGAAGTAGCAGATGTCTAGGAAAAATGTTAGTAGTTTGCAGAACATCCGGTGTAAATGTCCTTATAATTTTATTTCTGTCCCTAGTATTACCAAACCTTCTCCTTAGAATCTTTAATCTAAAAGCAATTTAATGAAACCCATCGGTTAAAACTCAAACAAAAAGCATTTATTGAGTGCTTATTATGTTTGACACTGTTTTAAGTGTTATAGAGACAAAGCAAAATCAAAAAATAAAGTCTTTGCCCTTGAGGAGCTTATACTCTAATGGGAGAGACAATATATGTACATAGGTAGATATAAAATGGAGAAAATGGAAGGTGTGTGTACACACACACACACACACACACGCACTGTGTGTGTGAAAATGTGTATATATACATATTGTAAATGTTTCTATGTGCATATATGCATACATGTATACATGTGGATGCATATAAATTATACACATATATAATATAGTGCTGCTCCTTTCAAATGAGAACAATTTGCTGAAACTGATAATCTCCTTATGGAACAAAATCTCTCAAAAAGTTTAGGAGAAATATAGACTGTTCTGAGGATTAGTTATAGAACTGTCCTTCAGTTCTGAAAGACTCTATTTGAAGGTTGAGCAATGAGTGAGGTAATAATGTCTTTGGCATATTGTCCATTAGCTCATTTGCATGTGACCATTTTTAAATGTCACATCTGACAAAATTGTAGCTCAAATAACTGTTTGGGGACTTGGGGAACTGTTGAGTTCGTACTTGACAGGTGACTTTTTTTTTTTTTTAATTTTACCCATAAAGATGAGTCACTGTCTAAAAGGAGTTGCTAATTTTGAGGCCCTGGAAGATCTAAGAAGCCACAGGGAAAGCCATAAGGAGAGAGAGGTAGCAGGGAGTGCAAACTGAGCACTGGAGGAGTCGCAAGAAGCCCAGGACAGAAGACAGATGGTTTTCAGCTGAGCTCTCTGATTCTTCAGTTGCTTTGCTGGGAACATGCTGATTAGAAGAAAAAGTATTGCTCTGTTGACTGGTTAGATAAAGGTTGAAGCAGCTGCCCAAAGCAAATAACAATAGAATTGAATCCTGCTGCTCTGTGAAGAGCTTTTTATGTCTTATTGCTCTCATGTCATCTACAGCCTGAGAGACAGAAGGTCCCCATGGGGACCCAGGCTCTTTGATTTCGAGGGGGGAAATAATAGACTTAGTGTCTGTTTTACTCAGTTTGGAGCTTATTGGACAAAAATAGGCTGACATTTGCGAATCCGAGGAGCATGGCTGTTCTTTGACTTAAGTAACTGGCTTCTAACTGAAAGAGCACACTTTTTGTCAGCATCCTGTTAAGGGGGTCTGGGGATGAAAAGAGCTCGTCACTGCTTCATTTGCTTAAAAGCTGGAGAGGAGTGGCTTTGCTCTGCAGAAGAGTGGTGAGGAACTGAAGAGTATCGAGGCAATGTAGATAAAGATATGCATCAGATATAACTTCGTACGGGTGCAGATTATTCCTAGGGTAACCAGGCTATAAGACCTACCCATCTAGAGTTGTGAGTTATGTCAGGCTGATGGGTTTTCCTCACTTTTGTGACTCTTTCCCAAGTTTTTATATGTATGTGCCCACTCTTTCATGAACTGTGTGCATTGATGGGACAATGTGACCTATGTTTATGAGTAGACACTGCTTTGATCTTGCTTTTGCCTTTTTTTGAATAAATGTTATAATTATTTTTTTCTCTTGTCATTTAGTATATAAATGTTTTCTGTTTGAATTAATGGTCTCATGGTGACTTATTTCATGTAAATGGTAACCACACCAGTGGGGGCTCAAGAGCTATAATGACAACTAGTAGAAGTGTGTTCTCTACTCTGTCCTCCCCCATACATATACATACATACAGACATACATATGTCAGGGTTACCCCTTGGAAGTAGTTGAAAGTAGCATCAGTATAGTATATCTTTTCCCATTCCCTCCTCCCCTCAGAACTCCAGACCTATCAGCATGAGTGTAGGCTAGAACAAGTCAGCTTAGAGAATAAGAAAGGAGGGGTCCATTTGATGTATATATAAATATACATGCACATATGTATGTATATAATATACTTTTCATATATATATATGAAAACATTAGTATATATGTATCTTTGTATATCTGTATATGTGTTTCTTCAAGTAGGTTTTATACTTTTTGAGGGCAGAGGTTGTGTATTCTGTTCCCTTTCTCTACCTCCCCCCTCCATCTCAATCTATGTAAAAGAAGAAATGCTCAAAATGTACCCAGTTAAGAAAATAGACTACTTAGCCATGAGGTTTAATTCTATGATGATTGCAGTATAAACTAAAAAATAAAGGTTTTTATCTAGGTATTATTCTAGCCCATACCAGTAGTCTCTCCCGTCAGAAAGAGAACCTTGCAATCACTCCAGGTGTCAATTTTCCCATTTTTTAAAGGAGGATGCTTGACATTCATAAGGTCTACATGGTGGTACTTGATGTGGTAGTTTTTCTGTTTGTTTGTTTCAAATACATGTGCCCTACCTTCCTTCCCCATATTTTGGAGTTCTTGAAATATGGTATTCTGTTAGAAACAATGCTAGATTTTTATGACTATTCCTACAGATAAGACAGCATGAAGCAACAAGATAGCCAGTCTTTCTCTAAAAGGCTGACTTAGGCCCTTGCCATCTGGTATGGTTTCAGACAAATGGGACATACTCTACTCTCCCAAATCCTCTGGAACAAGGTTTGTTTTTATATACTAGAACTCAGTCTGCCTGTACATCTTGTCCCAACACCACAACAAAACAGACAGTTAAAAGCTGTCTGACCTTGGACAGGTCATTAAACTGCTCTATGTCTGCCTTCCCTCATCTATGAAATGATCTTGAAGGTACTATCTCGCTCCAATGTTCAGGAAATCCATGGGATTCACTAATAATTAAGAAACCAGGTCTCTTCTGACTCTGTCTAGTACTCTCCCTCAACACCAGACTCCATGAAGGGAAAGTAAGGGGCACCAGAGAAAACTTCATTGCCTTCACAATTTTGGTGGCTCTCTTTTCTCCTTCAAATCATAAATTGTGCCCCAACCCTTTCTTTTCTAGGGTCTTCAGGCAAATTGCTAACTGTTGCTGTAGCCTAAAGACATCTCTACGCTGATTAAACAAGTAAGTGACCATTTAACACTAGAATATTGGTGATTTTTCTAAGTAGCCAGCCCTGTGTCGTTGCTGAATGGTAAATTTCATCCTTCTCTCCCTTAGCATCAGCATCCGTGTTAACTTGTAAAATATTAGAGCGTGGAATCAATAGTATGAGAGTCAGTCTTTATGAAGGGAATTGCAGTGCTGATTGATTGACTTCACTCTTGTCTCATTATTTTAGATTTTAGAATACTTGGGCTGTAGACCTCAGTTTCCTTGTCCTCAAAATGGCGGAGTTGAATTAGATGAGCTCCAAGCTTCTGCAGTTAGTTCTATCTTCTCACAACTTTTGTTTCTAGTGTTTGGATATCCTTAGTTGGGCACGTTAGTGAATAGCAGCGTAATATTGCTAACAAGCCTGGTGAAAACTTATCATTGATTTTTCTCACTCTCTCTTTCAGATTGCTCAGAACAGTGCTCCTCAGCTAAGAGATCAATAAAATCTTTTTGTTTATTTTGATGCTCCGATCTGTCATTTCAGTGTTTTCGGTTGCCAAATAGAACCCTGTGGCACCTTTCCAACTTCTGAGAGTTTTGTCATTTATGAGTTTCCAAATAAATGGGAGGTCTTCCTATGGATCTTTTAACATTGTGAGGGCACTAGTATAGAATTTGGGCTATTTATCTGTTGTCCCTTATTCTTGCTACCCTCTGGTCATCTTCCTACTATGACTTTTCATCTCTGACTGGGTTTTCCAGCTCTCACCCCTGTCCTCCTGATTGGTGAGAATTCAATTTATTATTCTGTGGCTACACTTGCCATCCCTGCTATATTCTAGTAAAAAATAGCCCTCCTTACTTATTACTATTAAACTGTAAACTGAACAAGGGCAGAGATTTGATTAGTTTTTACATTTTTATCCTCAATGTTTAGCATAGTCCCTAGAATATAAGTGCTTAAATAAATTTTCATTCATACATGAAGAATTCATTTCCTTTTCCAGTCACATATCCCCTCACTTAGGTCTTTTGTGTAACTTCTTACAGCAAAGTCATCATGTATAATTTGCTGCATCCTTTGGATGATTTATACTTTTAGTCTTCTGATACCATATGACTGTGAATCATAGCATCCCAGGATTCAGAGCCATATGGTATCACAACACATTATAGAAAATATCATGTTGACTTTTCTCCAGAATAAGCATGGATAGAGGGAGGAAAAGGAGCAAAGGTAGGTAAGGACCATTCCCTGAATTTGGTGGCATGATGATAAATGATAGAGGAAAGGTAGGACTGCTCAAATCTACGTTTTATTTGTTTTCTGCATCAAAGAGAATTGATTTTCTTTGTTTTAGAACTGGAAAGACAGAACAAAGATGATTAATCTTTGAAACCCAAGATAAATCACAGTATAAAGCCTAGATAACCTATATCAGTTCAAGTCACTAAGCCCAGATGAATTATATCCTAAGGAACTGAAAGAACCAGAGCTATTGGGATTCAGCTCTAGGGTGAACTCATATCTTATTCTCTCCCACCCTCAAGTTCCACAGAGGAAATCTTTCTGGAACATCAAGCTACGGAGATCATCTACATAATTCTTCCTGAAAAAAGATTCAGGCATTTGGCTAAACCACTAATACTGGTAGTGTCAAAGTGCAGGAATAAATGAGTAAGATTTATCCTTTCTCAAAAAAAAAAAAACTATATAGACTGTGGTAAAAACTGAAATTTAAAAGCTGAAGCCAGTTTGAAACCTTAGAATATGAAGAGGAGGAAAATTTAAAAAGCTTATTTTCTATTATAGATCGAAGTCTCAGATGTTCTGCAGAACTATAAAAGAACTCACAGAAACAATAAAAGAACAACTTGCAGAAACAATGATACTTTATAGAAGGGAGGAAAAAGTCTGTCCATGGACTGATTCCTCCCACTACACACACGCACACATGCACACACATTTTCATAATGTTTGTGGCTGAGAGAGCCTCATTTATTGAGGAAATTCTATTTGGACTATACCTCGCTGTAGAGATGTCACATAACATAGACTTTTTATCATGTAATGTGCGTTTCTTTTACATGTGGTACCATGTACCACAAGGCTGGTGATTTTTCTCTTATAAGTAAGGGCCCAAAGGGGTTCCTGTGTATTTAGAAATAATTGGCAAAAAAACAAGAAGTATCAGTCAAATAAGCTTGTAGTGTGACTGCTTAGCATTGGTGGCAGTGATCTTTGAGAAAAGATGCTTTGAAAGAAAGTTGGGGAGGAGGAAAGGTGTTCCAGAATTAGAAAAAGACAAATCATGCCATGAATCTGAAAAAAACAAACCGTGAATAGTGGTGTCTGAAAACAATGTCTTGTGAGGGATTTTTGCTCCTAGCAAAATTCTAAAATATGTCATTAAAAGGAGGGTTTGTGAGTAGCTAAAATAAGGAAGTAGTGATCACAAGGAGTCCATACAATCTTCATTAAGGGCAGATCTACTACCTGACTCATACTACGTACCTTTTTGAGATGTTGTGAATATAATTTATCTTTTAGGAAAGCATCTTACAGTCTTCCATCTATTTGGGTAACTTGTCCCTAAAAGTAATCATTAATGTCTTTATATCAGTTTAGAAAAGGAAGGTTCCCTTGTCTTTCCCTTGTGCTATTCAACACTTTTGTCAATTACATGAATGAAGGTACAGGTTAATGTTTATGAATATGTAACACAAATATGAGATAAAACTAGGTGGCATTAGATAGAGTGCTGGGCCTGGAGTGTGGAAGAAATGAGTTCAGACACTTGCTAGCTGTGTGACTGGACAAATCACTTAACCTCTATTTGCTTCAGTTTCCTCATCTGTAAAATGGGGGCAAATAATAGCACCTACTTCCCAAGTTGGTTGTGGGAATCATGTGAGATAACATCTTAGCACAGTGCATGGTACAAAGTAGGCATTGTATAAATGTTCTTTCTCATTATTATCATGAAATTCTAAAATGATACAAAATTTCCTCCTTCCTACTGTGAGACAGACCCATAGGGTACAGTAATACCATATGTCAAGAGGCTAGCCCCAGAGAGGCAAATTTGAACTGTCATCACTGACTACTCTCAGTGGATGACCCTCTCTTCACTAATACTAGACTTACTGACCAGTGGTTAGCATACTCCCATCCCTTCATAATTTCTCTATACAAGTGCTTCTGAATGGAACTTTGGCTCCATGAGTAACAATTTTGATTCTAAATCTATCCATTTCTCAATCTTTACATCTTCTGGGAGTTATTGAATCTAGATTTCCTTCGGATGGCACTGTCATACAAGAACCCTTTCAAACACTGGCCATGCTTTTTTCTCACACCAGGAGGAGTTATAATATTCCTTGCTTCCATTTTCTACTTCCAGGTACTTCCTCTTTCACTATTCAGAAACCATGAGGTTCAACGAACTCCAAATTTATCATTCAGTCCAATCACGGCAATTGTTAACCATTGAGTTATTCATTCTCCTTCAGTGAGTTAGTGCCTGTCTCACAGTGTTTCTCTCCACCCTAACTCTTTTCTTTGTACAAGAAGACTTCAATATACACATTGATGTTCACTCAAATAACAACTTCCTGATTATTAAATCTATTCAGATCCTGTAATCCAACTTCTCCACTCGACCTGACCTGTGTATAGCGGTTATACCCTTGATCTTGTTAATCTCTTTTAGTCATCTACTTTCATGTTCACGAACTCTAATTCTTTTATGTGAACATAACATTTTATTGTTTCATCTTTTCCTTATGTCTTAAGGCCTCCAACCCTGTTCTTTGTTCTCATTGTCACCTCTACTATGGCTTTAACCCTACAATATTTTCCCATTAAATCACTCCTATGTTGGCAACAATTTCCTCTCTTCCCAATCTTAACCCCCTGATGAACTCAGTTCAACTCTACACTGTCCTTTTCTCTCAAATCCCTTTTCCCT
Source organism: Bettongia penicillata ogilbyi (assembly GCA_023548195.1). Lineage (NCBI taxonomy): Eukaryota > Metazoa > Chordata > Mammalia > Diprotodontia > Potoroidae > Bettongia > Bettongia penicillata. Next base: position 2,696,274 of record JAJHZJ010000283.1, read on the forward strand.
TGTGCTATAATTGACTATGCCTTCTAACTCAAGCTTGGATTGTGTTCTCCATTCCCCTCATCCACTCCTATACACATGCTGCTAAATGGAGCTGGAAAAAGTCATAAAACTGGTGAATAGCCCCATAGCATGTTGTTTTTTTTTTAAATCTAATTTCTCAACTAGGCCTTCACTGCAGCAAGGCAATTATGCTTCTCCTTAATCAGTTTTTTATTCTTTTCACCTCAGTGGCTGTTCCAGATCCTCTTTACTCAATCCACTTACAACACCCCCTCTGAAATCTCTCAGATGAGGGTGTTGCATCATCCAAAAGAAGTTTTCCCACAGCTCTTTCTTCTCTCCTTCTTTTCCCATATCCCTCTGACATCATCTTTCGCTATATCATAGAGGTGACCGTTTTTCTGGCCAAAGTCAACCCTTTCATGTTCATTCTTGATCTACCCTTTCCATATTTTCCTCTACTATTATCCCTACCCCCTCTAATTTTTAACCACTCCCCCTTTTTTAAAAACTTCCTTATTTTGGAGGAGCCAAGATGGTGGAGTAGAAAGATACACGTATGCTAGCTCTGAACTCACAGCCCATAAAATACTAGTAAAGAAGAACTCTCAACAAATTCTGAAGCAGCGGAAGCCACACAACGATGGAGTGGAGGAGATTTCTGTTCCAGAGAGCCCTGAAAAACAGACACCAAGGGTCTGTTGCACACTGGACCCAGAGCAGAGGCCAGCCCTGCCTTGGCCACGGCACAGAGAGGAGCAGATCCAACCTTCAGGGACAGAATTTCCAGTGGCAGCGCAGGTCCTTCCACCCACAGATGCCAAAGGTCAGTGAGAGAGCCTGTTTGCCTGGCCGAGAGGGGAGCGGGGCGTCCCTATAACTAAGGCCCCTCCGGAAGAAGCAGTGGAGGCAGTAGCAGACAGGAGGCTCAGATCTATGGTTGAAGGTCTCCGCATAAACCCCCTGAGGGAACTGAGCCTGTGTGGTGGCCCTGCCCCCACCTGAGCACCAGAACTTAATCTCACTCTGAATAGCAGCCCCACCCCCACTGAAAGCTCTGAGGCTGGGAAGCAGCATTTGAATCTCAGACCCTAAGCACTAGCTGAGTGGATCTAGGCAGAGGGGGACAGGAATCTCAGAAATCAAGTAACTGGCTGGGAAAATGCCCAGAAAAGGGAAGAAAAATAAGACCATAGAAGGTTACTTTCTTGGTGGACAGATATCTCCTCCCATCCTTTCTGATGAGGAAGAACAATGCTTACCATCAGGGAAAGACACAGAAGTCAAGGCTTCTGTATCTCAAAAATCCAAAATAAATATTCAGTGGGCTCAGGCCATGGAAGAGCTCAAAAAGGATTTTGAAAATCAAGTTAGACAGGTGGAGGAAAAACTGGGAAGAGAAATGAGAGAGATGCAAGAAAAGCATGAAAAGCAGGTCAACACCTTGCTAAAGGAGACCCAAAAAAATGCTGAAGAAAATAACACCTTGAAAAATAGGCTCACTCAATTGGCAAAAGAGGTTAAAAAGCCAATGAGGAGAAGAATGCTTTCAAAAGCAGAATGAGCCAAATGGAAAAAGAGGTTCAAAAGCTCACTGAAGATAATAGTTCTTTCAAAATTAGAATGGAACAGATGGAGGCTAATGACTTTATGAGAAACCAAGAAATCACCAAACAAAACCAAAAGAATGAAAAAATGGAAGAGAATGTGAAATATCTCATTGGAAAAACAACTGACCTGGAAAATAGATCCAGGAGAGACAATTTAAAAATTATGGGACTACCTGAAAGCCATGATCAAAAAAAGAGCCTACACATCATCTTCCATGAAATTATTGAGGAAAACTGCCCTGACATTCTACAACCAGAGGGCAAAATAAGTATTGAAAGAATCCATCGATTACCGCCTGAAAGAGATCCAAAAAGAGAAACTCCTAGGAACATTTTAGCCAAACTCCAGGATTCCCAGGTCAAGGAGAAAATCTTGCAAGCAGCTAGAAAGAAACAATTCCAGTATTGTGAAAATACAATCAGGATAACACAAGATCTAGCAGCTTCTACATTAAGGGATCGAAGGGCTTGGAATATGATGTTCCAGAAGTCAAAGGAACTAGGACTCAAACCAAGAATCACCTACCCACTAAACTGAATATAATACTTCAGGGGAAAATATGGTCTTTCAATGAAACAGAGGACTTTCAAGCATTCTTGTTGAAAAGACGAGAGCTGAAAAGAAAATTTGACTTTCAAACACAAGAATGAGAAGAAGCATGAAAAAGTAAAGAGCAAAGAGAAGTCAGAAGGGACTTACCGAAAGTGAACTGTTTACATTCCTACATGGAAAGACAATATTTGTAACTCTTAAAACTTTTCAGTATCTGGGTAGTTGGTGGGATTACACTTACACACACACATACACACACACACGTGCACGCACACACAGAGACAGAAAACACAGAGTGAATAGAATAGGATGGGATCATATCTTTAAAAAATGAAGTTAAGCAGTGAGAGAGAAATGTACTGGGAGGAGAGGGAGAAAAGGAATGGGGCAAATTATCTGTCATAGAAGAGGCAGGCAGGAGACTTTTTAGTGGAGGGGAAAAAAGAGGGGAAGTGAGAAAAAAACATGAAGTTTACTCTCATCACATTTGACTAAAGGAAGGAATAAAATGCACACTCATTTTGGTATGAAAACCTATCTTACACTACAGGAAAGTGGGGGAGAAGGAGATAAGCAGGGTGGGGGGGGATCATGGGAGGGAGGGCAATGGGAGGAGGGAGCAATTTGAAATCAACACTCTTGGGGAGGGACAGGATCAAAAGAGAGAATAGAAGCAATGGGGGGCAGCATAAGAAGGAGGGAAATGTAGTTAGTCTTACACAACAAGACTGTTATGGAAGTCATTTGCAATACTACACAGATATGGCCTATATTGAATTGCCTGCCTTCCCAAAGGGAATGGGTGGGGAGGGAGCGATGGGGAGAATTTGGAACTCAAAGTTTTAGGAACAACTGTTGAGTATTGTTCTTGCTACTAGGAAATAAGAAATACAGGTAATGGGGAATAGAAAGTTATCTGGCCCTAGAGGACAAAAAAGAAGATGGGGTCAAGGGAAGGGAGGGATGTTAGAAAAGAGGGCAGATTGGTGATAGGGGCAATTAGAATGCTTGGTGTACTGGGGTGGGGGGAGGGGACAAATGGGGAGAAAATTTGGAACCCAAAATTTTGTGAAAGTGAATGTAAAAAAGTTAAATAAATTTATTTTTTTTATTTTATTTTTGTTTGTTTTTAATAAAAATTTATTTATTTAACTTTTTTTTTTACATTCATCTTCACAAAATTTTGGGTTCCAAATTTTCTCCCCTTTTATCCCCTCCCCCCACCCCAATACACCAAGCAATCTAATTTTCCCTATCATTAATCTACCCTCTGTTCTATCATCCCTCCCTTCTCTTGTCCCCATCTTCTCTTTTGTCCTGTAGGGCCAGATGACTTTCTATTCCCCATTAACTGTATGTCTTCTTTCCTAGTAGCAGCAACAATACTAAACAGTTGTTCCTAAAACTTTGAGTTCCAAATTCTCCCCATCCCTCCCTCCCCACCCATTCCCTTTGGGAAGGCAGGCAATTCAATATAGGCCCTATCTGTGTAGTTTTGCAAATGACTTCCATAATAGTCGTGTTGTGTATGACTAACTGTATTTCTCTCTATCCTATCCTGCCCCTCATTGTTTCTATTCTGTCTTTTGATCCTGTCCCTCCCCGAGTATTGACTTCAAATTGCTCCCTCCTCCCATTGCCCTCCCTTCCATCATCCCCCCCACCCTGCTTATCTCCTTCTCCCCCACTTTCCTGTATTGCAAGATAGGTTTTCATACCAAAATGAGTGTGCATTTTATTCCTTCCTTTAATTGAATGTGATGAGGGTAAACTTCTTTTTTTCTCAGCTCTCCTTTTTCCCTCCACTAAAAAGTCTCCTGCTTGCCTCTTGAATGAGATATAATTTACCCCATTCCATTTCACTCTCTTTCCTTCCCCTACATTTCTCTCTCACCATTTACCTTAATTTCTTTTAAGATATGGTCCCATCCTATTCAATTCACTCTGTGCTCTCTGTCTCTGTATGTGCATGCATGTGTGTATGTGTGTGTGCGTACATGTGTGTGTGTATGTGTGTGTGTGATCCCACCAACTACGCAGATAATGAAAAGTTTTAAGAGTTACAAATATTCTTTCCATGTAGAAATGTAAACAGTTCACTTTCGGTAAGTCCCTTCTGACTTCTCTTTGCTCTTTACTTTTTCATGCTTCTTCTCATTCTTGTGTTTGAAAGTCAAATTTTCTTTTCAGCTCTCGTCTTTTCATCAAGAATGCTTGAAAGTCCTCTGTTTCATTGAAAGACCATATTTTCCTCTGAAGTATTATACTCAGTTTAGTGGGTAGGTGATTCTTGGTTTGAGTCCTAGTTCCTTTGACTTCTGGAACATCATATTCCAAGCCCTTCGATCCCTTAATGTAGAAGCTGCTAGATCTTGTGTTATCCTGATTGTATTTTCACAATACTGGAATTGTTTCTTTCTAGCTGCTTGCAAGATTTTCTCCTTGACCTGGGAATCCTGGAGTTTGGCTAAAATGTTCCTAGGAGTTTCTCTTTTTGGATCTCTTTCAGGCGGTAATCGATGGATTCTTTCAATACTTATTTTGCCCTCTGGTTGTAGAATGTCAGGGCAGTTTTCCTCAATAATTTCATGGAAGATGATGTGTAGGCTCTTTTTTTGATCATGGCTTTCAGGTAGTCCCATAATTTTTAAATTGTCTCTCCTGGATCTATTTTCCAGGTCAGTAGTTTTTCCAATGAGATATTTCACATTCTCTTCCATTTTTTCATTCTTTTGGTTTTGTTTGGTGATTTCTTGGTTTCTCGTAAAGTCATTAGACTCCATCTGTTCCATTCTAATTTTGAGAGAACTATTATCTTCAGTGAGCTTTTGAACCTCTTTTTCCATTTGGCTCATTCTGCTTTTGAAAGCATTCTTCTCCTCATTGGCTTTTTAACCTCTTTTGCCAACTGAGTGAGCCTATTTTTCAAGGTGTTATTTTCTTCAGCATTTTTTTGGGTCTCCTTTACCAAGGTATTGACCCATTTTTCATGCTTTTCTTGCATCTCTCTCATTTCTCTTCCCAGTTTTTCCTCCACCTGTCTAACTTGATTTTCAAAATCCTTTTTGAGCTCTTCCAAGGCCTGAGCCCACTGGACATCCCCCTGGGATGTCTGGAATACAGAGGCCCCGACCTCCATATCTTTCCCTGATAGTAAGAATATTTCCTCGTAATCAGAATTAAAAGGCAGGAACATTTGCACCCCCTCAAAGTAGCTCTCTATAGTCTTATTTTTCTTCCCTTTTCTGGGCATTTTCCCAGCCAGTTACTTGACCTCTGAGATTCCTGTCCCCCTCTGCCTAGATCCACTCAGCTAGTGCTTGGGGTCTGAGATTCAAATGGGCTTTCCACTGCAGACGTGGCTGCTATTCAATGTGAGCTTTAGTTCTGGTGCTGGGGTGGGGGCAGGGCCACCTCCCGTGCTCAGCTCCCTCAGGAGGTTTATGCAGAGACCTGAGCTTCTGCCTGCCTGCTCGGGGAGTCCCAGGCCACCGCCACTGCCTCTGCTGCTGCCCCTGCCTCTGCCTCCCCCGCCGCTGCCTCTGCCTCCCAAGGGGGCCCGAGTCACGGAGACACCCCGCTCCCCTCTCAGCCCAGACGTCTCTCTCACTGACCTGTAGTGTCTGTGGGCGGAGGGACCTTCCCGGCCACCAGAGATTCTGTCCCTGAAGCCTGCTTGGATCTGCTCCTCTCGGCCAGGGCAGCTCAGGGGTGGACTCCGCTTTCCAGGGCACAAGGGACCCTGGGGGCTGCTCTCCAGGGCTCTCTGGAACGGAAATCTTTTCCACTGTGTTTCTGCGCACCTTGCAGTGATCCACAATTTGTGGAGAGTTCTTCTTGCAGGAAATATATGGGCTGTGGGTTCGGAGCTAGCTGAGTCTTTCTACTCCGCCATCTTGGCTCCACCCCCCAACTGAAATAAATTTTTAAAAAAGCATATATAAAAAAAGAATGTAAATTTCTTGAGAATAGGAACTATCTATTTGTATCCCTATAACTTTGAACAATAATAATAAAGCATTAATAAAAAAAATTTCCTTATTTTTGGTTTTCAACATTCATTTTCACAAGATTTTGAGTTCCAAATTTTCTCCTCATCTCTCCCCGCCCCCATCCCCAAACACCATGTATTCAGATTATCCCCTCCCTCAATCTGCCCTCCATTCTATCACACCCCTTCCTTCTCTTATCCCCATCTTTTCTTTTCTTGTAGGACAAGATAGATTTTTCTACCCCATTACCTGTATTTCTTATTTCCTAATTATATGCAAAAACAATTCTCAATATTTCTCCCTAAAACTTGGAGTTTCAATATCTCTCCCTTCCTCCCTCCCTACCCATCACCACTGAGAAGGCAAGCAATTCAATATAGGCTATATGTGTGTAGTTTTGCAAAAGACTTTCATATTAGGCATGTTTTGAAAGACCAACTATATTTCCCTCCATCCTTTACTGCCCCCAATTTATTTAATTCTCTCTTTTGACCTTGTTCCTCTCCTAACGTGTTTCCTTCTAATTACTCCCTTCTGCCATTTGCTCTCCTTTCTATCATCCCCCTGCCCTGACTTATCCCCTTCTCTCCTACTTTCCAGTAGTGTAAGATAGATTTTCATACCAAATTGAGTGTGTATTGTTCCTTCCTTAAGCCAAATGTGATGAGAGTAAGCTTCACTTTTTGCTTCTCACCACCCCCCTTTTCCCCTCCATTAAAAAAGCTCTTTCTTGCCCCTTTTGAGAGGCAAGAGATAATTTGCCCCAATCCATTTCTCCCTTTCTCCTCCCAATATTTTCCTTTCACCCCTTAATTTTATTTTTTTAAGTTATCATCCCTTCCTATTCAATTCACCCTGTGCCCTCTGTCTATATATGTGTGCGTATAATCCCTCTAAATACTGAGAAAAGTTTCAAGAGTTACAAACATTATCTTTCCATGTAGTAATGTAAACAGTTCAACTTTAGTAAGTCCCTTATGATTTCTCTTTCCTGTTTACCTTTTCATGCTTCTCTTGATTCTTGTGTTTGAAAGTCAAATTTTCTATTCAGCTCTGGTCTTTTCATCAAAAATGCTTGAAAGTCTTTTATTTCATTAAATGATGATTTTTTCCCCTGAAGTATTATACTCTGTTTTGCTAGGTAGGTGATTCTTGGTTTTAATCTTAGTTCCTTTGACTTCTGGAACATCATATTCCAAGCCCTTCGATCCCTTGATGTAGAAGCTGCTAGATCTTGTGTCATTCTGATTGTATTTCCATAGTACTCAAATTGTTTCTTTCTGACTGCTTGCAATATTTTCTCCTTGACCTGGGAACTCTGGAATTTGACTACAATATTCCTAGAAGTTTTTTCTTTTGAGATCTCTTTCGGGAGGCGATTGGTGAATTCTTTCCATTTCTATTTTACCCTCTGGTTCTAGAATATTAGGGCAGTTTTCCTTGATAATCTCATGAAAGATGATGTCTGGTCTCTTTTTTTGATCATGACTTTCAGGTAGTCCCATAATTTCAAAATTGTCTCTCCTGGATCTATTTTCCAGCTCAGTTGTTTTTCCAATGAGATATTTCACATTGTCTTCCATTTTTTCTTTTACCACTGCCTGGGCCCAGGGCTAAGGTAGGACTCTGCTCCCTTCTCACCCAGGTGAAAGAGCTTTCTCACTGACTTTTGAAGCTCTATCTGGCATTTGTGGGTTGAGGAATCTGGGAACCACTGCTGCTACTCAGATTTCTGTGTCCTGCAACCTGCTCTAGTCCTGTCTGAGCTGTACTGTGGAGCCAAGGCTGGGCTGTGCTCCATGTGCTGCACTCTGCCCCAAGCCAGGTGTGATAGACCTTTCAGCCTTCCAGGATGTCTTGAACTGGAAACCTCTTTCACTGTCTCATTTTGTGGCTTCTGCTGCTCTAGAATTTGTTTAGAGTCATTTTTTACAGGTATTTTATGGGCTGTGGGGGAAGAGCTTCTATAGGTCCATCCTTCTACTCTGCCATCTTGGCTCCACCCCCAACCAAACTATCTTTTCCCATATATTTTAAGAATGGGAGCAACCTTTAAAGACTTGATTTTTTTCTGTCATCCATGCTAGTTATTGTCCTTACCTTCTCAGCTATATTCCTTGAAAAAAATTATCCATAATTAGTGTCTTTAATTACCTTCTCTTTTCATATCTTATAGACCTATAGTCTTGCTTCTAACCTCAAAATTTAACTGAAATTTCCTTCTCCATAGTTACCAATGAGATTGCCATATCTAATGGCCTTCTTTCAATTCTTACTCTTCTCAACCTTTCTGTAGCATTTGACACTGGGAGCACCTTCTTTTCCTAGATTCTGACATCTCTGTTTTCCTCTAAGAAGTGATACTATTTTTACATGCCATGCCCACTAACTATGGGCATGTCCACCAAGGCTGTCTCATAAATCTACTTTTCTTTCTCTATGCTCTCATTTGATGATCTCATGCTGCCATAGGCACAATTATTTATGTGCAGATGATTTCCAGATCTATATATTTAACCTTAATTTTTCTCCTGAGCTCCATTCCTATGTCACCAATAACACATTGGACAACTCATACTGGATATCTGCTAAGCCTCTCAAACTCAACGTTTAAAAGAAGTCATCAACATTTCTCCCCCCAACCTTCCCCTTTTCTGAATATCCCTCTTACTGGAAGCATCATCATTCTTCTAGCCAGGGAAGGGAAAAGAAATTAGCATTTATTAAATTCCTAGTATAAATGTTAGGCATTGTCTTAAATGCTTTACAAATATTTGTTGATTCACAACAATCACGGGAAGTTTATTATTATTATTCCCATTTTACAGTTGAGAAAACTGAGGCAGACACAGGTTAAGTAACTTGCCCAGTGTTATACAATTAGTATATCTGAAACTAGATTTTAATTCAGTTATTCCTGACTCAAGGCCCAGTGCTTTTACTCCACCACCTCGCTGCTTCACAATCTTTGTATCATCCTTAACTCTTCTCTCTCATCCCGCTTATCCATCCAATTGCCAGATCTGATCCTTTATTTCTTTAGAACATCTCTCATGTCCCTGTCACTCCATTAATGGAGCCCTTGCTCTAGTCAATGTTCTGATCACCTCTCATTGGACTAGTACTGTAGTCTTTTCATTACTTTCCCTCCCTGAAATCTCCATCCACTCCACACAGTTCATATCTGACCATGTCTTCCCCCTACTCAATAAATTCCAGCAGCTCCATATTTCCTTCAATCTCAAGTATAAAGTTCTTTATTAGGCATTTAAAGCCTTCAAGACTTGGCCTTTTCCTACCTTTCCAGTCTTTTTATACTATATACTCTTTCATATACTCTTCTGCCCATGGAAGCTGATAGTAGTGGTGTTTACTGCCCTGGTAAGTGCACACAACTAGAATATTTTGTCCTATTTGGGTGCACTACATTTTAGCAAGAATATTGACAAGTTAGGGTGTCCATAAAAAGGTATGCAGAATGGAGAGGGACTCAGGGCATGTCATAGGAAGATCACTTCAAGGGACTGTGGATATTTATCTAAAAGGAGAGAAGATTTAAGAGGAAACAATATTGCTATGATCACCTAGTTGAAAGGCTGTCATGACAAGATGGATTCTACTTGGTACTTGAGAATGGAACAAGGAAGACTAGATTGAAGTTGCAGACAAATAGGTTTAGGGTCAATGGAAGGAAGAAATCACCTTACAATTAGACCTGTTGAAAAATGGAAAGAGTTGAAAAATAGCATTGGGAGTTAGTGGCAAGCAGGAGTTACGTGACTTGTTCAAGGCCACACAACTAATGAGTATCTGAAGCTGCATTTGAAATGGGATCGTCTTGAGTCCAAACCCAGTGCCTTATCTACTGCACCACCTAGCTGCCCCCATAGGGAAAGAGACCATCTATATCTAAAGAGTCTACAACTAAGGTTTCCCAGGATGGTGCTGTTTCTATGAAATAATACTGACCCACTCCAGGAAGAGCATACAACTGAGATACAAATAATTATAATAAAAAATGATACTTTATTAGTATTTATAGTATTTATTAGTATTATAGTATTTGTTAGTATTAGTACTCCCACCCAGCTCTGCCAGGCAACATTTTACCCCTTCAAGATGTCCAGGGCAGTTATGCTGCACTGGATTTCTCCTCTTTTCATCAATAATCTTGGGGTTCTATACCCTCTGCCAAGACCCTAGTTGAGAGCCATCTGGTCTAACATTAGGAAAGTGTCAAATAGCATAAATACACACATAAAACTTAAAATCTTAGCTCCTCTAAAAACAAATGGGGAGAGATGTTTCCTTGGAAATCTTTTCATTTCTTCCATTTTGTCACTGTGTTTTATATCATCCCCTTTGTTTGAGCAAGACTGAATGATTATTTTTACAATTATTTTGTTGCTGTCCTGAAGTACAGGCAGAGTATTATAGAATTCTAGAATATTAGATCTAGAGGAGGCCTCAAAAGTCATCTATTCTAACCTGTATCTGAATGGGAGCATCATCTACATTCAAGGTGTCAAGCACCAGTCCAAGGGTCAACATTCCCTAATGCAGTTGAGCCAAATTAAAATATAATTGGGAAAAATTTAACAAAATAAATAAAATTACAATAGAACATAAACACATAGATAAATATCTAAAATGATATCTAGACCAGGAATCCTTACGCATGATTTAGTTTCCCATCTCTATTTCATTTCAATACCACTGATCTACATAATTTCTAATAAGTGATTTTCTACTTCTATTTGAATATTTCCAATAAGGAGGTAAAATGTGTCCTGGCAGAAAGGTTGAGGGTACTAATATAGACTACTAACCTTAGTAGTCTTAGTTCTACCTTAGTTCTAATCCTAGTAGAATCTTAGTTCTAGTTTCCTGAGGTATAGATGAAGTTCTTTCCCTTTATGGGCAACTAGGTAGCACAGTGGATAAGAAAGTTGGGTCTGGAGTCAAAGACCTGAGTTCAAATCCAGCTTCAGATAGCTGTGTAATCCTAGGCACTGTTTCCCTCAGTTTCCTTGTTTGTAAAATGGGAATAACTATAACACCTACCTCCTGGGTGGTTGTTGGATCAAATGATATTTCTGTTAAATGCTTGGCCTATAATAGACTCTCTATATTAGTTATTTTAAATTTTCTCATTTCTAAAATGAAAGGGTTAAACTGAACATTTTCTAAGTTTTGCTTTCTATGCAACATTCTGGGACACTATTATTTTAACATTAAGTTCTGTAGGGGCAAAGACTGTTGTTTTAATCTCTCCCAGTGCCTAGAATAGGGCTTTGTGAAGAGCAAACCTTTATTGTCACCAGACCCAAGTGACCTATTTATTCAGGGAATGAAGGAATTGGCAGATGTGACATCTTGAGTCACTGTCAGTGAGGAAAGGTTATGGAGAACAGGATAAATGCCACAGCACAAGAGAGGGTAAATTTTCTAGTTTATTCATTTATTATTTTAGGGAGATGGAGAAAAAGAAAGCTTAAAAATTTAGGTTAATTCTCTTGATTGTTTTCCTCATATTCTTATGCATTATTAATGAAATGACTTGTGAACATTTTAGTAAAAGAAGCTCTGTTTACAAAGAGCATTCAATTCATCTTAATTTACTAAGGATTTGTTAAGTAGAAAAAAAGATAAAGAACGGTAAGCTTTCAAGGACATTTCAATTTAATGAGGAAGACAACATGTAAGTAACTATGTCCAAACAGGCTATATTTAGGATAAATTGGAAATAGCCGACAAAAAGAAGGCTCTATAATAACAAGGGATTGGGAAAAGTCTTCTTATAGAAGGGGGATTTTATCTTGAGACTTGATGGAAACCTGAATAGAGATGATTAGGAGAGCATTCCATGGAAGAGACATCATGAAAGCAAAATCAGCAGGCCTTGGCAACAGTTTAGATATGGGGTGTGAGAGAGTAAGGAGCCTAGGATGATACCAAGGTTGTAAGTGTGGGGGACCATGAGGATGGTAGCACCCTTGACAGTAAGAGGGAGGTTTAGAAGCAAGGAGGAAATAGGGAGAAAGTACTGAGTTCAGTTTTGGACACACTGTGTTTAAGATGTCTACTAGACATCTGATTTAAGATGTCTAATAGCAGTTGGGGCTGTAGGACCAGAGGTCAGCAGACAGGCTAGGGCTAGATAAGTCGATTTAAGAGTCATCAACATAGAGGTAATAATGAATTCCATAAGAGTTGATGAAGCCATAGAATGAAATATTAAAAAAGGAGAAGAGAACCCGGGACAAAGCCCTATGGCACACCTATGATTAGTGGGTGGATGAAGATATAGCAAAGGAGAGTGAAAAGAAGTGTACACTTAGAAAGTGAACCAGGGGAGAGGAGTGTTAAGGAAAAGAGGGTGATTGACAGTGTCAAGGGTTGCAGAGGTCAAGGAAGATGAGAATTGAGAAAAGGGCATGGGATTTTTCAATTAAGAGATTGTGACTAACTTTGGAGAGAACAGTTTTGTTTGAATGGTAAGGTCAGAAGTCAAACTAGAGAGTTAAGAAAGTGAAAGGAAAGGAAGTGGTGGTATCTATTATACGTGGCCTTCTCGAAGACTTTAGTCACAAAATGTAGAAGACATAGGAAGATAGTGGAGATATGATTGGTGAAATGTTGGGATGGGGTTGAGGATGGCGGAGGCATGAGGATGCCTACGTTTGTAGGAAATGGAATCAGATGGTAGACTGGGGGAGATAAAAAATAAGTGAGAAAGTGTGGTGATGGAAGTAACAATCTGTTGAAGAAGACAAGATGGAAAAGAATCACTTGTGTATGCGGTTACCCTTACTTAGCAAGGTGAAGGGCCACTTCTTCATGTAAGATGAGTTGAAGAAGGAGTTAGTGGCAGAAAACTGACTGAGATGTTAGAAACAAGGGGAACTGAAAGGGTCAAAGATGATTGCTAGATTGTGCTAGGTGCAGCACATGGTTTCATTCAGAATACTTATACCAGACTGACTTCATCTTAGGGGAATTTTGTAAATAGTTTATCTAGATTTCAGCAAAGCATTTGATAGTTTCTTATTCTATTCTTATAAATAAGATGGAGATAAATGGGGTAGAATAATAGTTATATGGTTTTGCAAATATAGTAATATAGTAAAATGGTTTTGGAACTGGTTAAGCACACTTAAAAAAGTCATTAATGTTTCAATGTCTTTCTTAAAATATACTGCCCAGTACTGAGTACATTATTGTAGAGGGGGTTGAATTAGGTTGGAAGGAAGTCTCTAGTGGTGTGACTCAGGAACTCTTACTTAGTCCTGTGCTATTTAACATTGTAATCAGTGATTTGATCCAAGGCTCAAATGGCAATGTTTATCAAATTTCCTGATGACAATAAGTTGAATAAATGGCTCCTTCCCTAGGATAATATTCAAGGAAGCAATTAGACATATTTCTAGCCCTATAAAATATGCTCCCCTCTTTCTGAGGAGAGAAGAATGACCAAGTTTCTAGACCCAACTTCCTTCTTCCCCACCTGGGAGTGAATAGCAGCTCCCTTCCCTCCCCTTCTTTCCCCTTCCCCTCCCTTACACCTCCCCTCTCCTCACGGTCTACCTAGGGGAAGGTACACTCCATGGCCAAAAGCTGACTCTTTTCCTTTGGGTTTACTGGCTACATTTCTTGCTCAAAGATCAAGCCTTAAACCCTGGAGCACATAGACTGGACAACAAGTTCCCACCCACCTAGCACAAAGTGAATTACTAAATAGTAATCGTTTCTGTTTTACCCAGGAACCCTAAGCGTTTTCCCCTCCCAGTTTGATTTTTGGTTGTTGTTGTTCATTAAAGGAGCCATCCCTGGAGTAACTACTTAAAGAAGCCTATTCATAGAATGGGTGTGTCTCACTCAAAGTGAGAATATGATAAGACCTTACCTGAAAGGGCCAGCGTCTCACATTGCATCCTGGGCCGTTTCCAATCATCCTGATGAATACCAGACCACTGGACCCAGATGGCTCAGGAGAAGAAAGTGAGGTCAGTGACCTTGCACAGCCCTCCCTCACTCAGAGTAAAGTCAACTGCAAGTCACGTCAGCATCTTGATATCGTGGTCCTCTTTGAGAATAAAGGACAAACAACAATATTCGATGGAAAGGCAGAATATAAAATGATCTTGATATGTAGAACATTTGGTTAAATCTAGTGAGATTAGATTTAATAGATATTATAAAATTTTATACTTGTATTCATAAAATCAACTTCAGGGATGCAAGATGGGGGAGATAGATAACAGATTGTCTGAATAAGAGCTAGAGGTTTTGGCTCAGTATGTATCAATGGTGTGATTATGGCAGCCAGGAAACTAAATGTGACTTGGGGCTGCATTAATAACAATGATAATAATAACAAATAGCAAGCACTTATAGAGTATTTTAAAGTTTCCAAATAATTTCACATTTTATCCTCACAACCACTCTGTGAAGTACATGCTATTATTATCCCTGTTTTACAGATGAGCAGACTGAGGCTTAATGGGATTAAGTGACTTGCCCAGGCTTACATAGCTTGTGTTCCTGGGGCAGGGTAAGAATTCAGGGCTTCCTGACTTCAAGTCCCGAATTTGATCCACTGTACCACATAGCTTCTTAGAAGTACTAGTTAGGGGAGGAGAATCCAGAGTAAAGGAAGTATGATAGTCCATATGTATTCTACCCTGATCAGGCTACATGTGGAATATTATGAGGTACTTCTGGGTGCCAAATATTAGAAAGGATGTTAATAAGTTGATGAGCATCCAAAGGAAAACAAAGTATGGGGAAGGGGCTCAAAACCATGTCATCTCAGGAACACATGAAGGAACTGATGACATTTAGCCTGAAAAAGTAAAGACATGGAACAGATATGATA
This sequence comes from Bettongia penicillata ogilbyi, assembly GCA_023548195.1. Classification (NCBI taxonomy): domain Eukaryota; kingdom Metazoa; phylum Chordata; class Mammalia; order Diprotodontia; family Potoroidae; genus Bettongia; species Bettongia penicillata. The sequence continues at coordinate 2,711,307 of JAJHZJ010000283.1, forward strand.
ACTGTCTTTAGTTATTTCAGAGGCTACTGTGGGGAAGAGGGATTAAACCTTTTCTGACTGACCCTGTTGAAGAATGAAATGGCAAACTACTCCAGGATCTGTGTCAAAGGAAAAAAATTAACACAAATAGGGTCATGAAGAGCTGGATGTGACTGACATGACTCAACAACAACAGTGACCCTGGACAGAACTGGGAGCTAAAGTCAGATTTTACTTACAGTAAGTCAGATTTAGACTTGATATAAAGAAAATGTCTTAACAGTCATTGCAATAGCTGGCTTGCCTTGGAGATAGCGGGTTCCCTTTCACAAGGATTCTTCAAAGAAATATCCAATGAACACATTGCTATTATTGTAGAGAGAATTCTCAATCAGGCAAAGACAAGATGAGATATCATTTGAGGTTCCTTCCATCTCTGAATTCTCTCTTACCGTGAAGTGCTTTATGTTGTTTAGTTATTTCAGTCATGTCTGGCTCTTGGTGACCCCATCTGAGATTTTCTTGGTAAGGATACTGGAGTGGGGCCAGAGTCAAGATGGTGGAATAGGAAGATGGACCTGCTCTAGTTCTGCCCCCGTAGCCCATAAAATTCCTGTAAGAAATGACTCTAAACAAATTCTAGAGCAGCAGAAGCCACAAAATGACAGAGTGAAAGAGATTTTCAGCCCAAGACATCCTGGAAGGCCAACTGCAAAGGTCTATCACACTAGGCTTGGAGTGGAGCACAGCCCAACCTAGCCTTGGCTGTGCTGCATGGCACAGACAGGACCAGAGCAGACTTCAGAGCATGGAATCATGGGTAGCAGCTGCAGTTCCCAGATTTCTCAACCCACAAATGCCAAAGACAGCTTAAAAGATCAGTGAGAAAACTCTTTCACCTGGGTGAGAGGGAAGTGAGGTCTGGTCCCAGCCTCAGCCCCAGGGCAGCAGCAGTCAACGCAATAGTGTCCACTTATGGAGCCTTCAACCTACGGACCATGGGGGAATTGAGCTGCTGTTCTGGGGCTCAATTCTGAGTGGCAGTCCTGGGGTGAGGAGGAGTGCTGACATGGTAGGGCTGGTGGTGACTGTGGAGAGGGAATCGTACTCACAGATCCTGGGCACAAGAGTGCTTGTGGTTGCTCCCAGACCAGAACACAGGTTAGGAGAGGATTAAACTCCTCTCCCTTGATTGTGCCACCTTGGAGGAACTGAGAACTTCCAGGTTCCTAGAGTATACCCTCAAAAGACAAAAGACTCAAGAGGTAAGTTAACTGAAAGGGGAAATGCCCAAAAATGGGAAAAAAATAAGACTATAGAAGGTTGCTTTCGTGATGAAAAGGGATTTTCCTCCATCCTTTTGGAGGAGGAAGAACAAGGCATACCATTAGAGGAAAACATCAAAGTTAAGGTTTCTGCATCCAAAACCTCCCCCCCCCAAAATATGCAATGATCTCAAAAGGATTTTGAAAATCAAGTAAGAAAGGTGGAGGAAAAATTGGGAAGTGAAATGAGAATGATGCAAGAAAATCATGAAAAGTGACTCAACATCTTGCTAAAGGAGACCCAAAAAAATGCTGAAGAAAATAACACCTTTAAAAATAGACTAACCTAAATGGCAAAAGAGGTCCAAAAAGTCAATGAGGAGAAGAATGTTTTAAAAAGCAGAATTAGCCAAATGGAAAAGGAGGTTCAAAAGCTCACTGAAGAAAATAGTTCTTTAGAAATTAGAATGGAGCAGATGGAAGCTAATGACATTATGAGAAAACAAGAAATTAGAAAACAAAACCAAAAGAATGAAAAAGTGGAAGACAATGTGAAATACCTCATTGGAAAAACAACAGACTTGGAAAATAGATCCAGGAGAGACAATTTTAAAATTATGAAACTACCTGAAAGCCATGATCAAAAAAAGGGCCCAAATATCGTCTTCCAAGGAATTATCAAGGAAAACTGCCATGATATTCCAGAACCAGAGGGTAAAATAGAAATGGAAAGAATTCAACAAACACCTCCTGAAAGAGATTCCCAAAAGGAAAACTCCTAGGAATATTGTAGCCAAATTCCAGAGTTCCTAAGTCAAGGAGAAAATATTGTAAGCAGGCAGAAAGAAGCAATTCAAGTATCATGGAAATAAAATTAGGATAACACAGAATTTAGCAGCTTCTACACTAAGGGATTGAAGGACTTGGAATATGATATTCCAGAGGTCAAAGGAACTAGGATTAAAACCAAGAATCACCTAGCCAGCAAAACTGAATGTAATACTTCAGGGGAAAATGAAATGTCAATGAAATAGTGCATTCTATTCAACGGAGTTGAATGGACAATTTGACTTTCATATACAAGAATCAAGAGAAACATGAAAAGTAAACAGGAAAGAGAAATCACACATAGAAAGCACAGGGTGAGCTGAATATGAAGGGAGAATACTTAAAAAAATAAAATTTACTGTTGAATAGAATGTACTAGGAGTAAGAGAAGGAGAGAGGTAGAATGTAGCAAATCATCTCATGTACAAGAGGGAAGAAAGGGTTGCTACAATGGAGGGGGGAAGAGGAGGGAGATGAAAGGAAATTGAGCATTACTCTCATGTTATTTGGCTTAAGGAGGGGAATAGCACACCCTCAAGTGGATATGAAAATCTATTTTATTCTGCAGGAAGGCAAGGAGAAAGGGGATAGGAGAGGGAAGATAATACAAGGGACAGCAAATTGGGGAAAGGGATAATCAGATGCAAACACTATTGTGGAAGGACAGGTTAAGGGAGAGAATGGAATAAATGAAGGGCAGGATAGGATAGAGGGAAATGCGGTTAGTCTTTTACAACATAAATATTATGGAAGCGCTTTACATTGTTACACATGTATGATCTATATTGAATTGCTTGTTTTCTCAATGAGGGTGGGTAGGAAGGGAGGGAGAGAATATGGAACTCAAAGCTTTAAGAATGAATGTCAAAATTGTTTTAGCCTGCAATTGGAAATTAAGCCATACAGGCAGTGAAGTATAGAAATCTAATTTGCCCTACAGGAAAATATATGGGAAGGGGAATAGAACAAGGGCAGGTAATAGAAGGGAGGACAGACTGGAGGAAGGAGTGGATGGAGTACATGCTGTCCTGGGATGGAGGGTGAGGAGAGATGGGGAGAAAATTTTGAATTCAAATTCTTGTGGAAGTCAATGTTAAGAACTGAAAAACAAATAAATTATATATATTAAAAAGAAAGATATTGGAGTGGTTTGCCATTTCCTTCTCTAGCTCATTTGACAGATGAGGAAACTAAGGCAAACTGGGTTAGGTGACTTGCCCAGGGTCACACAGCTAAGAAGTATCTGAAGTTGGATTTGAACTCAGGAAGATGAGTCTTCTTGACTTCAGGCCTGGTACTCTATCCACCCAGCTGCCCTGAAGTACTCTATAAATGTAATCTGTTACCAGGGACTTATCATTTCCTTTTTTGTTTTGCTTTGCCCTCCCCCACACATTTTCCCTATTTGTTGTTTAGATGCCAAAGGAACGTATGCTAAGTGGTATGAATGTTAGTGATTTTATTATGGAGATAAATCAAAAAGTGATGCATTTTAATCTTCGTCAGACATGGTCAGTAATTGTCACTGATACTCTTGAGTTTAGGGTGGGGACAGTGATCAATAACTTCTTTTATGGCACTTTTCATGTGGTTCACCAGAAGCTTCATTCACCTCTGGAAAAACATAATCATTACTGAAATGATGTTTTAGTCCATATTTTACGAAAGACATTGACAAAGTGAATTGTGACCAGAAATGGGACAATGAAATTGGAAATCAGGTCGTATGTGTGGATCAATTGAAGGAATTTGGGATTTTTTAACCAGCAAAAGAGGAAACTTTGTGAAGCTATGATAACTGTCTTCAAAAGCTAAAGAACTTTCTGCTTAAAGAGGGAGCATATTTATTTTGTTTTGCCTGGAGGGTGCAATTGGAAGCAGTGGTTGTCAGACTTTAGAGATGGGGAAGGGGAAGAGAATAAGCATTTATTAGTCATCTGTTATGTGATGGGCACTGTGCCAATAGATTGGAAGCTTAGGTTTGATGTACAGAAAAAGAAAATCATTTGGCAAATATAAAACATTCCACAAATATGAACTTCTATTATTGTAAAGTGACCCTGCTTTTATCTTAGAATTCACCAAACTCCATTACAGTATTAAATGGTAGCGACTTCTCCATCACTGTGAGTCTTTGGACAGAGGCTGAATGATAATTTTTAAGGATGTTTTAGAGGAAATTCCTGCTGAGGTTGAAGTTTGAATTCCCTTAAGTCACTTCCAACTTGGAAATTCCATGACTTGAACAATGAAATTGCTCTGTGTTTTCTGGTCATTTTCAATTTTGGGGGGTAAATTTTTTTTTTAACTTTCAACTTAAGTACAAAATGAGAAAAGGAGAAAAAACATTTCCATGTACACAGCCGACCGTAAGAGAGGACTCAATATAAAACAATAAATTCCATTTCAAAAACACCTATATAATAGATGCTATACATTGTTTTCAAAGCTGCCCGGCTTTTCTTTGCTTCCTTATTGATTTTCTTGTTCTCTGCTGCACACTTTTTTACTTTATTTTTTCCTCTCCTTTCCTCTACTCCAAAGGCTACAATTAAGCATGAGTATATATGTGTGTATATATACATATATATATATACATATATACATATAGATAGATATATAGATAGATAGATCGATATATATAGATATATATACATAGATATCTATAGACATATATATATATATATATATATATATATACTCATACACATATATGTAAGACCATTGTATGCTTATTTCCTCCTATCATCTGTATCTCTAGTAGTGGATAGCGTCTTCCTTCAAAGGTCCAAGTCTTTCCATGTTTTTCTAAATCAACTAGCTCATCATTTCCTACACCACAGCTATATTCCAATTCATTCACATCCTATCTGAGAGAATGTCTGTGAAAGTTTTTTCCCCCAATTTTCTGTGTTCCTTCTATTTTTGGCTACATAGGTTTTATTTATACAAGATTTTAATTTAAAATGATCATAATTATCCTTTTTATACTTCAACAATGCTTTCACCTTCTATTATAGTTCAAAGTCTGATACTACTGAATCTGCTGCCTTTGTATCTTTTTTTTCCTGGTTTCTTTAAAGTTCCTGATCTTTTGTTCTTCCAAATGAATTTTGTTATTATGGTTTTTTTCCAACTCAGTAAAATAATTTTTTTAGTCATTGAATTGGGATGAGATTGAAAACAGAGATTACTTAGGTAATAGTGACTTGGAAATTTTTAAAAATAATAAAACAGAGAATCAACCTGTAACATGGATGGCAGTGTAATATACTGGAACAATGAATTTGGAGAAGATCAGGCTTAGAATTCTGTCTCTGTCATTCATTACCTGTGTGACCTTTGAGCATCAACTATCCTTATCTCTAAAATGATAGAAGTAGAATAGATGATTTCCATGGTTAAGTTCAACTCTAAATCTATTGAGTAGGGAAGGCTGTCCCCAACATGTACCATAGGAGCGTCATTGTGTGGTTCAAATGGAGGCAGAATAGACCTCTCTAGTCTCTTCTCCCATTCTTCTCCAAGGGAGACTTTAATTCCTGCCAGATAGACTTGTTGTGTTTGTCCTTTGTTCTTGAAGAGGACCCTAACATCAAGATGCTGACATGACTTGCAGTTGACTTTGATTTGAGTGAGGGAGGACTGTGCAAGGTCACCAACCTCACTTTCTTCTCCTGAGCCATCTGGGTCGAGTGGCCTGATGTTCATCAGGACGGTTGAACATGGCCTAGGATGCAATATGAGACCTGGCCCTTTCAGGCTAAGGTCTTACCACATTCTCACTTTGAGTGAGATACACCCATTCAATGAATAGGCTTCGTTAAATAGTTACTCAAAGGATGACCCCTTTAATTTAAAAAAAAAAAATCAAACTGGGAGGAGAAGACCCTGAGGTCCTGGGTAAAAGAGAAACAATTACTATTTAGTAGTTACGTTCACTCTGTGCTAAGTGGGTGGGGACTTAATTGTCCAGTGTATGAGCTCCAGAGTGAATTGGGTTTAAAGCTTGATCTTTTGAGCAAGAAATTTAGTCGTTAAACCCAAAGGAAAAAAGGCAGTTTCTGGCCATGGAGTGAGTATACCTTCCCCTGGGTGGAACATAAGGGGAAGTGTGGGGAAGGAAGGGGAGAAGGGGGAGAGAAGGAGGAGGGAAGGGAGGTGAGGTAGTAAAGTTAAACTGAAGACAGGTCTAGGTTCTAGACCCAGCCACTGAACTAGCTATGTGACTGGGGGAAAACTGCTTTTCTCTTTGTCACAGTTTTGTCATCTAAAAAAGTAGGAGTTGACATGGATCATTTTTATGGTCCCAACTTTGACAGTTTATAATTACAATGTAAGGCTTATTATTATATGGATAGATTATAGGTCAGGTCTTTTTTCCTCCAACGTAATTCAACTCAACAAATGGTTAGCCAGGGCTTACTATGTAGCCAATCCTCAGCCAGGTGCTGGGTAGACCTTATAAAAGAAATGTAGTTCCTGACTTGTAATCATCTCTACAAGTTAAGCAGAAATCACAGATTTTGTTCCCTCAAATATATTATAAATGAGTTTCTACTTTATCTGGCTTCTAAGAGCTTTTCATTCTATTATTTTTGTTTTTAGATGGCAAGATCCTTAATTTTGTTGTTTAGTCGTTTCAGTTGTATTCGACTCTTCATGACCCCATTTGGAATTTTCTTGGCAAAGATACTAGTGGTTTGCCCTTTCTTCCTCCAGTTTATTTTATGGATGAGGAACTGAGGCAGATAGGGTTAAGCAACACGCCCAGGATCACATAGCTAATAAGTGTCTGAGGTTGGATTTGAACTCATGAAGATGAGTCTTTCTAATTCCAAGCCCATTCTCTATATACTGTGCCATCTACCTGCCCCAGACTGAGGTCCTTAAGCAGTTTAATTAAAAGGAGTAGTGGTGGGATTAGGATAAAGACTTTTTTTTTAACTTAAAATTGTGGAACTGTATTGCAGTTGGGAAAAAAAATAGTGGTTCAGTGGAAAGAATGTTGGATTTAGAGTTCAAGGACCTACATTTGCCACTTCCCACCTGTAACATTAAGGGAATAACATCTTGGGACTTGTTTCTTCATCCATAACATGAGATTGGACTAGATGGCCTTTAATATGCTCCATTCCAATTCTATATCTTTGATCCTATGATCTTTTTAGAGGATAAGATAACCCTTCAAGCCTTAATGTCCTCATTCCAAGAAGCATGCCCTAAATAATTTTACTGAAGGGTGTGTCAGATATGGTCAAGGATATAGTGATGCCTGACCTTGTGTCATTAGCTGCCCTTTGGCATTTTCTGTACCTATTGCTTTGGGCAGCTCATAACTCTATTCAATGCTCAGGCCTTTCCATCAGACCTAGGAAAAACCATTCCGGAAATACAAGACCCCTGATCCCCAGTTGCACTGCTCTTCCACAAAGAGGTCTCTACTGTTTCTCATATCTTCTTCTGCCAACATCTCATCTCTGCAGCCACAGTCTAAGGCCAATTTAGAGGCATCCACCTACAGATTCTGGGCCTCCTAGCTTTTATCTCTTGCCAGCATGCATTCTTAAAGTGGGAGAGTTGATTGGCAGCAGTTGCCTTCCTGTTCCCACAGCTCCATGGAGTATCCTTCCCACCTCCACCCCCATTCCTCTACTGGGGTAGCAAAGGGAACAATCATGTACTGAATGTGGAGTAGAAATATTTGAGTCTGAATAAAGCTTCAGACATTTGGTGGTCATCCTGGACAAGGCACTTAACCACTCTCATCTTCAGTTTCCTCATCTTTCAAATGGTCATAAAATAATAGCACTTACCTCATAGTGTTGTTATGACGCTCAAATAAAAATATATGTGCATGTATATATGCATAAACATATATGTACATATATATCTTTGCCAACATTAAAAAACTATATAAATGTTCATTATTGTTATTATTTGCAAGGTACTCAAATGGGTGTTGAAAACACAAAGGCAAAACTGAGTGACAGACGAACTAAACTTCGAAAATAGAGGACGATTATGATAGGTTGAGATATTGAAGTAATAGGTTCCAGGCAAAAGAGATATATTGGTATCCTGTGCAAATGAATCATGTCTGGTGGAATGTCAACTTGGAGAAATAGCTAATGGTCCTTTTGGTTATATGATACAGTCTATAAAGGAAACTAATGTGAATAGAATGTTGCTCAAGGCTTAAAATGTTAGGCTAATGAATATATATATATATTTTATTCCAGAGAATCAGTCAAGGTTTTTGGCAGGGGTGTGAGAAGACTGACCTTGAGATTTAGGAATATTACTTTATCAGCTGTTTGGGGGAGGATTGGGGAGAGTACAAGATGGAAACTAGGTCAGCTATTCTGATAATCTTGGTGAGTGGTATTGAGCCTATGAACTAGGGTAGCAGCCAATAGAGAGAAAGGGAAGGATATAAGAGATGTTGTGGAAGTAGAGAAGATAGGACTTAGCAATTGAATAGATATAGGTTGTAGGGCAAAAAAGGAAAAACCTAAGATGGCTGACCTTTTGGGTACAGGTTACTGGAGGACTGTGGTAACTGAAACAGAAATTGGGAAGTTTAGAGGTAAAATAGGTTTAGGTAGTTGTAGGGGAGAGAATAAAGAGTTCTGCTTGGAAAATGTTGAGTTTGAAGCGAGAGGTTGGAGATAGAGATATAGATTTGATCATCATTTTGACAAAAGTGATAATTAATTGAACTCATAGGATCTAATGAAATAATTGATGGAGAGAGTACAGAAAGAAAAGAGAGGGATTATGTTTCAGAGGCTGGTGATAGAGATGGAGGCAGGAAAGGAGAATGAGAAAAGTTCATTTAGGTAAGAGCACTAGGAGAATAATGTCATGGAAGCCAAGGAAGAAGAGGGGTGAAATGAACAATTGTATCAAAAGCTGCAAAAAAGTTAAAGAGGGTTTAAACTTTCTTTGTATGTGTGTGGGGAGGGAGGGTTTGAAGGAGATATATATATATATATATATATATATATATATATATATATATATATGTATATAGAATAAAGAATCTTACAGAAGAATTCATATTAGAATTCTATAATTATTAGAATAATTAGTTAGAATTAATTAAATTCTTTTAGAAATAAGAATAAAGGAAGAACCAGTAGTAATCATTGGAAACTGAAGAGACAAATTTAGATTTGATATCAGGAAAGCTCTAACCAGTTAGTACTATCCAAAAGTATCATGGGCTGCCTTAGGGGGATTAGTGGATTCTTCCCTTCAGTGAAGATCTTCAAGGGAAGTTTTGATATTCACTCTTGAGGTTCAGTGCAGGGGCTCCTTTTCCGATGCAGGTTAAACTAGATGGCTTTTGTGGTCCCTTCCAATTCTAAACTTTTGTGATTCTATGTAAACAAGGACTGCTTAGAATTCATTAGATTTATCGATTAAAAAATAATTGTCAACCTTGGAGAGAACTTTCAGACGATTGGTGTCAAAAACTCCCATTCCAAGGAGATGGTGGGTGAGCAGTTAGGAAAGAGAAACTACATAGACAACTTTCTAATGAAAAATATGGCAAATGCAAGTTGCTGGGATGGTGAGGTATAGTATGATAGACCAAGGGGAAGCCAAGAATAAAGGATGCAGTGAAACTTTTCATGAGGATGTAGTGGAACATATTTTCATACAAAACGGAGAGAGAGAAAGGAAGAGAGGGTATGATAAAGGAAAAATGAGGATAATTATTTTTTTGCCTTTTTAATTATTTGTTTTCAGTTTTCAACAATCATTTCCATATGTTTTAAATTTTCTCCCCCTCACTCCCCAAGACAGCATGCAATCTTATATGAGTTCTACACATACAGAGAATAATTAATTCTTAAGGAGCATACTCCCTATGGATATGGCAGGAGAAGGGATCAAATACATAAGATGAAGCTTTTGTATAGTACATTAAGATTTACAAAGTAATTTTCTCACATCAGTCTCTATTTTGTGGATAAGAAAATTGAGGCTCAGGGAAGAAAGTGATTTGCTTAATATAACAGTTCACAAGTAGAATTCCCTTACATCTCACCATATCACATTGCTTCTGCTAACAAAGCTCAAATTTAAGATTCTTACCCCAACCCCTCCCAGGATAAAACGACAGTATTGGTTTCTGGCTGCAATTTTTAGTTATTAAAAGAAAAAACAAACTGGTGACACCTGAATTTGCATGAAGACTGAAAAGTTCTTAAATATTGTTTTGCCCCTAACTTGTTTCAAGACTTCAAATAGCTTCCCTTGGGCTTCAATTTCTTGTCTTGTAAAAGGAGGGGCTTCTATCAGAGCATCTCTCTCAGGCCTCTTCCAGCTCTAACCGTCTAGATGACATCAAATCTGGTCTGTTGCATCATCTTCCAGACTGCAGCAGCATAGAGTAGGTGGGGATTGCAGCAAGGTCTCTTTGGAAGCTGCACTGGGGCCGATAACCCACTAGAGGGGGCTCTGTGTGCACCCGGGGTCCTTCCCTTTGTCAGTATAGGCACCAGGAAAGCAGCCCTCTCATTCCTCTGAAGCTTCATGCGGGAGATGGATTTAATTTTGAGCGCAGGGCTATAAGGGAGGGGACTGGAAAGAAAACCTTTGTCATCCAGCAGCAGCCTCTGCTGTCTTTAATTACCATTAAAGTGAAGGAGCTGTGGGCTGGAGAGGGCAGTGCCAGCCAGGTGTGGGCAGAGAAAGACATCCTTTCAGTGCTCTGACAAGTGTGGGGCTGAGGATGGATGGAAGAGGACCCTCTGCAGATTAGCTGGGTGGACTTCAGAGCGACAGATTGGCCACAGCGGAAGATCAGTTATGGATAAGATGCTTTAAGGAGGTAAGGCAGTCCTGGGCGTGGAAATGGCCAGTCTACGTATTTATCTATTTGAATGTTATTTTAAAAATCTGTCGTATGTTAGGTAGATGATAAGCTTCCATAGGTGGACATCTGACATTTTAAAATATTCATTTGTGATGTATTTCCTGACCGTCATGGTGTTTCATGCCTGTTCACAGAAATGTCAAAAGATTGATGATACTCTAATTTCATGGCCCTATGAAATTAACATCTCTAGAGTGTAATCCCCTAGACTAGTCTGCATGAAGCAGTAATAAATAATTGTACTATTATAGAAGGGTTGATGAATGTTCATTGTCATCTAGGTTTATTTCAATTACAGGTGTGTTTTGTTTTTTTTTAAGAATGTGTTTTCTTTTTCCCTTCTGCCCTCCCCCACCTTTTAGAGGGAAAAAATTTGTATTCACAGTCTGGCTTGTGGCTTCTTGGTTTCTGCCTAATTTACTCTTGGGGGATACCTCTTGTGCGCTTGGTAGCAACATACACAGAAACACACTTTGCAGCTATTTCACAGACTAAGGGCCCGGGTAAGGAGGTGGTGGATCTAAAACCTGGAAATGTTTTGCTAAGAGAGACTGGCATATCATTGTGTTCTAAGTAATGTATTCATTTTTCAGGGCTCTCCATCACTCAGGCTAGTGCCCATGAAAGTCAAGAAATTTTTGTTTATTCTTGAGAGCTTACTCCTTTTTCTCCCCTTTTTTTCCTCCTTCCTCTTCCCCTCCAACCCCCATTTGCTCCCTTCGTGCATCTGTGAGGCAAGGACAAGTGTAGGCTTGTTTTGAAGGCAAGAAGCGATGTACCTGGTATCGGCCTTCTTTAAATGCTTGCCATGTAGTCTTTAGTCTATCCTATTGTCTTGTTTTCTTTCTTCCTCCCTTGTCCAAGTCCCTACCCGCCCAGCCAGTACCCCGCCCCTCCAAGGAGAAAGAAAAAAACCCATCATACAAAATAAAAAAGAACTATCCTTCATTTTTGACACATGACCAGTAGCCATCTGTTTCATCTCTTTTCTCTGACTCCACTTGTGGTCTGCACTGTAAAGGCTTCACTGTCTCAAAATTGCTTTGTAGATAATATAAATTGAATTTCAATGCAATAAATTGGCATTTTGATGTTTTCTGAGTAACCCCAACGGAGGGACCTTGATGCTACTTGGACAAGAGGCTTTTGCATAAAGACTTGAGAGATGTCAAGTTCAGCTGTCTTCATGTTTTGGGTCAATACTTTACTCTTCTGCAGATAAGGCTGTAGTTTAAGCCTGTGTTTTTGGAGGCCTAGTTGATATTTAAATTGTGCAGCTATGGGTTTTGCTTTTGTTGATTATCATAATTGAGAATTGATACTGTTTGGGGCAAGTTGTTCAAAAGACCTGAATGAAAGTGCTTCAGATGAAAATCAAAGGTCACTGTGGAATTTCAGACTTGTAAGGTCTTCCCTCTGTCATCTAAAATTTTTCTTTTATTTAAATATGTTTTTCTGACTATGTTTAAATAGGTTGCCTTTTTACCATTCCACATGTTTTCATTCTTAATCAGGAAAGGGTCAGAGTTTCATAATACTCACCACTAAATATCTTTTCCTTATATAGACTAAAAAATTCAATTTAGATTATTTATAAATTAGAGCAAAGCAAATATGTGTGTGTATGTGCAAGCATATATGCAAAGCTACCAGAAAACATGTGAATTTTTTGGTTCTGTGATTATAAGTTTTTTAATAGAAAAGACCTCTACACATAAATCTTTCTCCCCATTCCCTCTCCAATCCCCACTCCCCCCAAAAAACCCCAGTTATTTTGCCTAGCTAGGTTAGAAACAACTGAAATCTACGATAGTTTCTGTGCCTATGTTAACTATAAAGAATGCAAAGAGTGAGTAAAATAAGTTATTATATATATATATATATATATATATATATATATATGCTTTCTAGTCTTGTAAAGTTAGAATTTACTTTAGATGTTTATTCAATGACTACATTAGTTGGGAGAAGTCATCTGTACTTAGGTTCTTCCACGTCAGATTCCTAGCTCAGCAGTCCATTCTTAGGAGACTAATAAAATTTTACATACAAAAGATAGCTTATACCCTGACAGGCTTATGCTGAACTGTCTAATCAGAATATCACTTCAGAGAGCAGATGATCTATTCCCTCTGAATGACTACTTCTTTAAAAATTGGTATTCACATTTTTTCCCCAAATAAATTTCTATATTGCAGACCCATCTATTTCACAGATGGTAAAATTATGCATTGTTAGAACTGGAGGGGGACTTTGAGGTCATGGTCATTTAGTCCAATGAATTTATTTTACAAAAGAGCAAACTGCCACCCTAGAATATCAAATGACTCCTCCAAGGCCACATGGATAGGACTAGAAGTCAGATCTTCTGGTGTCCAGTTCATTGCTCTTTTCGGGCCCTCCACGTTGACTTTCTAACAACTAAAGTTAAGACCTTCTGCAGTTAGGCAGCATAAAACAAGGGTATCAAAAATTTGTAGATAAAGTTTAGAAAAGACCTTATTTTAACTGGTCCAATCCTCTCATTTTAATTGTTTAATTTTGGTTTTTTATTAATGCAGAACATAGAGTTTAAATGACTTGCCCAAGGTCATGCACGGTAGGGACAGATGAATGAGCATAATTAAAAGTAACCCTCAAGAAACTGAGGACTGGTAAAGGAAACTATTATTAGAAATAAATATCCACAAAATAATTCCAAATATTAACATCTTGAATAAACTGCATATTATTTGTGAATTCACAATTCAAACATCTGAATTAAGGCTCCATTTCACCTATCCTTAAAATAAAGTGATTGGACTAGATCTCTAAGGCTCCTTCCAGTTCCAAATCTTCTGTTCCTACCTAGAACTGGGCAGATTAACTTCTCACTAAAAATTCATCTGCATAATGAATTTATGTAAAATAATAAGATTGGAAGTTTCCATCTGTCAGAGCCCCATCAAAAGCTCAACTTCCAACACTCAGGCAGAGGGATAATCTCAGGGAGATTCCTACGAATAGATGAGTCAAATCTGAGATGGAGAATGGGAGGAGAGGAGAAGAGCTGGGCATTGTAAGGGGCTGAAGGACTCTTGGGGGTGGGTTTGCATCAAACTCAAGAAAGTACAAACAGACAAGAGCTGGAATTAGAGCTATAATGATAAGGGCTTTTCCAGGTCTCCACACAATCCCTGTCACAAAATAGGCAATTAATGAAAGTTTATTGATTGATCACCATAGGGCATTTACGAGTAAGATATCACCACCATATGTGGAAAAACCACCATAGCACCGAAAGGCATTTCTGCTTATCTAGCAGTAATAATAATGACAGCTAGCATTTATAAAACACCTTCAAATCTGTAAAGCACTTTACAAATATTAAATCATTTTATTCTCAGAACAACCCTAGGAGGTAGATGCTATTATACCCCCATTTTACTGAGTCAGACAGTTTAAGTGACTTGCCCAGGGTCTCAAAGCTGATAATTGTGTGAAGCAATATTTCAACTCTGTTAGTTCTGACTCCAGGTCCATCACTCTATCTGCTCTACTCTTGACTGTCAATCATTTTTATTTTTGTTATTCAGTTGTATCTGACTCCTCATGACCCTATTTGGGGGTTTTCTTGGGAAAGATGCTGAAGTAGTTTATCATTTTTTTTCTCCAGCTCATTTTACAGAGGAGGAAACTGAGGCAAGCAGGGTTAAGTGACTGACTCAGGATCACTCACTAGTAACTATCTGAGGTCAGATTTGAACTCAGGAAGATGAGTCTTCCTGACTCCAAACTTGCCACTCCATCCACTACACCATTAGCTGCCTGTCATAACTGTATTTTTTCCATTTTTAATTTTTCAGTTTTCTACAATCACTTCCATAAATCTTATATTTTCTCCCCTGCCCTTCCCCCTCCCTACCCAAGATGGCATGCAATCTTTTATGGGTTCTACACATACACTCTTATTAAACACATTTTCACATTAGTCATGTTGCATGAAAGAATTAAAATGAATGGGAGAAACCATGAGAAAAACCCAAACAAAACAAAACACAAGAGAAAATATTCTGCTTCATTCTACTTTCCAATTCCATAGTTCTTTCTCTGGATGTGGATGGCATTTTGCCTCAAAAGTCCTTAAAAATATGGAATGCTTCACAAATTTGCGTGTCATCCTTTTGCAGGGGCCATGCTAATTTTCTCTGTATCATTCCAATTTTAGTGTATGTGCTGCTGAAGCAAGCACCATAACTGTCTTTCAAGGTCAAATTCTAATGGTACTTCCATTGATATCAAAGGCAGATAAGTCTTTCCTTATCTACTAAGAGGAAATTATATCTGTCTCATTTTATATACACACACACCTGTGAATCTCTATGGGTATACATATATATATATATTTAGGTATTGGTCATATTTTATTTTATATTTAGACATTTGGATTTAGATCTTAGTTTTTCTACTAGACTTCATGGTCCTTGAAGATGGTGACTTATGTTTTTCCTATCTCTTTCATCTCCTAGCATAGTATCTTTCATATAATGGATGCATTAATAAGCATTAAAAATAAAAGTAGAGTAAGTGCTCTTTAAGATGCAGAGAGTCATGAATAACAGAGCCAACCTTGGAGTTAGGGTTCAATACGGTTCAATTTCTGCCTTTGACACATAGTAAGTAGTTGGACCATGGGAAAGTCCACTCAATTTCTAAGTACCCTGAGCTACTCTTTAAGATGGTTCTAAATGAATGGTCAACTTGAACTGGGGGAGTGAATCTCCATGCCAGAAATTCCATACACTGATAAAACCGTGGATCTAGAGCCCTCCCCAGCTTCCACTAATCCTCCAGTGGATGATTTGAATTCAGTTCCTTTTTCTTCTACTAAAAGAATTTTGCTATTTTTCTTAGTTTCAAGAAAGTGTTCCCTAAGGAGAATCACTAATGGCCATATATAAATGAAAGCATATTTCCAGTTAAGAATATAGAACCCACAAATCTTTTGCAGATGTGTGCTTAATTACATATCATGTGCTAGTCCTTAAGAGGCAAACAGGAAGGATGTTGGAATAAGAACTAACCTTGTAGCTGTGACAGTCTAGAAGACTAATCTTACCTTATTCACTAATTGTGTGACCCTGGACAAGTCACAGTCTTTTTGAGCCTCACTTATCAGTATCTGCTTGAATATTTTGAGCTATCTGGATGATAGGATTACTCTACCCATGACTGTAAATTCCTTGAAAAGCATCTTCTCTTGCTTATGGTGCCATGTTTTGGGATGCTCGATAAATTCTCAGGGTCAGTGATGAGATGCCAACATTCCAGGATGTGTTGTGTGTACATATAATGTAATATTTTCTATTGAGAAGTTTGGGGTTTGTTTACTTCCTTGATTTAGCTATTGATATCTCCTTGTCATCATACAATGCCATTAGCCTAATCATTAGTCTTGTAGAAACCTGATTCAACTGAGAACCACAAAGCAGTGACATTAAAAGTTTTCCTTCCATCTTTGAAGTGCTCTGAGAGACTTTTTTGTTTTGGATTTGTTTTATTTTTTTTGCCTTTTGAGTACTAATAAACTGTAAGCTTCTTGAGGCCAGAGACCATATCTTGTTCATCTCTGTACTTAATGGAGTAGCTAAACACAGTGTCGTGCACATAGTCATTGGGAGTGGAGTGAATGCATGATGGAAATCACCAGCAATTTTCACCTCCTGGGCTATTTACTTATTCAATCTTTTGATATTTCTTGCATTCATCTATTTGCGGTTCTTAGAAATAGAACATATCTTTCTACAATGTCAGCTTCCCTTCCTTTAAATCATTTTAGGATTTAGAAATTTAGTACCTTTTTTGAATACTACAGTTACTTCTCAACCCACATTCTTATTTCACATTTCTACTTTTTCTTATAACAACAACATACTTAAACAAAATCATTCTCTACAACTGCCTCTATGGACAGAATATGTAACATTCCATACTTGTAGTTTTTCACCTTTTTACTAAAAATAAAGAAGTTCCATCAATCATCTGGAAAGAATGATATTTGTTGCATTTGGTTATGTCTTTTGATGTTGTCTTCAACATCACTCTGCATCAGTTCACACAACTTTTATCATACTTCTCCAAATTCCTCATATAATTGTTCCCTCAAATGCAATAACATTCACACACTACAATTTACTCAATCATTCCTAAAATGATGGGTACTTACTTTTTTTAAAGCATTTTTCTACTACAAAGAGTGATACTATGAATATTTCACTCAATCACAAAGCCTTTGTCAAGTTCTTACTGTGTGAGAGACTTTGTGCTGAGCTCTAGGGATAAAAAGAAAGACTCGAAAACAACAAAAACAAGCGCCTTGAGGAGCTTGTATTCTAACAGGAAAAAAAATAATTAGGTAAATACAAGATATTGGGACAGGGGTAAATTTCAGAGGTCCAAACAGGGAGTGAGGGGGCCTAGGAAAGACCTATAGAGAAAGCTAAGACTTGAAACTAAGGTATAGAGATGAGAGGACAGAGCATATTAGGCATGAGGGATGACCAATGCAAAGGCATGGAGACTGGAGATGGAGTATCATGTTTGAGGAACTGCAAGAAGGCATTATTATGAATAATAATAATACAAATTTGGATTATAGAGTCTACAGAAGGGACTTAAGTATAAGACCTAAAAGACAAAAATTCCCAAGGAAAGTGAGCAAGGAGCCAGTTATGAAAACTGTTAAATATCAGAGGACTTTTTATAGGGGGTCCCAGAAGTTTAAGCTTTAATAACTTAATTTTCCACTAAGATTTTTGGGAACCTTATATTTGATCTTAGAGGGAGATCATGAACACTTAAAACAAAAAAGAGATCAGAACCAGAAACAAGAAGTACCATGAAGAGAAAACTGTCATCTCAAAAAAAAAAAAAAAAAAAGAGTACCAAAGAGTCATAGGTAGGAAGTATCAGGACAGCAGTGATCAATTAATTCAGCAACGTAAATACTTTGCCCAGCTCAGAAAACTAAGAAGGTAGGTGGAAAACCAGGAGAAAATCTTTATGAAAATCTAGAGAAGAGAGAATATCCTACAAAGAGACCAAAAACAAAATAAATTGAGAAAAAGTGATTTCTCTGGCAACTAGGAGAGAATTGGTCCCATTGGACAGAACAGTTTCATTTGAATGATGAACTCAGAAATGAGATTGCAGAGGGTTTAGAAATGAGTGAGAGAGAGGATGTGAAGATGTAAAAGATTTTCTCAAGGCATTTAGCCAAGAAGAGGAGATGGTGGGGATGATAGGATGGTGGGATGGTCTGAGTAGGGGAGGGGTAGAGGAGAAGGGAGGGATGGTATATCTGTAGGTAGCAGAGAAGGAGCCAGAAATTAAGGTGACACTGAAGATTAGAAAGAAAATAGTGTTGATATTGAGGGCAATCTGCTCAAAAAAGTAGGAAAGGATGGGATCAAGGGTATATATAGAGGAATTGCCTTGCCTTTGACAAAGAAAAGGACCATTTCAAGAAACTTCAGTGAGAGAATGAGGAAATAAATATGTCTGAGTAATGCAAGATGATGAAGAGGGGAGAACATGGAGTTTTCAATGAATGGCCTTTTTTTTTTTTTTGAAGTATGAAATGAGGTCCTTAGCACAGTGGGTGCCATTGGAGTCTTGCAGAGAGACAAGAATATTTGAAAAGCAGTTGTGGAGAGAAGGATTTTGAATCAGTTTGGGAAGGGTAGAATGATTACCTATGCTGCAATGAGGACTTCATTTAAATTAGATATGAAAAGGCTGGGGTTGTTACAACCTTAACTAGGTGAGAATATATCCCAATTAATAGGAAACTCATGGACTTTGAACTAAGTGCAAAAAGCATTTGAAACCCTGAGAAAGAACTGTCTGGAGAGGGAAGAGGGCCTGGTAATCAAAGGAGGACCCTCCAGCTTTGAAGGTTCTGGTTGATGTTGGATTTCTCATCTTTCCATTGATGTCCTAGCATTGTACTCCAGGGGACATCAGCTGTTCTTACCAGCATCTTAAATAGCATCCCCAGATTTGCTGGTGCATCATTGTGAGATAAGGATGAATTGGACTGATAATTTTATAAAGATCCCAGAAAAGAATTAATACCATCGCTAAAGGGACCATCTTAAGCACCCCCAAGAATGGGTGAAAAGAACTTTGGTTAATCAGGAGCTTACCCCTTTGCCTCATATAGTCTCTAATCTTGAATTTATCTTCCACTAGATTCTCTATGTGCTTTTTTTTGCACCAACTGCTTTTACTGTATCACTTTAATATATACCACTATCTAAAAGCTAAGTAAGGCTAGCTGGCAAAATGATTCTCAGTTGATAATCTTGGATGAAAGCCCGTTAATCGAGGCTGGAGCCAAAGTCATTAGAAACTGCCTCAGGTATACCTCCCATACCTTCCAAGTTGGCAAAGACAACAGATAAAATCAGTCCACATTGGAAAGATTGTGAGAAGTTAGACATATGAATATAGTGTTTATAGAATCCTGAATTGGTCTAGATGTTCTGGAAACTAATTTGAAATTATGCTTCCCCAAAATTACTAGTTTATAGACTTTGACTGGCTCCCACTACTTGACATATATCTCAAAAGAGGTTGGAAAGAAAAGAATGGTCACAGCTCTGAGAGATGTAGCCAGCCAAATTTTGGGGACCCAACTCATCTAGTGGGAGCAAAAATTGGGACAAGGATGTCCCAGAGTTTATATGGGCTACAATACAAACGTGATTTTTTTAAATGGACCCAATCAGGATAATTTTGTTTCCCCAAGCTCCAGGTAAATAAGAAAGAAGGAGGTGATTGATAGAAATAATTCAGATTTGGGGTTTGGTAAGGTGGGTCCAGTGACAGGATATAGAGGTCAGGAATTGATATAGAGGTCAGGAATTTTAGAGAGAAATATAGTGAAATAGGGGTTTGGCTCACTGAGGGGTCAAGATAGGGAGAGTGCAACCAGTCCAGAAGTGATAGTCTAGAAAAAAACTTAGGATTGGTGTGCCCGGAAGCCAGGATGAAGACAAAAAGTAGAGTTGGGGTCATAAGACATGCGGAAAGAAGGATCATTCTTTTCCTTATAACTACTTTCTCTGAGATACATGTTAAGTAACGGGAGTTGTTCAGTCAAAGGCTATGAATATGAATTGTTTTGTAATTTTTTGGCACAATTCCGAATTGATTTCCACAACATCTCAACTGATTCAAAATTCTACAAACTGAACACCCACAAGAATGAATTGAGCCTGACTTTCATGTGTCTGACTTCTCATGTCCTTTCCAACATTGATTAGTTTTATCCTTTGCCTTTGCCAACTTGACAGGTATGATGTAATACCTTTGATTTGTTTTAATTGGCATTGCAATTATCATTAGTGATTTTTAGTATTTTTCACATAGTTGTTGATATATTTCCTCTTTTTAAAACTTTTTACATCTCTCTCTACTTATCTATTGGAGAATAATTTTGGTGTTTATAAATTTACGCCAGTTCCTTACACATCTTGGTTGTCAGACTTTCATAAGATACTCAGTGTGATTTGTTTTTTGTTGTTGTTTTTTTTTTTTGCCTGAGTTCAAGTCAGTTGTAGAACTGTGAATTGGTCTAGATGTTCTGGAAATTACTTTGGGATTATGCTCCCCCCAAATTACTCTGAAACATACAATAGGACATTGAACAAGGCATCTAATCTCTTAGTATTGCTTAAGTAACTTTCTAAAATGTTAAGTTTCAAAAACTAAGTTGGTGAAGGGAGTTTTCTTGCCAGGAGTTCCCTACACAGATGAAATCTCTGGTCAGGAAAAAATTGTTAATAATATTGTATGATTTTTTTCCCTCTGCTTTATCACTGCCTGGTTTGGGAAACTGCACTACGTTTTTCTCATAAAGCACCTTCTTTTTAATTGTTGAGAATAACTTTTGTAATATATTTGCTCTTTAATTGTCTGATAGCATTCATTTCTAAATTCTTCTAGATGAGGTAAGTACTCTTTAAGTCAATGAAAAAATTAATTAAAAGGTGTTCTCTCACAGTGTTGTTTGCTTTAACAAAATTTTCACTTGTAAGGGATTTAAGTAAAAGGGAAAAGATTATCTTGATCCAAGAACACAGATGTTTCCTAAGTATTGCTTATGCTTTCCTTTTTTTTTCCCGTTTCTATTAAACTG
This sequence comes from Bettongia penicillata ogilbyi, assembly GCA_023548195.1. Taxonomy (NCBI): domain Eukaryota; kingdom Metazoa; phylum Chordata; class Mammalia; order Diprotodontia; family Potoroidae; genus Bettongia; species Bettongia penicillata. The sequence goes on from JAJHZJ010000283.1 coordinate 2,732,452, forward strand.
ATAAAAAGTTTTGAAAAAGGAAAGACAAGGGTGTGGAAATCTATTTTTAAATACAGTAATTTATTCTTCAACAACTCTTTGTTAAGCTTCCACTGTTTGCCATATGATGATCAGTTGAAGCAATCTGGATATGTTTATTCTGCAGAAGAGAAGATTTAGGGAGAGACTTGATAACTGCTTTCAAGTGTCTGAAGAGATCTCCTATCGAGGTGAGATTAAACTTCCTCTGCTTGGATCCAGAACATTAGGAACAGTCAGTGAAAGCTGCAAAGAAACATATTTAACCTCCATCTAAAAGAGCTGTACCACTGACCGTGTGTACTAAGTACTCTAAAAGAAAAAAACTTCCTAATAATTAGAATTATTTAAAAGTGATATTAGATGCTTTGGAAGGTTTCCACTCATTGTAGATCTTCAGACAAAAGACAGATGACTAGTTCTTAGGGACATAGTAGGATGTATTGTTGTTCAAGCATGGGGTGGATAAATTATTGTCTGAGATTCTGTGATCCTACAAAACCTCCCTAGGTTTTAGGATAGTTGTAAATGTTGTTGTTATCACAGGGGTAGAGATTGTAGTTGTATCTATACAGGGAATTCCCAGAGGAGGAAACTCTTCTGGAACAAATCAGCCTCTCCTTTGCCACTTAGTGTCTTAGAAAGTAACACAGAGCACTAGGAGATTAAATGACTTGCCCAGGGTCACACAGGCAGTATGTGTCAGAGACAAGACTTAACTAGAGCTCTTCCTGGCTTCAAGGTCAGTGCTAACTCTAATGGGGACAGCCAAGGATGGACATCCAGTGGCCTATAGTACACCTAACACACCGGTTCACAGCTTTATGGTATTTGGAACTGAAATGGATCTCAGAGATGAGTTAGTCCATTTATATCCCTCATTTTTGGGGGGATCCACCAGGGTCCCATGAAAAATTCTTTTGTGTGACCATTGAATATTCCTTTCTAGTCCCTCCTTAATCTCCAGTTTCTTCCATAATTCAGTGCCCTTATATTGTTTTCTGCTGCCCAAAGTCCCCTATTTTAACATTTTACCCAAATATGTCTTCCATTGAAATGTCTGGTCTTCTCAGTTATCTCCTTCATAGCTACCCCACTCTCATTTAAAATGTGTTAAGGCTTGCAAAGCATTGCTCTCAGAACCCTACGAGGCAGGTAGTGTTTGTATTACTATACCCATTTTACAAATGAAAGGAACTGAGTCTAGGAAAAATTAAATAGCATACCTATGGTCACACAGCTAATAAATGTTAGAAATGCTCACCATGAGTACCATGTATTCTAAGCCCAGTATTTCTTCCATGCCATAACCCCTAGGCTAAAAAATCCAAAAAACTAAGAAGTAACCATCAAATAAACCTCTTACTTCTTCAATGGCACATTGTTAGTTGGGTAGTGGGAGGGAAACAATCTTATTTAACCAACCCACACTATCTGTACCAAAGTCCCAGATTGCCACAATCATACCGGAAGCAAGGGGCAGCATGGCCTGGTTACCAAGGGCCTTCTAGGTCCTTGGGTGTGGCCTTTTGACTGAGTCTAAGTTTTATAGAATAAATCCTTTGATTAAGGAGATTTGTTCTGTGAGGTTTGGATTCAGTCAAAGGGCCACACTTGAGGACCTAGAGGGCCACATGTGGCCTGGAGGCTGCACACTCCCCACCCCTCTTCTAGTAGAAAGAGTTCTGGATTTGGAGTCAGATTGCCTGAGTTCCAACCCTCATGCTATTTTTGCTCTGTGACATTGGACAAGTCACTTATATTCTCTAAGACTTCAGTTTAATAACCTGTAAAACACTGGAAGGAGAGGGAGAAGGGTAGAACCAGACAATCTCTAAGGTCCCTTACAATTCTAAATCTAAATAAATTTGTAAGGCTCTCATAATAACTCAGTGAATACTTGAACACACACGCACACCCTTTCATTAAGGCAAAACATGTGGGACTGAACTTCTTTGCTCCCATACCCCCTTGGGTAACTCTTTTGTAATATTTCTTTTCTTCCTTCAAGGATGTCTTTGATATGCTGCTCAAATCAAGACTCCATGTAGACGTTGGCTTAAAAGCAGGATTTATTGTCGGAAGGAAATGAGAAATTGGTTTTAATGGTTTCTGTTCATTTGTATTGGGCGCCATACTCACAGACTTCAGTCTATCAATGAGAATTGAGAAAAGGATCATTGCCCCAGATTCTGACAAAAAAACGGCCTTGGTGCTCAGAGTAAGAGTAGTGGATTTTGAGACTGAGGACCTTTATCTCAATCCCAACTTTACAATGCTTATTACTGTTGTGACTCTGATCAAGTCTCATTTTACAAAAATGAAGGAATTGAGACCCTCTGGGGGTCATTTTTTTTTGTCTATAAAATGAAGGAGTTAGAATACATGATCTCTAAATTCTAAGAATAGAGAACTGATGATTCAGCAAGCTATTCTGCCAAGTAAATAGCGAATTTCCGTTCATATTTAAAACTATCATTATTTTCTGTCCACTGCATGCTTGCATCCTTATCAGCAACCAATAAATAGTGCTGATATACATACCAAAAGCCATGCATCTATTACCAATGCACTGTTTGATTTGATCATGGGACTAAAACCTAGCAAAAGAACTACTCTTACCAAGCTTAGATAGTCATTCATCTTCCCTTAATCTTGTAGGGGAAAAAAGTCTTACACAACTTTCCTGCCACCATTTCCTTTAAGTCAGTTTAATTTGTATGATTGGAATCAGAAAACATGGGCTTAAATCATGCAGAAACAATAGCCAGTGGCCCTGGGCAAGTCACTTAAGGAATCAGTTTGATACAGTAGAAAAAGTGCTAGATTTAAAGTTATAGAAATGGGTTTCAAATCCAAGATCTGCTGCTTATCACCTGCGTGACTTTGAATAAGTCACTTCATCTCCCTGGTCCTCAGTTTCCTCACTTGTGAAAGGAAGGGATGGGACTTAACCTCTGAGGCCCTTTCTAACCCTGTCTTGGATCCTAGGATCCTAATACCCTTAAGCCTTATTCTTTCATCTGGAAAATGCACTAACACCCCTCAGAGGTCACCTTTGTTATGTTTCACAAATTAGCAATTAACGTGAAGACTTTAATAAACCAATCTTGTTTGACGTTTAGCTCATTTTGGGAGGAGTTTACTCATTGTCTAATGAACCATTATTAGCATAAATTAATATAATTTCTCCATCTCCCTAGACTCTTAAAGTTATTTAAATTTTTCAAAATGGACTACTAGTAATTTTATTTCATTTCTTTCATTAGATACTGGCAAACTTTTTTTTTTAACAGAAGAAGAAAAAAGGGTGTTGGTTATACTTCATTTTCTATGATATCATATCTCCAAAGCAAATTTCTGGGGATATTTTCCCATGCTTCTTAGAGTAATAGCTTCTCAGTCTACACATCTTCATATTTGTAACAGAGATCTCTGTTCCACTTCTGTAGCCACATTCACCTATCATCCTTCTTTTGGGACTTTTTGGCTTACCTTGTGATTTGGATACATTTGAGAGTCAGAGTTCTGTTTCTTAGAACTCAGGTCTCAATATATCTGCCTGTGCTTTGGTCCTCAAGGTTTCCCCATAATTTTCTCTTGTCCATTTGTAACCTGCTCACCAATTTGTACAGACAAACCAATCCAATCCAACAAGTAGTCATTAAGTGTATACTGACATTCAAAGCATGGCGCTTGAAGCTGTGGACAAAAGAAAGCAAAAAATAGACTCTGTTATCAAGGAACGTATTGCCTACTACTAGAACAAAATACATAAAAAAGATCAGCTTAATTATGTTTATTGGAGGAAAGAGAGAGAAGGAACAACTAGGCAGATCAGGAATGGCTTCTTATAGAAGGCAGAACATGAACTGAGCCTTAAAGGAAAGCAGTAAGTAAATGGAGGGGAGGAGAGAGAACCATCAAGATCCAGGAGACTACCTCTGCAAATGTATAGAAGCAAGAGGATATTTGAGGAATATTGTTTGACAAACAGCAGATAGACCTATTTGACTAAAATGTAGAGTGTGTGATAAATAAAAATGTGAAATAAATCTGGAAAGTAGGTTGGATTCAGTTCCAAAGGACTTTAAATGTCTATCTGAGGAGTTAAGTGGCACATTGTGTTGAGTGCTATACCTGGAGTTGAGACCTGAGTTCAAGTCCAGCTTCAGATACTCATGAGCTGTGTAACCCTGGAAAGTCATTTAACCTCAGTCTTCCTCAATTTTTTCATCTGTGAAATCGGGATAATAAAAGCACCTACCTCCCACAGTTGTGGTGAGGATAAAATGAGGTAATGTAAAGGGGTTTGCAAAATTTAAACTATTATATAAATGCTATCACAATTATTATCTTAGAGTGAATGGGGGCCACTGAATATTCTCAATTGGGAGAATGACATCGTCAAACTTGTGCTTTAGGAAGGTTATTTTGGCAGCTTCATGGATGATTGAGAGTAGGGGAGAGACTGGAAGCCAGGAGTTCAATTAGGGTGCTGTTGTAAATAACATAAGCAACAGAGGAGGAAAGCCTGAACTAAGGTTTTAACCATTTGAATGGAATGAAAGATAAAGATATGTCTATTAGAACATGACATAGCTTTCTTAATTCTTCATTAGTTTAGTATATGTGTGATTTCATCTGTTTGGCTTCTGAGTCTACTAGTGGAGATCAGAACCCTTCTGTGCTTTAGTAATCTGTTCATGAGTGACTAGGTTCAAGAGAAATAATTCCTGGGTTGGCAACTCTTTTAGTTACAATCTTTTCCACATTTATTCAGGTTGTTTCTTGGACAATAGATGGGCAATTCGTTGCTGGGCCCTTTGTAGTAAATTTGAGAGCTCAGATTCCACTGGCTCAAACTTTGAGAACCCAGGATTGCCTCCCCGTTCCCCAATAAATGTAGGATAGAGCCCCAAACCAAGATTTTTTTTAAAAAAATGCAATAAAATACATGATTTGTTGATATTAAAAGTCATCTTCTTAGATTTGATCTGATATTATAGCTCGAGATATTTTTGGATTCTAACTTATCCAATGAGTTAGCTATCTGTCCCATTTTTGTGTCATTTACAAATTTCATGCATACACCATCCATGCCTTTAAAAAAGTCCCTGGTAAATTGTTGAACAATGTAGGCTGATGAGTGATTTGGAGAGTGAGAATGTGGGTTCCAATTCTAGCTCTGTAGTTTACTGCCTTCATAACCTGAGGCAAATCACTTCATTGGATGGTAGCAAAATGAGTGAGTCACACTATATGGCTTCCATGGTCTCATGTCTCTGAATCTATCGTTGTAGGAATTTGTTTCGGTTGTCTATGGCTAAATTGTTATTTTTCTCTATTTTAAGTTTTTGAAAGTTAGTTCTTTGAATTCCTACAGGGAATATGGATATTGCAACTCATTTTCTCTTATATTAAATACCAGGTAAGAGGAGGGTTTTTTCGTCCCTTGTTGAACATTATGTGGAAAGTTTTTAAACTGGTTACTTTAGAAGGTTAGTTTCAGGTATAGTATTAAGGTTAAAATTCTTACCTGCAGATGTGATTAACCGTCCCAGCAACCTCACTGCTGTCACTGACCCTTGATTTCAATATGAGATTGCCTCCCTCCACTCCCCAAAAAGAAGACATTTGAAAACCTCCCCATATCATTTAATATTATTGTGTAATTATTATAATTCTTTGTTCTAAAGATGTCCAGCAGACATCCCTAGGGATCCCAATTTGTATTTTTTCTTTTTTTGCATGAATACAGTGCCAAAGTTTTCGAAAGGCAGATATAAAAATCATCTTAAAGATACTTTCTAAGTCACAACAGTAATAGCCCCCAAGGAACATATAATCTAGGACAATATGATAGCTACACATACAATCAAAACCCACAAATGGAGCACAAATAAATGAGAAGTATAAACAATGTAAAATGTGACACTTGTAGAGGGAAAGAAGAAGATTATTCCTGGTTGGAAGAGAGTTATCTCAGCATTCTTGGATGGCTTGGCACTTGAGACAGGATTTAAAGGAAGGATACATGGTGAGAGTAAGGAAGAAGGGTGGTTGACAGCATTCTAGACACAAAGAACAATGGGTGCAAAGACATGGTAGTGGGAAAGCCTGGAGCATATAGAGGGAGTGTAAAGCAGTACAATTTGGTGGAATGAAGGGAATTATGTGAAATAAGTGAAGTAGGAAAGATAGAGACATATTATTTATAGCGCCTTGCATGCTACTGGGAAAGTTAGATTATTTTCAGTAGACAATGGGGAACCATTAGAGGGTTTTGAGCAGAGTTGTTCTGTGACCAGATCTATTTATAAGAAAGATGAACCTGGTGGAGACACGAAGAATGAACTAGAGAGGGCAGAGGAAAGAAGATCTGCTAGGAAATTATGCAATAATCCAGATGGTCATAAGGACCTTAATGGCACTGCTAAGTGGGGACAGAGATGAGTTGATTTAAAATTTGAAAAGGAAGTAGAAAATGGATGAAATTGTTTTTGTAATTTATTACAGTCACTGTTCCTTAAAAATGGAATCATGTAATCTTGGAATTGGAATGGACTTCAGAGGTCATATAATTCAATCCATATCTGAATGAAAATTCCAGCTATAACATCACCCATAAGTGTCCCATGAAGTGTTCCATGCATGAAGAGCTCCAGTGGGAAGGGAGGGGAATATCATGCCTGCTATGTACCACTCACATTGCTAAGCATTTTTCACAAATATTATTTCATTTGATCCTTGCAACATCTCTGTGAAGTAGGTGCTATTACTGTCAAGTCTATTTTACAGTTGAGAAAATTGAGGCAAACAGAGGTTGTATAACTTGCTCAGGGATAAACAGCTAGCCAATGTCTAAGGATGGATTTGAACTCAGGTTTTCCATTGTATTAGGTCCATTGTACCACCAGCTGACAGCTACAGATGTAGGTCTGATTATAGCAGAAAACAATGGGACTTCCACCTTCCTAGTCCTACACACTATACTTTTTAATTCAGTTTAAGCGTGAATTAGCTTTCTTGGATACTGTATCACACTTGTATTCATATTGACCTTACAGAACACCCAAAAAACCTCATCCTTTTTATATATACTGTCATCTAACCACCCTCTGCTTTGGACATACTAAGTTCATTTTTTGACCAAATATAAGGTTTTATATTTATATCCTTCTTTAAAACTAAAGCCATCCAGGGAGCAAGCAGCTGCCCTTCCTTCCTCCCTTTTAATTAATTTTCTCAAAGCAATCTCATTTATAGATACCATTACACTCATAACTTTACTGTTACTCCACAGTTGGTTGAAAGTCTATGCTGAATACATTTTTTAAATTTTAAAACAAATGAAGAATAAAACACTTTAAAGTGTTCCTTGTATGTTCCATCTTTTGGTGTTTGTAGTTCTTTTAAAAATAGCTTAGCTGTATTCACACCTGCCTGCAGAATATCAGAGCATTCCCAGGGAAGTGTAAGGCCTTGAATATTCAATTCAGCAACTGATTAAAGAGTGTGCATTCCTATTTGACTTTATATCTTCCTTCATCTATTCTTGAAGAACTTGTTCTGGAAGTATTACAAGTGCAGAAGGGTACATAATCCTCATTAAGATCCTTTTGAAATTAAAAAAAGGTTAACTTTTAATAATAGGCTATAAGGTAGAAACAAAACCAAATCCTCTCTCCACAGATAATCTTTTCATATACAGAAGCCATATTTCAATTGCCACCAAATCTGAAATGAATGCACTGAAATCAGAATGACCTGATCTAGTTGTGCTGAATTTCATTTAATACATCTTTTTGATGTTTTTTATATATGTGACTCTATACAAATCACTTCTCATTCTCTGTGTCTTGGTTTCTCCGAATGAAAAAGCAATGAAAGGTTGGGCTACATGATCTCTAAGAGTATATTTCAGCTAGATCTCTGACTTTTATCAAGATCCTTACGTAAAGTATTGTAAAGGTCATTCTTTTCAACTCATGCTATGTTGACTGAGACTATTCAATGATAAAATTTCTCCTTTAGTTTACTATTTCTGGCATGGGATTTACGTGATATTTCTTTGATTTTTACTGTTTCTAATCTTCAGGGTGTACACCATGGTGACAGCTCAGAAAGATAATAGGACTGGATTTTAACTAAAGTATAATGTTCAGAAAGAAGGACACGATAATCCCACTATACTCTGTCCTGATCGGAACACATCTAAAGTATTATTTCAGTTTGGGGTGCCACATTTTAGCAGGGACATTAATGAGCTGGGGATTAACCACTTTAGAGAAGAATCAAATCCATCTAATATGAGAACCAGTTAAAGGAACTGGGGATAGTGGAACCAGGGATTTCTGTCTTCAAATATTTGAAGGGCTAGCATGTGGAAAAGGGTTGAGAAATAGGACTTTTAAATAGGTTTTTGTGTGTCTTAACACAGGCTTCTTTTCAGAATGTTTTTAAATGCATAAAACACCCAGATTACAAACGAAAATCATAATATGGATTGTCTCATAATGTTTCTAAGTGCATAAAAGAAAATACATAGGTTACAAACAAAACCAACTATATTCAAATGCAGTTTCCAAAATTTTTTTTTTTTAAAGTTAATGGTCACCAAGGATATGAACCCTTATTTTAAAGAGTTATTCTGTTTGGCTTCTGAAGGCAGAATGGGAGCCGATAGGTGCAAGTACCTGAAAGGCAGATTGTTGTTCTGACTAAGAATAAACTTCCTAAGAACTGGAGCTGTCCAAAAATTAAATGGACTTCTCTGAGATCGGGTCTAGTAATATGTTTACTGTCAGTGAAGGTGTTCCAGCAGAGACCAAATGACCCTTTGTCAAGGATATTTTGACAAGGGGTCAAGGGGGGAATTCTTACTCAGGGACAGGTTGGACTAGGTAACTCCTAAAATACCTTTCAACTTTGTGATTCTCTGCTATGATTCCCTGCTCTCTGCTACTTAGTTACTGTATGTGTGTATGTGTGTGTGTGTGTGTGTGTGTGTGTGTGTGTGTGTGTGTGTGTGTGTGTGTGTGTGTGTGTGTGTGTGTGTGTGATCTCTCCAGGTCAATCCTCAGTAAGTTCCTTCCCCTCTCTGGGACCGTCTCCTCATCTTGAAAGTGAGAGCATTGAGCTCTCTTAGGTCTTTTCCAAGTCTAAATCCTCTGATCCCACAATGCTATGATTATATGAACCAAGAATGGTAAGGGTGGGAGAAGTTACTTTTATCCTTTTTTGGTATCAGATGGTTGAGAATTCATACTAATTATCTCGGCATCCCTTTATTTAGAATTTATCCTCCTTCACTCTTAACACCACACTTCTGCGATTTTTCAACATGCTCATTTGCCTCCTAAATTAGCTACATCTGTTACCATAGTTATGCAGCATACAGTTTAACTCCTTCCATGCTTGTTCTGAATGTGCTCACATTCATTTTTTATTTCTGGCATAATCTTCAACAGTAGCCAAGATTTCTGGAATGCTGTAATTGTCAGGGAAGCTTTTCTGTAGGCTAAGCTGAAAATTACCTTTAAGAAATTTCTATCCATTGACCCCAGTTCCATATGCCCCCCTCTCCCCAAGGTCAAGTAGAACAAATCTATTTCCCATTTCACATTTCAGTGCCTCATGCATCTAGTCCTAACCCCCAGAATCCCCAGTCTAGACTCTGGTTCATTTATATAACCATCATGGTTGGCTCCCATTGCTGTTGCCCTTTCTGTAGGTGGAACGAAAGAGTTCTTCACTTGGGGTGCATAAATTTGGGTTTTTTAAAAATACATACATGTATATATATATATATATATATAGATAGATAGATAGATAGATAGATAGATAGATAGATAGATAGATAACTATGCAAATGTAGTTGGTTTATTTATAATCTTTTGTATTTTATTTTATGCATTTAAAAATATTATCCTGAGAAGGGGCCCATAGGCTTCATTAGCCTTCTAAAAGGGTCTCTGACAAAAAAAGTGAAGAATTACTGCTCTCAGTGTATTCTGAAAGGGGAAATGGAGAGTGGGAGATCAGTTCCCTGGTCTGAGATGTTAGGCTTTTATCAGTACTATCTAAGATTGCATTATATATTTTGGCTACTATGGTCAGCTTATTTTGTTTTTGCAGCCTTTGTCCTGTAGAGTTCAGATTCGGTCAAAGGGCCGCACCTGAGGACCTAAATAGCCACATGTGACCATGAGGCTGCAGGGATGCTCCCCATCCCTGTTCTAGAACAATTTGTCTTTTTACATGAACAGCTTTCTAGTCATGTCTTTCAATTCTGTTTTTGAAACAAAGAAGAGTTCTTCATTAATGCCATTCTACTTTTCCAGACCATCAATGTTTTGTTTTGTTTTTTAAATTCCAACTCCATTATCCAGTTCTGTAGCTATCCCTCCTGACACTTGCAGGTTTGGTAAGCTGGCCGTCTCTACTTTCCCCAAGTCAGCCATTATAATTCTAAACCAAAAAGTCCAAGAGTGAAGCTCATTAGAAACATTTCTCCAAGTTGATAACAGTTCTGTAATCACCATTCTTTGTCGTTATTCAGTCTCATCAATTGTTTCAGTTGTGTCTGGCTCTTTATGATCCCATTGGGGTTTTCTTGGCAAAGATACTGGAGTATTTTCTCCTTCTCTGACTCATTTTACAGATGAGGAAACTGAGGTAAACAGGGTTAAGTGGCTTGCCCATGGTCACATAGCTAGTAAGTGTCTGAGGCCAGATTTAAACTCAGGTTTTCCTGACTCCAGGCCTGGCACCCTATCCATTGCACTACCTAGTTGCTCTATCACCACTCTTAGGATCTATCAAACAGTTCTCAATTAATTTAGTGGTACTGTCATCAAGCCCATATCTCTCTGTCTTGTCCAAAAGGACATGGTGAAGGATATAGTTATTTGACCTTCATCAAGACCTTTGACAATGATCATAGCATTCCTCTAAATCTATCAGTTGTAATAAGAAAAAAAGAAAAAAATGAGGTAAATCTGGCATGCCTTATTTTTAATGAACTTATGCTTTTTTTTTATTAATTACTACATCCCTTTCTAATAACTCCTAATTTTTTCATTTATTGCTAATGAGTCCTGTAACTTTGCCAATAGTTGAAGTCAAGCTCATTGGCCTATGAGTCCAAGGAACATAGTTTATTCCCCATTTTCAACAGCACAATAATATTTTCCTGTCTCCAAGCCTCTGGCACTGATTTCATCCATCATCGTTTTTCAAAGATATAGACAGTCATTCACTGGTCATAATCAAAATTTCTTTCAACTGGGTGTGGTGGTACATGCTGGTAATCTCAGCCACTGGGAATGAAGAAGTGGGTTGATTTATCAACCATCAGCATTCTGAACTATGAACATAAAGTTTGGCATCAATATAATGATAGCCTCTGGGAGCCAGGGTTAGAAGCCCGGGTACTCAAGGCTCCTAAAAGAGAGGGCAAGCCATTACAGGTCAAAAGTAAAGCAGGTCAAGTTTCCATGACAATCAGTAATGGGTTTGGGCCTGTTCACAACCCCTGCACTTCCAGTCTGGACAAAATGGGAAGACCCAATATTTTCTTTTCTTTAAGGCTCTTTCAGAACCATAATATATAGTTCACTTGAGATAATCAATGTGAATGCATTAAGGACCTCTGTATATTTCCTTACTACCTTTACACTTATCTTGATTTTTAATTCCTTGTTAACCATTTTTGTTTTATGCTTCCCATTCTGAAGGTTTTCTCCTTGGTAGAGAAAATGTTAGGAAACTAAAAATTGACCAAATCCACTTTCTATCATTCGTTATCAGCCCATTGACCCCCAAGCCTTTCCCTTCCTTGGGTTTCTCATGTCCCTAGCATCGTCTTTGCTTTCAACTTCTGTACCTATGTTTACAAAATCTAAGTTGATCAATGAGTTCACTATGTGGGTGTTACTTCTTTATATACCCCTCTCTTCTTTCTCATTGGGATAATTTATACTTAAGCAAACAGTATTATTCTTCAGATCCCTTTATTTTTTTGATTGAATTTCTCTCAGAATTTTAGGTCACAGGAACCTTTCCATTATTTCTATGAATTCCAAAATCAGTTCCCCCAAATCCTAGGTTCCAGATCAAACTTGAACTCTATCTATCTTGAACTCTGAAGGCAATGTAGCCACTTTCTCTTAAGGTTCCTGAAATTCTTTATTAGCTGGGGGGATGAAATCACAAATAAGACAAGTTAAGAATTTTTCAGCTGTTCATATGATAGACTTAATTGTTATTGTGATACATGGTAATTGGCCATAAATGTTGAAGATTTCACGTAAATAACTATAATTAGTAATACTTTTATACAGCCAACTCAAATTTTGAAGTTTGTTTTCTTATTTTTAGTTCTCTACTCTCTGTAATCAGCTTCACTCTCCATACTTTCCCCTTATACCATTTATTATTTAATCATTTATTGTCATCATCATGCTGGGTAAAAAACAAAATGTCTTGGATCTTATCCACAAACAGACCTTTCCCATTTTTCTATGCATCAAGGTTGATGCTCCCTGTTCTTTAATCAGGAGATTGAGCCCCAGAGAGATGAAATGACTTCTCCAAAGTCACTTAAATAATAAATAGCTAAGTTGAGATTCATGCCAAGGTATTCTCACTGCAAATCTGCCTGAGGACTGGTCATCAAATGGTTATGTTGGCCCCAGTCATTCAAAAAAGAGCATTAGGGCTTGAATGAGTTCCTATTAATATGTGCCAGAGTACCCATACCAAATGGATCAAAAATCTTTTGGAATTAAAATTAACATGCCCAAATAAATGCAGTTCAGTTCAATTTATAAAAGGATATAAATTTCTTTCTGTTTTAATAGAGGAAGATGGTTGAAACCAGAGCTATACAACTTGGTGTTACAAGAAGTAGGGAAGGAATGCCTTGGAAAAAGAAGAAAGGGAGATCAGAGACATTCAGAGTTTGTTCTAAGATTCAAACTTATTCCTTGTTATTTATCTCATATTCTTTTAAGTAAATGACCTTTGTTTTACTATACTCTTACATGAATTTATTCTGGCTAGGGTTGGGTGAAATTCAATGGAAGTAAATATTTACGAGCTGTAGAGCTGGGAGTAGCCCAAAGTAGGTGTATTATGGGTTCCTCAAGTACTACAAGTAGTTCAGTAGGTTCAGCTTTTGTGATGCAAGGCCAATTTGCCCTCCTTTTTATCTTCCTATAAGGATTGCCACAACACCTGAATTTTCACAGGGATTTTACCTTACCCACCCTCTCAGTGCCTGTTAATTGCAGAAGATATTTGGGGGAAAAAAGAGTCAGTTAACAAGCATCTATTAAGTGCTTACTATTTACCAGGAAAAGCAAAAATATGGTTTATGCCCTCAAAAAAGTAGCAATATAATGAGACACAGCATGCATGCAAATAACCAAACATATACATTTATATACATACATATGTATATATATACATATGTGTGTATTATATGTATATTATAGGTGTGTATGTGTGTGTATATGTGTGTACACACACACAGAGGGGGAGAAGGTAACCTCAGGGGAAGCTACTAGGAGGTAGTGGGACAAGGAGAAGTCTCCTGATGACATTGGGATTTAATCTGAGTCTTGAAGAGAGCCAGGAAACTGTGGTGCAAAGGAGCTTTCCAGGCATGGGACACAACCAGTGAAAAGGCAGAGTCAAGAAATGGAGTGTCCTGTGCAAGGAATAATAGGATGAAGGTCACTGTCACTGAATCATAGTGTACATAGAGGGGAGGAAGGTCTAAGAACACTGGAAAGGTAGGAAGGGGCCAGGTCATGAAGGGTTTAAATGCTAAAGATAGCACTTTCTAAAAATTTGATCTTAGAAGCAATTGGGAGCTACTAGAGTTTAAGTAGGGTGATAACATGGTCAGAATTGTGTTTTAGGAAAACCATTTTGACAACTGAGGGAAGGAGACATAAAGTGAGGAGTGACTTAAGGCAGAGAGAACTACTAGAACGTTATTGTGTTTGCAGAGATGAGGTGATAGGAGCCTGTAGCTGAGGTGACTGTGAATGAAGACAAGGGAACATATAAGAGATTGCAAAAGTAGAATCCATAGCACAAGGCAGCAACAGATTGGGTAGAGGGGGTGAGTGCAAGGGAAGAGTTGAGGAGGACACTGTTGTTTTGAGCCTGAGTGACCGGAAGGATGGCAGTGCTCGGAAGAGAAATAGGAAAGTTGGGAAGGAGGGAGAATTTGGGGGAAAGTTGAGTTTGCAGAGACATGTTGAGTTTGAACTGTCCATGAGGACATCCAATTTGACATGACCAAAGGTCATTGGTGAGTTGGAACTGGAGCTCAGGAGGGACACTAGGGGGTTGATGTATAGACCTAGGAGTCATCTGCATAGAGAGATGACTGAATCCATGTAAGCTGGTGGTAATAACACCTGTCATTTATATAGCTATTTAAGGTTTTGTAAAACACTTGGCCTATGTTAAATCATTAGGTCCTCACAACAATTCTGTGAATGGTCTTAAGTGTTTGGTGCCTTAATATTTTGGAAATATGAGCCAAAGTCCTCAGCTTGGAGAGTGAGGTTGCCATGAGACCTGAGAAAGAATGGAAAGATTTGTGATACTAGGAGTGGTGGGTAGTTCAGTGGATCTACTAGGATTGCCTCACTTCAGGTAAGGGCCAGTTGAGATTATGTAACAAATTTGTGGTAAACCCAGTTAGCATGGTTTTGTAATTTTCTCTAGCCACATTCAGCAGCAGGTAGAGGATCCTGGGAATAATCCAAGCTTAGAGCTTTACAAGGTATGATTGGCAGATGGACAATGGATCCAAGGCATTCTAGTGTGGAAGATAGTAGAGTTGAATTGATTCACCATGGGGTAAAGATCGGGAAAAGAGGAAAGTACATCCAGTACAGGAATGATCACCTGGGAAAGAACTGAAATGGAGAAGAATTGGAGGACATGATAAAGGGAGAGAAATTGGTTTGGGGTCATGAGGCAGAGAGAAATATGGAATGATAAAAAATAATAAGTAGATAAAGGCATTTTTTTGGATTTCATGAAAAGGAAAGAAGATGGGAGAAGAAAGAGAAAAAGGGAGGAGGAAGTGAGGGTAGCCATTTCAAATAGAGTGATTAAAGACCACAGAAAGAGAGTGAAATTCCTAGATGTAATCATTGTCAGAATGAAGACAGATTTCTTAACTCCAGGGATTCCCAATCAAGAATGCTCTCTCCATGACCATAATGCTTCTACTTGCAGGTTTATATAATATGTCTGGAAGTCATTTTTACACTGATTATCTGTTCTTTACTGCTTAATTATATTCTACTCTCTATTATTGTGGTGGTTATTGTGTATAAGTCTTGTTTTCTCAAAGAAAGTTCATTGAGAGCAAAGTTACATATCAGAAAAGGTATGTGGTGTATAGTTGAGAGAAGAGAAGCTGGACTTCTGGAATTTTGGCTCTGTCACTTAGTTCTGTGACTTTGAACAGTATGTTTACCTTCCTAGTCCTCAGTATCTTCATCTGTGAAGTGGGTACTGTAATATTTATAATCACTCTTCACGTATTGTGAGGTAGATACTTCATTAGACTTATATAGCTGTAGAAATATGAATTGTGAAAGGGTTACACAAACACTGCTTATTAAAACCGTGGCACTCAAAAATTATCCATAGATTTAAGGTCCAGACTAAGCAAGCTGATTTGTATTTTTAATCTTATTTCTTCCTTGTGATATCTATTTAGAGGGGCAGCTAGGAGGTGCAGTGGATTGAGCACCAGTGCAGGAGTCAGGAGGACCTGAGTTAAAATCTCACCTCAGACACTTGATACTCACTAGCTGTGTGACCTTGGGCAAGTCACTTAACTCCAACTGCCTCATCCTGGGTCATCTCCAGTCATCCCGATGAATATCTGGTCACTAGATTCTGATGGCTCTGGAGAAGAAGTGAGGCTGGTGACCTTGCACAGCCCTCCCTCACTCAAAACAAAGTCAAGTGCAAGTGCAGACCATTACCATGATCTCCTTCGGCAATGAAGGACAAACACACACGCACACACACACACCTATTTAGAATAGATCATACATAATTAGAGTTGGAAAGGACCTCACAGATAATTGAGAGATGAGTAAACTGAACCTTAGAGATTATATGATGAGTCCAAAGTCATAGAGCTAGTAACATAGGGGCAGAATTTGAACTTAGACCCCTCAAGTGTAATTTAGTGTCCTTTGGAGCAACAAATGTTTTACTTAAAGACAGAGAACTGAAGAAAAAAGTGGCTAGATCAGTTTGGATTAAGGTCTCTTTTAGGTCTAAAAATTCTGTAAGTGTATTCATGGTAGAATTTCCTGAACTCAATTCAGTTCCAAAAAGATTAATGGGTTATTTCAAAGGATTTATGATCGGAAGAGACAAAGACAATCTGTTTGTCTAGCCCCCCTCGTTTTGTGGGTGAAGAAATATAATAAGACAATGAAGTGACTTGCTTAAGGTTGAACAGGTAGCAAGAAGTAACACTGGAATTTGAACACAGATTTAGTATTTTCCCCCTTTATACTGTGGTAGTTCTCTGAAACTCTGAAGAATTAGGATTTTTGCTTATTTATGGATCATTGAAGCAGTTTGACTCTGAAGGAAATAGGTTAACTCCCTGATTACCAGGTCCAAGTTCCAGGTGAAGGAATTCCAGGTGATTTCCATCTGTGATGTCATTGGGAGAGCAAAATGAGTCTTCACTTTTCACTTGGAAGGAAATAGGTTTTCATTAGTATTTCTTTTTTTCTTCTAGTTTGTGAGGATGCCAAAAGAGGCCAAGAGTTTCTCAACACATTAAAGTATTTTAAAATAAAAATTATAAAGGTATAGCCCACAATAACATAACCAAGTCAGTGGCCATTTCATTATAAGGTCATTACGGCATTTCAACCGACCTATCTATAATATTGCTGTGCTGTCCTAGATGGTGATAATCTTAGTTGCTTGTATTCCAGAGACCCCTTCACCCTCTGATTAGTAGAGCTTTGCAAGACTGGCTAATCAAAAAATATTTGCTGGAGTTGGAAGCCTGCTACTTTCTTCCCCATTGCTCCCTTCTCCCCCATTCTTGAAGTGCCTGCGCCTGATATGAGGACACAGGAGGTTTACAGGTATATCAAGAACTGAAACTCATTTGTAAAGATAAACACACACAACACTGTGCTTTTGTTCTTGTTTTTTCTACACACTTGGCTTTGGAGCTTGGGCTTTTCCCATATTTATGAGATTTCTTTCCTTGGAATCAAACTGAGCATGCATATGGGTTCCATTTTGAGTGGGGATGGGATGTGCCCTAACAACCCTAAAGTGAACCATCTTCAGGTGAAAACTGAAATGATCAACAGGATGGCAGATTCAAAGACAAGTAGAGCAAGCTGATTTATTAGTAATGGAACCAGAGACCCTGTTCCACAATACCTTCCCTTAGAAAATGAAACTTAATTACAACCACCATGATGATGCAATAAAATAGAGGTTGCTCATTCTAGTGCCCTGGAAGAATATCTTTGCTTTGTTACTGTTGAATTGGGTTCATAGTAATTTTACACATGGATGAATTCAGCCACAAAGAGAGCAGCTCCAAGTCAGCGAGGAAACTGGGGAGTAAGGTCAGGACACACACTGCGCTTGTTTTTTTACCAAACAAGCCCTTATATTCTGCAGGCTGTTCTGTGGCTCTGGGCATTTTATTGCCTTCTGGGCAAACTTTCCTTTCAAATTTACTTGCTAAAATACTGTTTCTGAAGTTGGTCAGACTCTGGTGAATATTTATAAAGGAAAAAAATTGATTATATTTTCCTTGTGCCTTCTAATTCCCTTCCAGGTCATTTAGATTATATTTCAGGACTGCTGTTAATGGACTTTTATGTAACTAAAATCAATGTTCATAGAAGCTCATGTCTAAATTAGGTTGATGTATTGTGTAGTTTGGTGAATTATTTTGCCATTAGAAGTGGGTCTGGTTATCAAATGCTTTAACTAACTATACCCAGTTTGTAATGGTTTGAATCTTGATTTCTATAGTTTAATATTGTGAATATCTATGATCTCTTCTATGTATGTCTTTCCTTCTAAGAATGATTACAAGCCCTCCAAGCCTTAGTAGATAGGTTTATATTTGCTGTGTCCAGGAAGGAATCTCTCCAAATTTAGTTATGTTGGTCCTTCGGCAACAGATACAGAGTTCCTCTCTTAGCCCATATTCAGCGTCTTTCCAGTTTGGTAAGATCTGAGAGAACTTGGACTCCACTGGTCCAAGGGTCAACCTCCATGCTACAGAGAGGCATCAGAGAAAGTCTGTAGTAAGGATGCTTGACTTAGATGGCAGAACTGTGCTTTGTAGAGACCATCCATCTATGTCACAGGATTGATTGTGTTCTAATTAATGCCTGGTGTTCTTAGTTGTGAGTCATTTCCTGTCAGATAAGAGAAGTGTCTAATGAGGCATGTCTGGTGCTATGTTCTCTCTAGAACCCAGTTAATTGCACTTGCCCATCTCCCATGTTTTTTTTTACAAAATCATCATCTCCTTACCTGTGTCTTACTGACTCGTATGGAAATGTGGGAAGCATAAAAGACTTTTTATGTGGATAAACTTTATGTTTTATGTCATAAATTTCCGTAATACTCAACTGACCAGAGGCAGTGACAACTAGATGGTGCAGTGAATGGAGTGGTGGGCCTGTGTCAGGAAGTCCTGAGTTCAAATCCTGCTTCTGGGCAAGTCTCTATCTCTCTCAGTTTCCTCACCTGTAAAATGAGGATCCCAAGATTGTGAGGACCAAATGAAATAATGTTTGTAAAGCATTTAGCACAGTTCCTGGCACATAGTAGGCCCTTAATCAACCCTCCCACCCTAATAACAAAATCCCAGAGAGGGCCATAGTAGCACATTTGTAGCTACAACTGGTCATATAAGTGAGTTGCATATGAACTGATGTCAGTTTCCTTTCTCCTTTCTATAGTTTCCTTCCTTGAAAGTCTTCATCATTATTTTCTATAACTGATCCTTGCCCTTTCCTTTTTTGTTTTTTTTTTCAACAATCAAACATTTGTTATTTCTCCCTCAACTCTCTTACCCCCATGAAAAAGAAAAGGAAAGCCAAACTCTTCTAACAATTAAGCACAGTCAAGCAAAACAGATTCCCATATTGGCCATGTCCAGAAAGGTTTAACTGATTCAGCTTATTAATCCATCTCCTCCATCAGGAGTTGGATAGCAACCCCTACATCATCTTGCCCATCCTTTCTTACCTCAGATATTTCCCTCTAGGGTTCTCATGCTTCAAATGGATATACCATCTCACCAGTAAGGGGATCTCCATCCATCAGAGCAGATCATGAGCCCTCCATGCCTTATCATTTAATGTGATTCTTGTCTTTGCCTTCCCATGAAAGGAAATAGAGGGTCCACCTGGTGCACTGGCAGACTTTCTCTGCTTCCTTTAATATTTCATGGATACTGGTCCAGCACTCAGACTTTCCATTTTTCTATCATTCTCACTACCTGACTGGTTCATTTCCTTTTCTAGTCATGCATATACTTATCAGTTGATCAATAAGTGTTTATAAGGTGCCTACTGTATGCTAGGCACTGTTGTAGGTACCAAATGAAATAGTCTCTGCTCTTGTATTCAATCAGGGAAACAACATACACACACACACACACACACACACACACACATATATACCACTACATAGGAAGGGAAAGAAAATGAGCCCTTATTAAGTACCTACAATATGCCAGGCACTGTGTTAAATGCTTTATAAATGGTAACTCATTTGATACTTATAACAGCTATAAAGATGATTTTTCAGGGAAGGCACTGGAATCTGGGAAGGGGGCACAGGGAGGAGATCAGGAAAGACCGCATGACTTCATACAGAGATGGGATTTGAGTTGAACTTGGAAGGAGACTAGGGATTCCAAGGAGGGAGAACATTTTGGGGTTGGGGGTGTATGGGAGGATGAACAACCTGTTACAAATGTAGGAAATGAAATGTGTGAGAAGAGCCTGGAGAATGTAGGACAGTGTAAAGGGGAGTAATAGCTCAGACCTGAAAAGTCAGGTTGTGCAGGACTTTAAATGCCAAACAGAAGAGTTTGTCGTTGATACTAGAAGCAAAAGGGAACCCAAGAAAGATAGGATCAGATCTATGCTCTGGGAATATCACTTTGTGTGTAAGTATGTGAAGGACACGCTGGAGAGATGGGAGGCCAGCAGCACCAGCAAGGGGGCTAATTGCTACAGTCTAGAGTTCAGACAAGAGGAAACAGAAGTAATGAGCATGCTTAGGGTGTGGCAGCAAAGCCTAGGGGAGCATTTCCATTGGCCCATTCCCAATGGAAACGTTCCCTAAGAATGTGTATCCACCCTCCAACTCTGCTGTAGGACACACCCATGGTGATGGCAGCCTGAAGTGGGATGGAAAGCCCTTGATGTTTCTAATGTCACTTCTCATTGACTCTTATGGGATCTCAAAACTAGAATGCACCTCAGAAGCTATCTGTTACAGTCTATACTGAGCAGGATTCCCAGGGTCTACAAGAGCTAGATGGTACAGGATAAATTGCTGTATTTGGAGTTGGGAAGACCTGTGTTCAAATTCTTCCTTATACACATGCTAGTTGTATGAACCCGGGCAAGTTGTTTAACCTCTCTTGGCCTCAGTTTCTTCATCTGTAAAATGGAACTAATAAAAGTGACAACACAGCTGTTAGGACCAAATGAGATAATACATGTAACGTGCTTTATAAGCTTTAAAGTGCTATGGAACTACCGACCATCCCTGATGACAGATGACAAAGGCTCCATATGAATGTCTCCAGTGACACCTTCAGAGGTAGTCCAATCCATTTCTTGAGAGCTATATTTATTGGCAACTTCTTTATATTGACCTTAACTCTTGTCTCTTTGTAATTTCTCCAGTTGCTCCTGTTTTTTTTTCACCCTAGAGCCACATTAAAATAATCTTCTTTTCTCCTATTGGTGGGGCAAAAATAAGAGATAGGGACTGGACCTGTAGTTTCCTTTGTACAAGGAACTCCTAGATGAGGAAACTCCCTCTACTAATACAAGTTAGTATCATCTCTGAAAATTATAGTTTTACGCAGTTGGCTTGAGGCACTGAGAAGTTACGTGATTTTCCCACAGTCACAGTCATTTTGTGTTAAGACAGAGATTGTCAAATGACCCCTTTACACTCTTAAAATTATTGAGGAGCCCAAAGAGCTTTTGTTTATGTGAATTATATCTACTGATATTTGCCACATTAGAAACTAAAACTGATAAATATTAATACTTATTAGTTTAAAAATAACAAACCTGTTACATGCGAATGTGAATAACATATTTCTATGAAAAATAATATTTCTAAAACAAAAAAATTAGTGAAAAGAGTGGCATTTTTTCCCCAAAATCTCTTTAATGTCTAGTTTAATAAACTTCTACATTCAGTTTGTTGTGATATATTGTATTGGTTGATGTATATAAAGAAAGTAGTTCAGTGAATAGAGGGCCAAGCCTGGAGTCAAGAAGACTCATCTTCCTGATTTCCAATCCAGCCTCAGCTACTAGTTGTGTCAAGATGGTCAAGTTACCTAATCCTGTTTGCCTCAGTTTCTTCATCTGTAAAATGAACTAGGGAAGGAAATGGTAAACCACACCAGTGTCTTTGCCAAGAAAACCTAAAATGGGGTCACAAAGTGTCAGACTCTACTGAAAACATCTGAACCACAACAATACATGAAGAAAATCCATCTTCGTATAGACATGTAATTGAAAAAAGGAGGAATAATTTAATAGTTTTTCAGAAAATTGTAGATATCCTTTGATATCACACCTAAACTTGACAAATGATAATTTTTAAAAGATTAGTTGCAATGTAGCATCTGAAACCATATTAATGAGCATTTTGTACTGTTATATTAAAATCCGTTGTTCTATCTTGCCCTTTGAATAATCTTTTACGTTTGTTTGACTTTATGATATTGTACTTTGGTCATTTGGAAAATATTGGTTCACGGAGTTAGACTGATCTTCAAATGTTGACACTCTTCGATATACAATATAAAAAAATCGCTTTTCTTCATATCACTACCAATCTCATCAGTATTATGAAGTTGTCACAGTGGTAGATACAAGTTTTCCAAAATTCTGATTTATTTTCCTCAGAATTTGAATTTTATCTTTGGCAACAAATACTGTCAGTTGTTTTCCTTGAGGTGACAGGCTCATTTTGTTCAACTTGTAGAAGATGTCTGCCAAATACCCACGTCTGAATAATGATAGTTTATCTATTAATCATTTTTCCAAGTAAAAATGACAATCCCTGAAAAAAGCAACTAGTTCAGTTCATATCTCAAATAATTGCACAGATATGTGCCAGAAGTACTTTCAGGGGATGTTCCATTTTATCACAGAGAATAGTAAAAAGACTTTAAAAAAATAAAATGAATAATTTAATAAAATTTAAAATTTGTGTTGCTACATGTAGGACATTCTTAATGAATATGGCATTTTTGTGAATGATAATGGTGAAGAAGTCAATGGTGACCAGTACGCTTTGATGCCATTGCCTTGAGTCATGTCAAGGTACCAGCGGTTTGACCCATCATTGTTTCTGCACCATCAGTACAAATGTCAGCACTGTTATTCAGCATCACTTGTATTTGTTGCCATGGTTGCTGTGTTTGCCTTTTGTTGTCAAAGAGGACCATGACATCAAGATGATGACATGACTCGCGATTGACTTTGATTTGAGTGAGGGAGGGCTGTGCAAGGTCATACATTTTTATAAAAGAAGATTTGCCTCAGTGAAGAGTTGGTATTGATTCTGGATGAATGCACACAAAACAACAAATCCAGCCACATTGTAGATTCATCCGTTTGCAAGGCAGAAATACAATTCTGCAAATGAGACATGAACTTGGTCTTTATATTTCTAGCTAACAATTAGTAATATTAATTCATAGGTCATGCAACCTTTGAAAAACCCCACTGGATACTCAAGAGAATGAGAATGGAAAAGGCAAAGAACATTTTAGTATTATTATGGAAATGGTTTTGCCCTTATGTTCCCTTAGAGCACTCCTGAGCGTTGGTGGACCACACTTTGAGAACAGCTAGTGTTAGATGCAGGGCTTGAACCCAGAATTTCCTGGTTTGCAATCTGATTTTCTATCCATTCTTCTTGGTTGCTTCTCTACTTTATTGATAGAGACCTTTAATATATATAACAGGCTTATATTAATTATATATCAGAATTTATGACAAAATGCTATGCCTGACTACTGATCTTGATCAACTCCATCACAAAGAAAATGTGCCTTGAAGCTTTGTTACTTCTGTCCTGTTAAATGCAAAATCTGAGCAGCCTACAGTTCAGTGTTCTGTATCTCTCTGGTTCCTATTTGTCTGCCCTCAACTCGCTTTTGCTATTTAGGGCTTCTTTCCCAATGTTTATTTTTGCTTTCATTATCAGACCCTTATCCATATATGTTTAAGGCCAAATGAGCTTTACAATTCTTTATACACAAAGGGAAAAAAAATTCATAAATAATATACTAGGCGTAAGCAATATTAGAGTACCAAAAGTAAATTCTACCCGATGCATACCAGTTGACTACAATGGTAAAGGTGTTCTCTACAAGAGCATGCCTATAGCAGAGCTCTGATTGCTTGGCATCTGTCATTTTCCCTGACCCTAGTCTGGAGCTCCAGCCAGAAGTTATTTGTTTCTTTTCCCCCCAAAGTCTCCAAGACTCAGGAATAATTCGATAAACAATTATTAAGCTTCTGCTAATAGCCAGGAACTGTGTTAAATACTGGAGATTAGCAAGAAAGACCAAAGACTGCCCCTGCCCTCAAGGAGCTTATCAACTAGTGGGTAAGACAACTTGCAAACAAATATATACAAGCAAGCCATATACAGAATAAACGGCACCTGAACAAAAGAAAAGGCACTAGAATTAAAGACGGTTGACAACAGTGATGGCAATTATTCCAAATACTTTCCAAATGGAGTAACTCCAACTAGTTCTGGTTTCTTGGGCTTTATTGTATTAAAAGAAAAAAAACCCCAACAACCCTAGGTTATGGCTTTGGCCAATTAGTGGCTACCACTACCTTTTTCCCAGGACCCAGGATTTAATAAAATATCTACCGTGCTATGATTTTTTATTTTGTTTTTTCCTTGTTTTATGTAAATTGCACTTTAATTGCCTAAAACGGTGGTAAGTAAATCTCACTGATTTCTCTACTCTTAATGACCTTCATAATGAAGGATTATATGAATGTAAATCTCTTTTCCCAAACTGACATGTTTAGGAGGTCGAATGATGCAGTCTCTCCTTTCAAATCAGTGAGACATACATGCCTGAAAGAGGCCAAGCTTCCACTAATCAATAACATAATTGCGTTTTGAGTTATCCATGGAACTCTGTAAACATGATAAATCATAGCTCAGAAGAACTCTTGGAGAACATCTATTTTTGTCTTTCCCATGTGACTCTTCCCCATGCCTGGAACGGTCTCTCTCTTCACCTCTGCCCCAGCTTCTTCTGCCTAAACATTACTTCTCCTACTTTCCTCCTCTCCCTCATGGCTAGCATCTAGGAGTACTTTACATTTACGCTACCTATCTTTTATGTACGTGGTTGTTTGCACATTATCCCTCCCATAGGACTAGGACTTCCTAAAGGGCAGGGGACAGTGTATTTGCCTTTCTTTGCACACTTAATGTCTAGCACAGTGTCTGGCATATAGTAAGCACTTAATAAGTGTTTGTTGACTTACTTTTTGCAGAGTAGGACACTTAAGGGCCAGAATTTAATTCAGTAAGCATTTATTATGTGCCAGGAGCTGAGGTTATTAAGGACAGAAACAAAATAATATCTACGTCAAGGACCTGCCATTTAATGGGGGAACCAGTAGATGTTTTGTCCTCTAATAGAGTAAATGTGCTCTCACAAGTAAATACAAAATTATATACTGAACAAGTTGTTATAACAGGGAGGGCTCAGGAAAGGGCCTTGAGTGGAGTTTTAGAGGAATTCCAAGAAAGTCAAGTAAGGAAGGAGAGCATTCCAGATATAGGGGACAACCTGTACAAAAGCAAATAGATGCAGGAGATGAAATTGTGTAAGTTGTGTAAAGTTATATAAGAGGTACAGCAAGGAAGCTTGTTTGGCTGGATCATGGGGTGTTTTTGAGGGGGGTAGTATGAAACCCGTCTGGAAAGAACAAGTGCATCCAGACTGGAGAGGGCTTTAAATTCTAGGCTTAGGAGTTTGTGATTTCTCTTAGAAGCCATAGGGAGCGCCTGAAGCACCTTGAGGAAGGCCAGGCTCATGAGTTCAGGATATCAGTTTGACAGATTTGTGGAGGATGGATTTGTGAAAAGGAAGATTCTTGAAGCAAGGAGACCAGTCAGAAGGTATTGCACTAGCCTAGGCAAGAGAGTACGAGGTCTTAAACTAAGACTGGACTCAAGTAAGTGGAGAGAAGTGGGGAAAGGCTAGACATGTGGAGATAGGATTAACAAATGCAGTATATCATAGCTGCCCAAAATGAAAGAACACCAGATTTCAAGTCAGAACACCTGCTCTGGCACTAACTAGCTGTGCGGTCATGAGTTTAACCTCTCTGGGCCTCAATTTCATCCTCTGTAAATGAAGGATAATTTTACTTACAACCTTGCCATGTTGTTGTTGTGAAGCATTTTTTTAAAAGGTAGATGGATCCATAAATTGTTATTCTTAAAACACTGTCTTATTTTTGAAATTATTGTGTAGGTTCCAGTTCTGTTTGATTGGGACCACATTTGAAAATCAGCTGGAAGCTCTTCCAGGGAAATCACTTTGGTATCTGTTTTCAAAAAGTATATCATAGTGAATGGAGACCTGGCTCAAATCCTACTTCTGACAGACACTGGCTGTGTGACCCTGGGCAAATCTCCTGACCCCTCAGTGCTCTTAGGTAATCCTCTCCAAGACTGCAAGTTATGGATGAGCATTACTGATCTATATCAATAAAGGGAGTTCCTCAGCCTAATAAAAGCACAGATGCAGGCAAAAAAAAAAATAAAGTATTCTCTTGCTTGTAGTTGGAAGGGGACATCTGCAAATGTCTCATTTCCCAAAAGTATCTAAACAGGGCTTTGTTTCCTGGCATCAAATCTATTTATGTTTGTTATGGGGAAACCAAGAGACAGCCATTAAAAAGTACATTTCCTGTTCCTTGTGGAAAAAAAATACAGCATCCTCATTATATGGAAATTGTTCTCCAGCATTTGGTGGTACTACAATTTGAAATCCAAATTCTTGCACTTTGCTAACCTCTCAAAGGTCACCTAACATTAATAGGCAGCATTATGCAGCTATGTTTGTGAAAACTGTATATGTGACCACCGTTGGTCTGCAGCTGTGTTGTGGTATGGAACAATTCTGTTTATGTTTTCCCATTTATAAAGGAAACGGATCTGACATCCAAGGGTACTTTGACAATGATTCAGTGCTCAGGAAGGAGAGAAGGATTTTGCCTGTGTATGGGAGCATCCACTTGTCTGAAATGGGTTTTCTGAGCTTTCATGGCCCATCTACTTCCTACTGAAGAAAAAAAAAACACTCTCCTTACCTGTGTCAGGCACTGTTAAAATGACTGCCCATTCTCTATATTCTCTAGAGGCAGGCAAGCCCAGAGAAGACATGTCCCCTTGAATGAAGGAATGAAGGAAGTATCTTCTCAGTTCCCCTCCTGGCTAAGTGCCTCCATGTCTCCAGCTTTCTTTCTGAGACTGTTGTGAATTCGAAGGAAGTCAGAGGTGTAAAATTCTTTAAAACTGCTCAGAGAAAGGTACTTATTTCAGCACCCTAGTGGTGAGGAGAGAGTTGAATGCTGGACATCAGTGGATGATTAATAGATGCAAGAAACGTTAGGCTCGGTGGAAATGAATGGAGGGTGTGGTCCATGGAGTGGAAGAATGTTACAATTGAGAGGGAATTTAGAGATCATCTACTCTGACTTCTTCGTTTAAAGATGGGGTTAGAAGACTTCTCCAAGGTCTTAGAGATAATAATGACAGAGCTGGGACTGGAACCTGGGTCTTGGTTCAGTGAAAAGAAGAAAACAAAGTCTCATGTCACCATGAATTTTCCTGGAAGTGGTGGTCACACCTGCTCTTCTTCATAGCAAATCAACCCAATCCAAAGGCCAATTTCAGAGCTCTAGGCCATAAATTTAGGAGCTTAGGAGACTCAGCAGTCTTGAGTCCAGGGTCATCCAAGGCAAAAAGGATATACTCTGGGACATCAACACAGAAGAAGAAACCGGGACATGTTCAGTGATTCTAAAGTAAGGCTACATCCAACCACCTACCAGTCCATCCAACTAACCAGTTATTTAGCTGATGGCAATGCAGATATATGGCCTGGTAATAACTTTCAGGGTAATAACTCTCTGTGTCTCTGTCTCTTTGTTTCTCTCTCTTATTTGTATATATATACATATATGTGTATATATCTGAATTCATTCATATATACATGTGCATATATGTCTATATAAATTTAAACATGTGCACATATATGCACATAGGAACACATTGCACACATACATGTGTATCTATAGATATGCATGTGCACACTTTACACAATACCATGTATACACACACTACATGCATGTATTATACCTATATATTCACAGATGCACATGTACATGTACACATTATATATATGATCTATATATGTGAACATATACACCTCATATATAATATATGTATATGCAATGTGCAATACATGTGCATGTATGTTGTATGTACATAAGCATGCATATATGCACACAAATATTGCATGTGACTATATAACCTATATGTGTACACATAGGTGTGTACATGCACATATTATGTTATCTATAATGTGCATGTATGTGCATGTACATTTTGCATGTGTCTATATGCACTTATGTATATACCAAGAAGAAAGTCCCGCAATCAATATTTTAATACAAACCTAAGTCCAAATATGCTTTGCTATCTGTACTATCTAGTACATATGTACTATGAATATGTTCTCTTACCTTCCACATAGACAGAAATGCATCCTTTAGCTACTTTCAGTTTAATTTCCTTCTTTAAAATAATAATAGCTGACATTTATATAGTACATTATGTGTGTTTACATATATGTATATAAGTATACAATCTGGTTTGATCCTCAGCACAAGTCTATGAAGGAGGTACTACAAGCATGATTATCTAGCTAAGTCAGAGATGGTAAGTGTCAGAGAAAGGATTTGAACCCAAGATCCTACAGACCCCAAGCCCAGTATGTTTTCCACCAACCCATGCTGCCTCCATCATTAACATCATTTGATAATGTATCTCCAGTACCCAGCACAGTAACTATCATATAGTAGGCACTTAATAAATGCTCACTGAAATGAATTTAATTGTCCCTACTGTCTACAGAGTCCATAAAGACTTCTTGTTGACATTGGCTAAAATTGGTTTTACTATGTGTGGTTTCAGAACGGACCCATCTACTTAGTCAAAGCTCAAAAGACTGAATTTAGAGCTCATAATCCACTCTCTGGACCATACCACAGTCATAACTGTTTTTCCTCTGGGACTAGGCATTTTTCACTCTCAAAATGGAGTATAGATAAAGATTTGCCAGAAGGAAGTAGAGCTGATCCCTGGATGCTTTCTTGCTGTATTATTTAAATCATGGTAACTATGTCCTTAATGAAAGGGTTTGGCTTGTACCAAGTGAAGATACAAATTCCATTAAAATCCATTATTCAAATGAAATCAGCTTCTGAGTACAAGTACATACAAAGCTGTAAATAATTGAAGAAGCAAGAATTGTAATATGGAGCCACATGAAGATGGGCAGTCAAAATTATATGAGTTGTGTGGGGCTGAAACTTGGGCAGTCAAAGACCAGAAGGTTTAATCTAAAACTTGGAATTATGCAAGAGTGAGATTCCTTTCCATTTTGTGAAATGCAAAGCCAACATGGGTCTGATTTATTAGAGAAGTGTTTGTGTGCTTTAGTGGGTCATAGGAAGAGAAATAATGTAGAAATGTGGGATATACACTGGTTTTAAAGAAGACCTAGGTGTAGTCCCTGCTCTACCACTTATTGCCTGTGTGACCTTAGGCCTAAGGTCACTTCATTTCTCCTAGGCTTAGTTTTCCCATCTGTAAATAGAGTTAAGGTTTGTTTTATACATACTTATACATATATACGTTTGTATGTATATGTGTGTATATACACGCACGCACACATACATACATATTTGGACAACTGGTAAAGGACTAGACTTGGAGTCAGGGAGATCTGAGTTCAAATCTGACTTCAGACACTACCTCTGTGACCCTGGGCAAGTCATTTAACCTGTGTCTACCTTCATCTGTCTACCGACACCAAACAGAGCAAGATGAAGATAATAGCAGCACCTACCTTCCAGAGTTTTTGTGAGGATTCACTGAGAAAATACTTACAAAGTGTTTGGTAAACCTTAAAGCTCTATACATGTTATTGCTGTTTCATAAGATCACTGTAAAGATCAAACCATAAGATGAGGTGGATAAAGTATATTATAAACCTTAAAAGTCCTGAATGTCATTTGTTACTGTTGTTCCTATTCTTGTACCAAGAACTTGTATTTACACATCCAGAAGAACATTTTGACATAGCTTATTTATCTACTGCTTAAAGATTTGCAAAGTGTTATATGCTGTTCTCTTACCACTATCCTCCCCTTTTTATAGATGAGAAAAGGGAGTCTCAAGCTATGCAGCCGTGGTTAATGGCTGATGTTTCTATAGCCCTTTAAGGTGTGCAAAATGCCTTCCTCACAACATCCTTGTGAGTAAAGGTAGTAGTACGAGTTTTATTATTTTTGTTTTACAAATGGATACTCAAGAGAGGCCAAGTGATTGACACAGTTTCACAGCTAAAGTAATAGCTAGGATTTGAACCCAAATCTAAACTGAATGCGCATCCCACTGTACTGGTCTGGGATTTAAAAGTGTAACAGTAAGCACCCCAATGTACACAGTGGGGCCTGCTACCACAGGTTCTTTGATCCACTTCTCTAAAAGGAAAGGCAACTTTTGAGGGGCTAGCAATCACTTTAATCAAGCACGGGTATCAGAGAAAATCAAAATTTCAGAGAAATCAAAAATCAACAGACAGCACCTCCAAACTGCCTGATTCTTAACATACATACATCTTTACCAGAGAGGGAAGCACCAACATCTGGATTTTCAGAGCTGGAGGGGGTGGGGCTCCTTAGCGGCCTCCCAGAGTCTCATCTGGCACACAGACCTTCTTCCCAAAACTAAGCCCCAAAGTAAAACCTCACCCTCAGAGAATTTAGACACTTTTCAGAGCCAGAGGGCATGACGCTCTCACCCAGTGCCTCAATAGAAAAAAACGTAAGGTACCTGGGACCCTCCTACAAAACAACTACCCTAATCAAGCTTCGCTAAATGGGCAGGATCTTCTGTAAGCACATTCAAATAGAGGCATTATACTTCTTGATTATACGAAAACAAAAACAGCAAAAGATCCTACTTTGCTTGACCTCACCAAAAGTAATTTGCAAAAAAATTCATATTGGTCAATGACCATTCTCCTAGCTCATAGATCTAGAGCTAAACAAGACCAACAGTTTCATTTTACAGATGAGGAAACTGAGGTGTGGGAAAGCTAAGTGATTTGCCTAAAGTCCCACGGTAGTAAGCATTAGAGGTAGAAATTGAACCCAGGTCCTCAGTGAGACAAAAAAGTTTGAGAACTGCTATAGTAAATGGTTTTTAAAGTAATTGTGGTTAAAAACCATCCCTTAGTGGAACACGTGGTGTTGAGCTCCTCCACATAGAGAGCAGACCTCTGTCACCGCGGTTGGACTTGAAGCCCTCCAGTAGGAGCGTAAGAACTTTCGCTCTGCTGCCCTTGGTTGAGAAGCCAGTATCATTTCTCTGCCTTAATAAGCCATTATGAGTAGATTAGTTGGCATTCTACATTAAAAATAAAGAATTTTCCAAACTGAGTTGGCCTTGAAACTTTTGGAGGTTGAACGAACACTTAATAAATACATAGAAACCTATCTGGACACATGGGATACCCTCAGCAATAAATAGGTTGGGGAAGTTGTGGCATAAAGTAGAAGTTAGACCTTGGTTCCAAATTGGACATGGCATAACCTTGAAAGAAATGGGAGATTATTTTGCCAAAAAAAACCCAAAAACAAAAAGAATGCAAGAATAAAATGTGGATGGCACTACTTCCAAAAAAGAAAAGGCAATCCAGAGGACATTAATAATTCCTGATCCATGTAACTACTTTGCTTTATAAAGTAAAAAAAAAGCCTTAAATGTTTTCCTCCAACAAGATGTCTCACATGCATATATCATTAACCACAGAGATGTTTACTCAATGACTTTCTGTATATTGATATCAAATGAGGCACTAAATCTCAATGATAATTATGATTTCTTATAGTGCTTTAGAGTAACAAAATCCATATATACACATTTCATTTGAACCTCACAATGATCCTGTGAGGTAGTGTTATTATGCCCATTTTACAGATGAGAAAATTGAGGTTCAGAGAGATAAACTGACTTGTCTATGGTTCTATGGCTGGTAAATGTCAGGCAACATTTAAACCCAGGTCTTCCTGCCTCCACACTTTGTTCAGTATGTCATGCTGCATTCCAGAGAGACATTCTTGCCAAAAGTTCATAACTGTTATGGAGGATGTTTTGGGCAAAGTCCAAATGGATGATTGAGGTCCTACAGACTGTGAGCTCTTGTGTTGCTCCTGCCTTCATACAACATTGTGCTGATTACATTAAGTCCTAGAACATTACAATGCTTTCTCACTGAGATCTATGATTACTCAAAAAAGATCAATATAGCAATCCATGGAAGAAATCCAAATTAAAAATGGCTGCTGTACATTATAACATACTATTGGATGGCTAGTCCATTGAATTAATTGATCAGTACATATATGTAGAATAGGTATCATAGACTGATAAGGAGCTAGTCCCAGAATTTAATAGTAGGAAAAGAGATCATCACCTTTGAGAAACTGTTCAGTGCTTTTAACAGTACTACGCAACTAACTGTATCTTTAAAGAATGTCTTCGTGATGCTATATAGTTTTATGAATTTTGGAATACCACCATCTCTAGAGAATGAAAGATGTGAGCGATCCAAAGGATTGTGAAGAAACGCAGGCTTTTTATATGAAAAAGAAATTGGTGTTGATGAGCCTGTCCAAAGCAGAGCATAATTCACTTACCAGTGAGTTTCTTTATTATTGTAATTTTTGTAAATTATTGTAATTTGTAAATTTTGTAAAATAATTTCTTTATTAATGTAAATTTTCTATGTTACTATGAACTTAAACATATACAAATTAGAAAAAAGATTATATATGAAACTGTGAACCTCTGTTACCTATATCTTTTAATTTTGTTTTTAAGTTTTTGGGAATTTAACAAGTTGAAAAAAAAACAAACATTTTCATGAAGAAAGTAGAACAGAAAGGTGGGATTATATGTAAAATCATAAATCTCCCTTTTGTACTGTTTGCTTTTTTAAAAGTATATACAAAATTCAACATGTTACTTTTTAGAGTTTCGTTAGTGGTCTGTTTCCTTTTGTTTCTTTCTGTTTTCTTTTGTTCATATGCCCAGGTCTTTTAAAAGTGTATATCATATTTAAATGGTAGTAACAAAACTGTCCTGCTTGTCTGGTTTCCTTTTCTAAGCTTCTTTTGGCTCTCTTCGACTTATTTTCTTAATGCTTTATTGACACTTTTTCATCACTCATCATTCACCAACTCCTTCTCAAAGCTTAGGTTATAAAGATTACTTACTCTCTCCCTCATTGCCTGAAGGCCATCTGTGTTACATTTCACCCCTTACCCAGGGTTCTCTCATACCTTTAAGGAGTTATTGGAGGCACTCATCCCTATCATTGACTATAGGTCCCAATTTTTGTTCCCCCAAGTTTAGGAATGCAGATATTCAAACTCCATTTAACTACTTAATCAGTCTAGCTATCATAAAGGAATATTTAATTCAAGGATACAGCACAGCAAACATACATTTTCCCTAACACATGATGGGGCATCATTCCTCCTATGCTATTTTAGTCTCTAGGGAGATGTGGATTAGGTTTATGACTTAGGCTCATTTCCTACATAGCATTAGTCCAATCAAGCTCCAAGTCACAATTTTCCCTTGGGCATGAATCCTCAGAATAGCTTTCTGGTCTGGCTGCAACATCTGATCTAGAATTCTGGGCCCCAAGTACTTAATATACAAGTTTATATACAATATACAGAACTGAAAAGGACAAAGGACAAAAGAAAAACAAGATTGAAACTCCGAGCTCACTTCTTAGAGCTACAGGGCAAGGGAAAGTTGATTCTTGGGGTCTCAGCTTGTTACATGTTCCCTTGCTGTGAGTGAATGAATCCTTCATCCTTGGATGCTACTGGAGAGAGCATCATGTAGATTTAAAGATAGAGACAGCTCTGGCTACACAACCAATGGAAAGAGGCTGGTCCCAATCATATGGTAGGACAGCATAGAAGGTCTTCTCTCACAAGCAGGTTCCTGGCGTCTCACCCATGTGTGCCTCCATCATAGGTGGTCTGGCCCAGTACCAAACACCTGGTTGTAAATCTCTATCATATAGAATATGCTTATTTTTCTGGGGTAACTGAACATCCTTTAATGGTTGTGTCTAGGCTATACTTGGAGTTGTTATAACCATGATACTTTTTTTGAGCTTGGCAGAGTAATAATTTATTTCTGTGTTTAGTCTTTGGTTGCTAAGGCTAATTGTGCTGATTTTGAATGTCACATAGGGAATAAATATGGTAAACTCCAGAAGGCTGAGAACAAATTGTCGTGCTATTAGTCCATGACAGGCGTTCTGTAACAGGAAGAGGAGTCACAGATAAGACTAACATGTAGCGCTTCTGTTGAACCTGAAGGCAGACTCATCACAAGTTATGCATGAATGGTGTTAGCTGTGATTGGGTTCTAGAACATCTGTGTCACCATAGCCACAAGCAGATATGGCCACTTCAGAGAATTACATCCTCCTGGTTTCTTTTCCACAAGACTTATTATAATAACAGAGCAACCAAATGAAAACAGAATTCTAAGTCTCACTTTTTCTTCTTTCATTACACCAAAATGCACTGTATTCTTAAGAGGCTGGAAGTTGGTCTTACTTACCAGCAAAGTCACATTGCATTTTCTGTTTAAATATCACAGCTGAATGCATACTTTACTCCAACAGAAATGTATTTTGACCTTACCTGGCAAAATGTCCCTGCTTCCCTTTTTTCTCCCAGGGCCTAATGCACACATAAGGCAAGCATAACCTATTAACTAGATGGACTTGAACCCTAACCTTTTTATCCCGGCAATTGTTCAGCATGATGTACACTCTATCAGTAAACTAGGAAACTATTCTTTCTGTCTGGAATTGTAGCTTTGCTTTTCTTTACCAAAGTTGGTGGAGATTTAATTTGAGATGCTAATTTTAAAGCAAAAATAGATTCCAGAAATGACAAGTGCTACATGATGTTTGACAAGATCCCATCTGTTGTCATTATGGACACTAAAACAGGATCAGTAAGTAAGGCTTTTATAGTTCCAGAAGGGCCTTATGTAGTGCAGTGCAGGAGGAAAAGATCTTTGAATCTGAAGCCTAAAATCTATGCAATAGGGTGTGTGGTAGCAATATGATTTAGTGCTACTTCATCATATGTTAGGACCATGGACAGGGGCAGTTGTCAGTCAGTCTTCGTCCCACAACATCAAGTAGCCCTTTGTTACTTGCTGTCCAAGAGTGTGATTCATTTTGTTAGCAGTTTATGACCTCATCTTTCAGTTAATGATTCATAACTAGATCCTCCCCTTTTGTTTCTCCCCAGAGCTCCATGTCAATCAAAACCTATGCTCAAGGGTCATGACCTTAGCAAGTAGTTTAGTTTGATTTGACAAAAAGGTAATAAAATATACACATGCATCACCAAAACCACAAAAACTTCAAGTCCACCAACCTCAAGTCCTATGTGTGCTGTCACTACCTATGGGAGCAGGAGCTCTTTGAAAGCAGAAACCATCTAGTATTCTGTCTTCAGCACAATGTTTAACACATACTAAATCCAAACTTCCCAGAACAAATCCCCTTAATAAAACAATTTGGTCCATAAAACTTGGACTCAGTCAAAAGGCCGCACTTGAGGACCCCAACCTCTGCTTTAGAAAGATCACTTTGGTACCTACATGGAAGATGGATTGAAAAGGGAAGGACTGGGGGCAGGGAAGCTCATTAGAAGTTTATTGCAATAAGGTTGTTATGGAAGAAGTACTTTGCAATCTTTTATATGCCTAGAGAAATGTGAATTATCATCATCATCATCATTTGCCCTAAGGCATAGTTTTCCAAATTATGGAGAAGGTGAGATGCATGAAGCAATGGCCAAAATTACTAGATTTTTAAAAGTAAAACTCCTGCATAAATACAGATACTTTTTCGATGAAAACAAAGTTCAAATCAAAGTCAACAAAAGTGGGATAGCTCAGCAAACTCCAACTGACAGCAAATGCAACATCATGATTATTTAATTCAGAATATGTAAATGAGGTTACATTTGGATTGGAGCACTCAGTTTCAAAGAAAGTAAAATCTGCCACTGTCACTGTCAGTTGGCATAGGCTTATGACACAGATGAGTTATAATAAATTCTGAATTCTATTTGAATAAATCATGATTTAAGAAAATCATTTGTGGAGATTGTTTTATGAAAGGCCGAGGTGACTTTTTTATTTAAAAAAAATGTGGGAATGTGAGACAATATTATTTAACTAAAATTTAGAAACCGCAAATGGTTTAGACCTTTTCATCAACACTGCAGTCAGTCTCTCCTCCATGCATTGTCTCTACTTATGAGAGAAGGAGCTTTTTGAGAGCAGAAACCATCTAGTATTCTCAGTCTTTAGCACAATGTTTCACACTTACTAAGTGCTTAATAAATGATTTTTCATTCCATTCCTCTCCCCTACACTGTATACTAAAAGGTGGAATTATGAGCTAGGTGATATTTATCTTTGGTATCCAGAAGCCTCAAATTTGGGGGATCCAAATGGGCAATGACAACTTAAAATATGACTTACTCTTTCTTCTTATACATTTTTCAAGGGATTTGCATTTTAACAGGACTAATAGCTTCAAGTTAAAGCATTGAAACTCTTGATAAAAATTTTATTTCATCAGCTATAGGGCAAGATTGAAAGTGAGAAAATCTCATCTTCAGCCAAGCCTCTGAATCTTACTGGGCAGGCAGACCCACCCTACTGAAGCCCTAATATGATAGAAAGCATCTTGGATTTTGAATTGTTGGGTATGAATTATGCTGTTTACTCTGAGCAAGTCATGTAACCTGTCTGGGCCTCCATTTCTGATTCCTTGAAGAACTAAATCTAGGATCACATGCAAAGCTTTTTAGAAAATATTCCTGGGAAGTTTGAATCTCTCTTTCTGGGTCAGGACTGGTTTTGTAAAAGTATCAAAGTGACTGAAAAGTCAGCACACAGGTACTCTCTAAGTGTCCAGCCAGTTACTTTGAGTGCATCTCCAGCCTTGGTGTTGACTCCTCCAGAGTAATTGTAGCATCTGACAGATGTGAGGTAATTGAATAGCATATTTCAGAGCTCTCAAGGAGTTTGAAGTCTAGTAGACTGAACCACAAACTACATTCATAAAACTATCACCAACACTCATTGATTCATAACTAATATTTTCTCAGCTTCTACACAGTTGTGTTAATTACTCTCTCATCAACTCCATTGTTTAAACCAAAAACTAATTCTGCCTCTTTATCACACTCAAACACTGTTTTTACCATGCTGCATCACAAACACCCAGGATCTCACTTCCAAACATGCTGACTCCATCAATTGCTAGCCTCAAGATAATTTCTTCAGTCTCTTTTATGCAATTAATGATTGCATACAGTTTCACTAATGCTGTGTCTTCCTTGCACAACTTTCTGTCTTCCCTTGGGGTTCTCAACCTTAACAATGAGCTAGGCTGAGGCAAATGACTAGGTCATATCACAAGCATCAATGGATCCTCTGCTGGTGATTTTATTAGTAAAACCTAACTACCTCCAAATTGAGAGAAGGGTTGAGAAGAATGTCTCAGGCATACCACCCAAGTGGTTCTTTTTCTATGGCATACCTTTGCCCTTACTCTCTTAGCCTCTATATATTTGACAGCCCTTTCTGCTAACTGTTAACTCTCTTAATGGTGAGAATGAATAGTGCTAAAGGCATGTGGATTCATTTTCTTACTTTCAGGTATGTGTATTTCCCTATCATGCTATCGATAGTATTATTGGATTAAAAAATAATAATGAGTTTTCTTGAGTTATGTTCAATTGATAGCAAAAAATAAGACTGATCAGAACAAGTGTCCATACTACTTGCTCTGTCTTTCTCAGAAAAATATTGTGGTGACTAACAGAAAGAATTAACTAGCCTTAGAATCACTGACTGTCATAAATCAGTGAGTGACCTTGGTCATTTGTAGGTCATTTATAATGATTTGAGTCATTTATAGGATCATAGAACTGAGAACAGTAAGGGACCTTAGAGATTCTTAATCTGGGATCTATTAACTTCGTTGTGTGTGTGTGTGTGTGTGTGTGTGTATTTTAGTAACTATATTTCAATATTCTATGGATTTTCAAAATTCTATGGATTTTATTTTATGATTTTAAAAATATTATTCTGAAAAGGGATTCCTAAATTTTGTCATGTTTGCGAAGAGGTCCATAAAAAAATAAAGAAGAAGGTTAAGAACCCCTGTCAGTAGATGTAGATTCAAATCCTGCCTCTAATGCATATTACCTAGAAGTCACTTAACCTCCATGGGCCTGAGTTTCCTCATTTATAAGATAAGGAATTTAGACTAGATGGCCTGCAACATCCCGTTTAGCCTCAAATCTATTATCCTACATGTAGGTTTAGTCCAACCCTCTCATTTTACCCCTGAGGAAACTGAGGCCTGAAAGTCACACGAGTAACACAATTGTGACAACACTGTTCTTTGTATTCTACTTCAGGTGCTTTCTCTACTTGGACAAGTTGCCTCTTTCATTTATCCAGCCCTTAGTTTCCTCACTTAAGAAATTAGGCGATTGCACTAGACCATTCCCAAGGCCCTTTCAAACCTAAGTCCCATAATACTTTGACTCTCTGTATAGAGTCACCATACTCCATCAGTGAAAGTGATTTTCTTACCACTTGCTTTTGTAGAAATGCTGTGGGCCTTGACCATCCACATTCCTAGTCCTTGGTGCAAGCAGGAAAGCTCATTCTAATTTGTGTTCCATCTGGTTTGTTCCCCTGGCCCTGGTTTTTCAGGCCTCACGTCTCAGAGATGAGAGCAGTTACTGTTTTATTCATGTGTGACCCTCCCCTACCCAACATGTATGCATTATTAAAGGCTCTTTGCCAGACAGCCAGCACAGACCTTGGGGGAAAGAAGCAGCAGAAATGATTTTCCTTCCTCCTAGGAAGAATTGCCTAGCCCTGGAAAAATTCATCAGAGAAAGATGCAGAAAAGGCCCATATGGAGGAATCTTTAGGGATCCAAAACACTGGTTCCATAGCTCCCCCATGCTGTGCAACTCATTGTCTTCTTTCAGAGACTTATTAATATGATTCCATAGGCCTCTGAACAAAGGAACAAAGATTTAGATAGTGGTAGTGCATAGACCTGAATGCTAGAAACTTAAAACAAATGTTACGTATATTTTCTTCTAGAATCTTTAGTCTGGGCTTCTTATAAAATACTAGAGAATTTTTTAGTGAGATGGTTCAAATGAAATTGTGGCTTCTGAACCTAAATTACCTGAATTCAAAATTCTTGAACACTGAGCCAACTGGGTTATTTGTAAGGAGAGTGCTTTGTAAATCCTACAGCCTAGAAAAAAAAAAGTAGCTTTGTCTATAGGAAAGCCTTTCCCCCCCTACTACAGGAGGCGGTTGTTACTTATCCTTCTATCTGGAAGAGGAGCATAAAGAAAATGCATCGGATTTAAGTGAGGGAGGACTGTGTACACCAACCTCGCTTTCTCCCCTGGAGATGTCTGAGTACAGTGACCATATATTCATCAGGATGACTGGAGATGGCCCAGGAGGCAATGGGAGACCTTGACCTTTTTAAGTTAAGGTCTTTAACAGATAGTATAGTGCAATAGAAGGAGATGTGGTTCTGGAGTTAAGGACCTGGGTCCAAATTCTTCCTACTTACATGACCTTAGGCAAGACACAACTTCCTTGAGCCTCAATTTACTTATTTGTAAAATGAGGTTCAGGGAGAGGGGCAATAGGGCAGACTGAGGTCTTTTCCATCTTGATCCTGATGAATAAAGTGCTGGTTCTAGAGACAGATAGACGAGTTCAAATCCAACCTCAACCACTCACTAACTGTATGACCCTGGGCAAGTCATTTAATTTCTGTCTCAGTTTCTTCATCTGTAAAATGGAGATGTAATAGTACCTACCTCCCAGGATTGTTGTGAAGATCAGTGAATGATATTTGTAAAGCACTTAGCACAATGCTTGGCACATAGTAAGCACTATATAAATATTAGCTATTATTAATATTATTGTTATTTAAGAAAAACTAATACGTGGAATGCAGAATGACAGTGTTAGGCCATGTAACCTGA
The DNA here is from genome assembly GCA_023548195.1 of Bettongia penicillata ogilbyi. Lineage (NCBI taxonomy): Eukaryota > Metazoa > Chordata > Mammalia > Diprotodontia > Potoroidae > Bettongia > Bettongia penicillata. The sequence continues at coordinate 2,772,312 of JAJHZJ010000283.1, forward strand.
GTTTCATTCCTCCTATATTCTCCCCAGGGAGCTATCAACTCCTCAGCCTCAACTTGAGTCCCTTTAGATCAAAATTAGTAACAAAAATGAGCGAAGGCAAGAACTCAACAGATAACTCTAGCAACCTTTGAGAGAGAGGTATTGTAATGGATGAGGAATTACTGGATGTAGAAGCCAAGAAAGATCGTGCTGTAAGGGAAATAAAGGGAACTGCAGACACAATCATTTTTCTAGCTATCTTCCTCCAGCTGTGAGGCACAGATGTGTGTGCATGGACAGATGGGATAGTACAACACCCCGTTCGTCCCTCCCCACTCCTCTTTCAGCTGGTGCAGTGACCTTGTCTCCTCTTGCTGTAAGATTCCTAAGGTTTTACGGGAAGAGCAGCCCCTATAATTCCCTTCCTCCCCTTGGTAATTAAATAGGAGAGGAGCGGGAAACACAGAACCTAAGACAACATCCCATTGTTTCCTGCCTCCCAAAAGAAGGCAATTCCAGTCAATTCAGCAAGCAATCATTAAGTATACTAATGCAAGGTACTAAGGATGCAAAGATAGAAACACAAATTCTGCTCTTTAGGAGTTTCTGACTTAATGGAAGTGGGGGGAGGCAATACCAATTATTATGATACAAGAGGGAATAAGTGCAGAGAAATGATTTCCAGTAAAGTGCTCTAAGAAATGTGAGGAGGGAGAGATCATTTTCACTAGGGAAGGGGGAGGATCCAAAGAGGACTTCACAGAGGAGATTGCACCTACCTTGAAGGAAGAAAGGAGCACGATCAGACAAAGAAAGGGAGAGGAAGATTGTATTTTACGCATAAAGAATGGAATGAGGAAAGGCATGGAGAAAGGAGGAGGCAGGACAAGAACAGGAACCAAGAGCAATTTTATTTGTCTAGAACATAGGAGATAAGGCTAAGAAGTTAGGCTCCAGACAGATCCGAGGTTCGTATACTTGTTAGATGCTAAAAAACCACTATGATAAGGCTAATGCATTAGGGAGCTTGTTTGGACAGTGATGTGAAGGATGCATGGAAAGGGGGATAGACCAGAGCTGGGAAAACCAACTCCTACTTTTACAGAGTCAGAAAGTGAGGTACAAAGAAGGGAAATTCCTTCACTGAACTCATTCAGGACTGTAAACCAAGTCTACTAACCCCTGGTTCATTACATTTTTTGATAGCACCAAAACATTCTGATATCTCAATTCCACTGTCAGTTATCCCCTTCTATAATTTCAGTTGGACCCCTTAGGATCTAAAGAAAATGTCTGAATTGCCCTTGATTGATACTGTGTTCAGCTTCTATATGTACACTTTGAGAAAACTTATTGACTACTATATGATTTAGCACTACGCAGTATACTGTGAGAAGGAGGTGAAAATAGTAATAATCTCTAAACTTTATGTCGTTTGATATGAGAGTATGGTGGGATGGTTTTCTTTCATAGTGGAATGGTTGCATGAAAAGAGTCCTGACCTGAGAATTCAAGGACAAGGATTTCAGTCCCACCTCTGCTTCTCACCCACTATATATTTTAATCTCTTATAAGCTGAGGACATACATACAGTTTGCTCTTCTGAGCTTCAGGTTTCTTATCTTTTAATAGGAGGATAGAAATATTTGCAGATTGTTGGGGTTTTTTCTCATGAGGATCAAATGGAATAGTCTCTATACAGTGCTTTAATATCCATAAAGCACTATGTAAATGTCTATTTATAAATAAGTTTGCTGAATTGAATATGATGTTCAGTATAACATCACTAAGTGAAGCAACTTTGCAAAGTGAAAACTTTTTTGTCAAATGGAAAAATATTCAGTTTCTTTGGTTGCAATCTAAATGTTCATATATTGGATTTCCTTAATGTAAAGAATGCCGGTATCATCTCTTATAACATTCATGGTCAGTGTACCCAGAGCTCTAAGGTTCTCTAATAACCAAGAGAAGTGAAGGGCCTGATGGAGAAAAAAAACCCATATTAGATGAGTATAATAGTGTATTGGGAAATGATTAACAACCAGCTCTCTAACAACCAAAATTGTAAATGATGAGTTATATATTTGATTTACATTATTAACATTCTCCATCACTTTCTTCAATCTAAGCAATCATCAAAACAATAAACCAAGATCTGATTGTAGCCTTTGTCAATACCTGCGGTGTGAGTATTTACCCTGAAAAATTTAACAATTCCTCTCAGGAATCTATTTGAGCTCACTTCATCATATCCCAGGATGGAGATACTTGGCAAGTCTTCTAGCCAATGTCTGCCCATGTGGTGGCCTCATTTGTCACAAGAGATATTGGAGTCTCAGAAGCCCTCAGTAGTAACAGTTCTTTCTGGTATGTCTAGTGCCCAAGATCTCTCTAGGTAAAAATGACTTGGCTGTTGACAAATGGTACAGTCTAGCAGTATGGGAAGAATTTGGAGTGGAGTCTGGCCTTCCCAATACTCTTAACTCCAATATTCATTCTACCTGTGCACAAGATAAACCCTCTTCCCAGGTTTAATGGAACTGAATTAATTTTATACTAGTTAGCAATGTGGTAGAATAAAAAGAGTACTGGATTTGAATGAAGGCAACCAAGGTTTGAATATGGGATCTGACATTTCCTAGCTGGGTAACTTTACAATACTCGTACTACCTACCTATCTCACAGGGTTATTGTGAGGAAAGAACTTTGTAAACAGAAATCAGGAAGATAGCAGCATAGGTAATGGAGGAGACAGTAGACTTGGAGTCCTGGGATGTGAAGCACTGGATGAGGACAGAGGATCTGGGTTTAAATGATGACCCGGCTAATTACTATCTGTCTGACCTGTTCAGGGGCAAGTTCATCTCTAACTCTAAATTTTAAAGTCCTGCAGTATTGTTGGCTCATTCTCAGAGGGGGAGAGGGGAGAAGATTGTTTATCAGTGCTATATGGCACCCTTCTAGTAAATTCAGCAGCCATTTAAGTGCCTACCATAGGCATTTCACTGAGTAGTACAAAGTATAGCTGGGTACGATCACTACCCTCAGGGAATTTAGTCTAGTAAGGAGATATGTCATATACACAGGTAATGCTAATACAAAGTAATTCATAAGTGTATAAGAGAACTGGAAAATAAAGTGCTATGTGAAGTCAGAGAGTGGGAAAGTTATTACCAACTTAAGGATGGGAGCCTAGGGAAGTCATCCTGGCGGAAGTAGAATTTGAATTTGGGGCACTTTCACTGCCTGTCCCCCATGCTGGAATGTCCTCCCTCTTTATCTCCATGTCCTGGTATCCCTGGCTTCAAGTCCCAAATTAAAATCTCACTTTATACAGGAAGACTTTCTTAATCCCCATAAATTGTAAGGCCTTCTCTCTCTTAATTATTTCCAGTTTACCCTGCGTATAGCTAGCTTGTACATTTTACATTATAGTTGTTTGCATGATAACATTAGATTGTGAATTCCTTGAGAGCAAAGACTATCTTTTGTCTTCCTTTGTATCTCCAGTGGTTAGCACAGTGCTTGACACAAAGAAGATGTTTAATAAATGCTTATTAACTGGGCTTTAAAAGATGGGTAGGCATTCACAAAGCAAAGCATCAGAAATGGGAGATCATTGGGTATCAATGGGGTCCATCAAGCAATCTAGTTGGACTGGAGCCTAGAGTATGCAGAGAAGAGTACAGTGTCTATTCCCCATGGGTCTGACTCTTGTTAAACCTCTTTTTGAATCCTCTATGTCAATGTTAGCACCACAAATTGCAACGGATCTATTAATTCATCTCCACATCTGAGTGGCTGATGGAATGCAGAGCACATAGTGACAGCAGAATTACTATTGTCCTTTTCACCTAACACTGGAGGAATTATACTAATCTTTTTCCACTCAGTTCACAATAGGGTGAAGTAGATGAGAGATTTCACACACACAGTCAGAGGGCCGCAATTTGGGAATGAAGCAAGATTCATTTTCTTCACATTCTCTTGTGTCAGAGGTGAAATGGAAACAACTGCTGGTGAAGCTCTTGAGAAATCGTGCAGCGTTAATTAGCAGACGTACTGGGTGTTTAAAATACATGGCATATTTAAACAGCTATTAAATTAAACCTACTTTGCAGATTGGACAAACCATCTGGCTTTTTTTTTAATTTAGCAAAAAAGATTTTGCAATATTTTTAAGAGTTTTTCTGTTGCTTAAAATCTTTCAGAAAATGACAATTTTGCATCAATTTTATCTTTATATGCCTTGTGTTGCACCACTAAATACCTTTCCTCAGGTCTCATGGTACCCTGGAGGTGACCCCAGGCTCCCAAAGTTTCTTCCCCGAGACTACGAGTTTTGGCATGTCCAACTAAGTTGGAAATGTTTCAAGTCCAAGCCTGGCAACAGACTATACATATCTCTGTTTGAGTGACTACCAACCTGACTGAGTAGGCAGAACCCCTCACCAGAAGCCATGGGCTTTTTTTTTTTTTAATGTAGCAGCAATTCAGGAAGACCATTAAAAAAGGCCCAGGAAGCTACAGTCAGCAGATGGAGATGGTGTCCCCAAGTTAAGGAAATCGGAGCCCTGTAAAGTCTCATATTCTTTAGGAAGCATATTTATTTTCCTAGGAGTATATGCTCATATGTTTAGAACTTGAAAAGGGCTGAGGGACCATCTGGCCTTACTCTTCCTCCAACCCCCTCCCCCATGTTACAGATAAAGAAACTGAGCCTAAAAGAGTTTGGGCAACTTCTTCAAGGTTTTATAGATCATACAGGTAGTAAGAAGTAAAGGTGAATTTAAACACAGTTCCTCTGACTCCAGATCTATTACTCTTTCCCTGTACCATTCTCATTTTGTGTAACTCTCATCTGCAACCATGTGAAGTAAATTGCAGGGGGATGTAAGCCCCATTCTACAGATAATGAAAGTGAAGTTTATAAAAGCTAAGTAACTCAAGGTCCCACAGCTAGTAAGTGACTGTCTTTTCTATTTAATAGGTGATTAAACTGAAGGAAAGAGACAAGGAATTACAGTAGAACCTCAGTTTATGAATTTAATTCATTCCAAGATTCTATCCATCATGTGATTTGTTCTTATTGCAAAGTGAGTTTTCCCATAGGAAATAATATAAAGTCAGATGATTGGTACCATATTCCCAAAAATATTCATACAAAAATAGTTATTTATAATTTTTTGTTCCCAATGCACCTGAAATATAATAGCAATGATTAATACACAATATAAACCAAAAATAAAATAAATTAACCTTTGAGAAGAGTTGTGGCTGGTGAGGGAGATGAGGAGGAGGAGGAGGAGGAAGAAGCGTTATTGCTTGGAAGAAGCATCTCCTATGAGAACACTGGGGATTTCAATGCGGGGAGCGTTCTGTCTCATGTTGCTTTCACCAAAAGTAAGATTAGCCTACTACCTTCACTTATTTTCCATTTCTTAGAGTCGCTTTCATGTTTTGATTCACCGATTGTGTTTTCTTTACGTTCACTCCTGACTAGGATCTATCTAACGACACTTGTTTTTGACATTTTTTCACAATGTCACAGAACTGTGACGTTGCATTATCATTAAATGTCATCCCTTCAGGAGGTGCTCAAGTCCAAACATGATGTTCATACTGCAAATTTTTGCTCGTCCTGCAAGACAAATTTTGCGAAAAAATTTTTCCTCATCCAGCGAAGCATACGTAAACCAGGTTACTTGTAAAGCAAGGTTCTACTCTAACTTGGGTAAAGCCAGGTGACAACTCTGGCGGGATGAATGACTGTAATTCAAAGTCTTCTGCCTCCCAAATTTATGCATTTATTTCTTAGGTCCCTGTGTACCTTCCAGCACCAAAGAGTCAGTCGTAATAAAAGTAATAATAGTTTCCGTTCCTGTGATACCTTAAGAGTAGTAAAGTACTTTTCCCACAATAGTTCTGTGGAATACTGTCTTTTCTTGCACAGTCACCTGCATTTTACAGATGTGAATTAGATGAGGGTTAGAGGTATAAACTGATTTGCCTAGGATGATAGAGATAATAAGTTCCTGAGCTGGGATTCAAACCCATGTCTCTTGCCTCAGAGTCAAGTGCTTTTCCTTCCATAGCACACAGCTTTGTATTTTGGCTTAGAATGAAGTCCAGAGAAGTCCCCACAGCCTGAAATTATTTGCTGTCCCTACCTTGATTACAATAGATCATGGCATTGTTTATCTGGGTGGAAAGGAGTAATATTTCCAGGTCAATTTTGAAGTGACTATAGAAAAGAATCTCAAGATAGTTTTTCAGGTGATGCCGCTGAATATCCTGAATTTAGATTTAAGAGCAAGCGGTAGCCCAGTGTAGCAATAGTCAGTCAATCAAGAGTCAACAAGCATTTGTGTTTGCTTTGTGCTGGAGCAAAGTGCTAAATTCTAGTCTCTAACCTTAACAAGATTACATTTTAATGGGGAATGAAAGCAGATGAAAAGGAACCGAAAAGTAGTGGGAGTGGAGGTCCAAGAGACATAAGGGATCTGAAATGGAAAAGACCAGAGAGTCAGGAGTGGAGAAGGAGAGAAGTGAGCTGTTGGCAGTTCCAGGCATTTTCTCAAATGGAAGTTCCAGTTAGGAGCTCTCCAATGAGAAGAGATAGTCCACAAAGAAGTGGAGTGGCATCCCTGGAGTGGGAGGTTAAAAAGGAGTGGAGCTACTGGATCTAGGAACCAGGAGTTTGGACCAGCATTCAAGTCCTAGCTCTGCTTCTTGGTAGCAGTGCAACCTTAGGCAAGTCAATTAATCTCTGTGATCTTCAGCTTTTCCAACTGTAAATTAAAGTTATTTAATTTACACACACACCAACTTGTTTTGTGTGACTATTGAGAGGATCGAATGAACCAGTAGATGAAAAACATTCTTGATAAATTGAAAAATGCCATACTCATGTTGATAATCAGCATTATTACTAGGTAGAGACTGATTGTCAGAGACCGATTGTCTCTGAGCCAGCAATGAACCTTGGGCAAGTCATTCAAACTCAGTGCTGCAGGTAACTCTGTAATTCCGTGTGGGTGGCTTGAGAGATGACCAACCTAGCTTAGTATGCAGAGAAGCCTCTCACCAGATGATAACGTGCAGAGAAGCTGCTGGTCTGTCTACATTGGTAAGGCAGGCTCTTCACTAGGAGCTCCCATCCCCTCCCCAGTCACATAAGTGAAGATTGTTATTATTAATAATATCTCAATTTTCTATAGTGCTATGAGCTCTAATGACCTTTCCACAGGTTACATTGCTTTTCTCCGCTACTGCTTTTTGAAACAAGACAGAGAGTGTCATGAAAAAGAATGACTTTTGGACCGGAGCATTAGAAATCATGGCTGGCCTCAGGCTGGCCCTTTCTTCTTTCCGGGCTTTGGTTCCTCACTTATAAAATGAGGGGTTTAGACCATATTGTCTCTAAGATCCCTTTCAGCTCTGAGTCTTGGCATTAGGATTCTTACTGCTCCTGCACATCCATGGTCATTGTCAGAAACGAGAGCAGAAGGAAGGTCTCTTGACACTTTTTTATTTTAACATCAAAAAAAAATATTCTTAATGAGGTCTTATCTTTCCCGAACTCAGCTGGGCTGGGTGGATGGAGGGGAGCCAAGGCAAGAGAGAAACCATCCTTAGGGAGCAGGGATTGAAGTGAATGATTCCTTCTGTTATGTTCAAAAGGGAAATTGAATGCAGACCCAGCCCTACATTTGTCTATCGTCCTAAGCCAGACAAATGTGCGCTAGTCCTGTACATTAGCCAGGCAGACAGGAAGCCAATTTGAGAGGAAGGAGTGAAGATGTAGGCAGAAGGACTTCCCGAATCCTCTTCTGCTTTTCATTGATTATCTCCTGAGGAATAAAGTGGCTTCCCCATGCTCATCTTCCTGACCACTCAGTGACCTGAGCCACATGCCATCCAGCTAAGGAAACATCCCAACCTGACTTCCCTGTTCCTCGTTGCACAGCGCAAGGGTACTATACGGAAGAGAGTAGGGTACATAATGTTGAACGATTTGGGTTTAAATCCTGCTTCTAACCCTCTGAGATTGAACAAGTCACTTAACTCTTTTTGTCTCAGTTTCCTCATTTATAAAATGGAGACCAACCTTACAGGGTTTCGGGAGTAAAGCACTTTGCAAACAGAACATAATAGAAACATGAGTTGTGAGTGAATCAACACGCATTTATTTATTAGTGTCCAGCATGTGCCCAGAAACTGTGCCAACAACTGGGAATATACAGAAAAGTTAAAAAAAGAAAGTCCCTGCTGTCAAGAAAAGCACATTATTGGTGCTTTTGTATAGCCCAAGTCAGAGATTTCACCACTTCAGCCCTCTTATTCCTCATCATGGTATGGCAGTGAGCAAAAACTTCAACAGTTCCTACCTAGTTGTAAAGGCTTGCAGAGAATAGGTGCCTCTGGTGTCTTAGGACTAGCCCATTTAATTTGAAAAGGCTTAGCATCAGAAAGGCTGCAGGGAGAATGTTTTGGTGACAGCAGCTTTTGAACATCATCTCCCAGGTCATAAGTCAAAAGTCATAGAAAGGTTGCAATCTGCATCAGTGGAGAGAACACCCATACCCAAGTGTTCTGCCTCCCCCCACTTTTGCCCTCCTCGCAATCACAAAATCACACATCCTGGAAGTATTGAAGTAAGTAAAGGATTAAAAGATGTAATCTGCGCTGATTAGCTCCCTGGAGAAGGATTAAAACCCAACAGACTGAAGATGCTTTTTAAATTTGAGAAGTTTCATATTCCCTTTTCAAACATTTGAAATATTTCCACTGGGCCAAGGCAGAGAAAGAGTCCTTTGTCTAGCAAGAATGAATAACTGTACAGATGTAACTTACTTGAAGCATCTTAATACGGAAGTCTAAAGCCATAGGATGGTACAAAAGGATTTATAACTGGAAGAGACTTTAGAACTCCCTCCCTCATTTTATAGATGAGGTGACCAAGGCCCAGGGAAGGGGAGTGACTTGCCCAAGGTCACACGTGCTATAAATATCACAACTAAGATCTGAGTCCTGAACTTTAACCTTTGAATATCAAGCTTTTTCTGCCAAATGATGCTACCTCATACACATGAATTAGAAATGACCATTCTTTTGTGCACAATGATTTTTCACTAAAAAAAAAATGAATCTTTTAATTTCATGATAACTTGGAAATTTTAAATTATTTAATTTGGATACATCTGGGATTTAACTTGTGAGAGGCAATGGAGTCCAATGCAAGGAATTATGGGATGTAGAGTCAGAGGGCCTTGGTTTGAATCCTAGGTTTGTTTCTTACTGTCTATGTCACCTTGAGCAAGACACTTTACCTTTCGGGCTTCAGTTTCTCCATTTGTAAAATGAGTCAAGACAGTAAGCATTTATTCAGCTCTTACTAAGAGCCAGACATTGCCCTGGGCACTGGGATACAAGTAGAAACAAAAACAAAAATGGTGAGGGGAATGCACAAATCTGTCAAGGTCCCCCCATGTGCCTTCCAGCTTTAAACACTATGATGTTGCTGCATAAGACACAGGATATGCCTGTACCCAGGTGCTATCTCCTAACGTTGACCCAGAGCTGCTCAGTAGAAAGGTAGGTGGCAGGGGCTCCAGAAGTGAGATTAACCACAAGCCAGCATTTTCTGAAAAAGTAAAGAGGAGTCTTATTTAAAATGTAAATTGGACCCTGAGAGATGCCGAAGGCCAATCCATTTGATGCTTTCTCAAGGGAGCTTGGGGCTTGGCTTTCATGAAATGTTTTGCATGTGCAATTAAAAAATACAGAAGCCCAGATGGGTCCCAGGTTTACATGATTATTATAGGGTCTATTTTATTATTATTTAAATAAATATTTTTATTATAAAATTAACACCCTTAAAATCACATGTATTAAAGAAATGAAATAAGAATTCTATATGAATATAGAAACTACAATCTATAGTTTATGAAAAAGGGGAAAAGTATATTTACTATCACAAGATAATTGTAATGATATCTCTTTTGCCTGTTTGTTCCTATTCTTTCATTCCCTGGGCTTGTCCTGATATACTTTCTTCACTTTGCATGCAAAAAGCTCTTGTAATTTTTTTGTTATCCTTTTCCTTCTCTAGAATATTTTCTCCCTATTTCCTCTAAGAGAAAATATAAATTATCCAGCCATTGAAAGCCTATCCCCCTCTGGTTCCTGTCTGCCTTAGCAAACTTATTGCCCCTTTCTTAACCTCATATGCTCCAAACCATAGCTAAACTAGCCTATTGCCTATTCCCAAGCTGAACAACATTGCACCTACAGCAGAGGCTCTTCCCCAAGCCTAGAGTGCTCTCCTCCTTTATTTATGCCTCTTGGAATTCTACCTTCACTGAAGGCTGGGCTCAGTTGCCAACCTGATCCTCTCAGGTTCTAGGGCTCTTCCACCCTCATAACCCCCAAATGACTTTATATGTGTTTTATATTTAATTATCTGAGTACATGTTTCATTCTCCAAGATGAAGCAAGTCCCATGTGGGCTGTGACTATTTGTTTTTTTATCTTTGGATCCTGAGCACCAAGCAAAGCATCTTGCAAAAAGTAGGTACTCAATCCATGCTTATTGAATTGAATTTCTTTGTTATTCTTTATATTTGTCATTTTTGTGATACAACAATATTTATTACATTAATGTACAACAATTTGCTCACAAAATGGTTGGGCACATTCAGTTGTGAACTTGTTGAGGTCAGGGACCGTTTTTTGCTTTTTTTTGCATCCCCAGAGCTTAGCACAGTGCCTGGCACATATTAGGTCTTAATAAATATTTATTGATAGACACATAAATTATTTCCTGTTTTTTCCCCTATTACAAACAAAGTCACTGTGATTTTAAGTATTAAAGGGTGTTTTTTTTTCTTTTTGGTAATCATAAATACCTTTAATCATGTATAAAGCATGAGACGCTCAAACAGAAAGCTGTTTTCTAGCATCGTAGGTGGTAAACATGTCCCATCTTAGATGATCTGCAAGTAAACATGCAGCAAGCTGGTGGAAATGAAGATTTGAAGGGAAGTCAGAGTCAGATATATAGATGCCTTCCACATAGAGAGGACAGTAAACAACAAGAAGTAGTAGAGGAGATGAGATAAGTAACAAAGAAAGGGGACAGAGAGTCAGGAACAGAGAGAAAGAAAGAGAACTCAGACTGGTGCAAGAAGAGATCTTGGGCAGCTCCTTATATTAAGCAGGTAGAATGAGGAAGACCCCGTCAATGAAGATGACAGAGAAGGAACAAAGAGGTAGGAAGAGATCTTAGCCAAGGAGTGAGTGAGTGGTCAACACATTCAGATGCTCTCTCCTTTTCTCCACATCAGCCACATGTTGTGCCATAGACCTTGTCCTTTCAGGCCACAGCTTTGCATCTTGAGGGATGGCTAGAATTTCAGCATAGGTTAACAGGAGCCACAGTTCCATCCAGTTAAAGGAATTAATGTGAGAAAAATCATGAAAGTGACAAAAAGCAAAATGAGTACAGAGAATGACAATCCAATTTGGCACTCAAATATATAAAGAGTGAAATATGATGAAGTGAGTATTATTTTGTTGGAGAACTTGAATGCCAGGTCTAGGGAGTTTAGATTTTCTTTGGTGTATACAATAGGAAGTTTTTTGTATGAGTTAGCTCCTTCAGCACAATGACTGTAGACCTTCAGTTTGGTAGGCAAACTAATTCCTCTTTTCTCCCACGCTTTCTTTTGGAACATTTCTAACGCTAAGCTAGCTCTGGCAATGCATGCATCAACCTCATCATCTATGTCAAGTGATATACACAGAGAAAAAGAGAGACAAGGGAGAGCTAAGAGACCCCAGAGTGCTCTAGGAATATTTGAGGAGGAAGAGAACATTTTCCCTGATGCCCTTATTTAGACAAGTAGTCCAGGGAAAGCTTTACCTACAGCCCTGAGTTTAACCTTGAAGGAAGAGAAGGGCTTTCAGGGTAAAGTTAAGGAGGGTAGGTGTTTTAGGCATGGGATGTGAAGTCTGTGAAGGGGAATAATATGAAGTAAGTCTGGAATGGTAGACTGAAGCCAGAGTATGGAGGCTCTTAGATGCCGCCCTAAAGCATTTGTAGTTTTCCTAAAGATAGTAGGGACTGAGGAGTGATCAGACCATATCCACAGAAAGACTTTAAAGAGAGTCACATCAGCAAAGTCAAGGGAGGAAAGAGCAACCAGATTGGGACCCTCAGCAGTGCTGAGTACTGAACAAAGGTCAAGGAAGATGAGAAGTGAGAAAAGACAATTAAATCTAGCAATTAACAGGTCATTGCTGACCTTTGAAAGCGCAATTTCATTTGAGTGGTGGGGTCAGAAATTCAATTACAAGCCTGACATTTGAGGCCTTCTACAATCTGGCTCCACCCTACCTTTATAATTTTATTGCATTCTATCTACCCATTTCATGAGCTTTATATTCTAGAGGAAATGTATTTACATAGACCATCCCCTATATCTGAAGTATAGTCCCTCCTTATCTTTGCCTGTTGAGGCCCAACTCAGGGCTATATCCTTCATGAAACCTTCACCATCTATCCAGTGAAAGTATTTTTTTTAACCAACTCATTTTTCCCCCAGCACTTTCTCCCAGATCTCTCATTTGCTCCTATCACTTTCTACCTTGTATTAATACTTACTATGTAAATGCTATATCCCTAGCCCACTCCCCTCATTGGATTATAAACTCCTGAGAGGCAATGACTTCTGCTTTTGCATTTGCAATCATAACCCTATGCATTGCACACAGAAAATAGATATTTGTTGAATTTAATTGAATGCCTCTGGCTAACTTCTTTACATACCTTCCTTCTCTCCCTCCCTCTCTCCTCCCCAAAACCTGAGTGTACACTGTAAGAGAGATTTTTCTCTAGTTGCCTGATTTAATACAAGTTCTGGGCTAATGTTCAGAAACACCTCAGTTTTACTTTGAACAGGCTCTATAATTTCAGTGGTATCAAATATTTTTGGTAAGAAAATTCCATTTACCAATGAAGGTCAGCACCCAATCTACAATTTACAGTCTTAGAGAATTAACTGAGGCACTGAGGATTTAAGTGACTTGTTACACAACTACTCAGTATCAACTATTCTTCTGCCATGTGCCTTTCCAAAAACACCTCATTTTGTCTAACAGTCTCACTTAGCAAAAACTGCTGAGAATCAAGGGTAAATCAAAGCAAGCAAGCATCTGAAGCTGAATCCCAACTTAGATGTGTTGAAACATTTATCATAACAAAGACTCTCATATCCTTACCCAGAGCCTCTTGACCATTACTTTAGACATGAGTATAATAAATGTTTCTTGAATGAAGTTTGACTTTCTCTTTTTAGAAGCTCACAGCTGATTAGAAGCAGCAAAATAGAATTGAACAGAGGAGTTACTGACTGTAGATGGTCTAGTAGTGAATGAGAAGACCAAAATGCTGACATTGGACATTCCAAAGTCTAGCAGGTTGGGGGCAATTACTACAGGGGCAGAATGCCCTAGAGGCCTCCATGGCCCTTGAAGATATCACTGTATGATAACATGTGGTGGCCATAGGAAGGAGAGTCTGGTAGCCTATTTTTTGCCAGAGCCTCATGGGGTGACTTTACTGTTGGTAAGATCAACCCAGGTCTAGAGTCTAGACTTCATCTTTGCTGGTTCAGAAAGTATTTTATCAATTCACTCAGGAATGAACAGGAGAATCTAATCATGATAACAGAACCTATATGAGACAGATGTATAAACTAGAAGAGAAATGTGTTAATTTGCAGTGGGAAGTGTGTCAGGTCTGGGGACTGGCACTGAGCATATGTACAAGGAACTCCTTCTTGGCTAGGTGGCCCTTTAGGAGACCAAACTAGAAATAAGAAAGATGCTTAATGAAGATAGATTTAGAACAAAAAGAATTGAATGTTAAGAGTTATTTCCTTCACATTTGAGTAAATATCCTTTTCTACATTGAGAGATTTTTCCCCCTAAAAATTAGTGCCAATGCTACAATAACAGTAACCATAATATGTAGTGAAAATACATCATTTTCATTTTACAGGTGAGAAAACTGAGGCTAAGGAAAATGCAGTAGCTTGCCCAAAGTCCTATAGAATTAGATGGGATTTAATAAGGATAAATGTAAAGTCTTTTTGGTTCAAAAATTCAAGTTTACAAGAATAAAATTGGATTTTGGGACTAAAGAGGAATTCTAAAAGAAAAAAATTGGATTGGATTATTGGAATTCAGATTCAGTAAAGAGTCAACAGGATGATACGGCAACTAAGAAAGTTCACATGATCTTGACCTGCAAGAAATAAAATGATAACTAGGAATGCTGGCACCTGGAGCAAATTCAATTAAGGTCAGAGTGTAGGTAGGAACCATCTCAGATGGTGTGACCTATTACTCAAGAAAAAAGGTCCACCTGTAAGGTGTAGTGAAGAGAGAAAGAAGGCAGCCCATCTCTTAGGAAACTTGGTCTAGTTTCAGAGTACTTCATCTTTTTTGTGTCCTAGGTCTCTTAAGCAGTGTGGTGAAGCCCATGATGGGCCCCTTCTCAGAGTCATAGTTTTTAAATGAATAAAATAAAAATGGGTATTAGGATTGACCTGTTATTGGCCCTAGATGACAGAACTGATACCATGTTTGACTTCTGATTGACCTGTCGGTACCAAGGAGTCCTTATGTACCCACTAACTGGCTTGTTCAGCTACATTTAGGCAAGGAATGCAAAATTAGCAAACTATCATTTAACAAACTTCATCCAACCATGTATATAAGGTTAGTAAACTTTTCTAATCATAATGCCTTTGTGATTGATGAGAGGTTTGGGGGATATCACAGTCCAGACCACCTGTTGACTGACTTTCTCTAGGGTCCCCTTCCCCTATTCATGCCTATGAGTAATATACTGCCTGACTTCACCCATGATTTCCTCTAAATAGAATTACAAAGGAGACCAATTTTAATGAAATACTATTAAATATTTTTAAAAATCATAGATCTTTTATAATCTACAGATGGGTTCATTGTAGGAATCTGTGGACCCCAAGTTAAGAACTCCTGATAACATACTAGCCTTAGAGTCAAGTCACTTCAAATTGTATTAGCCTTAGACAAGTCACTTAATCTTACTGATTCTTTGTTTCCTCATCAGTATAATGAGGGAGTTAGAATTAGATGGCTTTTTGTTTTTCTCCCAGCTCTATTAATGATCTATGATCCTTCTTTTCCCCTCATCTCTGCTAAAAGCAGATCCTTGTCTGCTTTTGGATCTACTGTCTTGTCCTTTCCCAGGGCTCACCCTCTTTGACAGTACCTCCAGAGATGTTGGCCAGTGGTGGAACCAACCTATCCCATTACCTCCTTCTCCTGCCTCTGGCACCCTGTGATCCCATTCCCTTGATCTCTCTAACAGCCCTGAGACATAAGACATGGAGATCATGATCAAGAAGGAAATGTCCTCTACTCTCCAACTGCCCTATCCTGCTTATATTGTTTGTATTAAGAGTAACATAGTATCTAAGAATAAGGAGGGGATAGTCCAACTGTACTCTGCCCAGATCAGACCGTATGTGGGGTATTGTGTTCAGTGGGGCATCATATTTTAAGAAGGATATTGATAAGATAAACAGAATGAAAAAGGGCATCAATTTCATTCCATATAAAGAGCATTTGAAGAAACTGGAGTTAGCCTGGTGAAGAATAAACTTAGTAAGTATTTATTATTCACCTGCTGTGTGCCAGGCACTGTGCTAAGTGCTAGGGATACAAAGACAAAAATACAACAGTTACTATCACCAAGGGAGCTTACATTTTATTGAGGAGGCAACATATACATACACACACATACGCACATATATACTTAGAGCTGTGGAATGGATTGACATGGCACAAAGTGGTATCTTTCTCAGCAGAGGTCATCCTGACAAGGCTTGATGGCTTCATGTCAGTTAGATTATCATGGTGATTCTGGTTCAGGTATGGGTGGTATATACTTAACATACATACATGTTATTTCATTTGCCAGAAAACAAGCTATTTGAGGGCTTGATTTTGTCTTTATATCTTCCTCACAGAGTGCAGTGCCTGACTCAGATGGAGCTTTATACATGCTAATTGATTGATTGATATTAGATGATCACAGATCATCTGAGATTCTATGGTTCTTGGACTCGAATCCAGGCCTTCGCAATCTGAATCCCATGCTTATTTTACCCTATATTAATTATATCCTCTCCCCTGCTCATTTCTGGAGACACATGGGCCAGTCTCTTACGATCTAGCTCTCCTTTTTAGATATTCCTTAACCATTACTAAAAGCTTTTGTTGTTATAACATTACTTCATCACACACACACACATGCTACAATTAATTAGATTTTAGCTTATTTTGTTTTTTATAATTTAAATAGATGTTTTTCTGACAAAATTTTATGGATGGATCTTGGGCTCTTTGATGAAGTTTGGAAAATACCATCCTTTATAGATGGGTTATTTCCAGGAATAATTCCAAAGATGCTTAATTATCCATTTATATGAATTAGTCATACCAATCTGAATCTCATTTCCTAAGATTTTCTTTAAACTTCTGGTTTCAATGTTGAACTATAGCTTGCTATTCACAACCATACAATTTATATAGCATAATATTATGGTTGATATTCATAATGATCATCCTAGATCATTAAAAAAAAAGAACTCATTTACTGATAATATTGTATAAATCAAATGCTTTTGTACTTCAGTTAACACTGCAATCATGCATACTTTTTGGTTTCCTGGTCCAAGCTTACCAAGCCATATCAGAACCCCCCAAAATGACTTTAAAACCATCCCAATACAGTATCTTGGCCTTTGCTTTGCTTGTTTGTCTGTGAGTGATATTTTCTGAACTAGTACAGCAGTAAGACCAATGATATTCACAATAAAATGATGAAATGAAAATGAAGCCATAGTTCCTTCTGAAATCATCAAGCTTAAGAAATGTCATCAGTTCAGTGGAGTTACAATGAATATTTATTCATTTATTATTTACATCCTATGTAAATGTCCTCATTGTGACATGCAAGTAACCCTGGATTCTTGAAGGTTAAGATAGCGACGTACAAACTAAGACCTCACCAGACTGCAAAGGTTTCTTTTTCTTCATTTTATTTTCATTATTTACATTATTAATGGGTAGGAGGGAAAGAATCAATGTAAGAAATATAAAACACATTACAAATTTATAATCATACAAAGCAAATTTCTCCATTAGCTGTGTTCTGGAAGGGAAAAAAAAAGAAAAAGAGAGAATAAAATATGCTTCAGTTTGTACTCTAAGTCCACCCATTTCTATCTGGAAGCAGATATAATTTTTTGTCATGAGTCTTTTAGAACTGTGTTCAGTTATTGTATTGACCATAGTTACTAAATCCTTCACAATTTATTATCTTTACAATATTGCTCTTCAAAGGTTTCAAGTATGAACCCAAAGCAGACTATTTATCTACTATCCCAGGACCAATCTAGCTAAAATATGAAAGGTGCATCACCAGAAATTTAATTATTATGTGCAAAACTTTTTTTTTAACCATGAAACACAGAATAGCCCTTGATCCTATATAGTCCCTTTTGCATAGCATCCTTGGACAAGCAAATTAAAAGAATTAATAAAGTTGATTTTTATTGTTAACACAGTAAGAACTATAACTTCATGGGACACGACCATTTCACCTTGCAATTGTCAATGATAGACATTTGCTAAAAGACCACCATGGAAATAACTGCATTTTCAATCCCAACAATTACTTCAGAGTATGAAAGGAATAGAAAAATTCTATGAAGAATTTGACAAGATTTTCCAAACTGAGTTAATATATATGTTGGTATATAGTGACTTCACCATAAAAGTGGGTATATGGTAGGATGGCAAAAAGTATCCTGAAAAATAAGGTTCATAATCAAGTAATGAAAAACATTAAAGGTTAGCCTGTGACTCAGAAGCTTCACTTTTGTGCATCAGAAGAGAGTTATATGGCACAGAGCATGGTGAGCACCATTGTAAGGTAAGCCATTGCAAAAAAAATATGAAATACATTATCTTATAGCAAATGGAAAAAATAGGGGTAATTTATAACCATCTGTCTATGTGCGATCAGATCATCAACAGATCAGTTGGAGCAAAGTTCAAAGTAAATGCCAAATTAGAAAGATAAAGATGAGAAGAAGCCATGTATAGTTAAAGCAGCTCAAAGTATTCACCCTGTCCTAAATAAAGCTTTTCTTGATCTACCCAGCTGCTAGGACCTCCCCTAAAAAATTTTGTTATCTGTCTTTTGTATGTGTTTTTATAATGTTTATGTATCTATATTTCCCCTTAATAAAATGTAAACTCCTTGAAGGCAGAAAGTACTTCATTTTTTTCATTTGTATCATCAGTACTTAGTATATAGTAGGTACTTAATAAATGTTTGAGAGATTGATTGGTTGAACACAAACCAAAGCTGTCAAATTTGAAAAATGATATAGAGATAAAAATAAAGACATTCACTGGAGCCACTATCATTTCCTAGAGAAGTTTAGCTGATTGAAAACAGCCTTCACATGAAGGAGGCTGAAAGACTCCAAAAAATATCTCCAGCCGGTGAATATATAATTTTCTTGTTAAATGGAGTGATGTTCCTATTTTCAAACAAATCAAGAGCAAAAAACAAACTGGAGATAGAACATGATAGGAAAATTATATTAGTTGACAAGAAACAGAATCAAAGGTCTCATTTATTTGTTCTGATTAAACATTTAGCAATCTTATGACACAATATTATATTATGTTGTGTCCGTAACAGTAAATGTTATATAGTGAATAAAAAATTATTAAAAAATGGAGAGATAAGGTCGCCTAGGGCAACCTCAATTTAGAAGTACAAGTTCATTCATAAAATGTTACAGAGGAGAACCATAAAAGATGATGACCATCCTGGCATCACAAGATATCATAGAGAAATTGAGGAGAAAACTAGACTGCAAGGAACTTGATATGAGAACCCACTAAATGAAACCACTCCCATAAGTATTTATGCAACTGTGGGAAGCAAAACAAATCAGTAGATCAGGTCTTCTAGCTTTCTTTTTTTAAAAATAGGTAGTTTAATTGGTTTAATTGGTTTTTTTAGAGGAATCATATATTTTCATTCAAACGACTCAGCATCTAATGTGAAGTACCAATAACAGCGTGTAAGAAGATAAAGTCAAGAAGAGTGAGTAGACCTGACCAAATACAGGCAAATGAAATCAGTTCTGCAAACACTGCAATTTGAAAGGGAGTAGGGGATTGATTTTCATGATACCCTTCAAAAGGAAAATGCCAGCAGAATGGAAAAGACTGTAGACGATGTCTTGGCTTACTTTTCCCATTCCCAGTGACCAAAAAGATGTAACTGTCACTGTTGTTCAGTCATTCTCAGTTGTGTCTGACTCTCTGTGACCTCATTTCAGGATGAAGTGATTTGCCATTTCTTTCTCCAGATCATTTTACAGATGAGGAAACTGAGGCAAACAGGGTTAAGTGATTTGGCCAGGACCAAACAGCTAGTAAGTGTCTGAGGCCAGATTTGAACCCAACAAAATGAGACTTGCTGACTCTAGATCCCATACTCCACTCACTGCAACACCTAGCTGCCCATAACTATGGAGCCATATTCCTTTTTTCAAGTCTATAAAATCTTCATGAAAATGGTCTAAGAAATATAACATGTTTGTGTCATTCTTTAAAGCTACAAATCACTCCATTTATATTATTTCATTTGACATTCACAAGAACTCTATGTAGGACATAGTATATTATTATTCCTACATATCCTCATTTTACAGATTAAGATCAATCTGTAAACTAAGTCAATATATATGTTGGTATATAGTGACATTTTGAGACTCATTATGGTTGAGGAAAACAGTATGGCACAGTGGAAAGAGCAATGTCTCTGGATTCAGAGAATTTGGGTTCCAAGTTTACCTCTGACAGTTGTGTCTCCTTGCCTGAGTCACTAAATTTTCATAGATTTCAGTTTCCTCATCTATGAAATTAGAGCACTGGACTAGATGATCTTGGTGGTCTCCTTCCAGAATTTCCATCATAAGTAACTTGTCCATAACTAAACATAATCCTCTAGATAAAAAATGGTAAGTGCAGAATACAATGGGACTACCACTTTTATTCCTGGAAGTTATGATCTCTTATTACAGCCAAGATCAAAATTGACATTTTGGGGGCTCTACTCATTATATCTTATGTTACGTTATGTTACGTTACGTTACTTACTCATTCTGATCTCATGATCCACTCAGACTCACAGAACTTTTCCAAACAATAACTGTTTTAAGCTTGCCTCCCCTATCTTGTGCATGTGAAGTTGACTTTTTTAAATACACAAGTGTAAGACTACATTTATGCCAGTTGCTTTACTGCATGCCATCTTTATCTTGTTAGTTTCTCTAGGGCTCAAATTCCTCATTTGTGCAATGAACTAAATGGTCACTAAAAATTCTATGATTTGTGCATATTTTACATTTTTTTTTAGGATATGCCCTCATACTCCTCAACTTTATAATACATAATGTATTCCAAGAGTATTAGTCAACTCACAGTTAGCCAACACTACATGTAGCTATTCTAGAGCCTTTACTTCTCTTTCAGTACGTATTTTGTCTCTGTCAACATTCTCATAGACTATAAGCTCCTTGGAGGCAGAGATTGTATTTATCATTATCTTTAGTTTCTCAGTGACCTCACATGTAACTACTTAATAAGTCCTTATTAAATGAATGCTCCTCAGACCATCAGAAGAAAGATATTGAAGGAATTTTGGACTTTAAAATCTTGGGAAAGGTTTAGCAGTTGGAAAAAAATGACTATAGATTAGTTTTGGATTATTCCAGTGTTTTCTATATTCATGTGCGATGGAGAAAAACAGAGATAGGTAGTTATTTCTCCATTTTAGGTCTACTGAGTAGTCTGTTCTTCTGGCTCAGTGGTCATTAAGATGATTGCTTCTTCTTCTTAACATCCAAAGTCCTTCCCCACTGAGTCAGAGTCTGCAGGGCCCAGTGGAGGTGACCTGGTCCTGTAAATCAGACTTACTTGTCTGATTACGCATGAATAGGTGATGGCTTTTTAAAAATGCTCTTTTCCTTCTCTTGCCTCTCGTGGGCTGCTTCACCTCATCTCACCTCATCCCGGGTTTGCAGCAATATAAGCCCAGCTTGTGGTAAATGGCCAGCTGTCAGTCCTTCTTGAAGATGCACAGTCAGCTCTGGTTGTTTGCCCAGTGTTCCATTCAGTAGTCAAGCTGCTAGCTTCAAAGGTATGTGGTAGAAAGTCAAGAATGGACCATTAAGTTTGGTCTGGGTGTCCTCTTTTAAGAGGCTGTGGCTGATCCCAACGGAACTGTAAATAATGAAGGGACTGGACATCATGTGACACAGAGATCAGACCAGTAGAAAAAAGAGGAGACCTGGAACAACCACATCCTGTTTAGCCAATTCCTGAAGAAAAAAAAATTTGAGAACCAGGTAGGATTATCTAGAGAAAAGAGAGCTTAAGGGAGAAGATAGATGAAAACTATTTCTAAGTAATTGAAGGACTGGCAGGTAAAGAATGATTAGGCCTTGACCCCCATGGGTAAACCTATGAGCAATGGGTGGGAGTCACATGATTCAGCTTAGATATAAGGAAAAACATCTTAATAATTAGGGCAATCTAATAGAGGGATTAATTGCCTCAGTAGATTTCCCTTCAGAAGATCTTTAAGCAAAGCCTGACTTGTCAGCCGTTGGTGGTGAGGTAAGGAGATTCCTACACAGGTACGAGGTGGGATAGACGGCTTCAGAAGGAGCAGGGCTCAGGAGTCAGAAAACATGGGTTCCTGCTCTGCCACCTACAATGATACGTATGCACATATGACTGCTGGCAAGTCACTTTCTTCTCTGGCTCAGTTTCCTACTCTGTAAAGTGAGGGGTTTGCACTTGAAGTCTTCTACAATCCTTTTAGGATTGTAGGTCTAAAACATATCACCCTATGAATCCTTCCAGCACTGATATTCTGTGATTCCTTTGATAATCTTCCTACTGAGGAAATAATTTTATACATACATACATACACACACACACACGCACACGCACTTATCCACCTTCACCCCATCTATGTATTTCAATATCTCCTTCAGTAAAAGGAGAAGGGGGAAGAAAAAACTTATCACTTCCTTCATATATAAATGTGCCAAGGAACAATTGCAATCGACAAGCTGTCTAATTTCTTTCCTGAGCTTGAAAAAGCTTAGTTTTTCTCCCTTGGGCTGGGTTGATTCTCCTAAAGCTGGTTCCTGGTACAGTGGCCATCTGCCATTTCTGTCAGATTTCCAAAGGGGCTGCACACCACTCAGAAGAAGTATCTGAGGAATCTACCATGCCCAGTCTGACTGTGTTGTAATGCCCAGACAGACATGCCACCCAGGGAAGACAGTTTCATTATCCTTCCCACCCTGGCCAGGCTCCTTGGATAGTTCACAGGCTTTCAGCCTGCACAGTAGCTCATTGACCATGGTGCCCCGACTAAGTAGCCAAGACAATGTTTTATTGTGCCCCATCTTGCAGGAGAAAATGCATGTGTTTGCAGCAAAATGTGCTCCTGAAGGAGCTTTTTTCCTCCCACCCTAAGGAAGAATTTGGTGCTTATTCAGTGCTTCAGAAGACAAGATCTGAGAAATATTTAACTTGTTCTGGCTCTGACAATTACTAGCTGTGGAATTCTAACCAAATCACTGAGTCCTTATTTCCTCATTTGTAAAATAGCGATAAGAATACCTGTACTAACTACCTAGTGAGGTTTTGTGAAGAAAGAAGTGTTAACCTTAAAAGCTATAGAAAGAGGAGTTATTGTTATTATTATTATTATTAACGTATGTGACAAGTTCTTTAGTAATTTTTTTTGCCTCTTATTCCTTGGATTTAAGAAACTCTGCAATGGCTCAGCCCCCATCCCAGGGGAAATTGCTTCATCTTTGGTTCAGTGATTAACAGATCATATGGATGTCATAACACAGTAAAGCAAAACTGGATTTATATTTGTATTTCCTAAGTAGCAGCAGATACAGGAAATATAAACTGTAACAGACACAATTGTTTCTAAGGGTCAGGGTACTCTTCTTCTTGTCCATAATCTTTCACTCAAATGCCCTAGGTTTCCTTTGTCAAGCATCCTTCAGGGGAGTTATCATCACAGAAGCACTCTCAATCTAGGGAAAATGGATGAGGCAAGAGTAGGACTTTCTCATCACCATAGGAACACTGGCGCCTTCATGCTTTGCAAACCACTGATGAGCATAGGAACATTGCTCCCATGAGAAACATGAGGGCTGTTCAGGGTCTGACAGGGCATAAACTTCATCAAATCTACCAGCCAAGCATCACAAGGAACACTGACAGCACCACTCTATCAGTACCCAATGTCTAAACTCAGCAGAGGAGGAGAAATGTCAGTCTCCAAATCCCATGACAGCAGAAGGCACACTTTCTCTCCTGCTCTCTCCATTTCTACCTTCTCTTTTGACCTTTTTCCAGCATTCATTTAGGAAGCTCCCACCACTATGTGTTTATCCAATTCAATTCAACAAGCATGTATTAAGTGCCTAGTACATGCCAAGCACCAGAGATACAAAGGAAAAAATAAAATATTCCCTGACCTCTAGGAATTTGCTGTTGTTCAGTCATGTCTGACTCTCTCTGACCCCTTTTGGGGTTTTCTTGGCAGGGATACTGGAGTGGTTCACCATTTTCTTCTCCAGCTCATTTTACAGATGAGGAAACTCACCAAACAGGGTTAAGTGACTTGCCCAGAGTCACACAGCTAGTAAGTGTCTGAGTCTGGATTGAACTCCAGGCCCAATATTCTATCTGTTTCATCAGCTAGCTGTCCCTTCAGAGAACTTACATGCTATTGGAATCCAAATCTATACCCCACAGACACTTAACATCCTAGGAAGAAAGGGAAAAATTACTAAAGTATCAAAAACTCTTCTTTTCAGCAATAAAATTATTATGGACAATTATTAATAATTAACCATTATTACTGATTTTAAATATTACCCATTTTTCTATTTAACCTCCAGGGATCAAAAATAAAATCCTGTGTTTGACTTTTGAAGCTTTTTATAACTTAGCCCCCTTTTCACCTTTGTAATCTTACACTTTACTCTGCAATCCAGTGTCATTTACCACATTGGGAGTCCTTGAGAAGACACTCCATCTCCTGGCCACAAATGTTTGCAGTGGCTGTGCACCATGCTGAAATTCTCTCCCTCCTTATCCCTACCCCTTGTATCTTCTCACAGAAGCCTTTCTTGGTGGTGATTCATCTTAGTGCTTTCTTACTGAGGCTATCCCCAATTTCTCCAGCATATATCTTGTTTGTACATGGTTTGTGTGTAATCCCCACCACTGGACTGTGAGATCCTTGAAAGTGGTGGCTGATTTTGCCTTTCTTTGTATCTCTGGCATGTAGTAGGTGATGGCTAACACATAAATGCTAGCTGCCTGCCTAACTTTAAATGTCACCTACAAATATACAACTACCAAAGAACAGGAGATCGAATTTTGCCATAGTCTGCTATTGACTACGTGACTTTGGGCAAGTCACTTTACTTCTAAGAGCCTCAGTTCCCTGATCTATAAAATTAGGGGGTCAGATCAGGTAATCAATAAGGTGTCTTTTAGCTCCAAATCCTATGAACTTTGTTATATGGATTTGTGTGGCTTGGAAACTGGAGAGAAGACTCCCTCCTCCCCCCCAAAACTCATGAGGAATCCCTTTATTTAGCACAGAAATGCAGTGAGCTTTTCAGTTTAGCCAACGTTCACCTCAGAAAGCAGTGAGAGCCTGGGTTAAGGGAGATAGAGTATGGGACAGAAAGCAGTGGTGAAAATAAGAGGGAAGAGGAAATAAGCATTTATTAAACACTGACTGTATGCCAAGCATTATGCTAAACACTTTACAAATATTATTTCACTTGATTCTCGCAACATTCTTGTGAGGTAAGTGCTATTATTATCTGCATTTTACAGTTGAGAAAACTGAGGCAAACAAGATTGAAGTGGTTTGCCCAGGGTCACTCAGATAGTAAGTGTCAGAGGTTGGATTTGAACTCAGGTCTTCATGACTCCAACTCTAGCATTTTTTTCTACTGCACCACCAAAATGCCTTCAAGAAGAAGGAAGAGGGGAGGGTAACAGTAGAAAGGTCTGGAGTTGTTGTCAAATGGGGTAATGATCAAAGAGGGAGAACATCGTGCTTTGGGCAGGAGAAATATAGACCTGAGTTCTACCAGTATCTAAGTTCCGAATTCATGATAGCATGCAATGTTTTTATGTGTCAGTGAGGTGAGCCAATACACAGGTACAAAGTCATTCATTTATTTTGGATAAAGGGCTCCAGGTACGTACTTTAAAAACTGCAGGAGAGCTGTTGGTTGTCAATCCTGGCTTTCCGTGTAACCTAGCATTAATCAGTAGTTCCTATTCAGAAGCACTGATTAGGTCCCAGGGAGAACCTCTGAGTGTAAATAAAAGCTTGGAATCCATTCCTTAGCTATCAGACAGAAAGGCAAGCTTTTTCAATGTCAGTGGCCCTAGAATAGTTTCCTACTGAAGTCACAGAATTTAAACCCAGAAGGGACCTTGGAGACCCTCTAGTCCAGATCACTTATTTTGCAAACTGAATCTTAGTGGAGGACTTGTTATGCACTCTCCTGATGATGTAACCTTTGGTGCTAATGGTCTGTTATAAATTGTTTCCTTCTATACAACCCTTTTCTATTGCAGTGTTTGTGTTAGTTAGCCTTTATGCTTCTGTATTAAGTCAACGTGCATTTATTAAGCACTCACTAAGTATAAGGCTCTACACTATGCCCTGGGAGATACAAAGAAAGGCAAAAATAGACCCTGCTTTCAAGGAGTTTACAAACTTATAGGGGAGAAAGTATGCAAACAACTATGCATAAATACACACACATACACACACACATATATATACACACACTTATAAAGACATATACATATATAATATGTATTTATACACATGTGTGCATGTGTATATTATGTATGTAGTATATACTACATATGTGTCTATCTAGAGATATTTATATCACATATACCTATGATACATTGGAGATACTCTCAAGCAAAGGCAGTAGAATTGAAATGTATTGGGAAAGACTCCTTGCAGTAGGTGGGATGTTCTATTTGAAGGAAGAAAGGAGGTAGAGATAAAGAGGGAGAGATTTCCCGGTATGGGAGACAGTCAGTGAAAAGCACAGAGTTGGGAAATAGAGTATACAGTTCAGAAGCAGCAAGGAGGCCAGCGTCACTGGTGGAGAAAAATAAGGTATAAAACTGGAAAGGTAAAGAAGGGGCTAGTTTGTGAAGGGTTTCAAATGCCAAAGAGAGTACCTAATATTTGGTTCCAGAGGTAGTAAGGAGCTACTGGAATTTATTGAATTGGGGAAGGGGAAAGGAGATTAACATAGTCAGACATGGACTTTAAGAAGTTCACTTTGATAGCGGAGTGGAGGAAGAGCTAGAGTGAGTAGAGACTTGAGCGAGGGATGCATTCAGTTTGTGTGTGTATGTAGGTATGAGTTTAATATGAGAGAAGAAACTGAGAGATGCATCCTTAATGGTCAACAAGCAAAGAGACACATTGAAGATGTCTTGCCCAAATTCGTTGCTGTGTGTTAGTGCTGAATTGTTAGAGACCGTCTTGTGGGCAGAGCCATTCATAAAAGAATCCAAAGCACAACTGTTCTTTTGACTCCTGCCAAGTACCGCCAATCAGCAACTGTTTATTGATCCTGTATTCTATGGCTGTGAAACAGAGGGATTAAGGGTTCAATAACCTTCCATGCCCTTTAGTTACCAACTCTGTTCTGAAACAGATTCGATTTTCCATCCTTTCGTCTGGTTGGAAAAAGAAAAGATGAGTTACTTTGGCTGCAGGGGTTGGGGGTTTTGCTGATAATGTATTTCTTTGGTATCAACATGCGTGCTATTTTAAGTAAATTGTTCTTGGTTTTATTACTGGAAAAAAAAGAAACAAGTTAGATCTCTCTCAGCCTGAGTCAGGGCAAGGTCTGGCACTAGTAACCTAGTTATTTTTCCTGTCTTTCCTTCTTCACATCTCTTTTTTGACTAATATAATAATAACAATAGCTAGTATTTATATGAAGTTTACTATGTGCCAAGCACTGTGCTAAGTACTTTACAATTGCTGTCTCCTGGGATCCTCAGGACAACCTTGGGAGGTAAGTGCTACCATTATCTCCATTTTACGATTGAAGAAACTGAGGCAAACAAACAAAGGTTAAGTGTCTTGGCCAGAGTTACACAGCTAGCGAGTTACACAGCTGTCTGAGGCTGAAGTCTTCTTGAGTCTGGGACTGCCACCTAAGGGTATTTGCACAATGGAGAATTCATGTGATTCCAGAGCTAGGTTGCTTTTGTGGAACCAAAGATCCCTGTGGAACCCTACCATCTGGATCTCTTCTTCCACTGACTGTCTGTGTGAATTCTGCTGGGTCAGAAACGCTGGCATTTATAGTGGGGAGACACATGGACCTAGATTTGTGAAACTTAGAATTTTAGAATTGGAAAGGAGTTCGGTGATCAAGTCTAACCCATACCTGAAAGGGAAGGGGGAAAGGGAATAAACATTTGTTAACCACCTACTGTGTGCACAGTTCTAAGTGCTTTGCAAATCTTATCTCATTTGATCCTCACAACAACCCTATGAGATTGATGTTTTTATAATTTCATTTTACAGTAGAGAAAACTGAGGCAGATAGCAATGAAGTGACTTGCCCAGGCTCCCAAAGCTAATATGTGTGTGAGGTCACATTTGACTTCAGGTCTTCCTAACTCCAGGTCCAGTACCTGAAATCCCTTGCACTACAAGTGCTGATCCAGCCTCTGAAGACCTCCAGTGAGGCAGAACCCATTACCTCCTGAGGCAGCCCATTTCCATTTTGGATAGATCTAATTATTAGGAAGATTTTCTTGATAGATAAACTTAGGATTGCCTCTGCAGCTGCTACCTCATGATCCCCTTATGCTTTGAGGCCAAACAGAATAAGTCTAACACTTTCTCCATGTGATATTTTGTCTCCTCTGAGATTTCTCCAAGTTAGACACCACCCTTTGGTTCAGCTGATCCTCATAGCTAGGTGGTGCATTGTTACTAGGTAGCTAGGTGGTTCATTGTTTAGAGGGCTAGATATGGAGTCAGGAACTTGAGCTTAAATCCTACCTTGAACAACTACTAGCTTTTTGACCCTGGGTTAGTCACTTCACTTCTGTCTGCCTCAGTTTCCTCACCGCATAATAATAGCACCTACCTCCCAAGGCTGTTGGGAAGAGCAAATGAGATAACATATAAAGCACCTTGCAAACCTTTAAGCATTATGGAAATGCTAATTATTATTGCTTATGTAGACTCAAGATTCCTCCTCCACCATCAGAGTTACTTTTGTATTAGATGCTCCCCAACACCTTTCTGAAGGTCTCTGGACATCTGAATCCAGTTCTCCAGACACGGTCTTGACTAGAGGTGGGAAATCTGCGACCTCAAGGCCACATGTGGCCCTCTAGGTCCTCAATGTGGCCTTGAGGCCACCCCTGGTCTTGACAAAAAGAGAACAGAGAAGCCATCATCTTTTAGTCCTAGAAGCTCTGCCTCTGAATAAACAAGCAGCCCAAGATCACATAAGTTGCTTCAACTGACACACATCACACTGCTTACTCCCCTTGAACTTAGAGTCCACCTGAACAAGACTGTGCCCCTCCCCTCCTGTCCTGAGTTTTTGAATCTAACATGACAAACACAAGTTTACTGTTATTAATCTTTTTTCCACCCTGGGGATATGTCTAGCCTGCAAAGTCAATTGTTAAATTTTCAGTGTGAGCATTTACATCTCAGAAATTGGCAAATTCTAAATCAGGGTTTGATTTATTATTCTTTTGTGGATTGTCCAGATTTAAGAAAACAATGGAGAAAATCTAAATAATGGAGATTAAATTCACACAGGCATCTGGTTGTTAAATGTTTACTAGCACAACTTCTCCACTTGACCAACCCTAGCTTGTTGTTGCGCAAGTTCCAACATTACACCTACTTTTTTTATTCTGAACTTAAGAAATAAAATAAGCATTTCCATAACATAGTAGAATAGGAGGGGAAAAAAGATGATTGCTCATGAAGCTACAAATCTGTTATGTACAATTTACTATTCCTTTTAAATATATAATAAAGTTATCATGCAGCTTTCTTTTTTTTTCCTTTTTGTCTTCCTTCCCCTCTCTTCACCCTAGAGATGACTACCATTAGACACAAATTATATATATATATATGCATATATATATATATATTTGTGTCTAAATATATATATGTATTTGTGTCTAAATATATATATATATATTATATATATATAAAATCATTCTATACATCTATTTATCAGTTCTTTCTCTGGATGCAGCTAGCATCTTCCTTCTTAGGTCCTTTGTAGTTCATTTGGCTATTTATAATAGTCTATACATCCTTTTGAATATCTTTACATAATCTGACTCTTTGGATGCTTTTTTGGTTTAAGGATACTTTTTGTCGCCTGTTGATATGATGTCTGGCTTCCTTTCCTCTGGAGATCAGTAGCACCAAGCCTGAGGGAATACACTTAGCTAATATAAGTTTACCATTAGTGATAGGCTTGGTTGTTTTATTACATTGCTTCCGCGAGGATGCAGTGACTGTCTAAATCCTTTGTGCTTATGACTTGATCTATAATAATTTCATTCCACCAAACAACAAAAACCGAGATATCACAGAGAGATATGGCTTGGTAGGAATGAGAAAAGTGCTTTCTGGTTTTGTCCAGAAGCCCTGAGGATCTCCTCCACCCAGACTGATTTGTTTTTTGGGTTTTTTTTTTTACTAGATAAAAGAGGCCATTCTTTGCCTCATTTCTTAGCTAGTCTTAATAGCTGAATGGGCATTACCTCAATCAAACTGAGACCTGGGAAAGACCTTAATTTAAAAAGGCCGAGGTCTCCCCCTGCATCCTAGGCCATCTCCAGTCCTCTTGATGTATATCTTGCTGCTGGGCCCAGATGACTTCAGGGGATAGTGAGGCTGATAACTTTGCACAGCCCTCTCTCACTTAAATCCAATTCACTTGCAAATCAAGAAATCACCTTCCAGATATCATGGTGGTCTTTGAGAAGGAAGGACAAACAAAGACTAATCTGGTACCCTAAGGGAAACATGGCTGGTAATTAATAGTAATAACCATTATCCAAGAGAAGACCCCTCCTGGAGACAGTTCCAAAATTTGTTCAGAGACAGAAAGTCAGAAGCCAGATAGGGTCAAGCCAGAGTCCTTTTGAACACAGGACTCGAGGGTACAATAAGGGATAGAATGGAATTCGGAGCAGTGATCTCCAACTGCTCAGCTCCTACACTACATCAGTGTAGGTGAAATGGGAGTTTGCTTTGCATCTCTCCTTGACTGAGATGGCATTTTTCTACTATGGCAGGATACATGGCTCCTCGTTGCTTTGTTGTGTTGGTGCTCCTGAGGCTTGAACAAATGGGACCCATCCTCAGTTTGCCAGTGTCCCCAAGATATGGCCTGGCCAACTGTCCTTGCTTCTTTTCCTTGGTGTTTAAGATGCAAGGATGTTCCGGCAGTATCTAATGCGATAGGAAAGAAATATCACTGGGCTTGTAGTCAGATGATTTGGATTCAAGCCTCAACTGTACACAACTGGCTCTCTGTTTGATGTTGGACAAGTTAATTCACCTCTGAGTGCCTCGCTTTCTCTGTAACAGGAGAATAATTATCCCTCTGTAATCTTTTTGTCACTAAGGCTTTATAGGAACTGCCCATCTTGTTTTCCAGTCATACGTTGCTCTCATGACATCCTCTGTGCGGCATGTGCTGCACAATTCCTCATTTGCCATGAGTTGTAAATTGTTCCTTCTGCGAACACAAAGACAGGAATGAAGAGTACTAGCCCTCAGGAGCTTGGAAGAGTTCGGGATTCTTAGCTTTATAAGAAGTCCCTTACTTGTATGCTTTGTGAGAATTTTATTTGCTCTACAGTATTCATGGTGCTGTAGATTTCATGTATTATGAAAAGTGAATATTGTCTGAAATCAATTTTTCATTAAGATGCTGATACAAAAGGTCACAGAATTTTAGGAAGTTACTAGCAAGAAAATTTCCAGTCCTCAGGCCTTGTCCCCCTATTCAATCTTTTGCTCTGAGCACAGTAATAAAATAAATACTAGCATTCCTTCTGGAAAAGGTTGCCCTATGGATCAACTCACCATACCTGTCATGCTCCAGACCACAGCTGCTTTCCTCCGGTCCCCACTCCCCTAAATGTGTTGTGTCCCCCTATTAAACTGTAAGCTCCTTTAGGAAAGGGATCTTTGTATCCCTGGTTCTAAGCTTGGTGTCTGGCACATGGAAATTATTTCACCCGCTAACATTAAATTCTAAGGTCCTACAGGTCTTAACTTTTTACTCTACTATTACAAAAGGGAAAAAAATGGAAGGGAAGGCAAGGAAAGGAGAAAGGAATAAGTATTTCTAGAATATTATGTGTCTGATACCGTTCTGTGTTCTTTATAAATACCTTATTTGACCCTACAACAACCCTCTAAGGGAGGTACTATTATTTTCCAATTTTACATTTGAAGCAATTGAAGCAAATAGAAGTTAAGTGATTTGTTCAGGGTTACATAGCTAGGAAGTACCTGAGGCTACCTCTTCTTTAGTGTCATTTCTATCAATAAAAATCTTATCTGTTGACCCATTTGATAGTGCCAAGGGTTTTGATGTTGGAAATTTTCTTTCTGGGTTCTCAGTAGGTGTGTTGCTAAGGAGGTGGGGGCCACTGCACCTGCAGGAGTGGTTGCCAGATCATATTTCCACAGGGGTTGCTTCCCAGGATGATGGCTATGAGAGTTGACCAAGAAGAAAGTGGCGTGGGAGTTCTGCCTTTCCTAAGTCTCTTGGGTTTTACCTGCCTGTCTTGAAGCATCAGAAGGGGATTCAGAATTTAAATCCAGTCCTCTTTCCACCATTCCCTGCTTCTTCAAGTTTAAGGAGGAGCCCCTAGTTCTAGAATTCTGAGATTTAATTAACATATCCAATTCCTTTCCTAGGAGATTGAATATGTTCACTAAACCTATTTTTTTGCTGTGATTTTTAATGCCTCTAGTGCAGAGGCATTAAACACAAATGAAAACAGGACCACTAAAATATACATAAGGCTCCCTGCTTCAGCTGTTCAATTAAGAAAGTACATACCAGCAATCCTCAATTTTTGTGAGAGCAATGTTTCTAGAAAATGGATCAAAAGTAAAAAGCATGAATGTTGATATATTGAACCTATGTAAAATAAAATATTAGGGTCCTACAACCACTAAAAACTGTAGTCTTTTACTAGAGATTGCTGAGAACACACTTCTCTGCATACAATATTTTATAATAAAGCATTAATTCTGACCATATGCACTTTTTCTGAAAGAGTAACCATGAAATAAAATTGGTAACATGCAAAACATTTTTTCTTGCTAGTAATTCCCTAAAATTCTGTGACCTTTTGTGTCAACATCTTAATGGAAAATTGATTTAAGAGAATATTCACTTTTCATAATACATGAAATCTACAGTACCATAAATACTGCATAGCAAATAAAATTCTTAAAACTAAAATATTTTATAACCTGAATCATATCTTCCGCTCCATCAGTTAGCAGTGTGAGGGCATTGTACTGTATCCTATACTACTGTAAACCTCTCTACCTTAGCTGCCCTCTGAAAAGCAAGGGAGAGGTTGCTGGGACCTTAACTGATGCTCTTGGAAGATGCTGAGACTGACAAGGTCCTCAACATCACCTCAGATGCTCCCATCCTTCACAGCTGGTGGATGGCATTGAAGATCTCTGCTTCATGACTGTTTGAGATCCTAAAGGGTCTCAGAGTAGGGGAGCATTGAGGCTGATATATGATGGGCTCAGCAGCCTTGATGTCCCTAGCCAGCTGATTAATTAGGCCAACAGTGGCTGCAAACATCCCAGCATGAAGTTTTATCTGCACCTTTATTTTCTCATTAAGCTGCATCACTGACATTGCATGCTTGGGCTTAGAACCCAAAGGACTTACACCATACTTGGGGGCATAACTGTAATGCAAAACTTGAGTTTTAGAGGCAGACAATGAAAATATATGATGAATGCACAGGAAGCTCCTTTCTACAACTGGAGGCTGAATAAAACCAGTGAAGATCATAGGAGGATGCCGGCCCTGCCACAAACATGTGCCCATCTACTGCATATAGCCCTTACTATACTTAGTTGCCAACAATAAAGTGAAAATGAGGTTAATGACAAAATCACTTGAATGCTTGAAATCAACAGTTAGACTCCGGAATGTTAGGGCTTGACTATGAACATTACCTATGTTCCACTGTATTTTATTTATTTTTGTCAAGTATTTCCAAGTTACATTTAAAGTCGGTTCAGGGGATCCAGGAAGTGTCTCCTGGGCCAGTTTGACCCCTCTGGTCTAGCATGAGGAGAGCACTGGATGTGGAGACTGAGCTCTTGTCTAGACCCTTCCTAAGTGTGTGCCTGAGGGTAGATCACTTCCCACTGAGTCTCCTCATATGTAAAATGAACACAGTAGTATGGCACTAACTGCCTCGCAGGGCTGGTGTGAGAGAAGTGATGACAACAATAGTTACGTCATACTTCCAACGTGCTGGGAGGTGTGCTGCAGATCTACAACTGCTATGGTGATGAGGATGAATGCTTGTTAGGTGAGATTAAGACATCAGAGAGGCAAATGACAGTAGCTAGGATTTATGGTATTTTAAGGTTCGCAAGGTGCTTTATGCTTATTATCTCATTTGATACTCACAGAAATGCAGGGGGGCAGATGCTACTGTCATTCCCATCTAATGGATGAAGAAACTAAGCCTAAGTGACTGAGACTTTAAGTGATTTTCCGAGGGTCACATGACCCTCCATGGGGTCAAGGCCAGATTCCAAGATCTTTCTCACTCCAAGTTCAGCATTCTCTCTGTAGAGTCACCTCACTACCTCTATTGTGAGAGAAGTGAGACAGATAATTCCCCAGATTCTTCATATTTGTCCTTCAAATGTTAGAGAAATACAGCAACT
Source organism: Bettongia penicillata ogilbyi (assembly GCA_023548195.1). Classification (NCBI taxonomy): domain Eukaryota; kingdom Metazoa; phylum Chordata; class Mammalia; order Diprotodontia; family Potoroidae; genus Bettongia; species Bettongia penicillata. Next base: position 2,806,570 of record JAJHZJ010000283.1, read on the forward strand.
AACTTGTCTTGCTAATTTTGTCTGGATTAATCGAACAATAATTGGCTGCCTGGGCACACATCAACTGACAAGGGGAAGCACCATCAAAGCATGGTAGTACAAAGGGAGATGGTGACTTAGTTTTGTTGTTTTTTTTAATTGTCCCAGAGAATCCAAAAAGGCAATGATACAACATGTGGGAAAGTCAATATTGATCATAGGTTTGAAAAGACACCACTGTCTGACTTTTGCGGCCAAGATCATGCATAGGCATCATTTTTTTTAAGGAGGAGAGGGTGTGTTGTTTTTTTGTCAAATATGTGCAGGACCAGATAAAGTTTTATCCCAATGTCTGCCAAAGTTCACTATCACAACTCCACACCCTGACAGGGCTATAGGCAAGATTTGGTGAAGGAGAACTTTGCCTCCAGTATCTGCTTTTCAAAAAAGCTGTTTCCCATACCTTTCCATCAAGTTCATCTGTTATATGGAATTCCTTACCGCACCTTGCCCCCAATCCCCAAAGAAATAAGAAATATCTGGCAAAACATCTGTGCATAGTTTATTGAACCATATTCATACATTCATTCAACAAACATTTATTGGGCATCAATGTGTCCAAGTCACATAAATTATGGCATATGAATTTCTGGCCAAGATTTATATTAAAAATAAAGGGGAGGGGGAAGGAATGGACCCTGGAGGCCAGGCTCACATTTCATCTTTTTATTCAATAGATATAGAGGATAAAACTTCTTTTAACCTATAACAAATTCTCCCTTCCTTTCTTCTTTCACCCACCATCTGTCAGGTGAAGTACACATGTACACAAGCTGCCAGGGGACTCCAGATCTTTAAAGGTGTATCAGTGAAAGACCCTAAACTTATCACAGCCAACTGTGAAACAATCATTGGATAAAGAACACCATATGTAGGAGGGTTTGCATAGATAAGAGTAAAATGTCCTGAAATTTATACAGCTGAGAAATCATAGGAACAATCACTGGTTCATCAAATATTTATTAAACACTGATTGTGTGAAGAGCATCATGCTACACACTTCAGGAAGTACAAATCTAGAAAAGAGATAGTTCCTGCCTTCATGAAGCTTACTGGCTAATAGTGCCTTAATAAAGCCTTAAACCAGTGAGTTACTGGGATGTCTACCCCAAGCCTGTGATGACTTCCCCCAGCAGAATGGGCAGATGAGAACAATTCCAACAGCCATGAAGGTGGCTGAAGCTGACCCTGTGGAGCACTCAGACCTTGGTCAGACATCGAAGATGCCCAAAGTCATCCACTGCATGTCAAGTTATTGCTGGTCCTCCTGACTTTTGTCTTATTGCTGGACTTCAATGACTCTGGAAGAGAAAGTGAAGTTGATGACTTAGTGCAACTCTGACTTACTTAATAAGTCCAGTTCATCCATGAGTCATGACATCATCCATGATGTCAATGGTCCTCTTTGTCGTTTTTTAATTAATTAATTTGCTTTCAATTTTCTACAAATTTCTACATATATTCTTATTAAATATATTTTCATCTTAGTCATGTGCATAGAAGAATTAAAATAAATGGGAGAAACCATGAAAACAAAACAAGACATAACAAAAGAGAAAATGTCTGTTCATCCTGGGATCCAATTCCATAGTTCTCTCTCTGGATGTGGAAAGGATTTTGTCTCCAGTCCTTTGGGAATGTTTTAGGTACTTGCACTGAAAACAATGGAGGGGGGAGGAGCCAAGATGGTGGAGTAGAAAGACTCACGTATGCTAGCTCTGAACCCACAGCCCATATATTTTCCATGAAAAGAACCCCCCACAAATTCTGGATCAGTGCAAGCCGTGCAGAAACACAGTGGAAGAGATTTCCGTTCCGGAGAGCCATCCCCAGGGGTCCGTCGCACTCGGGACAGCAGAGCCCAGCCCTGAGCTGCCCTTGCCACATGGCCCCAGAGGAGCAGATCTGAGCAGGCTTCAGGGATGGAATCTCCGGAGGCCGCGAAGGTCCCTCCACCCACTGGTGCTCTAGGTCAGTGAGAGAGACTTCTGGGCTGGCCGAGAGGGGAGCGGGGTGTCTCCATGACTTAGGCTCCCTCAGAAGGCAGCGGCGGAGGCGGCAGCAGAATTAGTGGGGGCAGCCAAGGACTCCCAGAGTAGTAGACAGGAGCTCCATTGCCGAAAGTCTCCGCATAAACCCCCTGACGGAACTGAGCCTGAGAGACGGCCCTGCCCCCACCCGCTCCATTATTGAAGGTCTCTACATAAAGACCCTGAGGGAACTGAGCCTGGGAGGCGGCCCTGCCCCCATCCAAGCACCAGAACTTAAGCTCACATTGAATAGCAGGCGCCCGCTGCAGATAGCCCATTTTAATCTCAGACCCCAAGCACTAGCTGGGCAGATCTAGACGGGGGTGGAGAGGAATCTCAGAAGTCAAGTAACTGGCTGGGAAAATGCCCAGAAAAATGAAGCAAAATAAGATCATAGAGAGCTAATTTGATGGGGTACAGATGTTCCCACCCTTCAATTCTGATGACGAGGAACAATTCTTACCATCAGGGAAAGACGTGGAGGTCGGGGCCTCTGTATCCCAGACATCTCAGGTGGATGTCCAGTGGACTCAGGTCATGGAAGGGCTCAAAAAGGATTTTGAAAATCAAGTTAGACAGGTGGAGGAAAAACTGGGAAGAGAAATGAGAGAGATGCAAGAAAAGCATGAAAAATGAGTCAATTCCCTGCTAAAGGAGACCCAAAAAAATGCTGAAGAAAATAACACCTTGAAAAATAGGCTCACTCAATTGGCAAAAGAGGTTCAAAAAGCCAATGAGGAGAAGAATGCTTTCAAAAGCAGTATTAGCCAAATGGAAAAAGAGGTTCAAAAGCTCACTGAAAATAATAGTTCTCTCAAGATTAGAATGGAACAGATGGAGTCTAATGATTTTTCTGAGAAACCAAGAAATCACCAAACAAAACCAAAAGAATGAAAAAATGGAAGAGAATGTGAAATATCTCATTGGAAAAACAACTGACCTGGAAAATAGATCCAGGAGAGACAATTTAAAAATTATGGGACTACCTGAAAGTCATGATCAAAAAAAGAGCCTAGACATCATCTTCCATGAAATTATCAAGGAAAACTGCCCTGATATTCTACAAGCAGAAGGCAAAATAAGTATTGAAGGAATCCATCGATCACCACCTGAAAGAGATCCAAAAAGAGAAACTCCTAGAAACATTGTGACCAAATTCCAGAATTCCCAGGTCAAGGAGAAAATATTGCAAGCAGCTAGAAAGAAACAATTCCAGTATTGTGGAAATAAAATCAGGATAACTCAAGATCTAGCAGCTTTTACATTAAGGGATCGAAGGGCGTGGAATAGGATATTCCAGAAGTCAAAGGAACTAGGACTAAAACCAAGAATCACCTACCCAGCAAAACTGAGTATAATACTTCAGGGGAAAATATGGTCCTTCAATGAAATAGAGGACTTTCAAGCATTCTTGATGAAAAGACCAGAGCTGAAAAGAACATTTGATTTTCAAACACAAGAATGAGAAGAAGCATGAAAAAATAAACAGCAAAGAGAAGTCATAAGGGACTTACCAAAGGTGAACTGTTTACATTCCTACATGGAAAGACAATATTTGTAACTCTTAAAACTTTTTGGTATCTGAGTAGTTGGTGGGACCACGCACACGCACATACACACACATCTACACGCATGCGTGCACACACACATACACACATGCATGCATATACAGAGACAGAGAGCACAGAGTGAATTGAATAGGATGGGACCATATCTTAAAAGAAATTAAGGTAAATGGTGAGAGAGAAATGTAGTGGGAGGAGAGAGGGTGAAATGGAATGGGGTAAATTATATCTCATTCAAGAGGCAAGCAGGAGACTTTTTAGTGGAGGGAAAAAGAGGAGAGCTGAGAAAAAAACATGAAGTTTACCCTCATCACATTCGACTAAAGGAAGGAATAAAATGCACACTCATTTTGGTATGAAAACCTATCTTACAATACAGGAAAGTGGGGGAGAAGGAGATAAGCAGGGTGGGGGGGATGAGGGAAGGGAGGGCAATGGGAGGAGGGAGCAATCTGAAGTCAACACTCTTGGGGAGGGACAGGATCAGAAGACAGAATAGAAACAATGAGGGGCAGGATAGGATGGAGGGAAATACAGTTAGTCTTACACAACATGACTATTATCGAAGTCATTTGCAAAACTACACAGATAGAGCCTATATTGAGTTGCCTGCCTTCCCAAAGGGAATGGATAGGGTGGGAGGGATGGGGAGAATTTGGAACTCAAAGTTTTAGGAACAACTGTTTAGTATTGTTGTTGCTACTAGGAAATAAGAAATACAGTTAATGGGGAATAGAAAGTCATCTGGCCCTACAGGACAAAAGAGAAGATGGGGACAAGAGAAGGGAGGGATGATAGAAGAGAGGGCAGATTGGCAATAAGGGAAATTAGAATGCTTGGTGTATTGGGGTAGGGGTAGGGGATAAATGGGGAGAAATTTGGAACCCAAAATTTTGTGAAAATGAATGTAAAAAGTTAAATAAATAAATTTATATATAAAAAAGAAAACAATGGAGGAACCACAATCAAGGGGATAAGACATATAAAGAAAATTTTAATGTATAATTAGTATGGTAGATTCATTTAACATTGATTTAAATTCATTACTTCATCAAAGCAAACAAGGGACGTAAAGTATAAAAACACAGAAAAAGGAGCTAGGTTGTGAAGGGCTTTAAGTGCCAAACAGAGTATTTTATATTTGTTCCAGAGGACAACAAGGAGCCACTGGAATTTATTGAAGCAGGGAGGATGCCATGTTTAGACTTTAGGAAAATCACTTTAGCAGCAGAGTACACAATGGATTGGAATGAAGAGAGACTTCAGTCGGGGAGACCAACCAAAAGGTTACTGAAGAAGTCTAGTTGAGAAATGTTGAGGGCCTGCATGAGGGTGATGGCTGTACCAAGGAAAAGAAAGGGGTGAATACAATAGATGTTGTGAGGCAGAAATGATAATACTTGGTAATAGATGGAATATGTAGTATGATAAGATTTGAGGATGATGCCAAGGTTTTCAGTCTGGGTGACTACCCTGGACAGTTATAGGAAAGTTGGGAAAAGGGAAGGGTTTATGGGGAAAGAGAATGAATTCTGTTTTGGACATGCTGAGTTTGAGATTTCCAAGAAGTCATTGGTTATGTGGGACTGGAACTTAGGAGAGAAGCTAGTTCTGAATACATGGCACTTGGAATGATCTGCATAGAGATCATAACTGAACCCATAGGAGCTGAAGAGATCATCAAGTAAGACAGTAAAAATGGAGAAGAACTATAATAAAAACTTGGAAGGCTATCTAGGGTTAGTGGGTGTTATCTGAGTGAAAATCCAGCTGAGAATACTGGGACAGAATCTTCATACAGGTAGGAAGAGAACCAGGAAAGAGCAGTTTCATGAAAATTTGGAGAGGAGAGATCTGGAGATTTGGAGGAGAAGGAAGGGAAAGAAATATGTACCTATTGTGTGCCTGCACTGTGCTAAGAGTTTTTATAAATGTCTCATTTGATCCTTATAACAACCACCCTGCAGAGGAAGTGCAGTTATTATCCCCATTCTACAATTAAGGGCAAACAGAAGTTAAGTTACTTGCCCGAGGTCATACAATGAGTACGAGTCTGAAGCTGGATTTGAACTCTCTTCCTGATTTAAGGACCAGTGCTATATGCACTGTGCCACCAGCTGCAACAGTGTCAAATGCCGCAGAGAGATCAAAAAGAATGAAAAATGAGGAAGATCAGTCTGGAGATTTGTCAGTCAGGAGATCACTGGTAACTTTGGAGAGAGCGACTTCAATTAAACGATGATAATGGAAGCCAGAATGCAGAAGGAGAGGGGAAGTGGAGATGCAGAAAGCTTCTTTTAAAAGCTTCTTCTGTATGGGGTGATAGCTGGAAGGTATGACAGGGAGAGATTGGAGATTAAAGAGTGATCATAATCATGGCTGGTTCGAGCTGCTGAAAAGGATGGGAAGGGATGAAATCGAGAGTGCCTTGGCTATCATTTCATGAGAGTAGGAGTAAGAGAGGACATAGTGGAAGATGTCTGAGGATGCAGAGATGAGGAGGAGAAAAGATGGGGCTTTCAATGAATGGCTTCGGGGTTTTGTTTTGTTTTTTTAGTGAAGTATGATGTGAGTTCCTAAGCAGGGCAGGAGAGTTGAAAAGAGAAGAGAATGTTTGAAACAGCCACTGTAGTGAGTGGGATATTTGTGTGTTCGTACTTCGTTGCCGAAAAAGACCATGCCATCAGAGAAATAATGACATGACTTGACTTGACTTTGTTTTGAGTGAGGGGCTATGCAGGTCACCAGCCTCACTTCTCCTCCAGAGCCATCTGAATCCAGTGACCAAATATTCGTCAGGATGACTGGAGATGAGCCAGGATGAGGCAATTGGGGTTAAGTAACTTGCCCAAAGTTACACAGTTAGTGAGTGTCAAGTGTCTGAGGTGAAATTTGAACTCAGGTCCTCCTGACTCCTGCACTGGTGCTCTCTCCATTGCACCACCTAGTTGCCCCTCAAGTGAGATAGCAAACTCATTAGGAACATGGAAAGAGTTTGCCTTACTAAGACCAGGTGAGATGATGGAACATAAATTTGTAGTGGACTCAGTTTGTATTGTTTTGTGATATCCTCAGCCTCAGTATGTGAATAGGAGTGAAGGAGATAGATGTTAGGCGTAAATCAATGCTGGATTTTGGGGAGATATCACCTTGAATAGAATGAAGAGACAAGTGATTTGAGCATTGAAGATAATGTAGAATTGAACTGATTCCCCAAAAGGTTGAGATAAGTTAGGGAGGAGATTATAGCCAGTACAGAGATGATGGCCTGCAAAAGGACTGAGGAGTGGAGAGACTGTAGGCCACAATGAGGGAAAAGAACAAAACTGAGGTCTGAGGGAAAGATGGAATGATAAGAGATTAGGATCATTTCCAAGAATTTTGGAGTTTAGGAACTTTGTGGGTGACGGTAAAGTTAAAGATATATATATATATATATATATATATATATATATATATATATATATATATATACACACACATGTATATTTGTGTTGCATGACTGAGACAAAGTGAAGAAGTAGGTCATGAGAACTGAGGAACTGAGGAACCAGGAGATTGGGGTATTTGAGGGACCATGACTATGCATGTTGAGGTCCCCCAGTATGAGGACAAGAGTTATGATGCAATATCATTAAACTCATTAAGGAAGGAAGAAGAACGCCCTGGAAGTTGGTACACCAGGATCTGGGTAGGATGACAGATTTGAATTGTATAGATCCCGAAGGAGGAGAGGTTGTTCAGTAATGGTGGAAGAAGGAAAGTCTACCAGTGGCAACGGGGAGCAAGGAATAGTGACCTCCGCAGTATGACCAGTAAGTTGGAGGTATGAGTAAAAGTGCAACCAAGTGGTGGAATAAATAACCAGGAATGGAGTGCCATCAGGAGGGAACCCGTTTTCAGTGAGTGCTAGAAGATAGAAAGAATGTGAAAGAAAAGGTGAGGATTGGAGCCTGACAACATTGGGCTGTTGATGTTGTGTACATCCCTTCCACCCCCTCCTACCTGACATACATACACACACTCACACACACACACAAGGTACTAGCTACACTCCTAACCATCTAAGATATGGACATGTACAATGAAGACTGAATAAACTAACACACGAGGAGAGGCTTTGCACACCTTAAAGGGATAGAGAAATGTGAGCAGTGACTGCACTGCTTTTCTCTAATGCTGTAAGATATCTTAGAAAGGAAAAAGATGAGATGCAATGTCAACTGTGCCAAAACATTTATAATTTCAAATTAATCTTTGAATCAAGTAATGTTAATTTTTGTAATTTTAAATTATAATTTAAAAATTTTTATGATTGAGAAATTCTAGTCTTAAATATTTTTATTGCCCCTATCTAATGATTACTGGCTGTGTGACCCAGGGAAAGCACTTACGTTTTCTGAGCTTCATTTTTCTAATCTGTAAAATGTGAATAATAAAAAATACACTACCTACTTTATGAGGCTGTCAGGAAGAAAACACTTTGTAATCCCTAAAACTCTATAGAAATATGACCTCCTCCTCCTTCAACTGCTACTCTTATGGCAATTGTTATTACTACTTCTAGTCAACAATCCTCCCTCCCCTCCTTTCATTCCACCTCTCCTGAGAAGTCTGGAATAAAAACATAAGCACATCCCTAAAGGTCCAGTTTGTAATAACCTCAGTTATTATGACCTCCTGCTGCTGTGAATCTGACCTTGTGTTGCTCAACCTTTTTTGCAAATAAAGATAATTGGAAAGTGTATTCACTCTGAAGTCACAGGATCTGGGTTCAAATTCTGCCCCTGATGTTTACCACATGCATAATCTTGGGCAAATCATTCTGTAAAATATTATACTAAATAGCTTTAGGTCCATTCCAGTTCTAATGTTATGATTTCTAGTCAATTCTATGCCACATTCTTCCTGTATAACCTTGGACAAATCACTTAAACTCTGTGGACCTCGGTTTCCTCATCTAAGGTTCTTTCCAGTTTTAAATGTGTGATCCAGTGATGTACCCCATCTCCTCCTTGTTCATGCTATCTCCTTTCCATTGTGCTGGGCCTTATTCTAAACACCCCTACCCTGACTTCTCACCCCACCTCTACCCTACTTTATGCTTCTTTCTATCTCTGCTTTAATAGAAGACTGGCCTTCTCTTGGGAATCACATTCTTGAATCTAGAACTAAAAGGAACCTTCAATATCATCTAGTCCAAAGGCTTCATTTTATAAAAGTGTAAATTTACTCTCAGAGAGGTTAAGTGACTGGCTCAAAAGTGAATTGGTGGGTTGTGGTCCTTTGTTCTCATAGAGGACCAAAATGACATCATTATGCTAGAGTCAAGTGACAGTGTGTCCAGCTATGGCTGATCAGACCAATATGAGCTTGGAATGTTCTATCTACCACTGATGGGTACATAAAGCTATAATAAATTTAGGAGTATACTAGTATATGTTTAACTACTGGCTTATTAAAAGAAAAAAATACCATGGTCCACCTTAAATTTTACTCTTCATTATTAACATTTTTTCCACTTAATAAAGCAAGAAATTAACCCCCAATTTGTAGCATTTGTTGATTTAATAATTAGCTGTAGGTTGGGCTGGTTCCCATGCAAATTGCAGAACTAGGATTTGAACCCAAGTTTTCTGACTCAAAACTCAGTGATCTTTCTTCTATACTATATTGGCTCATTGTAAAGAAATAGAAACCAAGCCTCAAAAAGTGAAAAGACTTATCCAGGGTTTTACAGACTCTGGTGAAGAGCCTCAGGATAAAATTTTGAATTAAATTGAATATAATTCTCCCTGTATAATTCCTGGAGAGAACAGGAGATAGGAAGATTTTCTTTTCAGACTAGAAGGTTCTTAACTAGGGATATGTAAACCTTAAAGAAAAGCTATTTTGATATAATTTATTTCCTTTGTAATTTTACACATTTTATTTTATAAATTTAAAAACTTTTTTCTTCATAGGCATCATCAGACTTTAGTTTCTTTGTATGTAAAATTAAAGGGCTAAACTAGTTGATTTCTAAGGTCCCTTAGGGATCTAATAATATGTTTTAAGGTCCCTTCTAATTAAATCATTCAATGAGTATGAGCAGCAGAATACTGGACTGTAATAGATACTCAATTCAGCAAAATATTAAGTACTAAATCCATGCAGAATACGTATTCAAATATAAAGATAGCTTTTGAATTAAAAAGATTATAGGACTCAGAGCCAGAAGAGCTCTTGGAGACCATCTAACCCAATCCTTTCATTTCAATAATGAGGAAACCAGAGCCCAAAGAAAGGTAAAATGATTTATCTAAGAACACATTAGCATAGTGCCTCACACATACATAGTAAGCACTGAATTCGTGTTTGTTAACATGTTGCTTCATAGAACTAGGATTTGCCTCCCGGTCCTCCCCAGCTCCAAATCCTGTGTATTCGCATCACCCTACATATCTATATCCATATCTATATGTATCTTTGTCGGAACTGGGGAAGAAGATGTACTTAAAATGTTTCTATAGCAGAAAAAGGGTGGGTATGTAATTCTGTCTAACCAAAATAATAAAGTATATTGACTCACTTATCTTACTACTTGCATAATTCCTAGGTGAAGAGAAGGAGATAGAAAGAGTTTGGGGATTTTGAACTTTAAAAAAAGTGCTATTTTAATGTAATTGGTTTTCTCTGCAATAAAAATAGAAAAAAAAATCACATTTTTATTTATGAGCTTAAAACCTTTTTCCTGAGGGGTCCATAGGCATCCTCCAATTGCCAAAGAAAGCTCTGGCACATGCACGCACACACACACAAAGGTTATGAACCCCTGCTTCTTTATACCATTCAATTTGGGCTCATTTGGGACAACGTGCAATGTGGTGCTCGGCTTGAATCCTGTCATTATCTAAGGCAAGTTGTCTAATCATTCTAGGTCTCTTGTTTCTCCACATATAACATGGGGAAGGTGGCGCAGTTCGATTAGATAAATTCCAAGGTCTCTAAAAACTCTAACTCCTGACAATCTCTTAGTCATTTCTAGGCATATCTATGTCAAGACTGAAAAGGAAGATATCCTTAATGCAACTACCCCAGGCAAAGGATTAGATAATTCTATCCAATGAAAAGGCTGGCCAGAGGTATAGGATGACAAGTCAAATTTCCCTCCCCCGACATGCTCCAAGATGGGAGGAGGAGAGTGTGGTTTCTGTTTATCTAATGAGAACACCAGAATGCAACTGGGTTGCTGTAAACTTGCTTATTTTACAAAGTGTGGGAAGCAAGATCACTCCAGCCCTGGTCTAAGAGGTTAGTTGGGTTCGACTTGAAGTAGGTGGGTTTGGGTTCCCATGACTCTGAGAACGCTCCCTGTCTGACCTCAAAGGTGGTCTTGGAGTTTGGTAGACGTGTGGCCTCAGAATGATCAGCTTCTCTGGTTTGGGGGGTTGGGAATTGGGGGCAGGTATGCCCAAGGAATATACACAGACTTCAGGAGCATATGAATGTGATAGTCATGTAAGTCAAATAGCTTCAAAGTGGATGATCATGGAATATGATGACAGGGTCCCTGGGGAGCTTTAGGGGATTACAAGTTCAATGTGAGTGGGGAACCAGGCACAGCATGAATACTGGATCAGAGGATATGGATTAAAATAATAATATGATGGTCCTAAGCAAGTCCCTTAACCTGTCTCCATTTTCTTGTCTATATAGAAGGGGGTTAGACTAGATGTTTTCTGAATTTCCTTCAAGCTTCAAGCTTGGGAGGCAACTGGGTGGTAAAATGGATCAGGAAATGGGGTCAGGAAGACCTGAGTTCAAATTCTGTCTCAGCCTTTTACTAGCTGTGTGACCTCGGGCAAGTTGCTTAACCTCCCTAAGCCACAGTTTCCTCATTTGTAAAAGTGAGGATAACTAGAGAGCCTACTTTATAGGATTGTGTGAGTGTCAAGTGAGATAAAATATGTAAAGTGCTTTGCAAACTTTAAAATCCTCTACAGATAATAGCTATTATTATTATCATTGCCCTTTATTAACTTTTAAAAATGAATAGAACTTAAATCGACATTAATAGAAGCAGAATGTTCAGAAAGGAGATGATAATGCTTCAGTACTTTATCCTGGTCTGAATACACATGAAGTCTTGCATCCAGTTGTGAACAAGTCATTTTTGGAAAGATACCAACAAGATGTCTAAAAGAGGGTGACCCTGCTGGTTGGAGAACTCAAAGAAGCCTCTATAAAGTTGTACAAGAAAATGGTTAGGAGTCCTCTGATACTTTTCCTTCAGGGAGGGGGAAATGGCTTCCAGGACATACCCGTGTATCTTCAACCACATGTCACCAACAGGAGCCACCATAATTTTAATGGAAAAAGTTCAGGATTTGGAGTAATGGGATGTGGATTTGAATTCTGACTTTGCTGCTATGTGTCCTTGGACAAATGACTTAACCTCTCTGGGTTCTTTTCTTATCTGTAAGTTAGGGAGTGAACTATGTTACCTCCAAAGGTCCCTGCCACCTCAAACAATCGTTCTATTTGGCCTGGCTCAAACTAACTAGGAAGCATCTTAAGTTTTAAAAATAGTTTAGAAAATCCTGTTTCCAACTCTTATTTTAAGTGTGGAGATAGAAGAGTTACTGTAAACAAAACAAACATTTTGTTAATCATGACAGCTTCATACTGTTATTAGCTAATGTCTTAAAGCACTGTATATACTTGGGAATGGTTCCTTAGTAATGATAGTGGGTATAAATCCATATTTCAAATAATCTTGAGAATTCTGAACTTTTTGTCTGATTTTATTAGACACAATTAGGTCATAATTGTTTCTCCCTTGTAAAGTGACTTAGGGGTTTCTATTAAGAGTAGGAAAATTATTTGTTTCATTTATTTAATTTTTTACTTAAATGAAATTATGTAAATTTCAGTGCTATCCTTTTCTTGTTCACATGCATCGAGATGATTAGTCCCTTAGTCTCTTTGCAGGAATCTTTTTAAGGTAGTTTATTGTGTGAGGATTAATCTGGCTAAAAGTAAATAATGTAATCTCTAGATTCACTTACCCAGACATATGTAAATTGAAATATGTCATAATGCACTGAAAGTAAACCCACCAGTGGGGATGTTGCAGTCATTCTTTTCATATTGTGGAATTCCCAGCCTTTCCTCAGGATGCATCATGTGTTGCATGTGAATTATGACCATATGAATGTGGACTAGGTGAGGGTAGCTTCAATATCAATCTATATTATACGTTGAATATTAGTAAAGCTTAATTTCTTTCTTTTTGAGTTAGCAACAAATATAAATACAAGTTTTAGGGTCACATGCACCCCACTTTAAAGATCACTAGTCTAGAGCATGTGAGTTCTAAAGTAGAGAGAGCTACTGCTCTCAATGTGTGTATCCCAGTGCTCAATGCAATGGGCTGCATGGAATGGATAGTAAATAATTCTTAAATATATTTACTTAATATAATAGTGATTAGTAACAATTAATTATATGTTAACAATATATTTAAAACAAATGCTTATTCAATATATTTGTTATATTAATAATTATGGTTAATAATCACATTAATGATCTATTTAAAACAAATCTTCTTAAATATATTTATAAATACATTAATCAGCCATATTTTCTAACTTATAGGCTTCATGGTGAGTTAAGTGTATTCAAAAGGACATTTGCTGTATTTTATGTTATAGGAACTGAACTTGCATCTTGACTTTGCCACTACTACCTGTACAGCCTTGGGAAAGTCTCTTCACTTTCCTCGTCATCTGTTGGCCCAGATAACCTTTCAGTTTTAAAACCTTTCTAGCTCTAAAGCTATGATCATAGACTTTCTGTAGACCTCAGTTTCTCTCATTCTAAGATGTGACAATAGGGCTAGTTCTTCTCTAAAATCCTTTCTAGACAAGTTTATTTTTTGCTGTGTGTCCCATTTCTTTGGAGAAATTTCGGTCTATCATCAGCTTCAATACACTTAGCATGAACATTTTACTTGATTTATATAAATATTTCCCCTTTACTTTTTTAACTATTCAGTCTTTCAAGAGACGGTTACATCTTAGCAAGTTTCATTTTTAAAATGGACAGTCATAAATTGGCCTCTGTAGTAATGATTATAACAATACCCGCTAGCATTTAGGTAGCATTGTAAGGGTTGTGAAGCACTTTACTCATTTTATCCTCACAACAACCCCAGGAGACATATGATAGAATTACCTCTATTTTTCAGATGCTGAAACTGAGTCAGACAGAGGTCAAGTGACTTGCCCAGATTCACATAGTGTCTAAGGCCAGATTTGAACCTCGGTCTTCCTGACTCTAGCTCCAGCACTTTAACCACTGTGCCACCTAACTTCCTCAGGATTCTCATTTCATGTTGCCGCAACTGGAAGCTTTATGTATTTCACCCAGAGTGGCCAGACCAGGATTATAATAATGTCCGCAAGTTTGACAGTCTGATAGCATAGCAAGAGAACTGGTTTGTGAGTCAAAACACTGGAGTTCAACTCCTTGCTCTTAGAGCTTCCAGTTGTGTAGTCTCAGATAGGTCCCTTCTCTGTCTGCATCTCCGTTTCCCCATCTGTAAAATAAAGGGGTTGGATGACTTCTAAGGATTCTAGGATTTTTTTTTTTATCATTTCTGCTTAGAGCATTGATCTGGGTGCATTGTTGTGTTATAGATCCAGCTCAGATTACAACGTACTAAAAGGATCTATAGGGACAAAATATATGCCTCACTTTTCTAGATTGGCATCATGGAGTACAACTAGTATCTGCCATAACCCATGTCTTCAAACCCTTAAAAGATATAAAAGCTGAACTGGAGGGACCATAGGTCAGGGCAGAGAAATGATTCTGCTGTCCTCTCAAGCATAGGAAGCCATTAGAGTGGAAGTTTGATTGACAGTAAAGAATCTAGCTTCTTATCCTAGCTTAGTCTTGGGCTTGTTAAAGGTTACTCTGCCTGGGTATCCGTCAGGTTAGAAATGGACTAAGTCCCGGTACCACTCTGATGCACCCTACATGTGATGAGGATAAATGAGATTAGCAGAATGAATGACTTCCTTGGGGAAAAAGGAATGCCATTTGGAATCTCAGAGTTAGAGAGACCTCAGAGGTCACGCAGCCCAACCTATATATGACTAAAAATACCACTTAACTATTCCTAACAAGTGTCAGCCTGATTCTGCCTCCTCCTAAAACTCATTGCCTCCTAAAGTCAAGTCTAGAAGCGTTTACTAAGTCCCAGGCATTCTGCCAAGCACTGGCGATACAAAGAAAGGCAAAAACAATTCATGTCTCAAGAATTTCACAATCTAAGTGGAGAGACAATATGGGAACAACTACACACACACACACACACATACACACACACACACACAAAATATGATAAATCGGAGATAATCTCTGAGGGACGGTACCAGTATTAAGAGGAACTGGGAAAGGCTTTTTGCAGAAGATGGGATTTTAGCTAACAATTAAGCTAGGAGGTGAGGCAGGTAGGGAGCATAGTGGATAGAGCACCTGGCCTGGAGTCAGGAAGACCTGAGTTCAAATTTGGCTTCAGATACTTACTAGCTATGTGTCCCTGGGCAAGTTATTTAACTTCCCTACCTTGGTTTCTTCTATAGTAAAAGGTGGATAACAGTAGAACCTACCTCCCAGGGTGGTTGGTGAGGACCAAATTAGATATTTGTAAAGTGCTTGGCATAGTGCCTGGCAAATAGCAGACATTTTAATAAATCTTCCTTCTTTCCTTCCCCTTCCTTCCTTCCACCATAGAATCATTTAGAAAATAAGTAGGAGATCTAGGATTTGAACTCATATTCTCTAACTACAAATCTGGCACTCTTTCCAGTGCAATCTACTGTCCTCTAGAAGTACTTGAAGACAGGTATTAACTCCTCCTTACCCAGGTTTTCTCTTCTGTCCTTTAAACCTTCCCAGTTACGTCAGATGGTTGGTGTGTGAGATGACTTCAGATCCCTTCTCCATCCTGTTCTTAGGACTTGGAACCCCCTCCTGCTTGTCATGGTTGTTCCTAAATTTTGGTGCTTAGAAATGAACACAGTATTTTGTATGTGGC
Organism: Bettongia penicillata ogilbyi; assembly: GCA_023548195.1. NCBI lineage: Eukaryota > Metazoa > Chordata > Mammalia > Diprotodontia > Potoroidae > Bettongia > Bettongia penicillata. Next base: position 2,822,292 of record JAJHZJ010000283.1, read on the forward strand.
TAGACCTGACCAGAGGACAAGTGATATTACCATCTTTATCTCTCTCTTGTCTTTCTTTCTATCATCTTTTTAGTTGAGGGCCTAAGCCAAAGGCTTCTCATTTATATTCCCATGATGATCAGATGTTAAAAACATGTGGCCTCCAATCCTTGTGAAGACAAGTTAGTTTGGGACCTACTACTTGCCAGTGATATACAAAGCTATCCTTAAAAACAACCTTTTTGTGGATTTAATGTAATAGGACCTATTTTTCAAAAGAATCTGGACATTTTACTGTCTTCAGGATAATTTAGTGGGCATCAAACTTGATTCAGCAGAAAATTCCCTGAACTGAGGGTCCCAAGATTCACATTCAGGTTGTGTGATTTATACTAACGGGACTTTGGGAAATCCCTTAATTTCTTTTAACCCTCCTTTAGTCATCTGTGAAATAAAGGGGTTGAACAAGAAGATGTCTGTTCATCCTTCAAACTCCAACAATCCAGCACACACATACACACATGCACACATATATACATACATACACACAAATCCAGGCAGCTAAGCAGTGCAGTGCATAGAGTGCTGCGTCTGGAGTCAGGAAGACTCATCTTCCTGAATTCAACTCTAACCTCAGATTCTTAATAGTTGTGTGACTTTGGATAAGCCACATTTTTGGGTAAACCAGGCTTCCTCATCTGTAAAATGAGCTGGAGAAGGAAATGAAAAACCACTCCAGTATCTTTGCCAAGAAAACCCCAAATGGGGTCATGGAGAGTCAAACATGACTGAAAATGACTGAACAACAGCATGGATAGGTAGAACGATAGATAGATCAATAAACAGATAGAGATATTGATTCTTGATCAGATCAGAACAACAATGGGCTCCCATGGCTCACATTATTCTCTTCCTTTCTCTAGCTTTTAGCTTTACCTAGAGAGGAGGTTTTTGGAAGTGGGGGTAAGCTAGCATCTCAAGCCTGGGTTTCTAGGCAACAGGGAGTGGAGCTGTTGCCAGGGAAGCAGGAGGCTGAGCAGGAAAGAGTGCTATGCTGGGAATGACAGTCACAAGCAGAGAGGAAGCCGTCTGATGAGGGCTGGCTCTGGGCAAAGTTGCAAAGGAGGGAACTTGGTCTCTGGTGCCCTCCCATGGCTCATTTCAGCACTCTGAGCCATCTCTTCTCTCTGGGTTGATTTCTCCTTCTCTACAAGAAGAGGGTTGGACTAGATGACTATTAAGGTCTCTTCTGGTTCTAAGTGCCCTTCTCTAATGAGCTCTTTACCATCCCTTGGTCCCCTTTACCTCCAAGGACCCACATGCCTTAAGGCCCCTTATTCCACCCAAACCTCACCCTTCCCACTTGCCCAAAACCTTGCCTTGTTGCTCACTTTCTATCTCTCTACCTTTCTGCCTATGAAGATTTTGTTCAGCTTACTGTTCCTGTCAAGGTCTCACTTAGTTGTCTGTTAAGTGAGCTGATCAAGGGATGCATGTTAATAACTGATAATAGCACACCCCAGCTCGCTTAGTAACGGGTGGAAACAGTGCCAAGTTTTGAATGAGAAGATCTAGGTTTGAGTTCTGGTGTTGACACTTAAAGGTCTAGAAGGGTGGTATCATTATAGCTTTCTGAGCCTCAGTTTCCTCATCTCTAAAATGGGGACTGAAATATTTATCCTTAATAGGATTATTGGAAGGAGAATGCTTTATTACCTTAACTGTTACATAACTATGAGCTATTTTGATTATCCTTGCCAGAGATATACATTTTAACAGAGGAAGGTGAATGTCTTAATTCAAAGGAACAAACCTCAACTTCAGATTCTCAGATATGATTGAAAAATAGAAGTGGGGAGGTATATTTTTCTAAGGAGTACCTTTCCAGGGATCCTGAATCATTATCATATGGGTATAAAATAAACCCTGTGTCATATGATATGTGTCAGTATAGTCTAGTAGTGTAATGTTGCTTTTAAAAAAACCCCTGAGGCTCTTTGAGTCCAGAAATATCTCTAACATCGCTAAGACGATGGGGTGGGATTTGCCCATTTCTCCTGTGATATATATCTCAAGCTATCCTTCCATGATTTCATTTCATTGCCTTCATTCTAGTCAAATAAACAGACTTTTTTCAGTCAGCCATCATGTGCTAGGGACTGGGGGAAAAATATGACACAGTCTTCTCTCAAGGAATTTATAGCCAGATTGTTAGGACTAGGACATGTATATCAATGGATATGATACAAGTTGAGTACAACAAGGTTAAAGGAAAGTTCAAGGACAAGTACTCCAGGAAAAAACATTTCTTATATGTGAAGTCATGCAAAACTTACTTTCTTATTAGTTATGTGGCAAAAGAAAACACACAAAATCAAGAAAAAGAAAGAAAGTGGAAAAAAGTGTCCTTCAGCCTGCACTCAGAGCTCATCAGTTTTCTCTCTTTAGTGTTTTTCATGATAGGTCCTTTGGAATTATCTGCTCCAAGAAAATTTGAAGAGAGAGAAAGATCTCTGAACTGGGAGAGTCAGGGGAGAGTACATTAGGATTATCATCTCCTTACTCCTGAGTACTACACCTCTCATACAGCTTTTATATTGCACAGTTAACTTACATTGACTTTGAATTCCACTAATCCCCACCCCCCAATCTTTTTTTCCCCAGATGGACTTCTGTCTAGCTCTGCCCCTCTGTATCATAGTTGGGAAGATGTTTTTTTGGAACTCAAGTATAAGATTTTACATTTACTCCTATTAATTTCATCTTTGATTTCAACCAGTGTCCTTGCCTGCCAAAATTTTTCTGAGTACTGACTGTCATCTGGTATGTTAGCTAAACCCCCCAGTTTCATGGAGAGAGTGATTTGGAGCTATGTTTTATAAATTAAAAAAAAAAACCAAGGGATTTTGAGAAGCAGAGGTGATATGAGAGTTCATTTCAGGCATTGGGGTTATCCAAAGTAAAAGGCATAGAGATAGGAGTATCATGTATGAGGAACAGCAAGTCAGTTTGGCTGCAACACAGAGTGTGGGAAAGGGAGTAATATATAATAAGGCTGGCAGTTGTTTGGAACTAGGCTATGAAGGGCATTAAGCCTCAAGCAGAGGAGCTTTTGTTTAAATCTAGAGGCATCAGGGAACTACTGCAGTTTACCAATAATGGGAATAACATGGTCACACCTGGGCTTTAGGAAAATCACTTCAGCAGCTGTGCAGATGATATGTTGGAGAGAGGGAGAGACCTGAGACAAGGAGTTGATTGAAAAGGCTATTGAAGTAGTCAAGATGAGGTAATAAAGGTCTGAAGTAGGGAGATATCTACGTGACTAGAGAGAAGGGGACAGCTACAAGAGTTGTTGTTGAGGTAGAAACGTCAATATTTGGCAACTAATTAGATATATGAAAGAGGGGAGAGTGAAGAGTCAATTTTGACACCAAGATTGCAAACCTAAATGACTGCAAGGATAGTAATAGACTCATCAATGAAATACAAACATCTTATGGACTCATAAGCTTATAGAATATTAGACAGCAACTACCCAACCACATTATTTTATAGATAATAAGTGGGGAAATCACTTCAGTCCCATGGTAGAATCAATGTGATAAAATAATAGAGCTGGAAGCAGAGCCATATCAGGTATTGATCCATTAGGGGCATGTGATCGCTAACTGGAAGTCACTGTCTCCCTACCTAATTACCAGCATTTGAAAATGCCCCCACCCCCTAATGCAAAGACCCTTTTTACTTCCCTTTTCTTTTCCAAGTCTGCCTTTGAGATACCTTATATCTACAGAGCACTTGACAATATACAAAATACAATATCTCTTTAAATATGTACATGTCCCACAAAATGTTCTGGGACTTCATCTTTTTTTTTTTTGAAATTTATTTATTTATTTAACTTTTTACATTCATTTTCACAAAATTTTGGGTTCCAAATTTTCTCCCCATTTATCCCCTCCCCCCACCCCAATACACCAAGCATTCTAATTTTCCCTATCACCAATCTGCCCTTTCCTCTTCTATCATTCCTCCCTTCTCTTGTCCCCATCTTCTCTTTTGTCCTGTAGGGCCAGATGACTTTCTATTCCCCCATTAACTGTATCTCTTCTTTCCTAGTAGCAACAGCAATACTAAACAGTTGTTCCTAAAACTTTGAGTTCCAAATTCTCCCCATCCCTCCCTCCCCACCCGTTCCCTTTGGGAAGGCAGGCAATTCAATATAGGCCATATCTGTGTAGTTTTGCAAATGACTTCGATAATAGTCATGTTGTGTAAGACTAACTATTTCCCTCCATCCTATCCTGCCCCCCATAGTTTCTATTCTGTCTTTTGATCCTGTCCCTCCCCAAGAGTATTGACCTCAAATTGCTCCCTTCTTTCATTGCCCTCCCTTCTATCATCCCTCCCTCCCTGCTTATCTCCTTCTTCCCCATTTTTCTGTACTGTAAGATAGGTTTTCATACCAAAATGAGTGTGCATTTTACTCCTTCCTTTAGTCGAATGTGATGAGGGTAAACTTCATGTCTTTTTCTCAGCTCTCCTCTTTTTCCCTCCACTAAAAAGTCTCCTACTTGCCTCTTAAATGACATATAATTACCCCATTCAATTTCACCCTCTCTCCTCCCACTACATTTCTCTCTCACCATTTACCTTAATTTCTTTTAAGATATGGACCCATCCTATTCAGTTCACTCTGTGCTCTCTGTCTCTGTATGTGTGTGCATGTGTGTATGTGTGTGTGCGTGCATGCATGTACATGTGTGTGTGTGATCCCACCAACTACCCAGATACTGAAAAGTTTTAAGAGTTACAAATATTGTCTTTCCATGTAGGAATGTAAACAGTTCACCTTTGGTAAATCCCTTAAGACTTCTCTTTGCTGTTTACTTTTTCATGCTTCTTCTCCTTCTTGTGTTTGAAAGTCAAATTTTCTTTTCAGCTCTGGTCTTTTCATCAAGAATGCTTGAAAGTCCTCTATTTCATTGAAGGACCATATTTTCCCCTGAAGTATTATACTCAGTTTTGCTGGGTAGGTGATTCTTGGTTTTAGTCCTAGTTCCTTTGACTTCTGGAATATTCTATTCCACGCCCTTCGATCCCTTAATGTAGAAGCTGCCAGATCTTGTGTTATCCTGATTTTATTTCCACAATACTGGAATTGTTTCTTTCTAGCTGCTTGCAAGATTTTCTCCTTGACCTGGGAACTCTGGAATTTGGCCACAGTGTTCCTAGGAGTTTCTCTTTTTGGATCTCTTTCAGGCGGTGATTGATGGATTCCTTCAATACTTATTTTGCCCTCTGGTTCTAGAATATCAGGGCAGTTTTCCTTGATAATTTCATGAAAGATAATGTCTAGGCTTTTTTTTTGATCATGGCCTTCAGGTAGTCCCATAATTTTTAAATTGTCTCTCCTGGATCTATTTTCCAGGTCAGTTGTTTTTCCCATGAGATATTTCACATTCTCTTCCATTTTCTCATTCTTTTGGTTTTGTTTTATGATTTCTTGGTTTCTCAGAAAGTCATTAGACTCCACCTGTTCCATTCTAATCTTGAGAGAACTATTTTCTTCAGTGAGCTTTTGAACCTCTTTTTCCATTTGGCTAATTTTGCTTTTGAAAGCATTCTTCTCCTCATTGGCTTTTTGAACCTCTTTTGCCAATTGAGTCAGTCTATTTTTCAAGGTGTTATTTTCTTCAGCATTTTTTTGGGTCTCCTTTACCAAGGTATTGACCCATTTTTCATGCTTTTCTTGCATCTCTCTCATTTCTCTTCCCAGTTTTTCCTCCACCTGTGTAACTTGATTTTCAAAATCCTTTTTGAGCTCTTCCATGGCCTGAGCCCACCAGACATCCACCTCAGATGTCTGGGATAGAGAAGCCCTGACCTCCACATCTTTCTCTGATGGCAGGTATTGTACTTCATCATCAGAAATGAAGGGGGGAAGGAACATCTCTTCCCCAATAAAGTAGCACTCTATGGTCTTATTCTGCTTCCTTTTTCTGGGCATTTTCCCAGCCAGTTACCTGACTTCTGAGATTCCTCTCCACCCCTGCCTAGATCTGCCCAGCTAGTGCTTGGGGTCTGAGATTCAAATGCTGCTTCCCAGTCTCAGGGCTATCCGTGGCGGGAGCGACTGCTATTCAATGTGAGCTTAAGCTCTGGTGCTCTGGTGGCGGCAGGGCTGCCTGGTACTTCATTAATATAAACTTCTTGTAGTCAGTCCCATCTGAAAGGGACTGGAAAGATCATCTTATCTCTCTTCTAGATTAATTGTTCACAGAACACCTTAGAAGCTGAAATCTATTGACAGCTTATAAATACTGATCTAGGGGAGCCTGGGAGCTTGGAATACATCCCAATAAAAGGAAATTGGGGAGCAAAATAGAAACTGACTTATTTTCATATTGAATGTGATCATGTATGATATCATATCGTACATGACAAGTATTGTGTATATATAAATATATATGAAATATACATTTTCATATTTCATATGTGTATTAAGCCCACCCAGACCCTAATCCTTCCTTCACACAGAGTGTATGGACAAATACTCTCTGTGCTGACTTGATTATTGCACTTTCACATAGGCAGGCTGAGGTTCTCAAAGAAAGCTCACCACCATAAGGGAATACTTAAATGTTCTCAGAGTCATAGGGGTAACCCCATTGTATTATAATGAGAATATAATTGCCCTAACTCACCATGTTAGTTCTAGATCCCCTAGTAATTTGGCTTCTATTTAGAGAAAACCATTCACTCACAATAATGGTACTTTTAGATCTTAAATATAACAATTTTCTTAATAATAAGGCAAAAAATATATCGCAGGTACTATATTAAAGTAATTGTTTAAATAATAAATATATCACAATATACACATATTCTACGGTCCAATTCTCCACAAATACATCCGTGGGGGAGAGTGGGCAAACACAGAAATCTGCTAAGGAGACACATGAATAAGAAAAACCCATGTATTTGGGGTAACTTACAACTCCGGAACTATCAGCTTTAGTGGCTTCTTTCAGTCTCAGGAATTGTCGAAACAAGTTCCTTCATGAACATAGCTTCTGAGTTCAGCAGATGTTTTCACTGCTAGACTCAGTTGATCTACAATATGTTTGACCAGTATATTAGTTTGGTGGGCATGACATCTCAGATGATTTGCTGGGTGATTTTTCAGCTCCAATGGTTCCAACCTGATTTTCTACTCAGCTAGACTATTTCCTCAGCAGCAGCCATAGTATCCATCACTTGCAGGTTTAAGCTTAGTTGATGCAGTTCTGAAACCTGTCCTTTCATATTGCTCCTCTTTTGTCTCTCTTCTCATCCCTTGAGTTCTCTCTATGAATGACCCCACCTTAGCTTATGGTTGGTAACCAAATTCTCATCTGTCTATAATTAGATAAATTATATCAGTCCCATAATAATATTACAGTTCCAGGGCTAATAAGAAAAAATCATTCCCAGGCTTATTCCTTTCCTCTTATTCTTCGCCAGGGTCCCCATGGTTAGTAGATGCTGTAGTTTGTGTATCAGGTATAGTTGATAAGAGAAAGTGACATCTAAAACAATTAGGCTATAACTATTCCCCCATCACTGATACATATGGATGAAACAGTCTCTATCCTGTATTATATATATGTTTTTAAATTCTTTTTTCTCTTCCAATCTACCTTTGAGGATATTTTATATATAGGTATATAGTACTGTGCAACATACAAAACACAGTATATCTTTTACATTTAATAGCAATCCTATGAGGTGAGGATAGGTATTTTTTTTAGCTTAAATATTATTTTATTTTTTCCAGTTAAATATAAAAACATTTTTTGACATTTGGTCTTTTTTTAAAATTTTGAGTTCCAAATTTTCTCCCTCCCTCCCTAAGATGATAAGCAATCTCATATTGATTATACATATGTAATCATATAAAACCTATCTCCATGTTAGTGATTTTGTGGAAGAAAACTCAAACAAAAAAAGTGGAAAATAGTATGTTTCAGTTTGCATTCAGACTCTGTCAGTTCTTTCTCTGGAAGCATATAGAATTTTTCACCATGAGTCATTGTTAATTCCGTTTTTCAGATGAGAGATTGAGGTTCAGAGGTGTTGTGATTTACCTAAGATTGTGACTACCTGAGCCATTAAATGGAAGAGCAAGGACTTGAAACCATGCTTTCCATCTCCAAGTCCAAAGCTTTCTCTGCTCTATCCTACTGCCTTTGATGTTCACTTGAACCTCATTTCACTCTTTTACAAATGCCAGTTTGGCACCTAGAAGGATTTGTCCTGGACCACACCCTATTTGAAAGGCCTTGATCTTATATCTCCCTAAGAATGATCATGCCTCCAACTCAAATCTGAGACAAGGGACTGATGGATACTGTGATTCCTTTGTCTTTGGGGATCATTCCAAGAATACAGACTTCACTTATCTTAATCCTTACCCTTCTTCCTGCTTGTAGGACCCTGAGAGTGAGCTACAGACTACCAGGAAAATGAGTGAAGAGAGTGCCACTGAGGCTACCTCCCCGCCACCTCCCCAGGGGCAACGCTACTTTGACAGATTTTCAGAAGATGACCCTGAATATATGCGCCTTCGAAACATGGCAGCTGACCTCCGGCAGGATTTCAACATGATGGAGCAGAAGAAGAGGGTCACCATGATACTTCAGAGCCCTGTAAGTGAGATCTTTTCTGGGGCCAAGGGCAAGATTGAGCTGGACATGTGTATAAAGACTAAGGGGTAGGCAAAGAGCTAATTCCTGGGTTTTCTTTCTTATTTGGAAGTTTATTTTTTTTAAAGTCCTTGTTCAAATTTATAAATAGAACATCATTCTCTCATCTAGAAAAGGTGAAAATTTATGCCCAGTGATCATAATAGTCTAATAAAAGATAATAATCTAATAAAAGATAATAAGCTCCTAAATCACTGAAGATTCATAAGCATAAGCTGGTAAGCTACTTCTTGAGGTTGTAATACAGGGGATTCTTATTCTCATAGAGACTGATAAGTGATAAGTGTCTTCCAACCAAGAGAGTCTATAATTCTATTAACTTGAACTTCTGTTTCTGTATCCTTATTACTGGCAAGTTAGGGATTGTAGAAGTAGAGAGACATGAATGAATCATCTACCCTTCCACAGTAACAGTCCAGAACCCTGAGGAATCTCTGAAAATAGAAAGTGTGGACAGAGTTAGAACAGTAAGTAGCCTGGGAAACAAGACCCCCAAATGTGATGTCTTGATTATGACCTCAGTCTGAACAACCAGATTAAACTTGAATCTTACAGCTCATCTAGTCCAGGCCCTCATTTACAGTTGAAGAATTTGAAGCCCAGACAGGTAAAGCCATGAGTATGGTTCAGTAAGAAGGTATTTTCCTATTTTGGGAGAAAAAAAGGGTATTCTTTATTATAAGATCTAATGAACTTTCTATTCCAGTGTAGCAGCAAGAATATTGAATTTGGAGTTGTGAGGCCTGGGTTCAAATCTTAACCTTGCTACCAATAAGATACTGGGCAAAAAGTCATTACCCTTTTCTTGCCTCAGTTTCCTCATCTATAAGATGGAAAGATTGGAGTAAAAGATCTCTGCTGTCTCTTTCAGATCTAAATTCCATTCCTCTACATGAGTAAGACCATTAACACTCTGTATAACTCTGGATCAATCATATAACTTCTTGGGGTCAACTGCCTAGCTCAGAAGAGTAAATCTGAGTCACAGAGCAGGGGAGCACTATGTGCTTGGGGTCTTCTCCTTGTTCAAATCTTCAGTGATTTAGGAGCTTTTTATGTTCCCCTGATCATTGGGGATAAATTTTCACCTTCTCTCGATGAGAGAATGATGTTCTATTTATAAATTTGAATAAGGAGCAATTCAGAGATGGAGCTTATCCTACAGACACAATGGAATTGATGATCCAAGGGAAACCAGAAGGGTCAGACAGACTAGGGTATGACTGATAAGGTACTCCCTAATGTTTTCCTATACTGCTCAAAAAAAAAGAAAAAAAAAGACTGGGCCCTTTAACCATCATCCCAAGAGTCCTTGGCTGAGGGAAGGGAAATGGGAGGTAGGGTCAAACATGGTGGAATTCTGGGGAACTTGAATAATTTGTGAAGGAACCAGAAGGTGCAAGAGCCATGGGATTCTTCTTCAGTCTTTCAGGGAGGAGCTGGAGAGCCTTATCCAAGAGCAGATGAAGAAAGGGAACAATTCTTCTAACATTTGGGCCCTGCGGCAGATCGCGGACTTCATGGCCAGCACCTCCCACGCCGTCTTTCCCACTTCTCCCATCAGTACGTGAGCCGAGGGAAGCTGGGGGCAGGGGATGACGGAAAGGATGGGGAGTGCAGACAGCAGCTGTTGCCAGGTTACCAAACTGGGTGAGGCTGGGCTCATAGGCCCAGTGGGAATTGCAACCTCAGAGCTATTATCCCTTTGCCGTGTCTCTGTTGCTGCTGCTGAAATGCCTACTGCATAATTTTCCCTACTTAATCTAGGGGTGAGTGGATCCAAGGAAGGGACCCAAGGGAAAGGTCTCATGCATGCCAGTTATAACACTGTTGTTGAGGAGATAAGGAATGCACATACATCTTGGGGACTTTCATGAAGGACTTTGCTCCTTGTATAACATATTTACACACTAAGGTTTTTCTTTGTCTTAAATGTGGTTATATTCCCTTGACATTATCATGGTATTCAGGTCTACTTGGAAATGCTGAAATTTGGGAATCAACTCAATGTTTTAATTCATTCTAGCTTTACTAATAAAGAATGATATTTCTTATTTTTGATAAGGAAGGAGAGGAGGCAAGTGACCAGTCCTTCTGTCCAGTTTTTTAGGACAGTCATACTGTTGTCTCCCCTAACATCAGCCTTGTTAAGTCAACCACTTAAACCAGTGAGCTCAGGAACAATTCAACTTGATTTCATGTCTGACCATTTGTCAGGTATATCTAGTTGGGTTTGGGTTAGACTAGATGGCCTTAAGTTCCCAAAATTCTGTGATCTGTAAATAGGTCAAGCTGTGAATCCAACTAGTTATTTGTTTCACCAAACCTTCCTCCCTACCCCTCTTTTTAAAATCTACCTCCAAGGACCACACATTATGAATCCCGTAACAGGGAGAGGAGTCTGAACCTGTGATTTCATTAGTATAGAGAGCACTTCCTGATGAGGAAACCCCTCTCCCAGTGCAAGTTGGCATCTTCTCTGCAACTCCTTGTCATAGAATTGTCTAGAGCCCTGAGAAGGTAGCCACACAGCCTGTACGTATCAGAGGGAGGACGTGAACTTATGTCTTCCTGCTTCTTGGTCTGGCTTTCTATCCACTGCACAAAGTTGAGTCAAATAACAATATTTATTTGTATATATTTTATAGATGATTATTTTGTATATACTCCTATGTACATGTTATCTTACCCTATCGTACCTACTGACTCTTGGACCTACCTGAGATCAAAGACTATTTGTTTTATGTCTTTATATCCCCAGCACCCAACACATTGCATGGCACATATTTGATGATTAACAAATGCTTGTTGATTGATAATAACACACAATTATATATTTAATGATTGAAAAGCACTTTAGCTCTACAAAGGTTTATAATTATTAGTCCCATTTTACAGAGGATGAGACAAAGGCACAGAGAGATTAAACTGATTGGCCCAATGGTCAGCATCAAGGTTCAAAAGCGTAGGTCTTCTTGCTCCATGACCATCATATGTTATCCTTCCTTTAACAGACTGTATTCTTATCCTTGGCAGACCAAGCCCAGTGGACAGTGCTAAACAGACAGTATGACCTGAGACTTAGTATAATAGACTAGAAATCAAGAATTCCAGGTTATTGATTTGACTTGAGGGTAAATTACTTAACTTCCTCTGAGCATCACTTTTCCCAAACTTTCTGACCAAATAAATTATCTATAGGAAGAACTCTAAAGTAACAGAATTATTAAGAAATTGACACAATCTTCAAGGAGGAGAAGCATGGAGTACCAGAGGACCTCATTTCAAGTACTAATTCTGACCTTGGCTGGGTCTATGATACTGAGAATGTTATTTAATTTCTCTGTGCTCAAGTCTAAGCAATTAGTTGCACATATTGTCCCAACCTGCATTGGTAAAGGGAGTTTCCTCATCAAGGACTTCTTGTACCAATAACTTCACAGGCCCCATCCCTATCCTATTGCTTATAACCCATGTAAAGTCTCTACAACTGGAGTGTTAGGAAGAGTTTTCACACTGAGAAAATCAGGGAAGGAAAGAAGAATTCAGTGGTCAGGTTGCCTGATCCTGGGGTATCAGCTCTACTCCCCTTCCCCTCCATAGATCTCTCCATGATGACCCCCATCAATGACCTCCACAGCGCTGACTTGCCAAACTTGGCCAAAGGGGAACGGCTCATGCGCTGCAAAATTGGCAGTGTCTACCGACTCTTGGACCTATATGGATGGGCCCAGTTGAGCGACACCTATGTCACGGTGAGGAGAAAGGGGGAGGTGGTGGGAAGGTAAGTGGGGATGGTGTGGGAAGCCAAATAATAACCTCACGATTCCCTCCTGGAGAGACTCCAACCCTTGGTTATGCTGCAGCATATCAACCAAAATGACCTTCCATGAACTCTATCCACTATGATCCTCCAGAGCAGAGGCAGCCAATGGGCCCATCCCTTCTGGATGAGCTGTCTTATTCTCGGCTCCTCCCTTGATCCACCAGTTGAGTCCTTTCCTTTATCTGTGCCTAGATTTCCCCAGATCCAGAGAAAGAGCAAACAAACCTCTTCTACCTTCTCCTTCTCTCCCAGGAGAATATAGAAGATGAAGCTTGAGACACCGAGTGTAAAGTGGTGGGGACATGAAAGAAAGATATTAGGCAAATACCCAGAGAGATTTTCAAGCTCAAAAAGAGGGAATACAAAATTTCAGGGGAGAGAAGAGAGAGTAGTGCTCATGGGAATATACAATTAGTCCTAGACCAGAGTTTTCCCTTAAATTTCTGTGTCCTTCCTTCAGCTGAGAGTCAGCAAAGAGCAAGATCATTTCCTGATTAGTCCCAAAGGCCTCTCCTGCAGCGAAGTCACAGCTTCCAGTCTGGTGAGTGCTGTTCAGTCATTTTACTTCCTTTCACGGTCGGTCCTCATTAAGAAAGAAGCGTAGACCATCCCTCCCTATTTGGAGTTCACCAGCACTTAAACATTAGTCTTTCTCTCATTAGCAATTAGCCTCTCTAAATCAACATATAATATGGTTCATAACTATAACTTTCCTTTTAATTTAGTGTCTCTATTTCCTCAAGAAATTATTGCCATCAGCCTACTGATTGGTCTCCCTGATTGAAGTCTTTTCCCCACTCTGGTTCATCCTCTACTCAGCAGTCAGTTTGATATTCCCAAAACCGAGGTCTGATTATATCACCCCCTATTCAGTAAACTCTAGTGGCTCCCTGTTGTCTCAAGGATCAGATATAAAATCCTTTGGATGACTTTCAAAGTCCTTCATAAGTTGGCCCCTTCCTAACTTTCCAGTCTTCTTACACCTTACTCTCCTCCACATACTCTGTGATCCAATGACAAAGGCCTCCTTACTGTTTTTCCTCACATCTCCATCTCCTAACTCTAGGCTAGGGGTAGGGAACCTGCAGCCTCGAGGCCACATGTGACCCTCTAGGTCCTCAAGTGCAGCCCTTTGACTGAATCCAAACTTCCCAGAAGAAATCCTCATAATAAAAATGTTTGCTCTATAAAACTTGGACTCAGTATAAAGGTTGCACCCAAAGACCTAGAAGGTCACATATGGCCTCAGGGTCACAGATTCCCCACCTCTGCCCTAGGCATTTTTACTGGCTGTCTGTCTGGAATACTCTCTGTGCTGATCTCTGCTTTGACTTTCATAGTTTCTTTCAGGTCTCAGCTAAACACCTATTTTCTATAGGAAACCTTTCTTGGTTCTCTTTAATCTTAGTGACCTCCCTGAAACTACTACCCCCAATTTATCATATATATATATATACATATAATGTATATGTATACATGTATGTATATATACATAATATAATAAAGATGTGTGTGTATATATATATAAAATATACATATATATCTTGTTTGTATGTAGTATTCACACATTGTCTCCACTATTAGACAACGAGTTCTGTGAGAACAGGGATTTTTTTTTTTATTGTCTTTCTTTGAATCTCTGGCACTTAGCACAGCCACTGGAGCATAGTAGACACTTAATAAAGGCTACATGACTGACTGACATAGGGCACACATAGTCAGAAATCCAAGATAAGATTCCAGGGTTTCCGACTACTTCTTAGAACATGAAGTCATCAAATTATTCAAATTAGATGGGACCATAGAGATCATCTTTCCCAACTGACTCATTTTTCAGATGTAGAAACTGAGTGCCAGGAATGTGACTTGCCCTGGAAGCCCTAGATTTCTACAAGACTCAACTCAAGCACCATCTTCTATATAAGATCTTTCCTTATTGTTCCAACAGCTAGTGCCATTTCCTTCCCCCATCATCTACTATCTATTTTGTAATATATATGTGTGTGTGAGCATGTATGTATGTATAAACACACACACACACACGCATACATAATTGCCTCTCCTGAGGGAATGCAAGCTCTTTAAGGGAAGGGAGTGTTTTACTTTTATGCTTTGCATCCCCAATGTCCAGTACAGTGCTTGGTACATAGTAGGAGCCAAATAAGTGCTTACAGAGAGATTAATTGATTCTGCTACCCCCTTGTTGTTCTGACCTCACTTCCCCTTTTTAGGATTGTAAGACCACAGAAACATAGATTCAGAGCTGAAAAAGATCATAGAAGTCATTGGTTAAGTGGTTACTTTGCAGATAAGGACACTAGGACCTAAGAGGGGAATTGACTTCCCCAAGATTATAAAAGGAGTGAGTAGAAGAGTCAAAATGTGGACCTGGCTTCAGAAAGTGTATTGTTCAGTGGAAGAGCACTGGTTCTGGAATCAGAAGATGTGGGTTCATAGCCCACTTCTGATGTTTATGACCTATTTTGTATATATCTTGTATCTACTTGTCTATTGCTATATATATAGAATCAGCAAAATTTAAACTCATCTAGCACAAGAACTATTTGATTTTAAAAATTTGTTTCCAGTGCCTGGCACACAGTAAGTGCTTAATAAATGTTGAATTGAATTGAACTTCATAGAAGAAGTCTGACTTTGAAGGTGAGTTGGGAATTAGGTATAAAGAGGAAGAGTAATTTCCAGGTGAGTGCATATATTGGAATAATGCTCCCCCTGTCTCTTCCCTCTCTAATCTAGGATTTCAAAGCAACTTACTCAATTGATCTAGCTACTATATTGATATTATTCAAATGAATCTACTGATGTACCCTTACTGCTTCTCCTGGATCTCAATGTTGATTATGGTTCCTACACATGAAGGAATTCATGTGATAGTCCCAGGAAGCCAGCTCTGCGCAAAACTTGTAGGTTAGATCAAAGTGGTACTATTGGGAATGGGGAGCAAGTAGATTTTTTAAAGTAGATTAAGTAGATTTTTAAAGCAGATTTAGAGAACTGAACCTTTTATATAATACTCTAATATAGAATAAATAGACCACAGACAACTTTGCATACACCAGTCATTAAGTAGGTCAGATAAGGTTAAGGGAAACATGACTAACCAATAGTATTCAGTGGAAAAGATCTGAAGATCTTAGTGGTCAATATAAGCTTACATCATGATGTAACAGTCAATTTTTTTTTAAAAAAGGAACAAATTAGATCTTAAGCAACAATAATAGAAATCAGAGAGTTTATAAACACAAGAGCTGCTAGATTTCCTTTGCTATCAGGGCTACACTTAGTGAACCTTTCCTTATCCAACTGCATCAACTTCCTTTTTAGGGCTTTTGAAGCAATAATTTAAAAATTGTCGACACATTATAGAAAAAGTCATCATGTGAGCCTATGACACTATTACTATTTTTTATTAATTCTGACAGTGTACCTAATTCTTGTGAATGGTGCTTAACTATGATTTTCAACATTATTTGTCCTCTTTCAGCACTCTACCTTTCCCTACAACTGAAGGACATTTTACATTTCCCCCATTCCTTGGGTTGCCATTTCCAAAGAACTCAGAACATAGGCCCCTCCACCCTTTAGGAGGCAAGGCATCAGATAGTAGACACACAGACTGTTGCAGGCCTTACTTAAAGTCTTTCCAGCTTGAGAGAATAACTCTTAGAAGTCATGAGATTCGGGGCGGAGCCAAGATGGCGGAGTAGAAAGATGCACGTTTACGAGCTCCGAACCCACAACCCATAGAATTAAGGTAAAAAGAGATCCCCATAAATTCTAAATCACTGCAGGGGGTACATAAACATAGGGGAAGAGATTTCCGTTCCAGTGAGCCCTGGAGACCCATCCACAGAGTCCCTTGCACCCCGGAAAGTGGACCCCACCCCAGTGCTGCCCTGGCCGCAGCCCCAGAGAAGCTGATCCGAGCAGGCTTCAGGGACGGAAGCTCCGGCAGCCGGGAAAGTCCCTCCGCCCACAGAAGCTACAGGTCAGTGAGAGAGAAGGCTAGGCTGGACGAGAGGGGGAGCGGAGTGTCTCCGTGACTCGGGCCCCCTCGGGAGGAAGCGGCGGCGGCAGAGACGGGGGCAGGAAGTGGCAGAGGCAGAGGCGTGGGCAGCAGTGGAGGCAGCAGCAGCAGCTGCCCGGACTCCCCCCAGCAGCAGGCAGGATCTTCATTATGGAAGGTCTCTGAATAAACAACCTGAGGGAGCTGAGCCTGGGAGATGCCCTGCCCCACTCCGCTCTATTACTGAAGGCCTCTGCATAAAGCCCCTGAGGGAACTGAGCCTGGGAGGCGGGGCCCCCCCACACCCCCACCCACTCTGTTCCTGAAGGTCTCTGCATAAAGCCCCTGAGGGAGCTGAGCCTGGGAGGCGGCCCTGCCCCCACCCCAGCACCTGAACTAAAGCTTGCTGCGGAAAGCCCATTTGAACCTCAGACCCCAAGCACTGGCTGGGCGGATCTAGGCAGGGGTGGACAGGAATCTCAGAAGTCAAGTAGCTGGCTGGGAAAATGCCTAGAAAAGGGAAGAAAACTAAGACTATAGAGAGTTTTTTCAAACAGATGCAAATGATCCCGACTTCCGGATCTGACGAGGAAATATTCTTGCCATCAGGGAAAGACATGGAGGGCGGGGCCGCAGTACCTCAGACATCCCAGGGGGATATCAGATGGGCTCAGGACTTGGAAGAACTCAAAAAGGATTTTGAAAAGCAAGTTAAACAGGTGGAGGAAAAACTGGGAAGAGAAATGAGAGAGATCCAAGAAAAGTATGAAAAATGGGTCAATACCTTGGTAAAGGAGACCCAAAAAAATGCTGAGGAAAATAACACCTTAAAAAATAGGCTGACTCAATTGGCAAAAGAGGTTCAAAAAGCCAATGAGGAGAAGAATGCTTTCAAAAGCAGAATTAGCCAAATGGAAAAAGAGGTTCAAAAGCTCACTGAATTTAATAGTTCTCTCAAAATTAGAATGGAACAGATGGAGTTTAATGACTTTCTGAGAAACCAAGAAATCACCAAACAAAACCAAAAGAATGAAAAAATGGAAGAGAATGTGAAATATCTCATGGGAAAAACAACTGACCTGGAAAATAGATCCAGGAGAGACAATTTAAAAATTATTGGACTACCTGAAAGTCATGATCAAAAAAAGAGCCTAGACATCATCTTCCATGAAATTATCAAGGAAAACTGCCCTGACATTCTAGAACCAGAGGGCAAAATAAGTATTGAAAGAATCCATCGATCACCACCTGAAAGAGATCCAAAAAGAGAAACTCCTAGGAACATTGTGGCCAAATTCCAGAACTCCCAGCTCAAGGAGAAAATCTTGCAAGCAGCTAGAAAGAAACAATTCCAGTACTGTGGAAATACAATCAGGATAAGTCAAGATCTAGCAGCTTCTACATTAAGGGATCGAAGGGCGTGGAATAGGATATTCCAGAAGTCAAAGGAACTAGGACTCAAACCAAGAATCACCTACCCAGCAAAATTGAATATAATACTTCAGGGGAAAATATGGTCTTTCAATGAAACAGAGGACTTTCAATCATTCTTGATGAAAAGACCAGAGCTAAAAAGAAAATTTGACTTTCAAACACAGGAATGAGAAGAAGCATGAAAAAGTAAACAGCAAAGAGAAGTCTTAAGGGACTTACCAGAAGTGAACTGTTTACATTTCTACATGGAAAGACAATATTTGTAACTCTTAAAACTTTTCAGAGTCTGGGTAGTTGGTGGGACCACACACACACATGTACATGCATGCATGCACACACACATACACACATGCACACACATACAGAGACAGAGAGCACAGATTGAATTGAATAGGATGGGTCAATATCTTAAAAGAAATTAAGGTAAATGGTGAGAGAGAAATGTAGTGGGAGGAGAGAGGGTGAAATTGAATGGGGTTAATTATATCTCATTCAAGAGGCAAGCAGGAGACTTTTTAGTGGAGGGAAAAAGGAGAGCTGAGAAAAAAAAAATAACCAAGAAGTTTACCCTCATCACATTTGACTAAAGGAAGGAATAAAATGCATACTCATTTTGGTATGAAAATCTATCTTACAGTATAGGAAAGTGGGGGAGAAGGAGATAAGCAAGGGGGGGGAGATGAGGGAAGGGAGGGCAAAGGGAGGAGGGAGCAATTTGAAGTCAACACTTGGGGAGGGACAGGATCAAAAGACAGAAGAGAAACAATGAGGGGCAGGGTAGGATGGAGGGTCATTCAGTTAGTCACACAACACAACTATCAGGGAAGTCATTTGCAAAACTACACAAATAGGGCCTATATTGAATTGCCTGCCTTCCCAAAGGGAATGGATGGGGAGGGAGGGATGGGGGGGGAGAATTTGGAACTAAAAGTTTTAGGAACAACTGTTTAGTTTTGTGTTGCTACTAGAAAAGAAGACATACAGTTAATGAGTAATAGAAAGTCATCTGGCCCTACAGGAGAAAAGAGAAGATGGAGACAAGAGAAGGGAGGGATGACAGAAGAGAGGGCAGATTGGAGATAGGGAAAATTAGATTGCTTGGGGTATTGGGGTGGGGGGAGGGGATAAAAGGGGGAAAAAATTTGGAACCCAAAATTTTGTGAAAATGAATGTAAAAAGTTAAATAAATAAATTAAAAAATAAAAAAAAAAAAAAGAAGTCATGAGATTCATCCTAGTAGTTGAGATCTTTGGCAAGAGAGGATTCCTAGTTTGGCCATGAGATGAGTGAAGATGTATGACTGAAGGGAAAACCATTATCTCAGGAGGGAATTCTTTTTTTTTAATGTTTTTCTTTTTTATTAATTCATTTATTTTTAGTTTTTGCCATTCACTTCCACAAGATTTTGATTTCCAAATTTTCTTCCCATCTCTTCCCTCTCCCCACCCCAAGATGGTATACATTCTGATTACCCTTTCCCCCAATCCTCCTTCCCTTCTATTCCCCCCCCATTCTTATCATTCCCCCCTCTCTTATCCTTTTCCCCGCTACTTTCCTGTAGGGTGAAATAGATGAGATAGATTTCCATACCCAACTGAGTGTGTATGTATTATTCCCTCCTTAAGCCAAAGTGGATAAGAGTAAGGTTCTCTCATTCCCTCATACCTCCACCCTTTTCCCTTCCACTGTAAAAGCTTTTTCTTGCCTCTTTTATGTGAGATAATTTACCCCATTCTACCTTTCCTTTTCTCTTTCTTCCAGTACATTTCTCTCTCACCCCTTAATTTTATTTTTTAGATATCATCCCTTCTTTTTCAACTCATCCTGTGCCCTCTGTCTATATCTAGCTATCTATCCATACATACATACACATATCATATATACATAAATATATACACATATTATATATGTATATTCATATATATATTTATATCCATATATTCCCTCCAACTACCCTAATACTAAGAAAGGTCTCATGAGTTACAAATATCATCTTTCCATGTAGAAATATAAATACTTCAACTTTAATAAATCCCTTATGATTTCTCTTTCCTGTTCACCTTATCACCCTTCTGTTGAGTCTTATATTTGAAAGTCAAATTTTCTATTCAGCTCTGATCTTTTCTTCAAGAATGTTTGAAAGTCCTCTTTTTCATTGAAATTCCATTTTCCCCCTGAAGGATTATACTCAGTTTTGCTAGGTAGGTGATTCCTGATTTTAATCCTACCTCCTTTGATCTCTGGAATATCATATTCTAAGCCCTTCAGGAGGGAATTCTGAGAAAATTTCTTTGACACATCAGCAAAGAGCTTCATGAAGTGATGAAGTGGTTAAACAGAAAAATTATTAGGTTCTATGAAAATTATGTGTTTAAAGTATAGGAAGATCATTCTTGAGACTGGGATCATTAGTGAGGGCTCAGAAAGATTTAAAGCAATAGTCTGTCAGTTACTTTCATCCTACACAACCAGCATTTCAGTAATGTCAGCTTGGAGGAAGGCCCATAGTGAAAATGCCCTGTCCTGTTCTCCATTTTTATGAGTGGCATGGATAAAGGCGTGCTTTATCAAAGCTGCAGATGACAAAAAGTTGGCAGGAATAGATGTTAGATGACAGAATTAGGATGTAGCAATATCTCAGATGACTAGAAGGATGAGCCAAGTCTAGCTGGATGAAACTTAATTAATGGTAAATGTAAAATCCTTCATTTAAAATGAAGCAGTTAAGTTCACAAGTACAGTTTAGATAAGGTGCCAGTGAAAAGGGTCTTATGTTCTTAGTGGATGGTGAAATTAATATGTGCCAATAGCATAATGTCTCAACCCCCAAAGGGTTATGAGAACAGTGAGAGCCCTGCCTTCTGATCTGATCACACCACATTTTCAGTCCTGGACAGTCTGGTTTAAGGAAGGAACTTAATAAGCTAGAGGACTAAATAGGAACAATTGCTCATCTAATGGAGGGAAGCCAGGATGCTGACTGATCTGAAAATAATAAGTGGTATTCAGCCTAGAAAAAGGGAGAATTTAAGGAGTCATGCTTATTGTCTTCAAATCGCTGAAGTTTGCCTTCAGAAAGAGGAATTAAATGTAAAATGGCAGAACCATGATCTGTGTAGGTGAGGATAAAAGAAAGGAAAGTTGTAACTCAGTATAAGACCTTTCCAATACTTAGATCTATCCTACATTGGAATGAACTGACTTCCGAGGTAGTATGTTCCCCATCACTTAAAGTATCCAAGAAGAGACTGAATAACCATATCATAGAGATATATAGAGGATGATGAATCAGGTTGATTTAGATAACTCACAATCATCAAGGCAGCTAGGTGGCATAGTAGATAGAGCTCTGGGCCTGGAGTCAGGAAGACCAGAATTCAAATCTGGCTTCAGACACTTATTAGCTTGTGTAACCCTGGGCAAGTTACTTAGCCCTGCTTGCCTCAGTTTCATCATCTGTGACAAACCACTTCATTATCTTTGCCAAGAAAACCCAAAATGAGGTCACATAGAGTTGGACATGACCAAAACAACAACATCAGATGAACTTTTAGAGCTAAAAGAACCCTTAGGCATCACCTAATCTAACCTTGTTTTACTGATGAGGAAACTGAGGTTCAGAGAGGTATGTTGCTGCTCTTGGTTTCATTCATAGACAGCTCAACAAGAACCTTGTTGGTATCCAATAGAGAGTTGGAAAGTGACACTTGATTACTGAAGCAAATCTAGTTCAATCAATTTGACATGGCCAACTTTGTTATAAAAGAGCTTTGTTCCTGGAGGATTAGATAATTGACTTACCATTGTATTTTTTTCTAACAACTTTACCTTGGCTTCTTCAAAGAGATACGGATTATTTTGAAAATATCCTAACATTTAACCACCTACATATTGACTTCTGAATTTCATGTAGAATTCTAGGAAAATAGAATTTTGTAAAAATGTTAGTTTGCTCTAAACACTTACCAGTTCAGGGGTCTTATAGCTGGAAGTCATCTAATCTAACCCCTCGTTTTGCAGATGAGGAAAATGAAGCAGAGAAAGGCCAGAAAACTTGCTTAAGGCCTCATAGCTATGAAATGACAGTTAGGATTCAAACTCATGACTTCCAACAACAAATACAGAGTTCATACAGTTGCCCCCTAGAAACAATTGGGATTCAGTGTCACTTTCTCAAACACCAGGGTCTGTCTGTCTCCTTCTTCCCTTGGCTACCCATGTGATTTGTTCAGCTTTTTAGGCCACACAGTATCTAAAAATCTATCTATCTAAAAATCTATTTGCCTCTATCAGGAGATGATAGTGGAGATCTAATGGTGGAGACAACATACAAACAGCTACGTACAAACAAAATATATACAGAATAAGTTGGGGATTGTTGCATTGGGAAGGCACTAAGATTAAGGACTCGGAAAGGCTTCTTACTAAAGGTAGAATTTTAAAATGAGACTTGAAGGAAGTCATAGAAGCCAGTAGGTGAAGATAAAGAGGGAGAATCTTCCAGGCACAGGGGACAGAAAGTGAAAACTTTTGTGTTAAGAGATGGAATGTGTTGAGCAACAAGAAGGTCTGCATCACTCAATCACAGAGGACATAGAGGGGAGTAAGGTGTAAGAAGAGTGGAAAAGTAGGAAGGGGTCAGGTTATGAAATGTTTAAGCCAAACAGAGGATTTTATGTTTGATCCTGGAGATAATAAAAGCCACTGGAGTTTACGGAATTGAGTAGTAACATGGTCAGACCTGTGTTTTAGAATTTGACAGGTAAATGGAGGGTGGACTGGAGTAGAGAGACTTGAGTCAATTAATTGTGTTATTTTTGAGTCAGGGAAAAGACCCAGCAGTCCAATGCAATAGTATAATGGTGAGGTCTTGAAGGTAGCAGTGTCAGGGAAGGGGACAAATTTATACCAGAGATGTTACAAGTGTAGAAATGACAGAATTTGACAACTGATGTGATATGGGGAGTGAGAGAAAATGAGGAGCCCAGAGTGACTGCTAGTTTGTAAGCCTGGATGACTGGGAGTTTGGTGATGCCCTCAACAATAATAGAAAAATTAGTAAGAAGGAAGATTTGTTAAAATATAATGAGTTCAACTTTGAGTGTTGAGTTTCAGATGTCTATAGGACATCCATGTTGAGATGTCCAATAGGCGATTACAGATACTATACAAGGAAAATGTTGAGGACTGGACAAATAGATCTGTGAGTTATCTGTATAGACATGATAATTGAATCCATGGTTGATCTCCCTGTCTAAAGCCTTTTCCTACTCCAGAGCAAACTGGAAAATATATTCTCAGCATCTGTAGTCTAAACTAAACTACCCAGAGATAAAAAACTTTGAGCACACTTCAATTCTAACGAAGCACCATAGTTATTAGCCATATGCCCACTTAGGAAAGCGGAGGTCATGAGTTAACAAACTTGCTATCACATGAACACACAGGGCACTCTGTTTCACTGTCTGGGTCATGATCATCCCTTGCCACTGAACAAGTTGGATCAATCAAGATTCTGTAATGCTGCTTCTCTGTCCAGATTGATCAAAGTCTCTAAGGGTTTTCAGAGAAATACTGGCCTCTAAAAGAAAATTTGGGTTCTATTAGGTTCAAATTCGCACAGGACAAGAGCAGTGATGATGTCTTCTTAGGCTGTTATAATGCTTATGGCATCCATGCTCAGAGTTTCAGTCTTGGCAGGAAACAGGGATCATGTGTAGCACAGGGACAGTCCTTCGCCTGTATGGACATTTCCTTCCATTCCTTCTCCTCTTTCTCACTTCCAATTTCTTGGACAATTTAATATCACAAGATCGCCAATTTGGAGGTAGAAAAGGTCTTGGAGGCCATCTTTCTCTCTTATTTTACAAGTGTGAAAACAAAAGTCTGGAAAGGTTAAATGATTTTTCCAAAGCCACACAGAAAATCAATGGCAGAGACAGGATTTGACTCCAGGTCCTCTACTTCCAAATTCACTGTTCTTTTCACTACACAACACTCTCAGGTGACTTCTTAGGTGGCATCATCCCTTTAAGCATATTCTTATACAATTCTGGGAAATGTTTCCAAAAGAACATGATCTAATCCCAGAGAAAGGACATGGTCCACTATGGAACTTGGTACTATCTTCTATCTGGAATGTTTTAAGGTTTACAAAGTTTTTTCCTCACAACTCTGTGGAGCCAAGAAATGAAAAAAATATTGAAAGACTTCAAGTGAAATGACAACATAGCAACACAAGAGGGCACTCAAATCAATATGCCTTTTTTTCTTAGAATCTGTGATTTTCCCTGGGTACATATCCTTCCACCAATGTAGAATTTCAGCCCCTCCACATTTGAGTAGGACCAGTCTTCATCTGGTTCTGGGGCCAACACAATTCATTATCTAATGTCCAATCTTTTGATGTCCTCAGATGATAATTAGTGAGCCTTTAAGTGTCTACTGTATACCAGGAACTGAGCTAGGAACTGGAGTTATGAAAACAAAAGAAAGGCAGCAGGCCCTGCTTCCATCAAGGGAGACACCATGTCTACAGCAATATATACCAAAGAAATACAAAATAGAAATAAGATAGGGAAGAACTTGAAGAGGATCAGGAAAGGCTTCATATAGAAGGTGGTTGGTCACTCTGAGTTTTCAAGAAAATGAGAGATTCTATGAGATGATAGGGAGGAATCACATTACATGCAGTGGGGACAGCCAATACAAAGGCATGGAGATAGGAGATGGTGGGTCGTTGCCCTCCGGTGGCAGACACATGCTCTGTTACTCAGCTCCTGCCAGTAAAACCCTTTCCATGTTGGTAAGACCTGCCAAAGTCTCTCTCTCCTGCAAGAGTTTTTTGGTTTTGTTTAAGAAATCAGGATCACCTCCACACAATTATGAGACATCGAAATAGGACAAGAATTCGTTGAATTGACAAATCCTGAGTTAAAGGTACTGACGAGGAAAGGTAAAGAATTGCCAATCAAGGGTAGAGGTGGAGTAGTGTGTGTGCATGCACATCTGTACATGTATGTTTGGTTGCAGGAGTTTTGCGTGTACACGTCTTCTTTGCTGTCAGTGACCCTTCTTTGCTTTGCCCTGTTCCTCAGATCAAAGTGAATATCCTTGGTGAAGTGGTAGAGAAAGGCAGCAGCAGCTTCCCAGTGGATCCCACGGGCTTCAGTCTGCATTCAGCCATTTACGCAGCCAGGCCGGATGTGAGGTGCATCATCCATCTGCATACCCCAGCCACAGCGGCAGTAAGTGGTTCACTAGTCTGCCTCCAGCCCCAAGATAGCCATTATCACTTATGCACCTGGAGACAGCCCTGATATTCTCCAGGCCCCAATTCCTCAGACTAGATCTAACCCTTTGGGTCAGAATCAAGGGAAAATGGCAAAAATGATAGCACACAGGATGGCGACCATTTCTTATTGTCTCACTAAAGGTGTCAGCCATGAAGTGGGGCCTCCTACCCATCTCCCATGATGCACTCCTGGTAGGGGACATGGTATACTATGACTTCAATGGAGAAATGGAAGAGGAAGCTGATCGGATCAATCTGCAGAAGTGCCTTGGACCCACCTGCAAGGTTTGGTTTGGGGCTGCAGGCAGAAAGCTCTGGGGTGGGTCTTGTCACTGACAAGTGTTGCGGGGGCAATTGCACTTTATTGATGGTATTAAGTGGGGGAGGTGGGGAGCCTAGTGGAGAGAGAGTCCTACACTGGAAATCAAAATTAGTAGCTCCTACTCCCAGCTCTATCAAATGCCTCACTGTGTGACCTTGGACAGCTTGCTTCCTTTTGGCTTGCTCATCAGTAAATAGGTGATGACTATTGCAAATTATTCTTTGAGGGATTGTGGAGACATGGAATATCAAAGTTTGAAGGGTTAGCTGGTCCAATTCCATGCCAGATGGATGAGTAGCCTCTCTACAAAATCTGTGAAAAGAGGTTATACAGTCAGTCTCTGCATGAACATAACTGGTGACAAGAAGCTCATTATCTCAACAGTATGACTCTATTTACTGTTTGTGTGACCTTGATCAAGTCTCTTCTTTGGTCCAAGATCCGTTCCAATTCTAAATCTGATGGCCCAAGATAGACAATTTCATTTCTAGATCACCCTTGGAAGTTAAGAAAGTCCGTATATCATGGTTATGATCAACCATCACATTAATAATAGTACCTAGCATTTTATGGTTCTTTAAGGTTTGCAAAATGTTTTGGAATTTTATCCCATTTTATACTCACAACAGCCTTGAGCACTTGTGGTTACTGTTATACATTTATCATCCTCATTTGATTGCTGCTTAGTCGTTTTTCAACTGTTTGACTCTTCATGACTCCATTTTGGGGTTTTCTTCACAAAGGCACTGGAATGGTCTGCCATGTCCTTCTCCAGCTCATTTTACAGTTGAGAAAACTGAGGCAGACAGTGACTTACCCAGGGTCACACAGCTAGAAAGTATCTGAAGCTAGATTTGAACTCATGAAGATGAGTCTTCCTGATTCCTGGGCCCAGTGCTCTCTGCACCACCTTGCTGTCCCCTATCCTCATTTTACAGATAGGAAACTGAAGTAAATAGAGATTACGTGACTTATCCAAGATCACACAGCTTGTAAGTATCTGAGGACAAATGTAAACTCGGGTCCTCCTAAATCCAGATTCTGCGCTCTATCTGCTGCACTACTTACACAATGATCTTCTTCTCTGTGCCTTTCATTCTTTGTTCCTAGTTTTGCCCTCTGGGCCACACAGGAAAAAAAATCTCTTTCTTCCACATAACAGTTCTTCAAATAGTTGAATGTTATGATGATTCCATAATAGAGGTATTGTGTATTTATTTACACTTAATGAAACCTATGGCTCAGAGTGCTGGGTAGGCTCTTTGAGTTAGAAGCCAGGGAAAATGATGCCAATGCAGAGGAATCTGAGAGTGGTGTGTCCTGGTTTTTTTGGGGGGGGGGATGACCCAGAAAATAGTAATTATCACTCACATCACTTTCTTTTCACAAGTCTATAAGCTTTTCATGTTCTTCACAAGTTATTCAGTTGAGAAGAAGTAGGAGAAAAGAGTTAGCTTAGTACAAGGGCAAGAATACTTAACTCTGGAGTAACAGGATCTGGGTTCAAGTTCTGTCTCTGATGCTTCCTGTGTTACCTTAAACAAATCACTTTCACTCTGTAGTTTCCTCATCTGTAAGCAGCTTGTATGGAGAATAGACCAGAAGATACAAAGCAATTAGGCTCAAATTTTAGTCACATATGCCAGTCACAAGATGTCTATGAACATCAGAGCAGAAATATTCAGTCCCTCAGTGCTACCCTCAGTGATCAATACATTGGAATGTGGATGGATGACAGTGGAGAAAAAGAGATGATAATCTACCCCATTATATGATGGAAAGAGTGATATGCAGAGTCTCCTGCCTGATCTCATGACAAATGAGGAGCTCCAAGGAGGTCATGAGTCATAGGCATCTTGAAGGAAGTTTATCAAGGAAGGAGTTACATAACCAGGAGTTATAACCAGGCAGGTTATGTAGCAAGGAAGACAGACTTTCAATGAACTGGAGAATGTATACACTAATTCTCACAGGTCCACAAACTGCTAGAGAGAAAGATGAAAACTCAGAATCTGGGCCAGTGGTCTCGTTGTTTAGACAGTTATGGCAAGAGTAAGCTTCATGAACTTTATAAATGTCAACCCTTGATAATTAATATAAATGTCAACTTATAATTAAATTTTATATCTGATAAATCTGTACTCATTGAGCAACAGTATATGTGAATGTAAATGTGAATATTATGAAGAGGGGTGAGATTCTAACATCAATAGAATGCTCTGAAATTTTGCAAGAAGGGAACATTCATAATTATATTCAACAGCCTTTGAACGTCAGAAGGTACCAACTCTTTGACATCAGAGAGGAGAAAGACAGACTTGACAGAAGGAGAAAATGAAGGCATGTGCTTCAGCCCAGGAATGAATTCCTACATAGACATACCACTGGAACTGACAGAAGTCCTAGGTTGATGTGAATACTGACATAGACTCACAAAATTAGAGTCAAATCTGGAGTTGGGAGGTCTCTTAGGCATCATATGACTTAAAGCCAGAAAGGACCTCAGAGATCACTTACACCAACCCTTCATTTTACAGATGAAGAGACTAAGGCAACTTTTCCAAGGTCACACAGTTTTATGTAGGAAGTCTGACAACCAAACTCCAATCCTCAGACCCCAAATTCAGTGCTCTTTTTACTAACCACATTGAGAAAACCATGTAGGAGAAATTGGAGGGGGACGGGGAGGAAGGAAAAGGAACCTTGGTCCTAAAAGAGTCATGTTCTTGCTGCCCCAATGCACAATTCATATTAATCTATACTGAGCAAACAGAGTTTCAGGCTGCCAATTTCAACATTGACAGTGTGTACAATCATTTTGATTCATAGAGCTTAGGGATCATATATTCCATACCTCTTCCCCACCCCCATTTTACAGAAGAAAAAAACTGAGTCACAAAGAGCTTAAGAGACTTGACCATGGTTGGATATCTAGTTAATGGTAGACCGAGGACTAGAACACAGGTTCTCATTTAGTGTTCTTTCTACTATAATATGGGCAATTTCCCCCAAAAAATTAGTTTTCAAACCCAGCAGACTCATAAAATCCAAAACCTCAGGCACTGCTCAGAGAAATTGGAGACACTAACCCTTGGTTTACAGAAACATATTTTTTTTGTTACATTCTAGGGTTTTGTTTTTTTTCTTTAAAGGAACTACTTTGTGGATAAAGGGACTGTGAGTCAAGATAGGGTGGAAACATGAACAAAGATTATTAGAAGCCTTGCAGTAGGAAAGGAGAGAAGCTGACAAAAAAATTTTTAATAAGATTTTGGTTTTTTTTCTTTCAATGACTTCTGGGAGTCTGTTGTTTTAACTATGTATATAATCTTTTGCAGATCCTGGTGCTAAGAAATCATGGAGTGGTTGCTCTGGGTGACACTGTTGAGGAAGCATTTTATAAGATCTTCCATCTACAGGCAGCTTGTGAAATACAGGTAAATGAACGTCCCCCTAGAAAGAGGGCCCTGGGAGGGGGTCCTGTTGTGTCCTGTCCTGCCAAGACCAGAAACTCCCACACTTAGAGTCACTGCTGGGAGACAAAAACAGGTGGAGGCATTGGCTCTATATTCAAGTGGTATTTGGAAGGATGTCTAGTATGTATCAATCAGTCAAAAACATATACCCAGTACTATGTACTGGAAGCTGTGCTAGGCACCAGGAATACAAGGCAAAAATAATACCATCCCTCTCCTCGAGGAGTTTACAGTCTGTCAGAGGAGATAGTACATATACCTGTAGATATTATATGTGTATATATATGCATATAAATATATTCAGAATAAATACAATATAAATAAAAGATAGTTTAGGGAGACAAGGACCTAAAAGCTGAAGGAATCAAAGGAAGAAGGGAAAAAAATAATAAGCGTTTATATGGTACCAAATATGTGCTAAGTGTGTTACAAATCTTATCTTATCTGATCCTCACATCAACTTTGCAAGGTAGGTGCTATCATATCCTTGCTTTATAGTTGGGGAAACTGAGACAAACTGAGGCCAAGTGACCTATTCAGGGTCTATTCCGTGTCTGAAGCTGGATTTGAACTTGTCTTTCTGACTGCAAGCCCAACACACTGTGCCATGTTGCTGCCCACGAGTGTAGTACTGAGCTGATTCTTGACAGAAACAGGGGATTCTACAAGGGAGGTGAGGAGGGATATGAAGCAGAAACAAGGCAAAGGCACAGAGATAGGAAATGGCACGGCAAGAAGTCCAGTTTGGCTGAACCATAAAGTAGAGTGCAGTGGACAGAATACTATGACTGGATTTTAAAAGTTGTTGTTCTATTATTTAGTCATGTCCAATTCTATGTGACAAAAGTCCATGGGGTTCTTGGCAGAGAGACTAGAGGAGTTTGCCATTTCCTTCTCCAGCGTGTCCCCATTTTGTAGAAGATCTGAGGCAAATGCAAGTGACTTGCCCAAGTTCACCTAGCTATTCTGTGTCTGAGGTCAGATTTGAACTCAGATCTTCCTGATTCCAGGCCTGGTGCTCTATCCACTGTATCATCTAGCTGCCCCATATGATTAAAAAAGACCACGTTCAAATCCTGTGACACTGGCATGTTATTTTTGTCTTGTCCTCAGCTTACTCGACCATCAGTATTGCTTGTCCTTCATTCTTGAAGAGGACCATGACATTAGGGAGGTGATGCCATAACATGCCAGTGAATTGGATTTGAGTTAGGGAGAGCTTTCTCTGCAAGGTCACCAGCCTCACCTTCTCCTCCAGAGCCATCTGGGTCCAGTGGCCAGACATAGATCAGGAGGACTGGAGATGGCCTTGGACGCAGTGCGGGGCCTTCAGATGAAGAGGTTGGATAGGATGAATCCTAAGCTTCCTTCCAGTCCTAAGATTCTATAATTCTGAGGGGACAAAGGGTCAGTGAGGCGATAGTTAGTCATTTTATCCAGCTTCTCCTATTACCACATTAACTAGATTTCCTTGATCAAATTAGCTAGCTATCAGCATATTGAGCCCTCTAGAGGATATCTGTAATTGTCATGATAGTTCACATTTAGGCAGTACTTTACATTTTACAAAGTATGTTCTTTACAACATGTTCCGTTTCAAAAGATAAGGAAACTGAGGCTCAGTATGTGCTTTATAAACCTTAAAGTTTCACATAAACATGAATTATTGGTATTATTACGCCACCTGCCCAAATCTTCTACCTTTATATCTACCACTCCATCTAGGATACCATAGTGTGGACAAGAAAAATAAGTCTCAGAGCAGGGCAAAGGCAGCAGGGTCAGCCTGGAGCATTTGTGGGGAGCTGAGATGGGGAGGCCCAGGTACCTGGGGGCCAAAGGAAAAGTCCTTCGAGCAGAGCTGGAGAAGGCAATGGACAGGAGCAGCAGCTTACAAGAGAAATGGGAGGGGGAAAAAGATGGAGATGGAGGGAGAGAGGGGGAAAATAGAAGGGCAGGAAAAGAGAGAATAGTTCCGTAAAGGAGCGTCTGTGTATGAATGAGGTGGGATTGGCACAAAGCAGGTTAAAATATGGACAAGTGATTGAGATGAAGGCGATGGTCTGAGTCTGGCTTTCCTGACAATTTCATGAGCTCTTTGTCAGAAGACTGAGGTTCTCGTGGCCTGTTGCCCTCTCCTGGTAGGTTCTGACATAGCAGCTCAAGTCAGAAATCAAATCCTTCATACTGGGCCCTCCCCAAACATGGCAAAGCTCTCCCTGCTGGACAAAAACTTGCATCGCTTTTCCGTTTTCCTGGTTCAAATGCCAGTTGCCCTAAGCTATTGTAATGAATAATCCATTAGTGAAACTGGCACATTGAAAATGGCGGCATCAAGTACAGAAAAATAATGGGAAAATGCCTATAGGAATTGTTCAAATAATTCAATTCACCTCTGCTAAGTACTTACTGTGTGCTTCTCACCAAACTAGAGGCTGAGGAGATACAACGTTTCGATAAGATAGGGTCCCTGCTGTCATGGAGCTTGCTATTTAATAGGGGGTAAAGAATAAAGAACACAGACACAGACATAGCTAACTGTAATACCCCAAGACAAATGCATCATAGAGGTCCAGAGTGCCACATTAGGTCTAAGGAGATCAAGTTATTGGAAGCACATTCTTGTGTAAACTCCAAAGCACTATATAAACCAGTCATTCTATGCCAAAGCATTAAACCTTTATTATTGCTGTTGTATTAGGGAAAAAGGAACAGAACTGACTAAAGGAAAAGAGTAAAGTCTCCATGAAAGGGACCACTATTCATTTTGATATTAAAAAGTCAGCGTGCCAATTACTTAACAATAACACCAACATGATAATAACTCATCTTTACATAGTACTTTGTAATTTACAAAACAACATCTTCCCAGTAACCCTATGAGGAAGATGGAACAGTTATTATCTCCATTTTACAGAGGAGAGAAGTGAGTCCAGGGAGCCTCAGAGCCCAGAATTCAACCTTAAGCTGTCTGACTCCCAGTCCAGCACTATTTTCACCACACTACGCTAGTTTTAAAATATGTGAAGTAACAATGAGACTACCATCCATTATGGGTATCATTTGATATCCATGGTTCAGTACTTTGACAACAGAACTGAGGCAATGCTGGCTCCTGCAGTGGTCCCAGTTCTCTGCCTCTGTGACCATATGAAACACTCCAACCCTGTTACAATCAATTTTAGTGGCTTGAAATTATCAGAACATCACTTATCATTTCTCCTGAGGGCCATGTCTCATTGCTTTAGATCAGCCCAGGGCTAAAAGAAAGTGGGTCATCCCCCAACTGTGGCTGGCAGCTTCTTGAGCCATCTGCAGGCAGGCAGAGAGAATCACAGGCAGTCCTTGCCTCCATCTGCCACCTAAACCCATGAGGTTACAGGAGTTAGAGCAGTGACACTGAGAAAGTGTGGGCAGTTCTAATTTTCCTCATTCACTCATTTAATATATATGTACAATATAACTATATATATGTGTGTATGTATACACATATGTATGTGTGTGTACATATCTATCTTTCTTTCTATCTATCTATCTATCTATCTATCTATCTATCTATCTATCTAGTGCCTGTTCTATGCAAGGAACTGTGATCCTTGCCAAGAATACAAAAAAAATGTGATATAGTCTCTGCTCTCAAGAAGTTTCTAATCTAATAGTGGGGGAAAGACATGGTCACAAATATTGAAGGGGGTGGAGGGAGGGAGGAAAGGAAAGAAGGAAGGAAAAGTTTAGCAAGATGAGACATGTTAGAGGAAACATGATAACTGTCTCAAGAATTAGACATATGCTTGGCCCTAGGGGAAAGGACAAGGAACAATGGGTAGAAGTTGTAGAAGCAGATTTTGGTTTCATATACGTAAAATCCTCCTTAGAACTAAATGACAGTTATTCCCAAAGTGGAATTGACTGCCTCAGGAGATTGTGAGTTTCTCTATCACCAGAGACTTTCAAGCAGAGTCTCATTAATCACCTGTTCAAGCAGTATAGGAGATTCCTGCCCAGGTAGGGATAGAACTATATTGTCTTTGGATTTCTCTGTAATTCTGAGATTCTGTAATTTGAGAGGAGAGAGAGCACTCTTAACTGGGTGGCATTAGGGAAGGCTGTTCACAGAGAAGGGGACTTTTGTTCAGGTGTTTCACTCCCCATTCAAACATCAACTGATCATTCTCTGTCTTGGGCTTTGTATTGTATGCCCAAGTGTACCTAGTGTAGTGCCTGGCATGTAGTTTCTGCTTAATTGATTGCTGATTAATAATAGGTGAGGCATTACTCTGCCAAGTGGCATCTCTCTGCCCACTCTAAATCACCAAGTAATTCCTATAGGAAAGTGTATGCTGTAAATGTTTAACTGACTCCCTAGGGAAGGAGGAAAAAGGGATGTAGGACACAATTTTATGTTTAATCTTCACTATTAACATTTTCTCCATTAATTTCTTAAGTCTAGTCAATCAATAAAACAAACCAAGCCCTAATTTGTAGCCTCTGACCATTCTGAGTAAGTAAATGCTCACTGAAAATTTAAGTCATCTCCTGAGTCAGACCTGTGGGTATGTTTACAGGGGAGGGCCTTGTAGTCCAATCTCTTCCCTGTGGTCCAGAGGTATTTCAGTCAAATGTAAGGGAATGATTGAGGTTAAGAAAAAGAGACCTCATAATGTCCACTCGCAATGATAGGTCTATGATCAACTGGATGATTTCAATCATGTTTGGGACTCTAGTAGGCAGAGTCTATTACTTAAGTCTTTGTGCCTAGTAATAATATTCATAAAGGATTTCTAATCACTGTCTTCCAAGGGTTATCAAATGGATATGAGGGAGAACTAGACATATTTTATGTAGCTCCAAAAGCTTAAAAGGAGCAAAGAGTAGAATTTATAAGGGAGTGAATTTTGACTCAGTTTGATTTGGCCTAAATAGACCAACTCATGTGATAGTGAGGTCTACATCACTAGAATGTTCAAGGAGAGATAGATGCCCATCAGTCAGGGATATCATTAAGACAATTTCTGATTTTTATTGGAAGTTGAACTAAATAAAATATAAGGGCTTTTCTTATGCTAAGATTCTAGTACTCTTGACTATGGGAGTCTGTGAACTAGATTCTCCTTGACTCAGTTAATGAATGACTCAGTGTTTTTTTTTCAGACACTCAGGGAAGCTAATAACACAAGACTAGCAATTGATATTCAGGAAATTAAAACTCTATTTGCAAAGGCTGGATTGAGAAAGTCCAAGTTTAGGAAACAAAACATCTAGAACCCAACTTCCACTCTAACTAGCTAAGTAAACTGAATATCCACATCCACTTTCTATAACATATGTAACACCTCGGGGCAGCCCCACTCGCCTGTGCCCTTTTCCTCTAGAAAAAAATACTCCATGGGTCCACATTCAGTGATCAATATAGTAGAAAGAAGGCTGGGTTTGGAGTCAGGACACCTGGGTTCAAATTCTGGTTTATATGATCTTTAGGTAAATCACTTAATCTCTTTAGGCCCTAGTTTCCTCATTTGTGAAATAAGCAAATTGGATTAGACAATCTGTTCTCTTGAGCCAGAGGTGGCTCCATCATACCTCTGCCCCTCAACAGGAGTCCCTACTCTTTCCCCATAAGAGGAATCATATTTACTGTTTCTCTTTTAATTTTGATTACTGTTTCTTCTAGTAAGAAAGACATCTGCTTCAAAATTCACTCTCTGATTAGGACTTGCCCTCCAAAAGGAAAGGGGTATGACAGCTCCTATAGTCTCGCCTCCGGTGATCAAGCTCTTTAGGAACACAGACTGCTAATTAGAGCCCTTAGGCTTTTAAATTGTCCTTAAATCCACTTTCTCCAGCTAGCCTTGAAGTAGAAAGTCTTTGTAACTCATTTAATTTCTGATTGCCAATTCATATCCCCTTCAAATTATTTCAGGAGCAACCTTTTAACAAACCACAAAGGACTGTGTGGGTAGAAGACACCACAATTTTCCTTTGCCTCCCAATATCCATTGGTTCTCCCAGGCAAATAAAGGAAGAGGGCAAGATCAAAAAAGGCAGATGTCGCTCCCATAAGGCATCATTTCCCACTACAACTTTTTTTTTTTTTCCAGAATACTACTTTTACTATGGATATGCAACCAAAGCCTTCTGGACTTAAAACCTCAGTATAATCTTGCCCCAATGAAAAATTTGCAATCCTTGCAAATTATTTTTTTTTAATGTATCAAGATATTTGTTTCCATGCAAATAAAGGGATTAAGAAGTAATTTTTTAACAAGGACAAAGTAGAGCTTTGCCTTATGTATAGATGGCCAGCAACAAAACTTTGAGGCTTTGATCCACTCTACTCATATGGTTGTGTTACCTTGTAAAGGATGAAGCCCCCAGAACTGGAAATTCATCAGAGACAGATTACTGACTTTGTTCAAATGAAGTCAGAATGGCCAGCTGCCAGAGACATTGGGAAACGTCCAGTAGCAATTACAAAATTACAAAAGCCTTTTATGATCTTATACTCTAGAAATGTGGAATAGCCACAGTATCTGCCAGAAAAGAAAGAAGGAAAAGCAGCATTTATTAAGCACCTATTATGTGTTAGGTACTGTGCTAAGCACTTTACAAATATTATCTCACAAACCCAGGAGGTAGGTGCTATTATTATCCCTATTTTGCAGTTAAGTGAACTGAGGCAGACTTGCCCATGATCACATAGCTAGTAGTGCCTTGAAGCTAAATTTGAACCTGACTTCAGGCCCTATGTCCTACCCACTGCTCCACTTAGCTGCCTCTAGAATGAATTAGTGGACATTTATTCAACACTTATTATATTGCAAAGCCCTGTGCCAAGTACTAGGGATGTAAATGGAAAAGTGAAACAAATGCTGCTCTTAAGGAGCTCACTTTCTAATAAGGAGAGACAATGTATCAAACAGGTATCAGCTGCAAGTCACATGAAGAGGATCTGTGGTCCTCGGGTGCAAAGGCAAAGCAGATGGTAATACATATTCCTTAAGGTCATTTCCATTGATAAATCCTATCTGTTTCTGATGTTGAGCCATTTGATGGTGCCCAGAAGTTGAGTGGCAAGAACTCTCTTTTCTGAACCTTCAGTAGTTTTGCCTGCTGAGGATGTCAAGGCAGCAGCACCTGTAGAGGCACGTGCCTCTTAGCCAGATCATATCTCCTGTGGATGCTACCTTTGGGCACTGGGCTGAAAGCAGGGCCAGTGGGCCAGGGAACCTTGCTATTCCCAGGACTCTTGGGTTTAGGTTTCTGCATTCTCTCCACTGGGGCCCTAAAGGGATGTAGTAACAGTGATTTCCCTTATCTGGAGTATTGGCTGCTTCTCTGTCCACCAACTGTGATGATCTCCAACTTCTCAAGTATGTGTGTGTATTTATTGTTTGTATTTTATTGTTGTGTGTGTGTGTGTTGTTTGTATATGATTGTTTGCATTTTCTCTTCCAGAGGAGACTGTGAATTCCTTGAGGACAGGGACTATTTTTGCCTTTCTTTGTATCCCCAAGACAATGGCTACACATAGTAGGCACTTAATAAATGCTTGTCAACTTGTTAACCTGACTTAGGATGCCCCGTTGCTTTAGCTGAGGTGGCTTTCCAGCCCCATAAATGTCATATGGCTGGGTTGGCTAGCGCTTTCTTCACAAGTTTTTCTCTTGGATAATAGTTATGGGGAATGGGCTGAAAGCAGAGTCAGTGGCCTGGGAGAAGCTACTAGAGCCTTAATAAATACTTAGTGATTTTTAATTTAGCTCTGACGATGTGATTATCTCATTTTATTTAAATTATATATGGAAAAGGGGAAAAGTCAGGTGACTCAGAAAGATTGCTTGATCCTCAAAAGCTTCTTAAAAAGAATGCTGGACAAGGTTTCAGGATGTCTGGGTTCAAATTCCACTTTTAAAACTTATCTGGATGATTATAGGCAAGGCAGGTAAATTCTCTAAGCCTCAGTTTTCTCATCTGCAAAATGGGTCTAAAGTACTTGCACTATTTAACCCCACAGCCTTATTGTAGAGAAAGGGTTCTGTAAACTTTTAAGTGCCAGGATATGTGTTACTTATCCCAAACATACTTACATATATTTCCCCTTTTTTCTAGGTGTCTGCTCTGTCCAGTGCTGGAGGGTCAGAGAATCTCATCCTGCTGGAACGAGAGAAGCATCGGCCCCATGAGGTGGGGTCAGTGCGATGGGCGGGGAGCACTTTTGGACCCATGCAGAAGAGTAGGTTAGGGGAGCACGAGTTTGAGGCTCTCATGAGGATGATGGATAATCTGGTAAGTCTGTGGCCAGAGTCGCTGCTTCCATAACCCTTTGTCAGCCAGGGCAAACATCAGTGGTATTAATAAGAGTATAGAAGACTTTGTTAGTCTGGACTCCACTAAAATAAGTTTCAATACCTCCATGGATCCATGGATTTTATTGATGTGGATATTATCTCCATTGGTACAAATTGAAAGCCATCCATGCATTCTCATTTTGTGCAATTCTTGTTCTTGTTCTAACACTTGTCCCCCATATGAAACCCTTCTTTATGAGTAGGTACTTAGTGTGTACCAGCAATATATACCAAGATATGCCAAAAATACCATCCGTAGCTATCTGTCTTTTATCCTTCACTTTCACCATGTGATTGGATCAGCTCCTTTTGGGTTCATCCTTCTCTGAGGATTACCCTTCTGTTGCTTCTGAGAAAACCGTGAAACTAATTTGTGATTTGTATAAATTGAGAAGGTGTTAGGGTTGAAGTTCATCTTGACCAATTGACTGGATCTTCCTGACCAAGAACTCCTTATTCCCACTGAACCCACCTCCCTTGATTCTAGATTTCCTTCTTTTTAGTTCCTGGTGGCCACTGTAGTCAGAATTGTAGAATTCATGCCTTCTCTCAGTCACATAAATAAGGGAGCTCACATTAACTGTCTTGGGTTAGAGAAGAGATCATCCAGTGAAAGTGAACTTATAATGAGAAGGAAATCAGGAGAAGATAGGATAAAATTTTAAATAACCCCATGAAGAAATCAGACAAAGGAAGTCACAGAATTATGGGATTTAGGTCAAAAAACCACAGAGATCATTTGGTCAGATCCCTCATTTTACAGTTTAGGAAACTGAAACCCAAAGGAGTAAAATGGCTTTCCCAAGTCATAGAGGTAGTACATGTCACAGATGGCCACTTGCTGTCATTTATGCCCTGTGTTCTTTACCATTTTGTTTACCCAGAGCTCTTCCCACCCTTGCTGAACCTACAGTGAACTAAAAAAAATGGCCTTTTCATTATACTGTACAATATAAAATCTGACTAGGCTTCTTCTCATCAAGGCTCCCAAGGATGTTGTATAGGATGGGATGCTAGCATCCAGACTCCCACACATCAATCTTCATGGCTCCCAGTTTAACAGAGACAAGTCTAGCCATCTATTTTGTCTTCTTCTCCTTCCCTCCCTATTTTTCCCATCCTACTTTATATAAACTAATTTTATAAATAAACTCCTTACTTTGTACATACCCTAATTTCTTTTGTAAACATAAGCCTCTTTTCAAGCACTTGAGGGCTAGTTTCTTCCCACCCTTTCACCCTACTTTAATACTACCAGAGACAGTACATCACAATGTTTTTATAGGTCTAAAGAAGAACTGGTAGCTATGAGCAGCAACATGCCCTCTTTAACCTTGGTGACACCGCTGTTCCTCTTGCTGGCATCCCATTCCCAGCCTTGAATGCTAAGTAGCAGATCTAGTATTCAAACCCAGGTCCTCTGATGTCTGCAGTATATCTTGTGATTCAGAACAGCCTTGCAAGTCAAATTGTAGCTGTAAGATATAGCTAATAGCTAATAATAATAACAATCCCACTTAATTCAATAAGCTTGCATTAAACATCTTTTATTTACAAGGATCTATGAGATATGCAGATGAAAAATGATATAGTTCCTACCCTCAGAATGCTTACATTCTAATATGGCATATACATAAATAAATATGGTGCAAGGTAAATGGCAGTGGGGAGAGAGAACAGATCCAGGCAGAGTGTTAGAACAAATTTGAGAAAGGAGAGAATTACTGTCAGTGAAGGTAACAGAGAAGTAGTGGCCCTTGATCTGAGCTTTGAAGAAGAGGTTTTCAAAGGTGGAAATGTAGAGGAAGTGCATCCCAGGTATATGGAATAGACTGTGGGAATTCATGTGTGTAGAAAAGGACAAGGCAAGATCAAGAAACCCCTAGTCTAAAATAGCTAAACAGTGGATTATTTAAAGATAAGATAAGACTAGAAAGGCAGTGGGGGAGCCAAGTTTTGGAAGATCTTGAATGTCAAGGTAAAGAACTTTAGGCCTGTGTGGACAATCTGTTTCAAACAGGGTTCTCCGAATACAGTGAGACCGCAAGTAGGGACTGTTTCCAAATTCATTTTCAAGCCATAAACAACCCTTTTTTTTACTTTGTTCAATTAAAGTTTGTTAAAGCAATTTTAAGCATCATAATAATTTTAGCCAGACAAATAGATTTATGGAAATCTATACCAAAAAACTATGAGATAATGAAAAGAACAAAAACTTCCTATGTTTTCAAAATTCATAGCCATAGAGTAATAATATAAGCAGTAAAATGACAGTTTAATACAGTGCCAGGTACACAGTATGTGCTTAATGTTTATTGAGCTGAATATATCATCCTAAAAG
The DNA here is from genome assembly GCA_023548195.1 of Bettongia penicillata ogilbyi. NCBI lineage: Eukaryota > Metazoa > Chordata > Mammalia > Diprotodontia > Potoroidae > Bettongia > Bettongia penicillata. Next base: position 2,862,089 of record JAJHZJ010000283.1, read on the forward strand.
GCAATACAATCACATCTTAGTTTTTTTAATTATGCTGTGATTTTATAAGTAAATTTTAATTTACATATATATATATATATGTGTGTGTGTATGTATAATATTTATACATACGTATAGATATATATTCAATCCCTCTATTAGTTCCCTACCCTGACTCTGCTGTGCTAGTTGACACATTGGAGAGGGTGCTGGGCCTAAAATCAGGAAGGCCTGAGTTCAAATCCAGCCTCAGACCCTGGACAAATCACTTTACCCTGTTTGCCTCAGTTTCCTCATCTGTAAAATAAACTGGAGATGAAATGGCCAAGAAAATCCCAAATGGGGTCATGCAGAATTGGATACTACTGAAATGACCGTACAACTACTTCCTATTGCCAGACCCTGCACTCTATCACTGCCCTATGCTGACAGTACTCCTGTCCTGGTTTTAATCTGAATTCTACAGACTTATTGCCTAGGTCCCACCTTTCAAGAGTCCCCATAATCAGATACTTATCCATCGTCTTGTACTAGATGCTGGAACATTATTTCATTATTGATCTTTTGCTAGCTTTGACATTTTCAAATACTAAACATCAGTTCTCAGAAGACATCAATGACTGACTGGCAGGATCTCATGGCCTAGAATTACAAGGTCCAGTAAAGTGACTCCTTGAGTCCAGGAACTATTAGCTTTGCCCAAACCTTAGCAGTCGCTTCTCACTCTCCCCACTAAAAATGGTACCATGAAGTTGATGATAGCATTGCCCAAGGGATGGGTGCGATGGCACAGGATGTAAGGAAGCATTATATGTCCACAGCAGTCCTTTACTGTGTGTCTATGCCGATGCCTGTGTGTAATCTCTTCAGGTACCCAAGGCCCCCTGCAGCTCTAGTCTGGATGTTCTTAATCTGGGGCCCATGGACTCTGAAGATTTCTGCAGATAGATTCCTGGAGGTTTATGAACTTAGATGGGGAAAAAAATACAGTTATTTTCACTAACTCTTGATTTCCTTTGTAATCCTAACTGTATTTTATACATGCAAAAACTTTGTTCTGAGAAGAGATCTGACAAATGGATGCATGGCATAAAAAAAAGGTTCCCTCAACATACCATGCACTTTCTCTATGCCTTGGTTCATGTGTCCCTTGTACTTTTCACCTGCTAAATCCCTGCCTATCTTTTACAGCATATTGTAAATGCTCTCTAAGCCTTCTGAAAGGCTTGTCTTCCTCTCAAAGGCTTCTGTGATCCCCCTTAACAGGGATGACAAGTTCCTTTCATGGAATGTATACACTCTGTCCCTCCTTCCCTCATACATTTATCATGTGATAAAAGTTGTCTGCATATATGTCTTAACCTTCTACTCTAGAAATCTATGAGACTGTTACTAGGACAATTACATTCAGTGCATTAGGTACTTGCTATATTTGCTGAAGAAGGTGCAAGGTGATGTGTTTACTCAAACCATAATTTTTCTATGGTAATTTATTCCTACTTTTTTCTTCTTAGGGTTACCGAACAGGCTATACCTATCGATATCCTTTTGTCCAAGAGAAGGCAAAGCACAAAAGTGAGGTTGAGATTCCAGCCACTGTCACAGCCTTTGTTTTTGAAGAGGATGGAGCCCCCATCTCCACTCTGAGGCAACATGCTCAGAAACAGCAGAAGGAGAAGACTCGTTGGCTGAACAGTCCCAACACGTACCTTCGGGTCAATGTGGCAGATGAGGTCCAGAGGAACACGAGCAGTTCTCGGACCAAAACGACAGTAAGAGTTGAAGAGAGAGGGTAGTTTTACTTACTTGTCCACAAAGACCACTGATGACCAGATGTCTGACCCTATTCATTGATAAGGCCAGAGACTGGCAGTCCCATGTTCTCGCCCTAGAAATTGTTTGAGCCATTATCAGATTGTACCAAACTCTGTAGTGATACTCTTTCAGGTAATACCAATCTCACTAATATTATCCAAGAGGTGACTACATCTATCCCCTAGCTTGCCTTTTTTGTGGATAGCAGTCCCCTTCTAATTAGTCTAAGATAATAACCTATGTGGATTTATCTTTAGTTTCTTGGCTCAGAACCCATCCACTGGTGCTCTCTTCCCTTGTTTCTAAGTTTTAGTAGACTTCAATGGACATGTGAGCATGGCATTAATGGAATTGATCAGAAAAGCTTTATTTTTACCCATAGAAGTAAAATTAATAAAAATGAATTAAAAATAACTTTTGTATAGCCTCTATGCCTATGGCCTCTCTGTCTCAGACCTAGGGCCATAGGTCAGGTGCTTAGATTCAGACCTTTCCATCACATACTCCCACTAGGAGCTAGCAAGCATCCTCCCACTGCTTTTCCACCCAAGACTTTGAGTAGGGTCAACATCCAATCAGCTGAAGGAACTTGGGACCTTGAAAGCTGATTCTCCCTCCATCTTCCCTTTTTGGATCACTCTCCTGTTGAATCCTGCCCTCCAGCTGCTTCCTCGGGTACTTGGCTCACCGGTCAGTCTTCTTACATCTTGTATCCACCCCCAACATGCTCTACAATCCAGCAGCATTAACTTCCCTGATAATACTTGTACGAGACAATCCATCTCTTGATTCCAGTCATTTTCACTGGTCTAAGTGAAATTCAAGGCCTGGAATTCTCTACCTCCTAATCTTTACTTCCACTTCCCTGGCTTCCTAAAAGTAGCAGTAAAATAAAAGTAAAATCCCACCTCCTAGGAGAAGTCTTTCCTGATCCCCCTTACTTCTAGTCCCTTCTGTGATTATCTCCAATTTATCCTGTGGATAGTTTGTTTGTACATAGTTGTTTTGCATTTTGTCTCTCCCCGACCCCCCACGTTAGATTATAAATTCCTTGAGGACAATGCTTATCTTTTGTCTTTGTATCCTCAGCACCTATCTCAGTGCCAGGCATATAATGCCTCAGCACTTAATGTTTATGGACTGGAGGGCTGGAATGTATGGGACCCAATCACTCCTTTACTATTTGTTCATCACTAATGCAGTAATGGAATGGTCTTAAGCTCAGTCCCAGGGATGAAGAATCTCCTCCTAGGCCTTACATTCTTCACCCTTGTCCTTGAACTCTCCGCGCCCTCCCTGGCTTAAGTCACTGTGTGCCCCGGAGTGAGGACTCCCTAACTAATTGGTTCTTTTCCAGTTATCAGTGTTGAGGCCACCACAATCCTGTGGAGGGAAGCTCTCATCTTAAGATGAGAAGGATGAGATTCACTGTAACTAAATAACTTGCCTTTGGACACACAGCTGGTATCCCAGGTGGAAAGTTGAACCTGACCATTCCTGACTCCAGCTCCAAGAACTCGAGACAGCATCCTGTGCTGCCTCATATATCTAATGACACTGAAAATGGGTCTACAAGCAATCATCTTCATCACTCAGGCCATAGGTTGCCAAATCCTACCTTAGATAATAGATCTAAAAAGAAACCCAGGGGGAGACAATAGTACTGATCGTCTCTGAAGGACAAGCAGATGGTAGATTTCATGGAATGTTATCTTTCTGAGTATCCTTATTCTTTGGACTAACCTTGTCTGTGTTGTATTTGGTCAGTGGATGAAGGCAGATGAGGTGGAGAAGTCTAGCAGTGGAATGCCAATCCGAATCGAAAATCCAAACCAATTTGTGCCTCTCTATACGGACCCCCAGGAAGTGCTGGAAATGCGAAACAAGGTAAAATGATGCCTGGTTATCTCCTCTGTTCATGTCTCACTTGGCACTATTTCAGGGCTTACAGTTGTGGTTTTCAGGATGACCTTAAGTCCCTGATGCCACAGATTATTCGTGAAGTGAGGATGTCTGAAAGCTGTATCTGAGAAAATGAAAATTTCTATAAATCAAATTTTATTGTTTCATTCGCATGTTATAATTTTATAAATAGCTTGTTTTCATTTTTTACTCTATGCCACACATCTAATAGCTCTAGTCTTGAATAATATTTCTTGAACTAAATGAGTAAAAGGCTACTTTGCTAGGACCAGAGACCCCACAGAGAATCTATCCACCTATTCCCACTTGGCATCTTGCTTCTCAGTTCAGAAGTATTGCAAAATATTTCTCATCATAACTGATTAATTTATCTTAAAAACAAAATAGATATTATCTAATAAACACAACATTCATTCATCCATTCATTTAACAAACATTTATTAGGCACCTAATGTGTAAAAAGAACTGTACTTGTTAGGCTAAAAGAAAAAGTTAGACAGGATACAGTCCCTGCCCTCATGGAACTTATGGTTTAATAGATGGATAAGATTTATAAGGCATAGAAAAAGGAGAACAAAGGTCATATTGGAGGTAGGAAGAGGTAAAAGCATAGACTAGTTTAAGTAGAATACAGGGCATATAAAGGAGAGTAATATGAAATAAGGCAGTAAAGATAAAGTGGCGTCAGATTGTGGAAGACCTAGAATTCCAGGCAAAGTAGTTCTAACACATTATATTAAAAACTACAAGAGATAAAATCATAGAACACCTAGAGGACTTTCATGGACCACACATCTCTCCAGACCACTCTGCTGAACCACTCCCTAACACTAACTATGTATCAGGAATGACAACTGAATCTAAAGCGTCTACTATCCCGCCATGGTGAACGAATAACTGTCTCTCTCTTCTTTCTCTTTTCAGATTCGGGAGCAAAATCGTCAAGATGTGAAGTCGGCAGGTCCTCAGTCACAGCTGTTGGCTAGTGTCATAGCAGAAAAGAGTAGGAGTCCGGTCAGCAACCCAAACTCCTTTCTGAGGGGAAACATTTTTCTTCCATTCTGTTGGTTATAGCTTTAAGTGAGAGAACAAAAAACTGTGGGGTAGAGGGAGGGAGCATCAAGTCTCCTAACTCATAGGAGATTCGATTTTTATAACTAGAAGGGGCGTCAGAGGTTATGTATTCTGACCCCCTCATCAGCCAGTCAACAACAAGCATTTATTAAGTACTTACCATGTGCCAGGAACTACACTAGGCAGGAGGGATACATGTTGCAGATGATGAAACAGAGGCTTAGAAAAGTTAAGTGACTTGTCCAAGATCACACAGGTATAAAGTAAGAGTCGGGAATCAAACCCAGATGCTCTGATTCCCAATTCAGCACTCATTCCCCTTTATCCCTCTACCTCTTCTCATGCCTGCCCAATTAGTTCTGATATAACTGCGGATGAGTCCCTTCTACTCCCACTTACCCCAGAATCCTGTCCTCCTAATCTGTCTCAGAGGTTTTTTGTTTTGTTTTTTTGAAAACAGGAGGTCACTTCATTCTGTAGGCTACAACACATGATGCAGGGAGAACATTTTTATTCTATTCCTCCTCCCTTATTCTCTTCTTAAACCACAGTTCTGACCTAGTCTGGTCTGAGTCAAAACTGAGCCTTGGAGAGTTGTAGTTGTCGGTGTGCAGACCCTGCATCTTCTGTGCAGAGACACTGTGCTGTGAGGTCTGAGCGCTGATGCCATGGGAGGAAGCAGGGACACAGGGGAAGGAGAGATTTCCCATAGGACAGAGAAGGGACAGTTGACATTACACTCAGAGCTATCTCCCCTTAGAAGAAAAATTCTTAACCTTTATTGTAACATGGACCCCATTAGCAGTCTGGTGAAACCTATGAACCCTTTCTTGGGATAAAGCTCTTAAATATATAAAATAAAATACAGAGCATTACAGAGGAAATCAATTCTATTGAAATATACTTATTAAGAACATTTTTACAAATAAATTCATGGAACTCAGGTTAAGAATCCATGTCTTAGGTGTACCTAAGTCTGGGCCCCAGTCTTCAAACTAGAGGATCAGGGAACTTCTCCAGATAAATTGTGATTGGGCCTCTGTGTGATCAGGAGAAAGAATACTCTATTTGGGACTGCGTCTGGCCTCCGCCACTTTCTACCTGGGTGATATTGAGTGAGTCACTTTTCCTCACCCACCCTTGTCTTCCTTATTTGTAAAATGAAGAGGTTAGACAAGATGGTTTCTGAAGTCCCTTCTGGCTTCAAAGAGATGATCCTATGGAACAGAAAGTAATACATTGTCATTTTAATGCTTGAACCTAGGATATATTTAGCAAAAGGGAGAAACATTTTTGATTCTTTAGGAAGTCATTGCTGCTGATTACCAGGTCAAGAAATTTTACCCAGAGGTAAACTGAAGTCAACACAGGACATTTTTCTGTCCTGTATGGTAAAACAGGATCATTTAATATTTTCAAAATGGCCTGAGATTCCCCCAATATGTTCCTTTCCAGGGTATAAATGGCTTGGAATGCTGAAGCCACAGTGACTTGGTGTACTTTGCTTATGGGTTTTGAGTAATTGCAACCAAAGCTCAGGATTTGGTGTGGTCAGAAAGAGCCATCAGCTCAAGGACAGCACTAAACTGAGAGCAAGAAAGGACTTATTTCAAACCTTAACTCAGACACCTTCTAGCTAGGATGGCACGAGCCTAGCTCTAGGGCTTGCTGTGAAAATCAAATGAGACAATTCATGTAAAGTGCTTTGCAAACCTTCATAAATGGTGGTTATTATTAGTGTTAGTAGTAGTGTTGTCAGTACTATTCCCAAAGTTTACGTGCCCTAGCACTGATCCTTCTGGGACTGGGCTGACCACTGAGAGTTGAGCTGCTTGGAGTAAGGCTGATCATTGTCATCCTAGCTAAGAAATGCAAAATGAAAAGTACAGTTTTAGAGATGGGGCTTCTTTAGTCTGGGACATATTTTGGTTATGTTCTTTGACATTAGCTTGACAATCCTGCTTGATCTTGGAGACCTGAGAGCTCTTACATAGGAGCAAATGTCTAAGCTTGGGTGAAATGTGGATGGTAGTGTCAGCCTGTGGAAAAATACCTTGAGCTGCTTATTGCCCAAGAAGTTGCATATTGGTCTGGCCCTGGCAAGATAACCAGGATTTGGGCCACAGAAATCTCAGAGCAAGTTAGTTGGAAAATTAACGGGTAGATTTGGTTCTCCATGTTCATTGGGTGTGACATGTATTCTGTGGTTAACTTTCAGTCTACAGATAGCCACCTGGCCTCCAAGGGTGATGCAGATACCAAAGACGACTCAGAGGAAACAGTGCCTGTGGGACCAGAACCCCCCAACCCCTTCAGCCAACTCACTGACCAAGAACTGGAGGAATATAAGAAAGAAGTGGAGAGGAAGAAACTCGAACTTGATGGTAAATTGCTATCCATCATGATTATAGAACAGATGACAAGGGTCCCTCCGAGGTATTCCAGAGCAACAGTACAGTGAAGGGGTGGGGAGGGGCGGGGTGGAGAGAGAGAACAACGTATTCCAGTTTTGCCACAGACCAGTTGTACACATCTGGGCAAGTCACTTAATCTCTAGCTTTAGCTTGTTCATGTATCAAATGAGGACACTAAACCCTACCATATCTCCCTTTATCCTTTTATGAGGCTAAAATGGGATCATAGGATTTAAAGCCTGAAGTGACCTTAGACTTTATCTGGTCTAATAAAATTTTACAGATGAAAAAACTGAGACCCAAATAGAAGAGTGACTTCCTAAACAGATGTGAAAAAACTCTGGAAATACGTGTTATTTGTAGTGTTCGTCCTCTTCCCACCCACTTCCTCAGAGGGGAAGACATTCAAATCATTCCAGGAAACAGAGATTCTATCCTATTATTGAAGCTTTCTGGAAAGTCTTTGTCATTCATTATCAGGATATTCTTCTTTCATTAGGTGAACCTATCCCAACGCACTTGCTCCCCGTTTCTTGTTAAGGTGGATGAGGGGCACTATCTTGTTTGCTTCTTTGATTCCTGGCAGACACCAGGTGAAGGAAAGAGGAGGAGGAGAAAGAGCAGAAGAGGGACTGTGTCTAGCTTATAAACATCGATGAATACGTGTAGGGTGTGCTATCTGAAAAATAAAGGCTGTCAGAGCTGAATGCGATCTTAGGACAATGAATGTTAGAGCAGTAAGAAATTTTACAACATCAAATATCTAAGCTACAAGAGACCTTAAAATATAGAATTTAGGATGTTACAGATGAAAGGGACATTAGATATAGACCATATTAATGTCAAGACACACAGAATATTAAAGCTGGAAAGAATACTAGAATGTATAATATCAGACCTTATGAAATGAATTTGTTTTACGGGACATAGATGGTGAGGACTGGAAGAAATCTTAACATGTTTAACCTAGAATGTCAGAGTAAATTCAGTCAACAAACATTTAATCATCCTTTAAGCACTTACTCTATGCTAGGTTCTGGGGATTCAATGACAAAAATGAAACAGCTCCGATGCCTAAGGAGTTTCTATTCCATCTGGAAAAGAACTCTAGAATACAAACCCAGAATGTCAGAGATAGTAGGGACCTTCAAAATCTTATCATTCAATCCCCTCGTGTTTACAGAGGAGGAAACAGGGGTCCAAAGAGATTGTCAATTGTTTAAAGTCAAGAATCTAATTGTCAGTTTTTTAAAGTCAAGAATCTAATAATAGCAGAGGAAGGAAGAAAAACAGGTAATTCTTTCACCTCTTGGTCCTTTGCATAATGTTCATTAAACCACTACTACTGGCATCTCACTGGTCAGCACTCCAAACCCAAATTAATCCAATTGACTCTAAGAAAAATATCCTGCCTCTATTTTTCCAGCTGAACCTCTAAGGCTTTGATTGTCTTTTACTCCTGCCTAACCTCTTTAGCACTCGGCATTGGTCCCAAAATCTTCCCCTTTTATATTCTGCTGCCAGAAAGGTGATCCATCTCTCTATCTCACTGGGGAGGCCTTTGGTAAAAGTATACAGAAACAGATGGTGATGGAAAACTCAGTGCACCTGGTACCCAAATGCCACAAAAGAACTAATTTGTCATGTCCAGGAGTCACTTACTTAGAGTGGTTCAACCATTCAGAATAGCATTTGCCCGAGTGTGCTCCGCTGAGACCTACGGTCCCATACAATATGAGTATTCCAATGGAATGGGGGTTCCAAAAGGAAAGTCTGTTGTTATCAGTATTTCTCCTTCTAAAATATTAGATGTCAAATATTGCTTAAAGTAATATGTATCATTTGAGGCAAATTTTGGATAGGAACTGTGACTTCATCGGCATAGGGACTTTAAGGAAGAACACCTCTACCAAAATAGCTTGACATTTTCTCTGCAACTTATAGTCTCAGAAAGTAACCAAGGGAAGTTGTGTCAAACTCAGATAGAAACAGAGGCCACTAATATGTAAGGATCCCTGTGGGCCACATGTTAGAAAACCAAACATATTTACATATTTCTCTTTTCATTAGTACATCAACATATTATGATCATATAGGAACTACATTTCAGACTGTTTTGGGCTATACTTGGGAGTGTTGTGAACTGTAGGAGGCAACCAGCTGAGTATTTGACACCTCCTGCCAAGAGCACTCTAAGAGGTTAAGTGATAGATATCCCTAAGGACACACAGTGGGTGTCAGATTGACAGTGGGTGTCAATCCAGGAGCGAGGTCTCCCTAGCTCCAAAGCCAGTTCTTCATATACTACATCATGCTTTCTTCCTTAGATGTGTATAGAGGCTTAGACTATTTTTGCTGCAAAATTTCCCTGCCCATCCACCATCTTTATCTCCATAACATTCCATATCCCTAACCCAATCTTTAGGTTTCTATCAATATATTTTAAGCCCTCCTAAATGTTATCTGGACAAAATGGCTTAAAAAATTCTGATTTAGGGTAAATTTAGAATGTATTGTTTGGTCATTTCAGTCACATTCAATTCTTCTTGATCCCATTTGGGGTTTTAGAGTGGTTTGCCATTTCCTTCTCCAGCCCATTTTACAGATGAAGAAACTGAGGCAAACAGGGTTAGACTGACTCCAGGCCATTGTATCTACTGTGCCACCCAACTGCCCTAAGTTTAGAATGTCAAAAAATCATGAAATGAAGTGAAAAAGTACCATATTAAGTGCTAGGATTACAAACAGAAAAATGAGATAGTCACTGCTCTCAGTAAGCCACACTCTAATTAGGGGACAGAACACATCTAGGAAGATTCAGGTGTGAGGCAAATGGAGAGGCCCGGTAATCCTTAGGTAACAGAGGCCAGGCGGATTACAAGACCCAGTGATTGCCCTGATACGTGGAAAAGTTCTATAATCAGGGTCATTGCCTTGCCTGGGCAAACCCATCCAACCCAGCAGGTATTTCATTCAAGCATAAATTCCCTATGCCACCCTTTGCCAAAGTCTTCATTGTAGCATGGAACGAACTCTAGGCTTTTGAAGGACGTGCCATTGGAGTGTAATTTCCAGAATGGAAAGGTTTTAGATACAGCTCTGGCAATAGCTCAAAGATCTGTCATCTGTCATCCAAAGCCCTGCTTAGGAAGCCTGCTTGTGGAAAGGTGTGTGTATGTGCACATGTTGAGAGGATAGGGGGAAGGGAAGTGCTGAGATTGCTTTGGTATCAGGACTGTCCTCCCCAGATGAAATTACAAATCCTTGAAGTATTGCACCATTTATGCAGTGCTAGGCTAGCAGGTAAGGATTTTAAATGCAAGCGAGACACAGCTCCTATTCTCATAAAATTTACAGTTTCGTTACACAGATAAAACACACGCATATGAAATGAATAGTGATAGAAGACATTTTGTGCTAAATGCTAAGATGAGTGGTAGGAATAAGAAGCACTTAGCGCCGGTGCGGCCTGAGTCTGTTTCCTCATAAGTAAAAGCAGGGGCTCCACTAGATGATCCCTAAGGTCTCTTTTACCTCTAAATCCTAGAATGAGTGTGAACCAAACCACAGAGACAGGGTTAGTGCATGGCAGCACCATTGAAAACCAAGGCAAGAGGGTGAGGGACTTTCTGAAGGCAGCAGACGACAGAAAGGATTCTTTGTAAAATGGTATTTGTGAAGACCAGAATTAGAAAGGTGGTCAAACATTTATGAATTGTTACAACACTACAACAGGTAAGAGTCATTAGTGCTGTGGGATTGTTGTTATTGAGGTTTGGGAAGCTGTGCTTTTTGCAGTCTTTACAGGAGAGAGCGGAGAGGGAGCTGGCCTGCTGCCTCCTGGAAGCTACCTGGGAGGCCGGCCATGATGCCCAGCCTGTTCAGGAGCACTGCTTTGACTGCTCATGACGTTCTGCACTCCATCTGGTTTTGACTTCCAGAACTGTGATGTAAATAGTGATGAAGAAAACTTTATCAGTCCCTAAGCCCCCTTATTTTGTTGGACAAATGTTCATATTCAAAAGAATGAGTAAAGCAGAGTTTTCCTTTAACATTAATAGATCCCAGGGCAGACAGGCTCAAGAATGGTCCTGATTCCTAAGGGTGACAGTGACCTGAAAGGTGGCCATTTATTGTTGTGGTGTCTCTGTCACCTTCACAGTTTATACAAGCACAATAGCTAATACAAACTGAACAGCCCCTCCCATGGTGTAGTGACTCTATGTCAGAGTACTAAGTAGCATGGGATAGACAGAGTTTTATTCTACAGCATGGTGCTGAGATCTAGGGAGTCCCACTTTCTTCTGGGTATGGGAAACATTGCTTTTTGACTTGGAGGGATTATTTCCTCTCTCTAATAACTGCTGTTCCCATGTTTCATCTTAGAATCTCTCACCAGGCTCTGTGCCTCCCCCTGCAACCCTTCATAAGGGCAAGATCTGGACTGCCCCTTTTCCCACCGTGACCATACCCCATGATCCAGCTTCCTCCTACACTCTCAGTCCTAAGACACACAGTCAATTTTTTCCCAAGTAAAAAAATTCCCTTAAGTCCCATCCCAATTTTCCCTAATATCCACCCTTACTTCTTACGGACGACCTCCCCTCTGATCCAGGCCATCGGCATGATTTCACTCATCTACTTCCCTTTTCAGTACATCTTCTGTCTATATATCCTCTTAATTATATTTATTTTATTATTTATATATTTATTTATATATCTTTCCCTCCCAACTCAGAGAAAAGGGCTTCCTCGTCTGCATAGCTACTTCATTCAGGTATCTGGCATTATTTTTTAAAGCGAGACTATTCCATCAAAAGGTGGCTATTTCTGTGCTGTTCACATATTACCTTCTGCTCAGTTATATGAATGTTGCCAAGATCTGCTCAGCTGCCAAGAGGATACTCTGTCCTCTCTTTCTGCCCCTTTCATCACTTTATTCTGTTTTGAGAGTGAAGAAGAGCTTTGATTGAAGGAAAGCATGCAAGGTCAGTATAAAATGAACATGACCTTCTTTCAGACTGCAGTATGGTATGGTGGAGAGAGAAAAGCCAACCTGATAAGAGGACAAGATATGTGAGCCCTAGTCCTGGCGTTGCTGTGTGCTATCTGTGTGAATATTTACTACCCCTTCAGTGACTCTTTTCATCTAGGACATAAGGACTTTGGATTAGATGATCTCTGCAATCCTATTAAACTCATGTATAGATTTCTAAGATTCCTGCCCACCCCGCTTGAATATTCTATGAGTTCTCTCCCTGCCCTTGCCTTAAAGCCTGGAGGAACTAGTTTTTATAATCAGGACTTGATGATATAGTTCAATAATGAGAGTCCTTTGAATGAGGTCCAAGAGGAACCCTTCTTACATTGAATTACACTCTGTGAAGGTAAAACCTTTCTCCTGAACTCTATTTAATTTTTTCTTACTATTAGAAAATCTGCAGATGACAAGGAGAGTCACAAAAAGCGAAGAGAGAGCTAATATTCTGGATGATAGAATTGAGCCTCAAAAAGACCTGAACAGTGAGCCAAATATATAAGAAGATATAATTTAATGATACTAAATCCCACACTTAAATCAAAAAATGGATTCTATATTGCAGAAGCATGGGGGGTACCCTGGGGTTTTAGTAAATTTCCCTCTCAATGAGTTAACAGTATGACATAGTAGGCAAAATAATAATGCGGTCTTAGGTTGCACTAAGAGAAGCAGCATCTATAATGAAGAGTGCTAATTGCATTGTATTCCGCTCTGATCAGATCCCAACTCTGGTGTTGGGTTTACTCCTGAGCACCATTATAAAAGGAATGTTGAAAAGCTGGAAAATAACCAGGATAGTGAGAGAATGCAAAACCACACCATGCAAATAACAGTTTAAAAAATAGAGATGTTTAGCCTATGGAAAATAAGACTTAGAGGGAATATTCAAATACTTGAAAGTCCATCATGGTAAAGATTTACTTGCTTGGCTCCAGAGAGCAAAACCAGAATCAATGAAGGGGAGTTAACAGGAAGGTAATCTTCAGCTCCTTAAGGGTAAGAATTTCTCAATAATTAGACACAATCATTAATTCAGTCCAAAAGAGAATTATTCTGCCTTATTTGGCAAATCCCCAAGAACTGTTCAAACAGAAAGGTAATGACCACTTGATAGGGAAGTTGTAGTAGGAATTCATACTTTTGATTGAGGCTGAACCACATAACATCTGAAGGTCCTTTCCAACAGTGAGATTTCATTACTCTGATTCTAGCTTCCTAAGCACTCTCACTGCCTCCATTTCCCCCCTTCCCTTCATCTCAGTCATTCCAGATAAATTTTCCTAAAACACATCTTTCATAATACCTAAAATGGTTCAGTGTTGTCACTCATTTTAAGGCCAAACACCTTAGCGTGACAGCTAGGTGATGCAGAAGATAGAATGTTGGACCTGGAGTCAGGAAGACTTGAATTCAAATATGGCCTCAGACAAGTTGCTTAACCTCTGCCTGCCGCAATTTCCTCATCCATAAAGTGTAGATAATAATAGCACCTATCTACCAGGGTTGTTGCAAGGATAAAATGAGATAATATTTGTAAAGCACTTTATGAACCTTAAAGTGCTGTATAAATACTGTAAAAGTTTTTATCATTCCAACCTAATGTCCCACTACTTCTCAACAAAGCTTTTCTGTCGAGCTAGTATTCATTCTATCTCCCAAACTCTGCATGCTCAGATACTTATTTTGTGACCTTGAATATGCTATTCCTCCATCATGTCCCAAACGTCCTCCAAATTCCATTTCAAATCTCACATCTGAAAGGCTGTTATCCATAAAAGGGATGAGCTTATTCTGCTTGCCTCCAGAGGGTAGAACTAAAAGGAACAGGTAAAAGAACCAGAGAGAAAGTATAAGGAAAGGCTTCAAACAAAGCTGTCTAAAAGAGGAATCGGTTATTCCAAGAGGTAGTATTGAATTCCCTTTCACTGGAGGTCTCCCAGTGGAAAACAATGACTACTTTCCATATAATTTATAGTTAGAAGACCCCACCATATATATATATATGTATGTATATGTACATACATATGTGTATATATACATATGTGTGTTTGTGTATATAAATTAGATGAGCTTAGAGGTCATTTAATTCAAGTTCCTCATTTTGGGAAATACTGTGGACAGAATTCCTGCTTAGCTAAAGGCTAAACAAGATGGTTTCTGAAGTTCCTTCCCATTTCTGTGATTCTAGATTTTCTAAGTCTACCTTCCTTCGTGAAGCCTTCTACAGGTCCTCTAAGCCACACTGCACTGTCTTCTCCATTCTGGCATTTGTAGTCTATTCAATTCATCAGGTTTTTCATTAAGCACCTCCTTGGTTCCAGGCCTTAGGCCTGGTTATAAGACAGCACTAATTCTGGCAGAGAACCAGAAAGCTTTCTGTAGAGAGGTGCAGGTGAAAAAGGCAGGCACCCCAAGCATGAGGGGCACAGGGGCGAGCGAGTGAATACAGTTATGTATTGAGTAAGCCTGTCATAGGCCTTAGCTCTAGGGGGTCTTATGTGTTCTCCAGCTGTTTCATGGGCCTATCTTCCGTCATGATCTTCCCTAGATGGGAAAAAAGCTGTTCTTCTCCTTGCTAAGTGCTGGGCATGCAGGAGATTCTCATCTAGGGACTTGGCAGAGAGGACAGAAAATATATGGAATGGTAGGAAAGGTGGGAAATGCAAACAGATACATTAAAGGGTTTTTTGGTTTTTGTTTGTTTGTTTTACAAATTTATACATACTGGCAGCTGTCTCTCACATTTAGCATGGAGGGAGGAAGGGTTTGTAGTATGGCTCAAAGGGAAGCAGAATATACTTTTCTAGTCTTTTATCTCCTCACCCTTCTCCAAGGAAGACTTTAATTCCTGTCAAGAAAGGAAGCTCTGCTTGGTTGGGACCAGAAATCACTCTGCTCTCCTCAGAGAGAGAAGTCTCCCATTATGTCTACTTACACCCTTAAATATTATTAGTCCAAGGGATATAGTTTGGAGGTTCAAGCTAAATTTCTGATCACTGTACATTAATGGAAAAAGAAAGTCCTAAGCTTTATATCCAAAGCTTGACTTCCTTTCCACCAAATACCAGTTCTACAATGAACATACATAGTACATAGTGAAGAAACCCATTTATCCAAGTTGATAGCAAAACAGAAATCAGAGAAAGTATACATAGGAGAATACATGCCAGACAATACAGAATGAGGGAGCTGTCTCATTTGGAGTGAGGTGACTCTGCTCAATTAAGAGAGAGTCTCTGATCTCACCCAAGAAGAAATTTTCCAAAGTCTCTAGAACAGCAAGCTGGGGACAGCAACAAGATGGAGACTATCATCTCCTCTCAGTTGGCTTTTTCTTAGTCATTTTTTGAGCCCCTAAAGTGGGGTTGGCCAAATCTTTTCTCTTGAAACTGGAAGTCATGAGCCTAAATTGACTGGAGAGATTGCAGAAACAAAGAAAACAACCAGTTCTCCTCACTACTGCTCTTGACAGTTCACCTCCATCTCTCACACAAGGATGTGATTTTGGGACTTAGGTTACATATGAATGCTGGATCCACCCTGTTTATTACAGGAAGTTAATAACATTTGGGTTTGTGAGGGGTGGGAGAGGGTAAACAGATTAGACTTGTTCTATTTGGCCATACAAGGAACAAATGGTACTAATATTAAAAAGACAAATTTAGGCTTGACCCAAGGAAAATCTAATAATTAGAGCTATCAGTTAGTGAAAGATACTACTATAGGAGAAAGGAAGTGAGTTTCACCTCACTGGAGGTCTTCAAGCCAAGTCAGATGGTCATTTGTCATTTATGTTTTAGGAGGTATTCTTTTAGGGGTATGGGTTGGAAAAAAAGACCTGCTGAGGTCCCTTTCAACACTGAAATTCTATCATTCTATAACTTTTTGACATTAATGTCATAAAGGGCAACTATGCTCACCCATAAAGGTAGGTCACTTCAGAGAAAGAAGACTGAATTAGATTATAGGATTTAGAACTCACATCTTGTCAAACCAGCTGTTTGACAGAGGAGGCGGAACACAAGGCCCAGAAAAGGAAAATTACTTTCCCAAAGTGACACACATAGTAAGTAACATGCTGTAGTAGAAAGAACACTGGAGTTGGTGTTCAGGCTGGCTCTAATACTATTACTCTTGTGGTTTTGGGAAAACCACTTTACTTCTCTGGACCTCTGTTTCTTCCTCTGTAAAATGAATTGGAGCAGATAAGAGATCAGCAAACTACCTCCAAGCTAAGAATGTTTTTTACATTTTAAATAAAATTCTATTGTATTTAAAAATGTTTTTAGCTCAGGTGCTGCACAAAAGTAAGTGAAGGGAGGTATATAGTTTACTGAGCCCTGGAAAAGATAATCTCTAAGGCCTTCCAACTCGCAATCCTATAGTTCTAAGAAGCAGAATTCAATTTTGAACCCAGAGCCTCTGAATCCAGATCCAGTGCTCATTCCATTATACCACATTGCTTCTAGTCTGACCCGCTATGGCAATCCTTAAGTTCTTCATTCTCTCATTCAGCAATTGTGCCAGAAATACAGTGGATATTGGACAAATGTTTACTGAATGAATGAACATCAACAGCAACAGATTTTACCAATGGAACTCAATTGGCTAGGCCATAAATGATGCAGTTGATAGAATTCAGCTAAGGATCTTTCTAATTGCCTCTCCAGACCTAACAGAAAAGGCTAACTCCTGGTTGAGCCTGGAACAAAGAGGTGACTGGACAGAAAGGAGCTATTTGTCTCCACTTTCTGTACCATCTCTAGATGCTTGATCTTTGCCAGCCTCTGACCATCATTCACAGGTGGTTTTCTCTGTTCACAGGTGAGAAAGAAACAACAGCAGAGGAGCCTACCTCTCCTTTGAAGTCCTCTCCTGCTTCTCCAGTGAAGAGTCCATCCAAAACAGAAACGAAGAGTCCTGCCCTTTCCCCATCTAAGTCTTCAGAGGGTAAGTTAAGCTCAAAGGGAAGGGGGGGGGGGGCGAGAGGGAAGTGCATTCACTTGACAAAAAAGAGTCGCTGCATGGAAGATAGTACAGATGTGTATATGAATGGATAAGGAACACATAAAAGTGATATCCTGCTTCCTCTTCTCTTTCCACAATGAACTGAAATGCAGATTGCCAGGTCTATATTTGTATTGTTTGCAAACTATCATGATAGAATAAGAATGCATTCTGTAAAAAAGAAAAAAATCAGTCAAGAAAGGTTTCTTACTGTAACACATCACTGCATTTTGGAATGAATTCTTACAGATAAGAATATCTAAGCTCTGGCTGTCCACACAGGACTAAAACATTTCAAATAAAGAGCAAGATGTAGTAGAAAGAGCTGGTTTTGGAGTCCAAAGACCCACATCTCATTTCTAGCTCCAACACATCCTAGTTGTGTGCCTATGGGCAGATCTCTTAACCTCTCTCTTTTCCTTTGTGTAAAAATGGAGGTAATGATACTTCCACTGTCTGTCTGGAAAGGATTTTGTGAAGAAAGCAGTTTGGAAGCCTTTCAGTACAACATAAATGTGATATTGTTCTTAACCTGATTTCTAGGGAAGAGTCTGCAAACAATGTAGAAAATTAGTTTAAATGTCTGATCAATGATGAGCTTCTTCCCAAAATCTAAATTAAATTTCTCTCTTTCATTTTAATTCCTTCCAGAGTAATGAGCAAATAAATGTTTGACCAGCAAACAACTCAGTAGCTCAGCTTCAAATATTAACTAAGTCAACATAAGGTTATTTTCATCCATGTTAAAGAATCATGGAAGAAGTCAACCCAGAAATAAAATGCAGGGCACTTGAATTCTGGCTCTAGTTCTGACATTTAATTAGCTATATGACTTTAGGCAAGTCATCTAAACTCTCTGTACCTCAGTTGCTTAATACTTGCCCTACTTCCCATAAAAGGTCATTAAATGTCATAACAAATTTAAAAGTCCTGTGAAAAATGTATGTGTATATATGTATATATGTACACATACACATACATGCTGACATTCATATCTATGTATATGTACATATATTATTGTGTTTGTGTGCTTATATATACAGGGTGTACCAAAAGCCTTAGTACAGCTTTAAGCTATGGCTTTGTTGTTACAATAGGTAGTATAATAGTGCTATTTTATTGCCAATCATATAACATGTTAATACATACATTTAGGTGGTGCCTGGGGATAGAGTATTGGGCCTGGAATCAGGAAGATCTAAGTTCAAACTTGGCCTTGGATACTAACTAGCTATGGGATCCCAGGCAAGTCACTTTACCTTTATCTACCTCAGTTTCCTCATTTGTAAAATGGAGACAACAATGGCACTTCCCTCCCCAGGGTCATTGTGAGAATCAAATGAGATCAGATTCATAAAGCACTTTGTAAACCTTAAAGCACTATATAAATGCTAGTCATGATTTTATAAGTTATTGTATAAAATCATTGATTTTATACAGTGTGGTGCAACGGAGAGACGCTAGATTTGCAGTAACACTCAGGACCTGTATGACCAGGATGAGCTTACATAAACTTCTTGGAGCATCGAAGACAATGGAGAGGAGAGATGGGTTGTGATCAGCTTCTGGGGAGGTAGTTTTCACAACAATAAAATCATAAGGTCATAGACTTAATGCAGAAAGGGACCTCAGAAGATATTTATTTCAACCTCCTCATTTTATAGATGAGGAAACTAATGGCCAAGAAAGTCAAATAGCTTCTCCCAAAATCATAGATGTTGTAAACATCAGGGGTAGGATTTGAACCCAGGCCTTTGGATTCCAGAGCCAGTACTCTTCACATTATATAGGTCCTTGATAAATAATATACTTGTTTTAAAAGTACTATATAATACTATATTACACTTGTTAAATTTACATTATAGGCAACAACATATCAGTCCATCTCTATGCCAAGAACTCATCACCAACATGGTTTAATCTTTACCGAATTCCTTTCAAAATATGAGCACTTAACATTCCCCTAGGGAAAGTATCTCCAGCAGTGCTATAAGGTTCCTACCCCTTAAGAATAAAGTCCACAGAAGCACCACCTATAAAACTAGGCAAGACCTCAGAAATTACCATTTTACATGTAAGGAAACTGATGCCCAGAGTGAAGGACTACCTAAAATGTGCATAGAGAGCTGAACTCGAACCCTGGTTCCCTGACTCCATGTTCAGCACTCTTTCCACATTTTAATAACATTTGATAAGTGCCCACCATAAACTGGCTGTTCTTTAATTCAGAACAGTGACTTCCGCCCTGGACTCCTTTGTGCCTTCTGTCAGCAGCTTGCCTGCATCTGCATGTCAAAGAGAGCGCCAAAAGCAAGCAGGCAGGCAAAGGTGCCTTTCTGAGCCAGAGACAAGGAAGGCGATGTTTAGGATTCTGTTGTTCTCCTTGTGTCTCACTGTGGTGTTGTCCAATTTGTCTCCACAACCTCTTCCTTTCTCTCCCCATCTGTGCTTTCATCAAAGGAGTTACCTCTGATTCTGAATACTTGTCTATGTAGTAAGTATAGAGAGGCTGTTTACTAACTGTACCTACCCTGGTGCCGGGGAGGGAGGACTTTTTTGGCAACTAACAGGAACCATAACTACTGAACTCAGTGAAAGCGAAAGGACTCCCCTTCCCACTACCTTGGAGAATGTTGCCCTCTGGATATCCTATAACCCATGCCCTGTAACCCTGGGTCAATTTTAGGAAGCCTAACACCTACCATGAGATGTTGAGTCAAAGCCAAGGAATCCTTGGAACTGTTATAGCAACTTACATAAGGTTTGGGGCTAATCTGGCCTGACTCTCAATTAAATTCGGGAAAGTGTTTGTAAATCACTGAGGAAACCAAAGGGTGAGGGGAAGAGGTTCAGAAAGAAAGTTGACTTTGTGCTCTTTGGATCAGGACACAGCAGGAGTAGAAGAAGAAGGGATGGCATTATTTCTTATAGATGTATACTGGTCTTCAAAGCACTAACTCCCTATAACGACTGGTCTGGAACTGGTTTCCCAAGCCTTCTCCTTTCCCAATCTCCTCAGGAGGGAGTGTATGCAACAGGGCCTTTGATAACATTGTGCTTTCAGCACCTTCACCAAAACACTGTAGTGGACCAAGATGGAGTTAGAAAGCATAGGATTCTGTGCCCGTCTGTGGCAAAGCTATTCCTAATCATGAAACTGTGGTGGGCAGAGGACCGAAAGTCATCAGAAATGGGGCTACTATCCTCTGCAAGCCCTCTTAATAACTTGAACGGCTCCCAAGAGTGTAGGATCAATGATCAAATGAAAAAAGGAAAATAAAATTTTGTATATGCGTAGCACTGAAGGCAGTATAGTATGCTGGAAAGAGAAGTGGCCTTAAAGTCAAGAGGACACAAGTTCAAGTCCCGCCTTTGATAGATACTGACTGTGTGACCCTGACCAATTCACTTAACCTCTCAGTGATCTAGGTCCCTCTATGACAATAAATTACATATAAGGTGTCCACCTACACTGGTAGAGGGTGTTACCTCCCCTGAGAGTTCCATTTAACAAATGAAATCACAGATTCAGTCTCCATCCCTTCTTGTATGCCAAGCATTGTGATAAGTCCTGGGGATATGAATAGAAAAGTGAAATGGCCCCTAGTCCCATGGCACTTACCTTCCACTAAGGAGATACAACAAGTGTACAAGAAAAAGGTTCAGCTGCAAGGCATATAGCAAGTCCTGGTGGTCAAGGAGGCAACACTAGGGAAGATGGAAATGTCTTTTAAGCTTGATGTAGCTAAGGTCAGGCTTTTGTTCATATTTGGATCTCTCCTTCTGGCCCCCTCACCATCAGGTGTCTCAGGGATTCCTAAATGTTTTAGGTTATGTCTTGGTATGAGCTCCTGTCCTTTGTTTATCTTCCTCATGTTTTATGTCTATCCCCTTGCTTCCCTATCATTTTCTACAAGGATTCTTCCACCTTGAGTTTTCTCCATGTATATACATCCCTATCCTCCAACAAACTTGAGCATTTGTGTCATGTCCCTCGCCAGGGAGGAAAACACACACTGTCTTCCTGCTGCTCTCCTCCAGCCCCCTGGAACCAAGAATGAGAGAAGACCATTCTCCATGAGCTGGACTGTGCCATTAGAGAAAATATGTGCTGCACAATGAAAACAAATGTAGAAAGGAAAGAAGATCTATTGAACCCAAAATTTGAACTATAAATACATTCAGTAAAAATTTCTCACCTGGCAATGCACCTTTGCTGCATTAAGCCCTAAAGATATTATCCCTTGCCCTGCTGCTGTACCCTCTGACCATCAGGAATTGCTATGTGACCATCAGGAATTGCTATGTGTTCTGTAGCTAAACCCTCTTACTTTGGTTTACTGGGCTTGGTAGATAATAGTGCTTTGAGTGAACAAAATGAAGGGGGCTGGTCCTCAGTGCATCTGAAGACATAGACAATGCCAGGCTACCTGTTATTCCAAAGGGATGTTTCCAGTTGCCCATAGGCTATATCTCACTTCCGAAGAGAACAGAGTATAAAACAGTGGTAGAAGTTTCTCTTAGTCCCATCTTCTCCTTTCCTACTTTGTACCCTGGACATCCTGTCTCCTGTCCATACTACACTGCTGCAGAGGCTCCCTTGGTCTGGGCCATTAGATTGTGGTTTATCAAGACTTCTGTACATTTTTCTATAATCTCCTTTAGCAGCCCAGAGGGAAGAAGGAAAATGGTGGACACCAGTCTACCTGCATTTGAAGTTTTGAAACTTGAAGCTAAACCAGGTACACAGGCAAACTCAGAGCCAAGAGAAACTGGTTCTTAGACAAAATAATACTGAGAGTCTTGTCCCAAGTTCCTGTAATGAATTGTTAAGAAGGCAATGGTGCCTGATTCTGCATACACAGGGCCAAGATGGAGAAGGAAGTCTATTTTATTTCTGAGTTCTCCAACTCCCTCCATTCTTTACTCGCACTACTGATGTAGAAGCTACTGATTACTAATTAGAAAAAAGGGAGTCCTCAGCATAGTCCTCCTCTATTGCCCTTCAAGCCTCCACTGTGGAGAATGGCAGACTCTTAGAATAAACTGTCCCCATTCTTTATCTTCATCCTCATCATTAGTTGTCATCAAGCAAATATTTATTGAGCTTCTACAATTTTTATGACACCATACTGGTTAATAGGGATGCAGGAAAGTCTCAAATAAAATCCCTGCCTCCAGAATGTATGTTCTCTCTCTCTCTCTCTCTCTCTCTCTCTCTCTCTCTCTCTCTCTCTCTCTCTCTCTCTCTCTGTCTCTCTCTGTCTCTCTGTCTCTCTCTCTCTCTTTCCCCTCTTCTGTATAGGCTTTATATGTGTTATATGTTACATAGTGCAATATATGTATTATATTGTATATACATGTGCATCTATATGTATATGTACACATATATATTAAAGTAAAAGTAGTACATACTCAGTGCCAAATGGATTACAGACAGTAAAAGCTACAGATCACAGAAGATAGAACTAAAATGTACTTAGAGATAATTTAATCCAACTCCTTCCTTTTACGGATGAAGAGGAAATCACATAAGTAGTTAATAGATAAGCCATGATTCAACTGCATACCTTTTGACTCCAAATGTCACTATCCTATAGTGACACTATCCTATAGGAATGATCACTGCAGAATAAGGAGATCAGATAAGGCCTCAAGAGCTGGACCTTAAGGGAAAGGGAGAATTTAGACAAGTGGAAAGGATATGGGAAACCTGGAGAATATCAATTCCCCAGTTGGAACAAACCGTTTATTCCAGCCCTTGGGTAGAGGGCAAGATTTATGGAGAAGGTGGGTCAAGTAGGAATTCAGAGACAGAGTATTTAGAACAAAGAGAAAGGTTGGGAACTGAGACTCAGCAAGCCTGTTTTGTGATTGATTAGGATGGAAGGACGTAATTCTATCTTTCCAGCCTCTGGAAATCTCCAGTCATTCATCCATCCTTGTGCAGAACACTGTCATAGACTCCAGAGGAAATAAAAAAAAACTCAGAAAACACAAGATCCTTCACTTCAGGGGGACTATATATGACTCTATGTGTTCATAGTTTAACAGGGGACAGTAAGATAAATATATTACTTTTACTTATGTTCTTTTAACTTTTCAAAAGCATGTCCACATCAGAGCACACATTTTAGAGTTTACCTACTCCACCACCACCACCACCCCCATTTTATAGAGAAACCAGAGTTCAGAGGTATTAAGTGACTTGCCCAAGGTCATAAATATGGTAAATGGCATAGCCAGGATTTGAAAATATGGTGTTCAGAATCCAGAAGGTAAATGAAGGCTCCACTATATTCTTCACCAGTGGGAGGATACTTGTATATTGTACTGAATTCTAGACACAAGATTTAAGGAGTGACAAAGGAATAGATTTTTCCAAAAAATTAAAGATATTTGATACTGTGTCACAGGAGGAATAATAAAAATAACGAAAGGTGACTTGGGCAGATATGATAGCATTCTACAAATATATGCAGAGCTGTCATCTGAAAAATCAGAAAAAAAAAATTAGAGGTAGGTTGTGGTTATTCTATGTGTCTTTAGATGGTAGAACTAGGCCGATGGATGTATAAGTAAGGGAAAGGTAGATTTAGATGCAACATAAACATTTTGACAATTTAAGCTATTCTAAAATGGAATGAGGTGACCTATAAGAAAATAAGCTTCCTGTCACTAATGAGGATGCAGTAAAGAGGATTCCAACATTGTGTAGCCAACTGGGCTAGTTTCATTTAAATTAAGTTCAAGAAATTTGATAAAAAGGGATGTTGAGGATCTTTTCCAGATCCAAAATACTATAATTTTAAGTCTATGGTCAAGGCAAGTCTAGAACCCAAGCTTCTCTTCCTAGTCTAGTGACCTTTTCACTATGCCTCACTTATAGTAGCCATAGGCAGTATGGTGACTTGGAGTCAACCTCCCCATCCCAAAGGATGAGGGTATATAGTGAAATGGATGGGGGGAGAGAACCATAGCTTCTCTCATGTATAAAAAAGTCACACATAAAAATCGTTTGTTGATAGATGTGAAGTAGGTTCACGACAGCCACACATGCATTCCTTAAATCTCTTCTACTGGAGGTCAGTAGCTGTCCAGTCTAGTTATTTGCTGTTAGGGTCAGTTGCTAGGCCTAAAAGCAGTTCCATACAGTATCACACAGGTCAGTCATTGCTGAAAACAACAGGCCTTTTTATTTGGAGTGCTTAAGAGAAGACTTTGTGGCTCAAATGAAGACACCTAAAGGACCACAGAGGGGGAAATCAGGGGGGTAAAAATGGATAGAAACTAGGATAATATTTACCCCTCAAAGTCTGGACAACAGCTAACACCTCCAAACAAGGACAACTATCCACTACCCCTCCCTTGAACTGGCACCTCCAAATCAGAATAGGGAAGAGTAGGGAAAATGTTGAACCAGGAATGTCACTGGGGAGCTTCAGACATAGCGATTTTCAAACCATTCAGTATTCCCATTCTTTAACTCAGCATGTGCAAAGCTGAACTAATCTTTTGCCCCAAACCCTCCCACTTCAAACTTCCTATTACTGTTAAGGGAACTACCATCTTCCCAGTCACTGAGGCTCACAACCTAGGTGTCATCCTTGACTTTTCACTCTCACGCCCATATCTATTCTGTGGATTTCCCCCTTCATAACACCTCTCATATTGACCCCCATCTCTCCCCTGACACTGCTACCCCCCTGGTATAGGCTTACCTAGACTATCTCAATAACCTGTTTGGACCTGCCTCAAGTCCCTCCCCATTCAGCTATCAAACTAATCTTCCCAAAGTGCAGATCTGTCCATGCCACTCTCCTACTCTAGAAACTCCAGCGGTTCCCTATAACCTCTAAGATCAAAGGTAAAATCCTCCATTTGACATTCAAAGCCCTACAAGACTTGCCCTCTCCTATCTTTCCAGTCTTCTTACACCTTACTGCCCCCTGCCCCACATGCACTTAGTGACACAGTGGCACCAGCAGCCTTGCTATTCCTCTGTCTCCACACTCTGGGCATCTTCACTGGCTGTCCCCAAGAGTGAAACGTTCTCCCTGCTCATCTCCACCTCCTCCCTTCCCTGGATCCCTTCCAGGCCCTGCTAAAAACCCACCTTCTACAAGATCCTGATCCTTCATAACACTACTGCCTTTCTCTGTTGAGTATCTCCAATGTATCCTGTACAGGATATATCCATTTTGGTACATAGTTGTTTTCATGTTGTCTCCCCTTTCAGATTTTGACCTTCTTGAAGGAAGGGACTTGTCTTTTGCCTTTCTTTGCATCTCTAGTGGTTAGCACAATGCCTGGCACATAGGTGCTTAATAAATGTTTATTACCTGACAATGATCTTGCCAGAGGCCGTTTCCAGTACTTGGTGTATATGACACCACTCACCAACTGGAACTCCTAAGTTCATCTCCTCTTCATTCTTCAGGGTAGCTCAGGCACCCTAGGTGGGGGGTGGCCAGGGCAGCTCTTATGTTTTGCAGAGAGGGGTGGGAACCTGTTCAGGTAAGTCTGATTGGTTTCCTATTCATGAGGTCACAGGTGGAGAGACCCTAATCAGCTAAGAAATTGAATTATTTCTTGTTTAGATGGTTCCAATATAATTTTCAGATAAGTGCTGAATAAATGTTTATTTGATTGACTGGTCAGATATAGGGGATTGGGACAGAACGGAGGGTGTGTGACTTAGATACAGAAAGTTTATTGAATAGAGAAGAAGTAAGCTGGGGGGGATGGGGATTTTTCTAGACTACAACATTATAGTGTCCATGTATGGTCCAAGTACTTCTGCTTTTATTTGTAAGTCATTTTCAGGCTGCTTTACAATAGGGGAAAAAAAGTGAACTTGTCTCACAGTGAATTTCAACAAGGAAATGGTAAACTTGCTGTCCTTTGGTTTCTGTGGGATTAAATGGTCATTCATTCAGACTGAAGTTATTAAGAATTGAGGATAATTGTTTTACTGATGCCACAGTGGTGAGAAAGGGGTCCAGAGGTAAGCCATAGGAAGACCAGTGGGCAAAAGTGACAGGAAGGAAGACCTTGCTTCAAGATAAGGAAGAATAGTGGATCTTTAAATGGGGTATTTGGTGCCTTGAGAGAGTTCCACACCATTGAAAATGGCTAAGCAGAGTCTAGATGAGCAATGTTGGATACTATAGAGGCTGTATTTCTGTCCATCTCTAGGCTGGACTAAAAGTTAAAGTTCAACTCACATTTCTATGGTCCTCTGATATTTGTCCTCATCTTTATAAAGGAGGCATTTTTTTAATTTTTCATTTTTAACACAGTTCATATCACATAAAACAATTCCAACTTATGGTCAGGGTTTTACTTCTTGCAAAGCATTTACAATATAGACCACAAATGAATTTTTTTTAACATTAACCAGCTGAGACACAAATAATAACTATGTGTGCTAATTTCATAAAGGGGGCAATTGTAATGGAAAGAGCATAGATTCAGTCAGAGGACCTGTGTTCAAATCCCAAGTCTGCTACTTACCACTTGGATAACTTTGGGAAGGTAACTTAAACCAATAAACAAGCATTTCTTAAGTGACGACATGCCAAGCGCTGTGATAAATCCTGAGGAATCTTAATGGGGGAGACAACATACATAAATCAGAATGCTTAAAATAATTACAGAAGAGATAGATGGAAAACAACCTTCCATTCTGGAGCTTATCGTGACTATCATTAGCAACCAAGGGAAGCAAGAAAGACCTCCTGGAGGAGATGGTGCTTGGGCTGAGTCTTAAGAGAAGCCAGGGATTCCAAAACAGACAGAAGATGGAGTGTCATGTGCAAGGAATATCAAGTAAGCCAGCATGACTGGTTCATTGAATGTGTGGAAGGGAATAAATTATAAGACGATTGGAAAAACAGAAATGGGCCAGGCTGTGAAGAGCTTTAATAAAGGACTATGATTTTGCTCCTTGAGGTAACAGAGAGCCAGTAGGGTTCACTGAGTAAAGGGGTGACATAGGTAGACCTACCCTTTAGGAAAACCACTTTAGCAGTTGAGTGGAGGAAAGATTAGAGTGAGGAGAGACCTGAAGCATGTTGTTGCAACAGTCCAGGCAAAAGATGATGAAGATCTGAACTGGAGTTATAGCTGTGTTCATGGAGGTATATTTAAGAGCTTTTGTAGAGAAGGAAATTACAAGATTTGTCACCGAAATGGATATGGAGAGTGAGAGACAGACAGTAGTTGAGGATGACACCAAGATTACAAGTGGGAGAATGGAAGGGAGATTCCAGAAATAGGAAGTTTAGAAGAAGAGAGTGTTTGGGGAAAAGACAATGAGTTTCATTTTGGACTTTGGATTCTGTTTTGGACATGCTAAGTTTGAGATGCCTATGGGACAACTAGTTTGAAATGTCACATAGGCAATTAGTGATGTGGGACTAGGGCTTAAGAGGACAAACTAGAGAGGGATAAGTAAATCTGGAAATCATTTGAATAGAGGTGATAACTGCACCCATGAGAAGGAGATGAGATCACCAGGTGAAGGGATACAGAGAAGAGGGCTCAGGATGGAGCCTTGGGAGATACCTGGCATAAAAACCCAGCACAAGAGGCTAGGGTAGAGAACCAGGAGAGCCCTGAATCAAGGAAACCCAAAGAGAAGAGAGTATCTAGGCAGAGGAATTGCCAACAGTGGCAAAAATGCTACAGAAAAGCCAAGAGTAAAGAGAGAGAAGAAGCCATTATATTTGACTATTATAACACCACTGGTGACTTTGAAGAGAGCAATTTCACTTAAATGACTAGGTGAGAAACCAGACTGTAGAACAGGGAGTCCATGATTCTTTATTTAATATTTTGGTAATTATATTTAAATATAATTGGTTTCCCTTGTAATCCTATGTATTTTATAATATTAATTCAAAAACATTATTCTGGAGATATACCATAGGCTTCCCCAGGCTGCCAAAAATGTTAAGTATGCATATCACCCAGGGTCTATGGAGGGTAAATGGAAAAGAAGGAAGTATAAGCACTGATCAGAACCAGCTTTTTCAAGGTTAGCCATGAAAGGAGGAGAAATGTAAAACAATGAAGTTGTGGGGCATGGTAGGATCTAGAGAGAATTTTTTAAATACTTGGGCATGTTTTTAGCAGTAGGGGATGAGTGGTAGATAAGAAGAGATTGAAAATTAGAGAAAAAAGAGGAAGACAAGGGGGCAATCTGCTGTTGAAGACGGGGTGTGGGGAATCAGGGTACGTGTAAAAGCACTCTTCTACAGCAGAAAAGAAACCTCATCATGGGAGGAATGAGAGAGGAGATGGAGTGGGGGGCAGGGAAGACTTGTCTGAATCTTATTTCCTTCATTTGTAAAATGAGGACATTCGCTAAATGATCTCTGAGTCCCCTTTGAGTCCTGTACCTTGAGCATTTGCCCACCTTGTCTGCCCTTAATCCTTGCTGCTTTTTTCTGCATTCTCCTTGCCTCCTAGCCTCTATGCATTAATTAAATTGAACACCTCTGTCCTCCAAACATGCTATGTTTTCTCCCTACACTATGCATTTACTCATGCTGTTGCCTGTGACTGGCATACCCTCCTTTCCCTCTCAACCTGTTGACAATCCTAGGAGATCAGTTCCATCCCATAAAATTCAACTCAAATGGCATGTCCTCCAGGAAGCTTTTCTTAATCTTTTCTATAAGGAGCATATCCCTCTGCCTTCACCTATCCAGTGTATTTTTATCATGGCTTATTGTCTGTTACAGTTATCCTTCATGATCTGTACTGCAACCACAATGCATCCTCCATGAGGTCAGAGATCATGTTTTATCTAAACTTTATGTTTAGATGTGCATTCTGCACACAGTGGTGCTTAATCAATGTTCATCTGTTGTTTTAAAGACAGACTTACCTGTGTTCTCTAATGCTTTTCACCAGAATAAGTGGAAAATCTATCTGAGGAAAACTTGCCACTGTCTACTCTCCTGTTGTTTTGCTTTTCCCCTAGAGGGTTGTTTCAGGCAGAAACTTTCACACAAATGTAATTAATTCGCATACTTTAAAATTTATCAAATGGAACCCTTGCCATTGAATTTTCCCTTCTGATCCTTTCATCTCTTCTCTGAGCTGCTTTTTTCAAGCACGCATGGCAGTGCCCTCCCTTTTCCTATAGCTCCTCTTATGTCCATTCCCTCTTTTCTTGGTGGGAAAGGCCCTGAACTAGGCAGAGAGTGGCACGGATTGGGCTGGTCCTGGTTTGGATCCAAACTATCACCTGCATGGACCCCTGCCACCTACTGACATAGGTATTACTTAGCCCTTACTGGCTGTTCTAGACCAGTATGTATAAATTTGCAGACAAGAATTAAAAGTAATTCTCTCTCAGGGACTCTCTCACCTGGATAGGCTACATGGCAATGGGGCCACGGTATGAATGAGATTTGACTCCTTTGATCCTAAGCACCCTGCAAGCCAGTTTGCCTTTTCTCCTGCTCCAGAAGAGTAATGGTCAAGTCTATCATCACTATCCCAACCCCTTTTTTACCAAAATTGTAAGGAATTGTGGCCCTTCCTCATTTCTCAGTATCCTCACTTCTGAGACCAGGCAATCACCAGGTTGTGAGGCTGCCCACATGGCTGTAGGGTGCTTTGGAAACCAGGGATGAATGCCAAGTTGCACTTGTATCTTATCACCTAGCAGGTGTCCTGGTCACCATAGTGGAGTAAATACAGTAAAATCTCATAGGTCATGTCTCTTTCTATTTTTTTTTAAAGGTACTAAGAAGACTGAAACAGATAAAGCTGCCGATGAATCTGAAAAGACCATTCCAGAAGGGGTAGTGGTCAATGGAAAGGAGGAAGACCAAACAGTAGAAGAAGCTCTCAGCAAAGGAATGAGTCAGATGACCACTAATGCTGACACAGATGTGGATGCCTCCAAGGAAAAAACCGAGTCAGTCACCAGTGGTCCCATGTCCCCAGAAGGCTCGCCTTCTAAGTCCCCATCCAAGAAGAAAAAGAAATTTCGAACCCCATCCTTTCTGAAAAAAAGCAAAAAGAAGGAGAAGGTGGAATCCTGATTTTCCCACCCTCGGGCTCCCACTTGCTTCTCCTTCTTTTCTGCCCTTTCCCTCCCCCGTCTCTGTCTCTGAAAATACAGAGCCACAGAAGGATAGAGTAAGATGTAGACTTGTACAGCTGGAAGAGACCTTAGAATTCACCTAGTACCATCCTTTCAGTTGACAGAGGAGGACACTGAGGGGGAAGTGACTTATCTAGGGTCACATACTAGTTAGTGGCAGAGCCAGGACTAGAACCCAGGTCTTTTGACTCCCAGTCCAGTGTTCTTTCCATGATGGCAATGCTGCCTAGCTGCAAGTTGCCTTTGTTAGAATGGTGCCCGCCAATACTGAGCCAAAGGCTGGAGACCAGGAATGACTCCCAGCCTCTCACTTTCAAGCTAAATGTGAGAGGGTGGGAGCTTTCCCAGCTCATAATCTACTCTTTCTCTCAGGAACCTAGTTTCCTGCTGATATAGCTGTAGCTAACAAATCATTTTGTCTTTCTTCATTTGGGGTTCCTATCACCTCTGCTTGAGGACCTAAACACACTTTTCTGTACCCTACACAAATGCTAATTTTCACTTTTCTGTTCATAAGGGCTCATTGTTCAGTATGTACTTCCCTGGCTACTAGACTCTGAGCTCTAAGGAAAACACCTCTTTTTCATAACTCGTGTGTGTGTGTGTGTGTGTGTGTGTGTGTGTGTGTGTGTGTGTGAGAGAGAGAGAGAGAGAGAGAGAGAGAGAGAGAGAGAGAGAGAGAGAAGGGGAGGTGGGGGGGCCCTGGCAAGAGTTGACAGAAATGAGTGGAAGAGTAAAAGGTTTCTGAATTCAGGGAAGACAAGTGGGACTGAGAGCTAAGCGTCTGCTTGCTCAGCAACCAAAGAATATCATTTTGGTTTTATTAATATGAAAAGGTCAGAATTTCTTGTCCCCTTAAAACTCTAGAGGCTGAAACCACATTTGACAAAGGGCTGGGGAAAATGCCCCATCATCCTTTCCCTTAGGTGGGGCAGAGGTGGGGGAAGCCTTGGATCTCTGCTTGATTTTGGGCCTCACCAACTATCCTCCTTGTCCTACACAAAAGGCACAAGTGCTGCCTTCCCTGATCAATGTTTGGTTGCCATGTTCCCCTGGGAGATTAAGCCCTGCTGGTTAAAGATCATTTCCCTTAGAACCAAGACCCTTCGTTTATGAAACTAGAATCAATGCCCTTCCATTTGGTCAGCTTACCTGCGGCCCCTCCTGGGTTACCTCTCAGTCTGAGAGATATTACTCTGTATCCAGCACAGAAGGAAGGGGCCAAAAGCTGCCTGAAGCCAGGAAGCTTAGGTCAATCCTGGGGAAATGACTGAATCTCCCCACCATGTCTAAAAACAGCCTGTATCACCAATCCATTCCAGAACCTGATAGAAGCTGCAAATTTGTTTATTTTTAATACCAGCACTGCCTTTTAAAAAACATTTTTTCATGGGGCATTTAATAAAGGAAGTTCTAGGAAACAGGTGTGCTATTTTCCCTGCTAGGCAGTAATGTTTAAGAAATCTTTTCAACTCTGACCCAATTAGTATTAAAAATCTTTTCCACTCTGACACCAATTCTATGAGAAGACTTTTAGTACCCAGTGCTATTGTTAGTTTAGAATCACTATTGATCTTTACTCTTCCCTGTTTAATAAGAACAGGAAATAGAATGAGTATAAAAACTCTAGCTGACCTCCCTGGTGACCTATTATGCCATCTCACCATGCTGTCAGTGAGAGAGGTGCTCATGACGATACCAACGTGCATCTGTGCCCAAGTGAGCAGCGAGGGCTTCTTGGCCAAGTTAGGGGTTTCACCGCTGGGACTGGGGAGCCTGAGTGAGGAAAGGTGATTTTGTTTCTTTCTGTGGCCATAAAAAAATGAAAACCTTTCATGTCACTAGGAACCCAGACCCTCAGATACTGCTTCTTCAGGAAAAGTCCTTTCAGATTCGCTAAGAGGTGAATGCCTCTATGTTGACCAAGTGAACAGAGGGAGTCCCAAAACACTAGAGAGCAGACATTCCTGTCCTTGAATCACAGTTACAGAATCTCAGCACTGGAAGCGGCCTCCAAGGTCATCTAGTCTAAACCATACCTGCACAGAACCACTTGGACAATATCACTTAACAAGTGGTCATTAAACTTTCTCTTGATGATCTGTATTATTGTAGCACCTACAACATCCCCAAAATACCCCATTCTTCTTCTGGACAGCTTAAATTGTTTGAAAGTCTTTTACCAAACCAATATGTCTTCCCCACATGTGAACCCTATAATTCTCCCCTGTTAGTCCTATATCTGCAGTCTGGGGCCAACCAAAACAAATCTCTTTTTCCACATGACAGCTTTTAAAATATTTGTAGATTGCAATCACAAATCACCTAATCCAGATTAAATGGAGCCAAGTCCCTCTCTCTTTTTTTTTTTAAATAGTAGCAGGGGCACATGTATACAAATATGCTGGTTTTAATCCCCAAGGTCCATACAAAGTGACTAGAGTGAAACTGCCTTATAATAAGGCCATTTTGGAACTTCAGTAACAAAGGCAGCATAGCATTCTAGGGGGTAGAATGTTTAACTTGCAGTGGAGAAAGACCTGGACTTAATTCCCACCTCTGACAATTAACTATGTAGCTACAGGGAAATCATTTCAAATCTCTGAGCCCCACTATCCTTATTTTAAAAATGGGTTTGATAATGCCTATAATACCTCACAATATCATGAGGTTCAAATCAGTCAAAATATAAACACTAGGTAGATGTCAGTTTTCATTACTAAGCCCCCTTGGATGTGGTCCAAGAAAGAGCTGTCTCATGCTAATTTAACAAAATACTTAGAATAAAGCAAAGTCCAAACTGGAAGTGACGTTAGAGCTCATCTAACACAACTGTCTCATTCTACAGATGAGGAAACTGAGGCCCAGAAACATTCTGACTTACAAGTTCACAGAACTGGATTTGAATCTGTTTTCCACCTCAAATTCAGGTGCTCTCTCCATTACCCAGTGCTACTTAGGAGAAAATTTTAGTGAAAGCGTCAGCAAAGTTGAAAGTTAATACAACTATTTCCTGTTCTATTTGAACTTAAGGCAGAAAACAATGAAGTACTTTTCCAAACACCTTTTTAATTTGCCCAATGGAAAAGGTACAGTCCTGTTCATAAAAATAAGTATGCTTTAAAGTGAGAGGCAGGGTGATTGTTTTTTCCTTTACTCCTAGATGAAATAAAGATGAAAGTAGAAATAACTGAAAAGAATTCCTAGGAGAAGAATTGATGCTTAGTTTTAAAACATTATCAATTTATATATGGAGTGGGAAAAGGAAATGAAAAAATCATTCTAACTTTAAGTTGATATCATAGGTATTTAGTTTCAGAGAGTACCTGGCTGAGCATAGAAATAGGCAACAGCATGGATCATAAGATACGGAATTAAAAATGAAGCTCTAAAGTCATCTTGTTCAACTGCCACCTTACAGAGGAGGAAACTGAGGACCAGAAAAGATATGGAATTTCCCCAAGATCACATAGATATTAAGCAGCAGAACCAACATTTGAACACAAATCTGCTGATTCCAAACCTCATGTTCTTTTCATTATACCATAGAGACGTCAATGGGAAAGGGACTATCTATCTTCTACATGCTGCTTCCCTGGTATTTCTGTTCTATCCTTTAGTCAAATGCATGGATCATTTCTCATCTATAGAAAGAGTCCTGAATATGGAGTTAAAAGACCTCAGTTCAAATTCCAGCTCTTCTACTTTCTACCTTGGATAAGTCACTTAAGGTTCCTACACTCTAGTTTTCTCCCCTACAAGATACAGGGGTTGGACAAAGTGATCTTTCAGGTCCCTTTCAACTTTAAATCTATGATCCTTGACCAGGCCCTGAACTTTTGAAAGGAGGACTAGCTGAAAGTGATATTTAGTGATAGCTATGCCTAGGCAAGCTCTGGTGTAAGGTTTGGCTAGTTTCCCAGAAGTGAGTTAGGCAGAAACTTATTTCTCACTCCAAATTGTAGTTCAGTGTCCTAGCCTGATTTTAAGACTCTCTGTATCCTTTTGGGCTATCATAAATGTTTTTAAAAATTGTGATTTGACCTCTTGGTCAAGTAATCCATATAATGCCACCTCTTCCTCCCTTCCCTTGAATTCAACTGAACAACCAAAACAAAACAAAAAAAACCCTACTGTGAGGTTCTTCTGCTATAGGCATCAGTTAAATGTATTTAAATCATTTTGGGAGATACTAGGAAGAATAAAAGCAGGACTTTAACAAACCCCACCTTTATAGCCAATTTGTTATACCGTAGATTCTTTTATATACGGGGTCAGATCATGTACCCCATAAATACAGGGATCAGAAATCTTCTATGCAACTCCCTCACATAAAAGATGAGGAATTTGAGGCCTAGAGTCACAGAGGAAGAGGCAGAGCAGAGATTAAAATCCAGATAGTCTGACTCAAAAGTTCACCCATCTTTTCATTGCACAAAGTTGCTTTCCTCCATCTTTCTAAAATATGGTAAGCCAGTCGTTTAGAAGTTATTCTCCATACGAGTACTAGAATAGGTCATCGTAAGTCTTGTCTGCTCAGGGGCAATGGGTGAGTGTGTGTGTGTGTGTGTGTGCATGCATGTGCCTATGCAAGAGGGAGAAATATTTTGTTTCTTTAAGAATAATTATTTATTAATATAAGTCATCTGTACAGTGCTTTTTGATTTAGAATGATGTTAGTAATTTAATTTAACCTTCATGACAACTTTATGAGTTACCTAGGGCAGTGGTATTTATTCCTGTCTTACAGATAAAGAAGTTGAGGTTCAGAGAGGTTCTTTGACTTGTCCAAGCTCAGACAGCTAGCAAATAGCACTTGAAGCTTCAGAAAGTCAAAAATTCCAGATAAAGATCTGCTCATTATAAGCTTGCCTAGGGACATATGCAGCATACAGTCTGCATGCTTAACTTTGCCATTTCCCAACACGCTTATTTTCTGCTGTAGCTCCAAGCCAAATATAACCTATCGCATTAAACCCATATGTGACCATTTAAAGCCTTTTAACTAGCAACACTGCTATCATATTCCATTATATTCATATGCCACAATTTGTTTAGTTATTTCCCCCAAACCTCTTATTTTACAGAGGAGGAAACTGAGTCCCAGAGAAGGGAAGTGATTCACCCTAGGTCACACAATGATAGTAAAACTACAAGACCATAAATAATATATCTAAATTCTCCTCCACCACAATTTGAAAACTGATGGGGCAATGCTCTTCACCACTGTTTTGAGTATTTTTGAAAGGAAACACTTGACTTAATAGAAAATTAATAAGCATGGACTTGCTCTGTAATTACATGATATCTGCTCACCAGTTATTCATTTATAAGTTTACATCTGTGCACAGTAACACTTGTGCTATACAATATATGAAGAATAAATAATGATGTAATTATTCTGAAATAACCCAGCAATTATCCGAACAATTACGTATTGGATTGCAGTTATTTGTGCCAGGATAAAGAAATGGTTACAAAAGCAGAGTTGTAGCATAAATGAATTGCCTTCAGCTCTGTTGTCATTTCATGTGGAGGACACGTGTACCCAGCAATCAATGGGTAAATTTTAGGCAACTCACCCTCCTCCTATTCAGTGCAGAAAGGAACTGTCAGCGTTTTCTTCCAAGCGATCTTGGAGATTTGGGATTCTCCTTTTCGGGAAGCCCACATGAACAGCAGGGAGGATATGCACTTATTCATGGAGAGTGGGAGGGGAAGGGAGAAGGATTTTTAAAGTTTTCATCAAAAGCCACATGCCCTGAAAGCTTTGCTCCAAAGCTCTCACTTTTCATCAGGGTTAAGGGGCAAGGGGATGAGGGTAGGGGTGGAAAGCACCTACCTCACAATTCTTACTATTCATAAAGAAGGATAGTATATATGTACTTGGGTGGAACATCTAACTGGCTTATAAGAAGAAAGAGTTGTAGGCTTTGAAAACAGTGATGATTTATAAAGACTGTTTGGGAGACAGGGATAGATAGCATTTACCTCATAAACACATAGAACAGGCACTAGACCTAGCCTTCATTAATATAAGGGATTCACAGATGAGGAAATTCCCTTTCCCACTGTAAATCAGCACCTTCTCCTCAACTTACACCAGTAGAGCATTTAAAGGTTAAGTCCATTTCCCTGGATAACACAGGAGGAGGACTTGAACCCCATCTTCCTGGTTCTTAGGCGAAGCTCCCTAATCATTACTCTGTGCTGCTTCTCAACACATAGTAATCCCTCAATAAATACTTGCTGGGTTAAACTGCACAGAACATAAATGACTTAAGTTTTTCCAGTTGTAATTGCTATGTTTTCAGGTATATGATTTAACTCTTTCAAATCCATGTAATAAGAAATGTTCATGTAATGGGATCCCATTCATTTTTATGAATTCTATAAAGAGTAAGTTTTACACACACACACACACACACACACACACACACACAATGGTAAAAGTTCAGAAATAAAAAATTTATAACATGTTTTATGTTATAAAAACATAACATTTTTATGTTTCTTTTTGAATAACTGGTATTCCCAGGCTTGAAAAGTATTTACCAAAGGGAAAGCAAAGTGAAAATAGCTCATATACCAGACCTTGGGTAAGTCATGGAATTCCTTGGATCTCAGTTTCCCTAGCTATAAAATGAAAGAGTTAGACTAGATGGCCTCTGAGGTCCCTTCCAGATCTACAACTATGATTCAGACTCAGTAATTTCAGGAAGATTTAAAAACAGAAAAAGGAAAAAACTACCACAGCATAATGGAAGAAAGCTAGCCAGACAAATCCCTGGGACATGAAAGCAAGTTGAGACTCTTCTGTTTCCTGGCCTGGAGGATCCCAAAGTGGGCTAACTGCCACTAGCAGGGGCTTTAGGAACCATGAATCTTATATTTTCTATTTGATGCTCAGCCTTGATAAATATTCAGAAACTGTGATGACTGGCCATGGGAACTGGAGAGAACCTCCAAGATCCTCTGGATCAAACACTCTCATTTTACAGATGAGGAAACTGAGTCAGAAAAGGGAGGAGATTTGTCCAAGGTCACATGAATAAGCAGTGGAACTCCAGAGCCAGGGATCTCTCCATCCTAAGACACTGCCACTTCAGGGATAATGTTGGAATCAAGACTAAGCATTGAGGTAATCAGAACTGGCATGTTAGCTAGGGAGGAGGAGTACAAGCATTTTCTGAGTGCCCCAGTACCTGCCAGTTCTCCCTTCCCTCCACAAATCTTACTATTTTGAGCAATAACAAAGGCTAGTTTAAGTTTGGTAAAGTCCTTAAATTTCTCTTCAGATCTGAAACAGGTGGAGCTACTGGAAAGAGAAAGAGAAGTTATATCTATATCAAAATCCCAAACTCTCAGCCCCTCATGGGGAGCTACCTTGTACAGATAGCTTTCAGACAGGTTCTCTGTTGAAGTGAAACTGATGGATTGCAGCTACTGGACTAGGGCTCCAGAGGGCCTTGGGGAGAAGTGGCAACATCTTTACAATTTTGGAAGGACTCTCAGCAGATGAAACAGATCCCCAGGGTCCTCTCAACTCCTCACATCATGCCCAAGCCAGCCCTCTAATCCCACCCAAAGAATGACTTTGTTTTCTCCTTGTGGGTTGTTCTATCCCTATCTCTTGAAACACACACCTGGTAACTGCTCAGACTTGGTATTTTGGCCTCTCACCAGAAAGGAAAGGAAAAATGAAATGGACAGAAGCCGGGGATTGACTGTGCAGTGGTTAAGTAAAGCCGAGTTGTCTAGCGTATGATGTTCTGTATAGTTGTTGGGCTGTTCCAGTGAAATGTCTGTGTCTGACAATCGTGGCTTCAAAGTGCTATTTAATGTCTCCACTTGTACATATACTCTCTAAGCTTGGCCTTTGCTACTATTGTGAAATTTAAAGTAGGGGTTCCATGTACCTATGTACGACTTCAGCTACTGAGACGCTTGCACTCTGTATCCTGGCATTATTGCTGGCAAACCGTCCTGCCTTTCTTTAGCATGTCAACACTTTTGGAACAATGGTGACATGCAGATTAATGGTTGGTCTCTTGGGCTTTTACTTTGCAATTTTATATATACATAATATGACTATATATTTATGGGTTGGTTTTGTACAGTTTGGGGGTTTGCATCTCCAAGCACCAATGCTGTCCTACTATTTCCAACAGAATGTTTTGGAATCACTGTCTGAGCCCTTTCACTTTGCTTGTGTTTGAGTGTCTCATCCCAGGGGATGTATCCTTGCCTATGGATTACTACTACTTTGTGTGCTCTTCTCTCATGAATGGATATTACCATATTAAACATAATGTTCTCAGCCTCCTCCTCTGTAGGCATCTTCTTTCAGTGGGCATTGTGACAAACACAGTGAAGCCAGTGGTCAAAACTAAGCACCTACCAAGTGTTATGTGTACTCATAAAGCTGTGTACCCCCTCCCAGAGAAAGTAGAACAGAATATCCAAGTGGATAAAGACAACAGGGGATATATAAACAACTATAGCCTGGGACACTCAGGGAGGTTTCCTGAAAAACACCGTACTTGAAGATCTTGAAGGTTAGATGGGCTCTGGACAGGTAAAGAAGAGAAATAATGGTATCCATAGAAGGGAACAGCATGAGCATAGAAATGGAGGCAAGAAAGAACAAAATGAAGTGGAAGTGATGTCATAGGAACAAAAAAAGTTCAGGAAAGGGGAAAGGGAAAGACAAATCTTGGCTCCCTCTCAGCCCTAGATCCTGACAACACCCAACACTCAGACAATGATTCCAGAAAAGCAGTTGGGACACCCCACTTCCAGTCTTCCTGATATCAAGAATGATAGAATTTAGCACTAGCAGAAACCTCAGATATCACTTAGTCCAAACCTATTTATTTAACATAAAAGGAAACTGAAGCCTAAAGATGATAAATGACTTACCCAAGGTCACACATATTCACAGAAATGCATAGAATTGGAGGGGACCTCAGTAGACATCTAGTCCAACCCAGACCCAAAGAAGAATCCCAACAATAACTTACCCAGAAAATGGTCTTCTAGCCTCTGTTTAAAGACCTATTGGTGAAAGCTATCCTACTCTGTAATGGTGAAGATGATTCCTTTTTTGATCATTTTTAATTGTCAGGAAGATTTCTTACATCAAGTCTACATTGACTTCTTTACCACTATTTTTCCTAGTTCTGCCTTCTGGAACTAACAAGAACCAGTTTTCTCCTTCCACATGACAGCCCTACAAATACTTGAAGACAGCTCTAGGCTAAACATTCCCTTTCATCTGTTCATTGAGTCAATTCTCATATAACATGAACTTTTCACCTTCCTAGTTGGCTGCCTACTAAATTGTGGTACCTAGAACTGATCAGGATACCCTAGATGTGTTTTGACTAGGGCAGAATATGGTTGTAGGGGTTCTTAACCTGAGATTCATATACTCCCAAGAGTTCTGGGGGGGGGGGGTGTGGTTCATGAATTTGGATGGGGAAAAATTATACCTTTATTTTCACTAATTGAAATTTAGCATCTCCTTCGATTACAAATGTAAATATTATTCTGAGAAGGCGTCCATAGGCTTCACCACAGTAGCAAAGAGTACATAACACAAAAAGGGGATCAGAACTCCTGGTATAGTGAGTCATTTCTTTATTGCTGGAAACTATGCCTCCCTTAATGCAATCCAACACCACATTTGTGTTCTTGGTTGCCAAAAAGAGAGTGATAGAGCAAGGATTCAAACACAAGCTCTCCAACTCCAAATCCAGTGCTCTTTCCTCCAACCACAGTAAAAAAAAATCAAATATCCACTCCCAGCCTCAGGCTGAGGTCAGAATCTCTTCCTGTCCTGGATTTAGTACCGAGCAGGAATATAATCCCTTACAGCCTACACTCACACTTTGGATGTTCTGACCCCATTAATGGCCTGGTTACCCTTGACCACCTTACTGACCAAAGGATCCTTTAGGAG
The DNA here is from genome assembly GCA_023548195.1 of Bettongia penicillata ogilbyi. NCBI lineage: Eukaryota > Metazoa > Chordata > Mammalia > Diprotodontia > Potoroidae > Bettongia > Bettongia penicillata. Next base: position 2,902,432 of record JAJHZJ010000283.1, read on the forward strand.
TTTATATCTGAAATTCACCTGATATCCATTATACAAACGTCAAATCTTGTCAGCTTAATATTCATTCATATTTGTTGACAATAACAGCATAGATCCTTCACTAAAATCCTCCTCGGATACCCTCATCATGATATGAGGTAGGACCTGGGACTCTGAAAACTGTGCTAGTGGAGGACAAGCTCCGACAGGTCCTATAGGGTTAGAAAGGCTTTGAAGACAGAATTAATAACAGTAGCCTCAGCAAAAGACTGGCCACTTCATTGGAAAGCATAGTGAATCTGAGTCAGAAGACATGTTCAAATCCCATTCCTTCTAATTACTATCTGTGTGTTTTTAGGCAAGTCAATTTCTCTGTGCCTCACATGCAAAATTGGGGGGGGGCAGGGAGAGATTGCACTAAATAGTTTCTGAGGTCCTTTCTGGCTCTAAATCTATGGTATTATGATTCATGTGATGAGTTTTTCTGGCCACAGCAACTCATGAAGATAGAGAGAACAACAGTAATGAAGGAATTATCTAATTTATGATTTCCCAATGACATTTTTCTGGTGAGGGAGATGGCAAAGTCTTCCTAAGTGAAGCCCAATAGTCACTCCATTCAATTCCACAAGTGTTTATTAAGTGATGATTGTGTGCCAGCTACTAGGCCAGTCACTCAGAATACAATGGCAAAAATAAAATAGCCCCTATGCTCAAGGAGCTTATACAATCCTGAAACAACATGTAAACAAATGAGAAAAACGCAAAATAAATACAAAGCAATTGATCTGGGAAGCTAACAATTGGGAGGGGTCAGGAAATACCACTGGAAGAAGACGGAGGTTGAGCAAAGCCTTGCAGTGGAAAGGGGAGGAAGAACATTCCAAACATGGGATGGGCACACACAGACTGTGCAAACACATGGAAACAGAAGATTATTGGCATGTGCCAACAAGTAGATAGATCTGAAGTTTTGAGGTGGGGAGGTAATGTATATAATAAGTCTGGAAAAGTAGGCTGGAAACAGATGGTGAAGGGATTTATTCCCAAACAGAGGGGTTTATATTTTATCCTAGAAATAATAATGGAGCCAACTAAACTTCTTGAGCAGGGAAGAAACATGTTCAAACATGTGCTTTAGGAATATCAATTTAGCCATTGGGTGGGGGATAGATTGGAGAGGACAGGTTTGAGGCAAAGAAACTAATTAGGTGGTTACTGAAGCAGTCCGCTCAAGAAGTCCGCTCAAGAAGTGATAAGGGCTTGAACTAGAATGTAGCTATGTGAGTGGAGAGAAGGGGAAAGATGAAAAAAGTGTTGTGTGGAAGAAATGATAGATCTTGGCAGGTGATTAGATATGGAGGGGGAGGGCATATTGAGAGAATGAAGATTGAGGATGACTCCTAAATTTCAAAACTGGCAGGTGGAAGAATGGTGGTATAGAAATTGGGAAGCAAAGAGAAGGGGTTTAGGGAGAAAGATAATGAGTTATATTCTGGACAAGTTGAGTTCAAGATTCCTATGGAACATCCAGATGGAGACATACAGAAAGAAGTTGGAAACCCTGTCAAACTGAATCTCAGGAGAGAAATAAAGGCTAGACATGTAGATTTGGAATTCATCTTAAGGGAAATGAGAGTTGAATCCATAGAAGCTAATGTTAGGACCAGAAGAGAATATGTAAATAGAAAAAAGAAAGAAAAGACCCCAGTCCTGGAGGGGGTACAAGGATGATGATCCTGAAAAGGAGATTAAGAAGGCACTCTCAGACACAAATGATCAGACATACACATATATGCACACAAACACATGCACACGGGAAGTTAATATGAAGGGGGAAGCTATTACCAAAAATGCCTTTTCTGATTTCTACCCTCCTCTCCATTTCAGATTACCTTCATCTACACTGTATGCATCATCTATATACCTAGTTATTTGTATATTGTCTCAACTAAAATGGGAGTACCTTTAGAACAAGCCCTGTGTTTTGGCTTTTCTTTGGGTCTCTGGGCTTATCATAGTACCCAGCACACAGCAATCAATTAATAATAAATGCCTACTGACTGACCCTACCTGTTAAAGAATCCTTTCTGTCACATTCCCAATAAGGAATGACCAAGACTTTATTTAAAGACCTCTAGTGCTCAGGATTCCACTATATACCAAGATAGTTGGATTGCTAAACTGGGAGTCAAGAACACCTGAGTTCAAATCTAGCCTCAGACACTTGCTAGCCGTGTGACCCTGGGCAAGTCACTTTACCAGTCTCCCTTAGTTTCCTCAACTGTAAAATGGGGGTATTATTAGCACCTACCTCAAAGAGCTATTGTGATGATCAAAACAGATATGTGTAATTTGCTTAGTAAAGTGCCTAGCACATAGCAGATGCTGCTTAAATGATTGTTCCCTTCCCTTCCCCTGAGAGTATCTCCAATTTATCCTCTCTACCGGCTCATTTCCTACTGCCTACAAATTTGCTCATGTCTCCCCTATTCTGAAAAAATGCTCATTTCATTTTTCCATCTCCAATGATTATTCTTATATCTCTTATATCTTATATATGTCTTATAACTCTTCTGCCCGCTGTAGCTAAACTGGAAAAAGTCATCTACAATAGATTCCACAGAGACCGTTCTCTCTAGTTACCTCTTAATCTCTTAGTTGCCAAATCCAGTGACCTTTTCTCAATTTTCATTTTCTTTGAACCCTCTGGAGCCTCCAGTACTGTTGATCATGTTTTCTTTCTTGATATTCTCTGCTCTTCAGGTTTACAGGACACTATTCTCTTCTGGTTCTCCTCCTACCTGTGTCTGATTGCTCCTCAGTACCTTCTGCTGGGCCCTCTTCCAGATCATGCCCTCAATAGGTGTGTCCCTCAGGGTTCTGTCCTGGGCCCTCTTCTTCCACTATATTACTTTACTTGGTGATCTGAGCAGCTCCCATGGATTTCATTACCATTTCTATGCACAGCATTCTCAAATCTACCTATCTTGCCCCAAACTCTCATCTGACTTTCAGTCACCTGTCTCCAACCACTTTTCAGACATCTTGATCTAAATATGTCCCAGTCCACCTTCCTTATTATCACAGAGTGTGACACCACCCTTCCAATCCTTCAATTTTACAACCTAGAGTCACCCTCCACTCCTCACATTTTCTCCCCCTCCCCCATATCCAAGCTGTTGCCAAGGCCTGTCAATTTCACCCTGGCAGCTTCTCTGTAACAAGACCCTCTCTCTACTCTGACACTGTCACCACTCTGGTGACCTCATCACCTCAAATCTGGATTTTTCCAATAACCTGCTTCCAAGTCTCTTCCCATTCCAATCCATCCATCCTTCAGCCTTTAACAGTGATTTCCCAAAACACAGGCGTGACCATGTCACACCCTCCCTGCCCCACCTCAGTGGCTCCCCATTGCTTCCAGAAACAAATTCAAAAAGCCGTGTCTCCTGCTAACTTCAGAACCTAGCCCAGTCTCTCTCTTTCCAGTCTTCTCACACCTTACTCTCCCAACATCCATTCTTCCCCAGGCCTCCTGCCTGCGTCACAAACAAGTCCCTCCATCTCTCGGCTCTAGCCTGTTCTCTGGCTGTCCGTGCCCGAAATGTCCCTCCCCTATGGTCCACCTGGACTATAGACCTTTCACGTCCTTTACATCTCAAGTAACATCCCATCTTTTACAGGAAGTCTTTCCCAACCCCTCTAGATTCCAGTGCCTTCCCTTTTGTTATTTTCTAGTTATCCTGTATACAGCCTGCTTTGTCTGTCTTTTTGCCTGTTGTCTCCCGCATTAGAATGAGCTCCTTGAAGGCTCCCCAGCACTTAGCACGGGGCCTGGCACGCAGGAAGTGCTTAATGAATGACCGTTGCGTCGATGCCCAAGCACAACGGTTTAATCTTCCTTCGCACCCGACAGTGGCCTGGCGGACAGGGGGTGCTCCTTAAACCTCGCCTACCACAGGTGGCGGTGGATAGAACGCCAGGTCTGTAGTCCGGAGGCCCTGAGCTCTGGGCAAGTCACGCCACCCTATCTGCCTCGGTTTCCTACTCTGTAAAATGAGCTGGAGAAGGACCTGGCAACTCACTCCAGTATTTTTGCCAAGAAAACCCCAAGAGGGGGTCACGAAGAGTCAGACACGACTGAAGAACGAGTGAACAATACCGGGCCTGAAGGGGAAGGGCCCCTCTCGGCAGCTTCTGAGCATCGCCGTCAGGGAATGCCTCTTTTTACTTTCCCTCAGAATCGCCCCCTCTAGAAGTCAGGGCCCGCTGAGCCGGAAGCGGAACTCTAAATCGGAGGGTGAATGTTGCCCGGTCGGACATCCGGGCACAGGCCGCGGCCCCGGCGGAAGTACTCTGATTCGGCGCTTCGGCTGCAAGCCTTCGCCTTCTCGCCTTGACTCCGCGGGCGGCGGCGCCCGGGCCGGGTCATGGGCCGCAGCAGGAGCCGTTCCCCTCGGAGGGGTGAGTGAGTTAGAGGGCGGGCCGGGACTCCGTCCTTGCGCCTCTCCTTCCTTCCGACGGTGTCCCGCGGGCAAGGCCGGGCCCAGCCGGCGGCGGCTGCGGAATCCGGCTCCCTGGGAGCGGGCGCCTGGCGGAGCGGCCGGGCCTGCGCCCCGGGCCTGCTAGCGGGGGAGGTGGTTTGTTTGCTTAGGTTAGGGAGGGAGCGGCGGCCTGGCCTAGGCGGGGGCCTCCGGGGCCTTCCGCGTGGCCTCCAGCGCCGGCCGCTGGGCTGAGGAGGCCAAAGGCCGCCTGCCCCCGGAGCTCGCAGGCTGACCGGGGAGAGAGAACGGGCCAACAGACATGCACCAGCGAGCCACGTACGGGGAGGAGCGGGGAGAAGGCACCGGGATCGGGAGGGTTGGGAAAGGCATCCTGTAAAGGTGGGATTTTATCTGGGGCCCGGGGGAAGCCAGGGTGCCCGGGGCGGCAGACGGACGGGCTTGCTGGCCGGTAGTCCCACGTTAAATGTTATCCAGCCCCGAGCCCCTCCTCTTCCTCCCTACCCCTACCTCTTTCCCCGCAGAAGCTGTTCTAGAGCTCCTGTTCCTTCGGGCCTCTCGTGCCGTCTCTCCCATCTGCCTCTGAGCGGACGACTTGACTTCTCTCCTGAGAGTATTCCCCGGGAGCCCCTCCTTTCACTTCTTAAACTCTCCGAGGATGGTTTCCGGCCTCATCATCGGACTGACCCTGCCTTCTCCAGTTACCGTCGTCTCTTTGTGGCCAAATCTGAGTCTTTTCTCAGTCATGATTTTTCTTGACTTATCTTGTACATTGAACACACTGTCGACCATCTTCTGGGCACTTTCTCCTCTCTGGGTTTCACTGACCCTGCTCTCCCCTTGGCCTCTCCTTTAGGTTATTGCAGTCACCCTTCTCCCAGTCTCTCTCACTTTATTCAATTCTCCACTCAGCTGCCAAAGTGAGTTTCAAATATAGACCTCTTGAATCCTAGACCAGAGCTTCTCTTATAACAATCAACAGCAAAGCCTTTCTTTCCCAAATCAGCATTTGATGATGATGATGATGATAATAGTATTTACAAAGTCGATTATTCAGTCTTCAGAGGATCGGAATTAAAATTTGAGTTTCACATTGTTTGATCTTAGTGGACTTAGTTTTGTTGTCTTTAAGGTGATTCAAGAACTCTTCCAGAGTTGGATCACCATCCTGACATAGGTAGTGCAAGTCTTGGTTTTTTTTTTCTCTTTACAGAAGAGAGAGGGAATTGTCTTGCTCATTGTCACATGGCTACCAAGTATTAGAGCAGAAACTGGAACCCAGCAAGGCTGGTACTCTTTCTTCTTCACCATTAGAAGGCCGCTTCACTGTAAGAGATAGGAAGGGACGTGTATTCAGTGATCATTCCACTTACACAGCTGAATTCAGTAAACATTTATTAAGCACCTACTCTTTGCAGGGTACTGCTAGATTGAAGACAGAAAGGCAAAGATAGCTAAGTATCTACCTTCAAAGAACTTTTATTCTAGTAGGGGCACACTTTTCAAAAGGGAAAGCATATGATACCGGGCAACATGGAGGAAAGGCCTCTTGTAAGAGACAGCACATGAGGTGGGTTTTGCAGGAAACTAGAGATTCTTTGAGGCATATATGAGGGAGTGAATTCCAGATATGAGAGACCATTTAAACAAAGGCAGAGAGGTAGGAAATAAAATGTTTTGTACGGGGAACAGCTAGCAGACCAGTTTGACTAGAACAGAGATTGTGGGAAGGGACATAATTTTAAAATAAAATTGGAAAGGTATTTGGGAACCAGAAGTGCCAAGCTGAAAGTTGGAATTTTATCCTAGGGAGCCACCGAATATTTTTGAGTAGCTGAGTGACATGGTTCCATCTGTGTTTTTGGAATATCAAATTGGCAGCTATATGATGAATGGTGTGGAGAAGGCAGTGACTAAAGGTATAGAGAAAGAATTAAAAGATTATAGTCCAAGGTGAGAAGCGATGAAGACTTGAACTATAGGATAAAAGTTCGACTGGAGAAAAGAGGACCATTTAGATAAATGATCCTAGAATAATCTTGATAATGCACCAGTTTGGATATAACCTTTTGCTTAGACCTTTTCAGTGCCTCCCACCTCTTAGTGCCTTCAATGTGAAATTCAAATGCCTTATCCCTGGCATTGAAGACCATTGAGGGTCTGACACCACCCTATCTTTCCAGCTATATTTCATACTACCATGCTATACCTAATCTGGGCTCCAAAAATACTTGACTTCATTTCCCTTTCCCAAGTACATTCCTCATTTTCTACCTCCTTATTTGTCCTATTTGCTATTAATATTTAGAATGGCAAACATTTATATTACACTTTAAGTTAAAAAGTGTTTTACGTATATTATCTCATTTGATCCTCAAAGCATCCTTGCAAAGTAGAGATTATTTTCATTTTTATAGATAAAGAAACTGAGACCAAGAGAAGTTAAGTGACTTGCCAAAAACTGGACAGCTAGAAAGTATTTGAGGCAGAATTTGAACTCAGGTTTTCCTGATTCCAAGTGCAGCATTATAGCTACTGTTTCACACGTCAAACTCCTACTTTTCCTTTTAAACTTGCTTGAGATGCTTCCTTTTCCATAAAGCCTTTCTGACTTCTTTGAGCCTCATATAGATATAAATGTCAGTGCATTTATATTAAAATGTGGTGTGTTATATTTTTTCTTTCTTCTCCTTACTAGATCATAACCTCTCTGTGGGCACCTGTGTTTAGCCTCAAATTTGTTTCACCTCTAATCCCTAGCACAATATTCTGTACACAATAAGAGCTTAATCATTATGTTGAATAAGGCTTAATCTCTGCCCTTCCAGATTCTTGGAGTTTATATAGATTATAAGCCCCATAAATAAAAAGCTAATTAATAATGAGAGAATCTCTGCTTAATTCCAAATGATTGATAGACAAGCACTATAGATGTTCAGAGGAGAAAGATCATGGAAAGCTCTGTGGGAGATGGACTTTAAAGGATGGCAAGATTTTGAGGGGGAAGGAAAAAACGTTGTGTGCTAGCCCTTGATACTTTTTCATAGTTTGAAGATAATTAAGTTCTCACTTGCGGGAGAAATGGCCAAAGCTCCCTGTCCTATAAGCCATGATTTCGGAATTAATCCAAGAATTAAACAAAAAGGAAGAATTCAAGTTAATTTAATGAGCATTACTACACGTTATTGTGAGGCACTCTACTAGGACTGAGGATAAAAAGACAAAAGTGAAACAGTCCCTGCTATCAAGGTACTTGTATTCTACTAAAGGCAGGACTTACTATGTACTCAGATAAACAAGTGCAAAGTAATGGGGGGAGGAATAGGGACAGGCATGGGAGCCACTATGAAGTGGGAGAACAGGAAAGATCTTGTATTGGAAGTTATACCTGAACAGAGCCCTGAAGGGAGTTGGGATTCAGAGAGGAGGAAAGAAGGAGGAAGAAGATTACATGCATCAGGGCAGCCTGTGTGAAAACACTGGTAGAATGTCATGTATGGATAGGAACAAGGAAGCTAATTGGGCTGGAACGTGGAACACATGAGAGGGAGTATTATGACATTGGTCTTCAGAGCTAGGAGGCAGATTGTGAAAGAATTGTAAATGACAAACAGAGAAGTTTATATCATATTATGAGGCCCATGGGGAGTCACCGAAGGTTCACCAGTGCTTTAGGGATGTCAATTTAGTAGCTGTGTGAATTGAAGAATAGAGACCAATTAAGAGATTATTTTTGTAGTCCAGGCAAGGAAGAAGTGACCAGGACCTGAACCAAGGTTGTGACCTAAGGGTAGATAGAAGGGAATGCACACCCAAGATGTTGTAAAGAAAAAATTGATAAGATTCGGCTACCGAATTGGGTATGAGCGGCAAGGACAAGGAAGGATCATAGAACTAATCTTGGAAGAGACTTTAGAGGTCATTGTGTCCAGCTCCCTCATTTTACAAATGGAGAAACTGAGGCTTAGAGGTTATGGCACCTGAGAATCATATAGCTGCTAAGCATATGAGGCAGGATTCAAGCCCAGGGCTTCCTGACTCCAAGTCCAGCACACTAGCCATTATGTTACACTGCTTTTCCAGAATGACTCTAGGTTCTGATCTTGGTTAGAAGGATGGTGATACCCTGGACATGGGAAGTTAGGGGGAGGGGTGGGTGAGAAGATAATGAGTTCTCTGTTGGATGAGGCATCTTAGTAGGCAATTGGAGATGCTAAAGAGAAAGATGATGATAGGTTATATAAATGGAAAGTCATCTGCATAGAGATAATCATTGAACCTGTGGAACCTTATTAAGTTTCCAAAAGAGAGAATATAGAAGGGGAGAGGGATAGAGAGTGTCACAACAGAGTCTTGGGCTATGCTCATGCATGGGGAATGGATTTGTATGGTGGTTCTAGAAGAGACTGAGGTTTGACTAGACAGGAGGGAAACCAAGAAACCATTGTGAAGAAAACCTAATTGGTATATGCCCTTTGCTGCAGTGATAACCACTACTAGGACTATATTCCAAAGAGATCAAGGAAAGAGGACAAGAGTCTATATATTATGTATAAGTTGTATATATTGTTCATATATGATGCATAATATATTCAACATGTGTCTTATAAGTATATACACACATACACATATATAATATTATAGCTGTTCTTTTTGTGGTGGCAAAGGACTTGAAACTTAAAAGGATGTCCATCAATTGGGGTATAGCAAGACAGCTTATTGTATATGAATATAATGGAGTTCTATTGTTCTGTAAGAGAAACCTGAGAAGACTTCTGTGAACTAATGTAGGGTGAAGTGAGCAAAATAAAAACTATTAGCAACTATGCTACAACAACAACATTGTAAAAACAACTTTTGAAAGGCTTAAGAACTCCGATCATCAAAACAGTGATCTTCTGTGATTCCCAAAATCAGTGATAGAGAATACTATACCTAGCTCCAGACTGTGTAGAATGAGATCATCTTTGGACACAGGCAAATGGAAATATGTTTGGCTTGACTGTGCACATTTGTTAAAAGTGTTTTATTTTTTCTTATCTGAGTGGAAGGGAGATGGAGAAAAAGAAATGCTTGTTATTTGACCCAAAAGAAAAAGAACACTCAGACAGAAAAGTATATCCAAGAGCAGAAAGTGTTCAGCAGTGTCAAATCCCTTCAGAGAGGTCAGTAGACGAATAAGCATGTGCACCATATGCCAAGCACTGGAGGTAGAATAAAAAACATCCCTGTTCCCAAAGGGTTTATTATCACATGCTGCCAGCAGGAAGGATTAGGGCTGAGAAAAGGTGTTGGATTTAGCAGTTAAGAGCACTGATAACTTTAGAGAAAGTAGTTTCAGTCAAGTAGTACAGTGAAAAAAGCTAGAAACATAGTAAAGGTGAAGAAATGGAAGAGGTGAATTTAGGTGTCTTTTTTATAAAAAGTTTTGCTGTAAAAGGAAGAGTAATGTAGGATGATAGCTTGAAGGGATTGCAAGTTAAAGTGAGGATTTTTTTTCTAACTAAATTTTTATTGCTATCTTTGGTTCTTAGATCACCACAGTTCTCTATGAACCTCTTCACTCTAGCTCCTTCACTTTCCCAAAGAGCTACTATCCCTTGTAACAAAAAATAAAAAAGGAAGGAAAAACTGTATGGCAAAACTAATTCACTGGAAAGGTCCAATATTATTTGCTGCATTCCACATCTGTAGTCCTCCACTTCTGCGAAGACCCAGAGGGAGGTGACTTCTTATGTTCTTGGTCATTATAATTTTGCCCAATCCAGTTTCAGTTCTTTCGTTGTTTTTATTTACTTTATTATAGTCATTTTGTATATTTTATTGGTTCTGCAGAGTGATTTTTTTTTTAAAGACATAGGAAATCTGGGCATATGTATAGGTGGCAGGGAAAGCCACTATGTAAAGTGAAATTCAGTTAGGTTAGAGAGAGAATGTGAATGAAATAGAAAATTCCTGGAGGGAAATGGTGTTTTGAGGGACCAGGGAAGATGGTTTGGGATAGTGTACAACAAAGGGCATGAGGTGGTTTTCTGGGGAAGAGAGAGTAATATGCAACTGGAAAGAAATGGTTTGGAATAGATGCAAAGGAGGGTAATAAAAAGACAGTCCAAGATGAGTAAAGGAATTGTGGCATAGTAGCAAAGACCTCACTAAGGTTATAAATTTGTAGTGAACCTGATTAGCAGTGTTTCTCAACAGGAGTAGAATTGAAGAATGTTTGATGGTACAGACAAAACAGGTTCATATTTGGGAAGGATGGGGCAGGGTGTGGCACAAGGGATTTAAGGAAAGGAGACTAACATTGAGCAAATTGAAGTCAAGCTTTTGAGGTAGGAAGGTGGGTTTCAGAGCAGGAATGAAATTGTAAAAACTGGAAGGGATATAGTGACAAGATCTGGAAGAGAATAAATAGGTTTAGGAGGAATAAAAATGAGACACAAGGAAATATGAAAGGACAGGAGGATATGACCTGTGAAAATAATTTCATTGTTCTGGATCAAGAAGGTCAAAGTTATGGGTGAGAATGAAATCAAGAGTATGGCGACTCCTCCGTGTCACCATGCAGACATAGTACGATGCAGAACATAGTAATAATTGGGATGACTTGGGAGGTCCAAGTGTTAGGAAGGCAGCGATGTGTACGAATACCTCAGCTCTGAAGGCAGAGGTTTGAGACTGATCGTGTGATCCAGGTGCCGAACTCCTTGGAAAAGGAAGGAGAATGATCTAGGGCCTAGTAGAGAATACCAGCCATAATTTGGATGGAGTCATAGAGAAGTATCAAATAAACTTGAAAGAAATGTAAGTTGCTGAATGATGGCAGCAAAGGGATCAGAAGCAGGGAATGTGCTTACTCCTCTTCTTGGCATGCTGTGCAGGGAAAAGTAAGAAACATTGAATCCAATACTGATAAGATGACTGGTAAGTGATACTGTCTTTCAGTTTGTTGCTAGTCAGGAATATCATGTCCAAAAGACATAGCCTTGATCATTATCTGAAGGTGGCGACATGTTTTAATAGAAAAAATTTGGAATTAGTAATCAGAAAACCCAGGCTGTGTAGAATTTTGCCACTAAATATCTGTATATGACTTTGAAGAAATCACTTTTGGACTCATTTTCTTTCTTACTAAAATAAGGGGTTAGGATTAGATGGTCTCAAAAGCTTTTTATTTCTTATTTTCTATTCTTTTCTGTTAGAGCGTAGGCGATCCCGTTCTACATCTAGAGAGAGAGAGAGAAGGCGTCGAGAACGGTCCCGATCCCGAGAGAGAGATAGGAGGAGGAGTCGTTCTCGCTCTCCACATAGGAGGAGGTCCAGGTAAGGAGCCAAAGGGGCATGGAAGCAGTAAAACTAGATTGACTGCTCTCTGTAGTTTTATCTTTCATGATGAGTTTTGGAGTTTTTTTAAGATCTAGCAATGGCAGTTAGACAATTATTCTCACCTTATTCAGGTATGTAAGCTCCTAAAAAGAATAAGATGCACTCTGCCCTTAGTGATATTAATTACCATGAATCAACAGTTCTTTTTTTCTTTTTACCAATCCTATTCATACTGGTGTCATATTCTCATTTACTAACCATGTTTTTCCTCCTCAAATCTCTTATAGTACTTAGTGCTTTCTTTATACATTTATACACAGCTAGGTTCCAATTAGTGTGAATAACAAATCCTATAAAGTACTTGTGTGTATTAGAATTCATACTTATTGAAATTATAGTTGTATAAAATGATCATTGGTTCCAGTCCAATAGAAGTATACAGTGTGAATTTGAATAATGTGACCATTTCATGTGATTCATTATTTGCGCTAATTAGGACCTAGATGTAACATTTTGTATTCTAGTTATCTGCATTTTTTTTTGTTTATATATTCTTCTATTAGACTGTGAGAGCTCCATGAGACAGTGGCTCTCTTTTTAATATTTATATAGATCTGTGATCTCGATTGGTTCAGGAGTTCCCCTCTAGTGATGCAGATCAGAAACCAATCATGCCTTTCTATCTTGTGGGACTCTTGTCCTCCCATAAAATTACCACGGGGGGGGAGACCCATTTTTTAAAAACATTTTAAAATTAAAATTTGATTTTCATGAAGCTCCTCTTTTCCCTCTGACATACTCCCCATCCTTCTAGGTCCCATTGAGAATAAAGAAAAACAAAACTCATATTACAAATGTGAATAGTCAAGCAAAAAAAATTCCTTCGTTGGCCATGTCCAAAAAATATCTCTGTCTGCACTCTTAAGTTCATCACCTCTCTTATCAGGATGTGGGAGTATGTTTCCTCATCAGTTTTCTGGAATTGTGATTGGTCATTGTATTGATAGAGTTCCTAAGTGTTTCAAAGCTATTTGTCTTTACATTACTGTTATTATAGAAATTGTTCTACTCCACTGCATCAGTTCAGGGTCCACCTATCATAAGGGGGTAGTTATATGACACCTGTTGTCTCTTGTGATCAGCCTATCTTCTCCTTCAATGATGGCATCTTTTACTGTATGGTTATATGTTGAAATCTACACATACCTCTTTCTTCATTGCCCTCTTCATGATACTCTTTTTTAATTCTTTGGAAGCATTTGCATTCCATATCGCACTGTTGTAAAGAAACATCAGCAATTAGTATCAAATAGATGAGCCTTTGCTTTCATGTGAAATTCAGGATCTATAAAACAGCTTTGTGGTTTCCTGATGGTAATTCAGCCCACTCCCTTGCCATTCAATTCTGGACGCAACTTGTGTATCTATACCATTTGTTCCAGATAGAAATACTGATGGACAACCTCTATAAGTCTCCTCTTATCTAAACCTTTTATCACCCTAGTACCTACCTCTTTATTTCAATATATTAGGTGTGAAGTGAAACTAATAGCAGTGAGAAGTAACAGTAAAGTCTGTTTCATTTGTGTAAATACTCATAGGACCAGCCAAAGTCTACATCCTTTGATTAGGTGTTGGGACAGCTATTTTTGTTTTCCTGCAGTCTTTTTCAAGCATTTAGTCCCTAGACTCATTGATTTTATTACTGCAACATATTTTTATTTCTAAAGTTTATACTTATCTGATACCAGATCCCCAAGGAGACACCGCTCTTCCTCCCCTTCCCCGTCCCGGCTAAAAGAAAGGAGGGATGATGAGAAGAAAGAAACTAAAGAAACAAAAAGCAAAGAACGTCAAATTACTGGTAATGTTACAGAAACCTAACGTACACATAACCTTATTTAGTTAGATGGTGAAAGTGTTTTTTGAAAACAGTCTTTGAACATTTTAATCTTAATTTGTGCTTGTTGCTTTTTAAAAATTTGAGCTTGTGGCTCTTATTACATCTCAGTTCTTGTAAAGATACTTACCAATTTCAAATAACCCTTATTTGGAGGCTTCATAGGGATGTTTTAGAATGGTTTCTTATATGGTTCTGTGAACTTTAACTAGCATCTCTTCATGACCTAAAGATACCAGAATTTTAGAAAAAAAGAAGCAAAGGAATTTCATTTCAGGGAAGTACCATTAAAAGAAGGCAGATTCCTTTTGCATTAAGTTATTCTAAAGACCCGTGTTATAGTATAGGGCAAGGCCTTTCCAGCCCACTTATCCAAGAAAATGAACATGGTACATAAAGGTTTCCTGGTTCCTGATTTATAGTCATGGACATATAGGATGTTAAAGTTAGAGTTTATCAATCTAACCTTTCATCCCATGCAGGAATCCCCTATGTAGTATCCCAGACAACCTCTGTTTAAGTGCTTTTGAATATAGAGAACTCAATACTTAAGGGAGTCCATGTGGTTGTTGGACAATTCTAATTATTAGGTATTGCTTTTTTTATTTGGAGTCCAAATCTACTGTCCAGTAACTTCCTGGCATTGATTCTAGTTTTGCCTTCAGGCTACAAAAATGAGTTTTAATTTCTCTTTATGTGATAGCCCTTCAAATATTTCAAGACTTGTGGGGATCTTAAAATAGAGAAAAATTTGTCAGGAGGTTTTTTTTTTATTTTGGTACAAGGCTTTGCTATGAAATGGTAGAATGAACATCACTGTTGATTCCCTATATCCTATTTACCTGCCCTAAAGAAATGAAGTTTAAAAATTATTTGTTTATTTTTGTAGAAGAAGATTTGGAAGGCAAAACAGAAGAAGAAATTGAAATGATGAAATTAATGGGATTTGCTTCTTTTGACACCACAAAAGTAAGGAAAATTTGTCAGCAGTCTAATTTCAGTTCAACCAGAGAAGTTGTGTCATTTTTGCATGTTCTTGTAATGCTGTACAAAGTGTGAGAAGCTCATCTATGCTTTTTAAAACTAAATTTAGGAAGGGAGAAAGAATGAAAGAGAATTGTTTCACTAAATAAGTACTTTTCCCTCCATTCTTTAGATTTTATATGTGTATGTGTTTGTATGTATGTTTGCGTATTTATGTAAATACATATGTGTATGTGTCTAATAATACCTGACATTTATATAGGTGCTGACAAAAACCTTGTAAGTAGTCACTACAGGTATTATTGCCTCTGACGTAAAAAGGAGATCACCAGGATCACACAGCTAGTAAGTATAAAAAGGCAGTATTTGAACTCAGGTCTCCCCAGAGCGATGCTTTTTGCACAGTGCTATATAATATAATATACAATCTTTCACACTTAGGAAGACCTCTACTTTCTAAAAAGTTTTCAAAATCTTTACGGTTCATCTTGCAGTAAAGAATTCTGATTTTATTTTTGAGAAACATTATCTAAAACAATATGTTTGAGTTGTCACCTAAGAATATTGCTCACTGGCCAACAATAACAGTCTAAATTATCATGGCCTATTTTTCTTAGTGAGTAACAGCTTTTGTTGTTCAGTTGTTTGCAATTGTGTTCGAACCTTTGTGACTCCATTTGGGGTTTTCTTAAAGATACTGGAGTGATTTGTTATTTCCTTCTCCAGCTTATTTTATAGGTGAGGAAATTGAGGCAAATATGTTTAAGTGACTTCCAGGGTCACACAGCTCCTAAGTGCCTATGGCTAGACTCAGGAAGATGAGTCTTCCTACTCCAGGCCCAACATTCTAGCTGTTGTACCATCATAATAACAGAACTTAAATGGACTTAACAGTGATCCACTATTGATAGAACTGTGAATTGTCCAACCATTCTGGAAAGTTATTTTGAATTATACCAAACAATTATAAAATGTTCATACTTTTTGATCTAGAGGTTTCACTGCTAGGCAGACATATACCCTAAGGACATCAAAACAGAAGGGTCTCATATTTGCCAATACTGATAGCTATACTCTTCAACTGGTTATCTTTTTAAATATACAGTAACTTTGATGTGAAATTGTCAAAGCTTTCTTGCTTGTCTATGATCCTTTCTGGTCTTCCTTCTGCTCTTTGTTTGCATCAGATATTTATGGCCAATTTGTTTCAGCAAAAAAAATCTGCTTCCAGTCTCATAGAAAGAGTTAGGTATTCTCCTTGCCAGAGCTAACCCCTCTACCAGAGGCCTTGATTCCATTAATTCTAGTTCCCTTGACTTTGCTTATCAATCTACATCATAGAATTTGAAGAGTTGGAAGGGACCATGGAGCCCATCAAATGCAGCCCATACCTGAAAAGGAATTCCTTTTTTAACATACTTTACAACTGGTCATCCAGCCTGTTCTTCTAAAGTCTTTGAGAAGTTTTTTCCCAAACTCTAGTGTGTATATCACACCTCAGCTTTACTCTTCTGTCACTCCAAAAGGGAGTGGTTGGCAGCTAGGTGGCACATTGGATAAAACACTAGTCCTGAGATCAGGAAGACCTGAGTTCAGACTTGGTCTCAGACTCTTAACTAGCTAAATGAGCCTGGGCTCACTTAAGGTCTATCTGCCTTGTTTCCTCAACTGTAAAAGAGGGGATAATAGCATCTGCCTCATGGTTGTTGTGAGGGTCAAATATGCTTAAATTACTAGAATGCTTGGCATTTAATCAGTTCTTATTCCTTTCCCCCCTCAAAATTTCTAACATCTCTACATTAGTCAGCAGGTTCCTCCCCAATAGTGAGACACATATCCAGAATAGAATTATTTCCCCTAAACTAAATTTTCTTTGTTATTGTGAACTTAATCAACAAACCCAAACATTTTAGCATATACAAAAGAAAAAGAGGCATCTACAAGGAACTACATATTTCTGTTATGTACAATTTATTTTTTTAATAAGTATGTAGATATGTATAGGTAGATGCATAATTTAATATACTTCTTAAAAAAAATTAAAATGTACACAAATACTTCTTGATTTGCCTTAATACGTTGCATCATTCAAAGAGTGAAGGAACCAACAAGGAACATCAAGAAAAGAAAATTTTAATGCACAGAATGAAAGTGTAGAAGAGGACAGTTTCCCATCATTGCTATGCTTCGTTCTTTGTAGCTTTTCTTTATGATACCCTTGTTTGGTAGCTTGTTAGATAGATCTGAGCATTTTTCTCCCTCTCCTGGGTCCTTTTTAGAGGAAAACCCTTTAATTAGATTTGTATAGCACTAGGCAAAAGCTATATTCTTTTTTTAATTTATCTTAAGTTTTCAACATTCATTTCCACAAAATTTTGAGTTACAAATTTTCTTCCCATCTCTCCCCTCCCCCACCCCAATACACTGAGCATTCTGATTACCCTTTCCACCAATCTGCCCTCCCTTCTAACATCCCTTCCTTCCCTTATCCCCATCTTCTCTTTTGTCCTGTAGGGCAAGATAAATTTCTATATCCCATTGCCTGTATTTCTTATTTCCCAGTTGTATGCAAAAACAATTCTCAACATTTGTTCCTAAAACTTTGTTTTCCAACTTTTTTTCCTTCCTCCCTCTCCACTCATCCCCACTGAGAAGGCAAGCAATTCAATATAGGCTTGCAAATGACTTCCTTAATAGTCATGTTTTGTGTAATACCAACTATATTTCCTTTCATTCTATCCTGCCCCCCATTTCTTCTATTCTCTCTTTTGACCTTGTCCCTCCCCAAGAGTGTTTACTTCTAAT
Source organism: Bettongia penicillata ogilbyi (assembly GCA_023548195.1). NCBI lineage: Eukaryota > Metazoa > Chordata > Mammalia > Diprotodontia > Potoroidae > Bettongia > Bettongia penicillata. Next base: position 2,919,931 of record JAJHZJ010000283.1, read on the forward strand.
TGTTCCTTTCTCCCATTTGCCCTCCCTTCCATCATCCCCGCCCCCTGCTTATCCCATTCTCCCCTACTTTCTTATAGTGTAAAATAGGTTTTCATACCAAATTGAGTGTGCATGTTATTCCTTCCTTGAGCCAAATATGATGAGAGTAATCTTCACTTTTTCCCTCCCACCTCCCCCCTTTTCCCCTCCATTGAAAAAAATTTTTCTGGACTCTTTTATAAAAGATAATTTGCCCCATTCCATTTCTCCTCCCAATATATTCCTCTCTCACCCTTAATTTTACTTTTTTTTAGATATGATCCCTTCCTATTCAATTCACCCTCTGCTTTGTGTGTATGTGTAATCCCAAACTACCTAGATATTGAGAAAAGTTTCTAGAGTTACAAATAATATCTTTCCATGTAGGAATGTAAACAGTTCAACTTTAGCAAGTCTCTTATGATTTCTCTTTCCTGTTTACCTTTTCATGCTTCTGTTGATTCTTGTGTTTGAAAGTCAGATTTTCTTTTCGGCTCTGGTCTTTCCATCAAGAATACTTGAATGTCCTCTATTTCATTGAATGACCATTTTTTTCCCCTGAAGTATTATATTCAGTTTTGCTAGATAGGTGACTCTTGGTAGCTATTTGCAGTATTTTCTCCTTGACCTGGGAACTCTGAAATTTGGCCACAGTATTCCTAGAAGTTTCTCTTTTTGGGTCTCTTTCAGGAGGTGATCAGTGTGTTCTTTCAATATTTATTTTGCCCTCTGGTTCTAGAATATCAGGGCAGTTTTCCTTGATAATTTCATGAAAGATGATGTGGTAGTCACGTAATTTTTAAATTGTCTCTCCTGTATCTGTTTTCCAGGTCAGTTGTTTTTCCAGTGAGATATTTCACATTATCTTCCATTTTTTCATTCTTTTGGTTTTGTTTTGTAATTTCTAGGTTTCTCTTAAAGTCATTAGCTTCCACCTGTTCCATTCTAATTTTTAAAAAACTATTTTCTTCAGTGAGTTTTTGAACCTCCTTTTCCATTTGGCTAATTCTGCTTTTTAAAGCGTTCTTCTCATTGACTTTTTGGAGCACTTTTACCAATTGAGCTACCCTATTTTTAAAGGTGTTATTTTCTTCAGAACTTTTTTGGGTCTCCTAATAGGAGGCTGTTGACTCGTTTTTCATGCTTTTCTTGCATGTCTCTCATTTCTCTCCCCAATTTTTCCTCCACCTCTCTTACTTGATTTTCAAAATCCTTTTTGAGCTCTTCCATGGCCTGAGCCCATTGAATATTTATTTTGAATGTTTGGGATGCAGAAGCCTTGACTTTTATGTCTTCCCCTGAATGGTAAGCATTATTTTTCCTCATCCAAAAGGATAGGAGAAAATACCTGTTCACCAAGAAGGTAACCTTCTGTAGTCTTATTTTTTTTTCCTTTTTTTGGGCATTTTCCCAACCAGTTATTTGGCTTTTGAGTCCTTTGTCAAGAATAGGGTATTCGCTGGGGACCTATAAGATCTCAGTTCCTCCAAGGTGGCACAGTCAAGCCTGCACACTAGTCTGGGATCAACCAGAAACTTTTCTGTACAGAATCTGCAAGTAGTAGAGTTCCCTCTCCACAATCACCTGCAGTTCAACCAGGCCAGCACTCAGGGCTGAGATTCCGATCAGCTGCTCAATTCCCCCAGGGGCTTAAGGGGGAGGGTTCCCAGGGCCAGAATACCACTCAGTGTAAGATTAAGACCAGCTGCTAAATTTCTCCAGGGGCTTTAGGGGGAGGGCAGGGCTGCCACTCTAGGCTGAGGTTCAGATCAGCTGCTTAGTTCCCCCAGGGGTTTTAAACTGAGGGCTCCAACAATGGACCACAGCAGCCACCACCACCTGGGGCTGGAGGTAGGGGGGTACCCTGCTCCCTTGTTGCTCCAGTTGAAAAAGCCCTCTCACTGACCTTTGAAGCTGCCCTTGGTACCTGTGGTTTGAACCACCACTGCTGATGGGTATCCGCCCCCCCCCCCCCGCCCCAGGCCTGCTCTGGTCGTGCTCTTCCTGGTGCCACGCAGCCAAGGCTGGGCTGCACTCTGCTCTGTGTCCGGTGCAACACAACTTTCCCAGTCCTTTCCCAGTGTGACACATCCAGGTCACCCTGGGCTGGAAATTTCCTTCACTCCATCCCTCTGTGGCTTCTGCTGCTCTAGAATTTGTTGAGGGTCATTCTTTACAGGTATTTTATGGGCTGTGGGGGAAGAGCTATAGTATGTGCATCTTTCTGCTCCGTCATCTTCCAGAAGCCATTTTCTTACCAGTCTTTGTGAGATATACTCTATCCTTCACCATCATTTTTGTATTTTAAACTGTGGTCCAGAAACCCAGATCCTATTCTTAGACACTGTCTTTTTAGCCAGTTCATTTCCCAGATTTTCTCTCATGTCCTTTGCCTTTGGGGACAAAGGATGGAAAATGAAACAGTTCTTGCCATTGCTCACCCCTCAGCATATCCTTATAACAGTTTGTCTTTCACTGCCAATTTTCTAGGAAGAACAACTTAGAATCCTTGCTCCCTTGGTGAGTCCATCTCCATCAGCCTACTGAAATGACTCTCCAAAATATGTATTGCCAAATCCATTGGCTTTCTTTCTGTCTCATCCTGTTGACATGTCTGGATTGTTTGACATTGTTCATCTCCCCTTTCCTTCTGGATACCCTTTTCTTTCTTCCTGGACTTATATGACCCAGGATTCATCACCTACCAGTCTAACTACTCTTTCTTTTTCTCTTTTGTCTGGCTCTTCATTCTTTTACTGCCTTTTTTTTTTTTTAAAACATAAATTCCCCTAGAGGTACACTCCCTTTAGCCCTCTTTGTAATCATTGTGATACCAGTATCGATATAGTAGAATGCTAGACTTAGAGTCAGGAAGACATGACTTCAAAGCCCATCTCTTTCCCTGACCATGTACAAGTTGTGTTACCTCTAAAACTCCATTTTCTTAATCTGTTAAATGTAATACTTCATAAGATTGGAAGGGTCAGATAAGAAAAGGCATGTAAAGCACATTGTCAAGATATATACAGCATTTAAGAAGTGCTTGTTGTGCACCAATTAAGGGCTGGGGCACAACTGTAAATAAACAAGACAGACCCTACCCTCAAGAAGCTTACCTTCTAAGTTGAGGAAGACAACACAGAACGGCAAGCTGATAAAGGGGTTTGGATGTGAGTAGTAACTAGTGAAAAGGTGAAGAAGGTGAGTCAAAGAGTGAAGTGAGCATTGGTGGACTCCTCATGAAATAATGATCTGGCTACATACAACCTTGCCCATTGGGAGAAAACAAGCCTCAGGGCACAGGTTTCTCCAGGGTGGGAAGATAGAGGCTGCTGCTCTTACTATCTTACCTGCTTTTATGATTTGAACTGTCCTACAGATAATTGAAATATCCCTGCAGTTACTCCTGAGTTAATGTGCAACCCCTAACTTTCCCTAAAGGTTCTATGCTTTAGTCCAATATTCTGTGAAAAATCTCCATGTGGACATTCCTCCTTAACCTGATAGTGAGGGCCATCCATATTAAAGCTCTAACTTATCTTTTGGCCTTATACTGCTTTGCTTCTACTTATTTTAGCCACACCGTTTACTTCTCTTATCTCCCTACCTTTGTTCAGCTGTCCCTCATACTATTCCTCTCACCCTCTTTCTTTACCTGTTGAAGTCCTTCTCTTCGTTGACTAGGTCATGTCCTCCATGAAGGCTTCCCTCATTATCTTCACAACCCTGACCCATCACCTTTTATAGTGATAGATCTCTTACAGCTTTCCTAAGTGCTTTAAGTGTTGACCTCAATTTTGCAATTGCTGCATTTTCCTTTTTATCTTTATTACTTACATACATATTATATTCTGTGACATGGTAAATTTCTTGATAGGAAGGAATTTGTGTCAGTTCTTTTTATAATCCCAGTGCCAACACACAGGCCCTTAATGGATAGGAAAATTTTTATTTTTTTGCATATGCCAAATAGACTCTTTAAAATGGATTTAGGAAGATGGAATTTAATTCTTTGTTACAGGTTCATTAATTTGTTGGTAGAGTATTTTGTTCAGCATTCAAAAATCAAATTGTATTTCCAATCAAGAAATCATCAATCAATTCTCTTTCCCCAGGATATACTCTTGCTTTTAAAATAGGTTTCTTTTTTTACTTTATAACCTAAGTTTTGAATATATTGTGCACACACGGTTTAATTTGGGCACTGCCAAATCCCAAGATCAACTGTGAAGAGGCGTTTTCTTCCTCTATATTATTTAGATATGCTCATTTTAAAGTGAACATAATAGTGCTGGGTGTTAGGAATGCTAGATAACTAACTTACATTTGTGTTACTATGAAATGCTGTATTTGTCGCAGTAACATTCTGCCTTACCACTAGCAATACTTTCTCAACATTGTAATTAGTTCTCACAACATCTCTCTGAGAAGTTAGGTTTAGTTAAGTTCAACAGACTTTAGGTGCATATAATGTACAAGGCACTGTTAGGGATACAAAGATGGAAAAACAATACATTTCCTACATGCAGGAAGCTTTACAGTTTACTTGGGGCTACAACTTGCACATACCTAAGTAAATTTCATTTCACTAAGTGAAATGCATTTTTCTGTGCTTTTGTTAAGACATGGTCCCTGCACTCATAGATTTTATTGACTTTTGGGAGATAAGATACAAAGACAGGCTATCATATCATAATATTATGTATTATAGTTGTATTACATAGTAAAATATAGGACAGTACTGTGTGTGTGTGTGTGTGTGTGATGAAGCAGATCTGCCATTTTAACAGGTGCTATCATACTTAAATAAAAATTGAAGATTAACTGGATTATCTGCTGCTAGCATACTTATAGTTGATACTATATATATATATATATACAGTTCTGAAAATCAGTTAATAATTAATCTAAATAAATATTAGCTATTATTATAACTTGTCATTATGAACCATAGCTGGTGCAGATCATGTTTTTGTATAAAGAAATAATGTACAAAGACTCAAAGAGTTCTATTTTTAGAAGTATTGGGTTCATCCTAAATGTGGTATTGGATATGAGATGATGATGATGTTGGTTTGTTATTCCTTTTCTTTTATAAATGGGTCTCACAATGGTGAGATTAGGTGTTGATTTCATTCAGTTGCTGATGACTTCCATATAGTACTTTGTATAACTTCTGTTATAGTACTAAGAATAATACTTTTCCTACATGTGCCATATTCATTAGGTATTTGGCACAGTAGATAATAGGAACCTATATAAAGTCTTTCTTTCTTTACATGTTTTACATGTTAAAACCATACTTTTTGTTCCCAGAACTGATGTGTCTTCTAGTTTCTGTTTCACAATATATTAAGCTAACTGAATTGTGAGTGTTTAGGATATGTCATTATGGTGATTTTTTTTCCCCTCTTTCTCCTCTTCTACTCCAGAAGAGAGTAATACTGTTTAGGCATATGTGTTTATGGCTAAATTCCTATCCAAGTTTGAGAAAATATAGGTTAATAGGGCTTATGATAATAGTCAATCCAAGGAGAAGGGAAGAGAGTAATAATGATCTCTGCTTTGGACATGTTGAGTTTGAGAAGTCTCTAGGGCATCCAGTTTGAAATACTTGATCAGCATTTGGTTTTGTGTGTGTTTGTCCTTCATTGCCAAAGAAGACCATGCCATCAGACAAATGGTGACTTGACTTGCACTTGACTTTGATTTGAGTGAGGGAGGGCTGTACAGGTCACCAGCCTCACTTCTCCTCCAGAGCCATCTGAATCCAGTGACCAGATAGATATTCATCAGGATGACTAGAGATGACCCAGGATGAGGCAGTTGGGGTTAAGTGACTTGCCCAAGGTCACACAGCTAATGAGTGTCAAGTGTCTGAGGTGAGATTTGAACTCAGGTCCTTCTGACTCCTGTGCTGGTGCTGTATTCGCTGCACCACCTAGCTGCCCTCATCAGCATTTGGTTATGTGAGCCTGAAGCTCAGGGGAAGGCAGTGGGGTTGGATATATAAACTTAGAAGTTATCTTCATGTATAAATGATAAACTCATAGGAACTGATGAAATTACCAAGAGAGGGAATAGGACCTAGGCCAGAGCTTTGAAGAATACCAGGTTAGGGACTAATATGGACATTAGGAAGTTAGAGAGGAATGTGGATAATGAGATAGCAAAAGATACTGAGTAGGAACATCATATGGGTCAGAAGAGAACCGGTAGGGTAAGGTGTCAAGAAATTGGGAAAGGAAGAGACTATCTAGGAGAAGAGGGTAATTAAGAGTGTCAGATCCAGCAGAGAGGTCAAATAGGATAAAAACAAAAGCTATTTCATTTACCAGTTAAGAGACTATTTTAACTTGGAATAGAGTAATTTCAATTGAGTAAAGACATTAGAAGCCAGATTGCCACGGTTTAGGGGGGGAGATTAAGAAGAAGATAAGTTTAGTTTTTTTCTAGAACTTGTGACTTAGAAAAGGGGGAAAGATATAGGATTGTAACTTGAGGGGATAATAGAGTCTAGTTAAGGGTAGGGAAAACTTGGGTTTGTTTTTAAGTATCAGAGAAAGAACAAAAAGATAGGTAGAGGTTGAGTATTAGAGAGGGGAGTGATGGATCTGGAGAAGTACAGAAAGGATAGACTCAAATACAAAAAGGTGTTGGTCTCAGTAAAGAGATGTGCCACCTCATTGTGAGAAACTGGGAGGAAAGAAGAGAGGGTGACAGATGATATCAATGTGTTTTGAGATGAGAACAGAAGAGGGAATTCACAATTGGCCTCATCTTTCTCAGTAAAATGAAAGTTAAGATTTTTAGCTGAGGTGGGCAGGAGGCTGCATGGAGGCTTGAAGAGAGAAGGGAGCAGTCATGTCATCAAAATCCTTTCTTAAATGAATAAATTCTGTGGAGAGTGAGATTAGAGGCAATCCAATAGGGAGGAATAAAAACATTGTTTTATTGCAGTGAGGACCCAGTTGGAGTTGTATAACATGAATTTACTTAGGTCAAGCTGAAATCTGCCTCTTCAACTTCTGCACTTTATCCCTGTTCTAAAAGCTCTCTGGAGCCAAGCCAGACAAACTTAAAATATTACTCTTTCACATGGCAGTGCTTCAAATACTCTGACAGCTATCTTATATCATATAAACTCTCTTTCTGATATGATATGATTGTCCTAAAAGCATATATATTTTTCTTCTTAGTATGGAAATAAATGATGCTTTTTGTGCTTTGATGCCAGCGTACATCAGATGAGTATTATTCCTGGTATTACAGTAGATGTTATACAGAGTTCTGTTCTAAATAGACACAATCCCTGTGTTCTAGGAGTTCATAATCTAAAGCAGATATCACTGATGAAAACAGATATTTAAAACATAAATGGACAAAAGAGTAGACAATGGAGAAGAATATTAAGTATTTGCATTATACTTATGTTAACGGTAAGTACATTGATAATGTCTCAATTCAGTGCATTGGCAGTTTGCTTTTTTGTATCTCATATGTAAAATTCAATAACCTGGAAATTTGGCTAACCATTAAAATAACTCAACTGTAATTTGAGCATGATGTATGATGTGATACATAAGTAAGTGGAGTTATATTGTCATAATCTTTTCTAAATTCGTCTGATAATTTTGTTGTTCAGATAATTTAGGGAATTACTATATTAAACCTACTCCTTGCCTACCTTGGACTTATTGTACCCATAGCTAGAAGTGATACCAAGTAGCAGGAGAGCTAGCTTAAGGTTAGGCCTCCAAAGAGAAATATTTCTTACTTATAGTATAGTACTAAGAATATTGTAAACATGATTCTCATGTAAGCATAAACATAGAAATTGAGGGAAAAAACTGAAATACTGATTACTTTTTGTTGTTGTTCATTTGTTTCTGTCTTACTAGACTTGTGACTCCACTTGGAGTGGTTTGCATTCTCCAGCTCATTTTACAGATGAGGAACTGAGTGACTTGTCCAGGGTCACACAGCTAGTATATGTCTGAAGTTGTATTTGAACTCAGGTCTCCTGGACTCCAGACCTGGCACTATATTTACTGCACCACCTAGCTTCCCCTGCTGGATTGCTACCAGGAGCAATGAATGAACTGTTTTTTCTTTGTCCCTCAACAAAGAAATCTTTCACAGCTAGGAGATTCTGCAGTATCCAGTAAAGCTCATAGTTCAGTAAGAAACTTGTTAATGAAGGAACTTAATGTGCCCTTCATGTTCTGTTTTTTCAGGGCAAGAAAGTTGATGGTTCTGTAAATGCATATGCCATAAATGTGTCTCAGAAGAGGAAGTACAGGTATGTATATTTTCCCAATCTGGTTGCTAGCTTTGTTGTTATTAAGCTAATAATATTCTAAGTTACATATTGGGAAGAAGCAATTTTATTCCAGGATAATCAGGTTTGGAGATATTTAAGGCCTAGTCCACTAGTATATTCCCTAGTTGTTCCCAGTTTATTTGTGGTGTGATCTTTCTTACTTGTATTCTGACATTAGATTTGCATCATGATTTACAGCTGAATATTTGCTGATACATTGAGATATGTTTCCCCTCTCTTCCTGTTCCTCACTTATAACCCAAATACTACTCTTTATATTTTGTCCCCTTTATTTAGTTTTATCTTTGAAAACAAACATCTCCTGGAAAATTATCTGTATGAATTGGGTTATATATTGATTTCAAGTAAAACCTTCAGATAGCCAATAGGCTTACATATTTTTTTGTGTCCACTGTACTTTTTGGTTCTTGTGTGCTAGTGCTCAGTGGAGGCACATTGTAATGAAACAGATCTTACTTCTCTCTTCTATTACCAAGTGCATAAAGGAGGAAGGAAGTGTTCGAATTGATTTAGAGTTTATAATTCTGAATTTGGCCAGAGCATTCTTTAATCTTCAACCTAGTCATTGTTAAGCTCTTCTATACCTCTTTAACTTTTCTGAATTTGACTTAAAATTAATGTTTTTTTTATTTGAGATGTCCTTGAAGTCTCCTTCCCTCTCTCTTCCTTTGCTGCTGTCCCCCTTACGAGTCTTCTTTTGTTATGATTTAATATTTTATATTTTAAAGAAATCTGACAGACTTTGACTTGGGTAATTTTTTTTCTTCTTGATAAGAATTAAACTATTTTGAATAGTGCCTCATCACAGACTTGAAGAATATATTGAACACAACCACTGACTTTAGTCTTGTAAGAATATTCTTAACCACATTTGACTTTTTTCCTCCCATCACAGGCAATATATGAATAGAAAAGGTGGATTCAACAGACCTTTGGATTTTATTGCTTGATGTCTAGATTGTACTGTTGAAGAGTGATTTCTCCACCACTTGGTCACAACAGAGGATAGTGTATTTAATTGTGTATCAAAAACAGGATGTCTCTTCTATCTTCCTGAAGAGCAAGATAATCTTATTTATGAAGTGTCTCGGAATGCTCGCCCTGCCTCAAAGGAAGAAAGATTTACTTCTTTCTTTTAGAAAAATCTCATTTCGGGAATTTTTCAAACTCATTTCAATTATTTCTATTCCTGTGGAAGTCATTTGCTTCATGGACACCTTTCCCCACCCCCACCCCTTGGACTTTTTTTTTTTTTTTTTTTAAATAATCTGTTGTTGGATTCAAGTTGTCCCAAATAAAGTATTTCTTTTTATGGTTCAAATATTTTGATCACTGGAAAATTTCACCAAGAAATATTTATGCTTCTAATTGCCCAAGAAATAGGAGAAAGAATATAGTTTGGGATTTTTAAATAGAATTGAATTTTGGCATCTGTGTTCTGATAATGTGATCTCTCTCTGGGTTTCAAGCTGGTCAGTTTAGGTTATAGGGTATGTTGAGATTTCATGTTTTCCTAAACCCCATTTTTAGCTGGTAATTATTTAATTTTCATTGACACTAGGAACACAATTGAAGAGAGTATTTAAAGCCATAAAATAGGGCTTTGTTTCTGTTTTTAAGGGAATGGCAATAATATGTGCTTCAGCAGAGTTAATTAACTTGGAAGTGTAAAGTTTCACCGTTATATCATGCTACTTTAGATGTGGATTTTTTTCCATCAGCAAAATCCTTCAGGAAAATTGAAGCTTTATTAAATCAAAAAGATGATAAAGTACTTTCATTGTCCTTTATCACCAAGAAAACCTACCCTTCTAGAATTCTGTTGTTACCTGTTCTCTTTCCCTTCTTTCTACTCTCAGAAGATAGAGTAGCCTTCCTCCTTGCCAGAGGTGAGGTGCCTGCCTCCTTGATCTAATCTCCTGATGCCTCTGAGACTTTGCTCCATTAATCTCCTTTTTTCCAGCCTCAACCCCACAATCAGCTAACATGTGTCTTGGTCTGAAAACAAGCTTGCTTTCTTCCTGCTACCCTCTTAGTCTCTCATCTCTCTTCATCTTCACTACCAGACAGAAAGAGTAGTCTACCTTGACTGCCTCTAGTTTCTCACCATGCCCTCTTACCTCAAACTTCCATCTCCCCCACTCCTCTGGATGACCTGCTTATTTTCCCATGCAGTGGGCTTTCTTTGATCTTCACCTTCCTCACCACTACTGTAGCTTTTGAAAACTGCCTTTCTATGGTTTGCATAATACCATGCCCCAGTAGTACTTCTCTGTCTCTGACCATAATACCATGCCCCAGTAGTACTTCTCTGTCTCTGACCATAATACCATGCCCCAGTAGTACTTCTCTGTCTCTGACCATAATACCATGCCCCAGTAGTACTTCTCTGTCTCTGACCACTCCTTTGTCTGCTATCCCATTTCCTCTACCTCTTCTGCCCCCTAAACATAGACTTACAATAAAAGTTTTTTTCTTGATGATAATGAACCACTTACTCCCATTGTTTATGATATCGACTCCATCTAGGTTTTTCACAAGTCTATCTCTCCAGCCCTTTCTGCTTTATCCTAACATATCTCCACAGCCCCCATCCTTCAGTGCTGATGAAACAGCCCAGTCTCTCTTGGTTGTCTCACTAGTTCTTCATACTCAAAATGTCCAAAACAGGACTTAGTTTCCTTTCTTTTTCTTTTGCCCCTTCAGTGATAATGCTGCTATTACCCTCTCCCCATTCCTAAAGTTCAAACCACTGACTCTTCCCTTTTTACATTACTTCTTCCCATTCATCGTTATCTCCACTCCCTGTGATCCTACTATGTTTTAGAGCTTCATTCCTGCCTAGACCTGGTGCCTCAGATGATCTCAGCATTTTATCTCCCTCCATTTTGATACATATTTCAGGCAGATTGTACAATTATCATTTATCAGTGAGGAAACTAAGGTTCAGAGATGCCGAATGACTTAGCCACAATTGCCCCATTGCTTATGGGCCAGACCAGCCTCTAGTTAGCCCAATCTGACCCCAAACATACAGTGCCCTTTCATCTGAACCACAAGGCCAAGACAGTAATGGATATTAATGTTTAACCAATCACTTAATTGGAAAGTACCCAAGATTAATTTTTGAGGAATGATTTTCTCATTTCTAATTTTTGCATTTTGAGTGTTTTGGTCTTTGCACTATCCATTGTTAAACATCTTCCACTGGAGCTGTGAAACTAAGATTCTGTATGTGTTAAGTTTTAACTGCAGACAGTAATTCCTAACGTACATTAGTGGCAAGTGTGTTCTGCGTAAAATGAAATAAAATGATGAACCTACCTCTCCTAAAGATGGAGATTATCCCATAATTCACATCATTATTTCATGGAATTGAGTATGCAGTTATTTACCCACATGAAGCAAAAAAAAAAAGTTACCCCATTTAGTATAATCTTAGTAATTTACTTGATAAATTACAGTGACAGATTACTTAAATATTTTCCCCTGTTTTCAGATATGCAAATCCAAGAACAGAAAACTAGCTTTTACCATTTTTTGTTGCCCATTTATGAACTAGTCAATGCAGAATTTTAATTCTAGAAGGGTTTTCCTTTTTCATTCATTATTGCTTTCTGCTGCCTTCTGAAATACTGATTTGTGCATACTTTGAGAGTAGAGAATGATGTTTTAATTAGGATGATAACTTCTGGGTGAAAAATCTAGAGCAGGGGTTGTTAATTTATTATGTCAAAATAACTGAAAGAAATGTCTAATTGTTAGTGAAAATTAATGTATTTTTTTTTCCATCGTTAACAGAATCCCTGAAGTCTTTGTATTCCTTGGAGGTCCATGGACCTCCAGTTTAAAAAACCCCTGTTAGCAGAGGTCCAGAGTTGCTATGTGCCAGTGAAGTTGTTATACCAAAGCTTCTGTTTTTTCTGAGATGGGTTAAAGGCAAAAAATGGACTATGCCTAGTCCATGAACCTAAAGAATAATCAGTATGAGTACCTCTTCATCAGTACAGAGTGCAAGCCCCTCTCCACAGCTTCTTAGATTGCCTTCATGAGATGCAGTGACCTTAGCTCATCAGGCACATAGTTTTTTCCATTTTATGTGAGACCCTTTAGTGCTTAGGTTCCACTGGTATAAGCATCAGAAACCCAAAGTCTCCTCCCTACCTTGTTGGGTTATTAAAATGAGACTCAATCAGAAGGAAGTTAGATACTTTAAAAAAAACAATTCAGCCAGTGAAAGACAGAAACATAAGATCAGAACTATAGAATTTTAGAGGAACTTCTAAAAAGACATTTCAACCCTTTGATTTTACATGAATTTCATCTAATGAGACTATAATTATTTTGAATATGTGCCTCAGGTCCATAATGACATATGTAACAAAAGAAAGAACTTTACAGGCTTCTTTAAAGTCATTTTTTTTAAATTAGGCAGTAATAGGATAAAAAAATTTCATGTTGAACTTTGTTTCTTTTAGACATGTTAAGAGCAAGATACCAAATTACTCTTCAAATGAAGACATTTGATGAGCATATTCAGAAATAGATAAATTATGAACCTAAACTGAAAAAAAAAACCTGCTGTCCTGTTTTATAGATTGATTTCTCCAAGGATTATTACAGAATACTAGAGCTGTGGAAAGGACTTTCGAGATTAGCTAGTCCAGCTCCTTCATTTGACATAAGAAAACTGAGTCACAAAGAAGTCACCAAGGTCGTGACAGAACTGGGAAACAAACTTGACCTGCTATATTCTAGCGCAGCGGTTCACCCACTACTTTCCCTAGTTACTAGTCTTACCTCCAGAATGGTACAGCTAAATTGTCTTACAGCATTGTAGAGGAATATCAGTTATGTTTGAGCAGAAATTCTTACCCTAAATACCTACTAGCTTTAGTTCTGTGACACTTAAGGAAGTACAATATATTGCAGAATTCTCAAAATGGCAGTTATTGAAGTACTGTTTTAAGACTTCCATGTCCTGGAAGTTCCGTAGACTTCAAGAAGGAATTTAATAATTCATCTCCTTCCCCCCCAAATTTACCCTCCTGCCAAGCTTTCCTATTGTTTGATGATGTCACCATTCTCCCAGTCTTCTCTGAAACCTCAGAGTCATTGCAGACTCATTCCTCTCCCTGATGCTTCACACTCAGTCAGTTGCTAGTGCTGATTTTCCTCCGGTTTTTTTTGTATCTGTTGCCTTTCCTCCATTTATAGGACTGTCATCCAAGTTCAGACCCAGATCAGTTCTTGCTAGATTCCTATGTAGTCTTCCTTCAGTCTTTTTCTTCTATTCCATATTTCGTGCAGCTACCAAAAATAATCTTCCTAAGCATAGGTCTGATCATGTTGCTAAAATGCCTGCTAATCTTTTACACATCTATTGTTGTCTAGCCATGACTCCCCATACTTGACTGTATGACTCCTATATTCCATGAGTCCTCTACTTGTGTAGTTGATATCTTTTTTAGCCCAACTTGAAGGACTTACCATTCCTTCCCTTTAAATTTCTCCTTATCAAATTCAACTTAACCACTGTAGCCTGTTGAAATCTCTTTGGAAACCTATTCTGTCATCCAACATGCTAACTGTGCATCCTAGTTTTCACATCTTCTGCATTTTTGATAAGCATGCTATTTTTTTCATCGAGATCACTGATAAGAATGTTGACCTATTTTTAAAGACAAAATCCTTTAACATAACACTCAAGGCTTTCTGCCAGGATGGCATCATCCCATTAATCGGCACTCTGTTTCTGATTGTTCAGCCGTTTCTGAATCCACTCTCTGTCTCTCTCATTCTCTCTCTCTCTCTCTCTCTCTCTCTCTCTCTCTCTCTCTCTCTCTCTCTCTCTCTCTCTCCCTGTCCCTCTCCCTCTCTCCCTCTCTCTCCCTCATGAGAGATTTTCTGAAATGCTTTGCCAAACTAACATCTTGGGTGTGCTGTATTCATGACATTTTTATTTGCTCAGTCCCATATCCTGTCAGAAAAAGAAAGTTAGTCTGATGTGTCTTGTTCATAGTGAACCCACACTGCCTCTTAGTGATTACTTCCCTTTCCACGTGTCCACACATCTCCCTTTTATTAGTACATTCTAGGTTTTTGCCAGGTTTGTCAGGCTCACGGGTTTATATTTGGAGACTCCGCCTTCTTTATCCTTTTTTTGGCAGCAAAGTGGATAGAATGTTGGGCATGGAGTCAGGAATACTTGAGTTCAAATTCAGCCTCAGTCATTTACCAACTGTGTGACCCAGGGCAAGTCATTTAACCTCTGTCTGCTTCAGTTTCCTCAACTGTAAAATTGATAAAATAACAGCAGTTTTATCGTTGGATTGTTAATAAGGATCCAGTGAGAATATTTGTGTGGCACTTAACACAATACTATTTAATGTTTATTCTCCTCCCTTCCTTTTTTCAAAATCAGGACATTTGCTGGTCCTCAGTCTTATAGCACCTCTACCATTTGCTGTGATTTTTTTTTTCAGAGATTAGAAACTCACAGACTTTGTGAAATCAGGCAGCCCCAAATCATATCAGACACCATCTATAGAACCCTGGACAAGGCAGTTAACCTCTGCTTGCCTCAGTTTCCTTAACTGTAAAGTAGGGGCAAAAATAGCCAGGATTGTTGTGTGGATCAAACAAGATAATATTTATAAAAAGTGCTTGCTACACATTAGGTCTCATATAGCTTACATATGATACATATAAATGTTCATTCCTTTCTATCCTACCTTTAGTTTTCTGTCATCTCATTCGGTTTTATAGTTCCTAGTCTGATGATCATTCTTAATGATAGAGAATTCAGAAATGAAAGAATTGAATGGGTGATGAAGGAATGATAGAAGTGAGTATAGACAGCTTTCTAGTAGTCTAGGGAGAGAAGGGAACAAGCCTTTATTAAGATATGTGCCATGCACTGTGATTAGCACTCTACAAATATGTCATTCGATTTGAATTTAACAGTAAAGAAGACCACTTTAGGATGATATGAGACAGTGGGAGAGCAGAGACTTTTGCTGTTCTTTATATGTCTAGTGCTTATTATGAAGCACAACACATAAAGCAAGCACTTAATAAAATGCTTGTTGACTTGACTGACCAACCGACTAGGGTCAAGGGAATTTTTGTGTTTTTAAAGGATAAAGAAGACCTGACATTTTTCTAAAGGTCACGGAAAGATCAAGTAGATAAGGAGTAACTGAAAATAAGGAAAAAGGGACTGTTCATTGGGCAAGCGCTTGGAGAAGAATGGGAGATGGAATTAAGAGCACAAGTGGAGAAGTGAGCATTGGCAAAGAGGAGCAACTTTTCCTCAGACTGAAGGAGGAGAGGAGAGAGGTTCTGCGGTAAGATGAAAGAGCTTAGGAGGGATGGCCTCACCCTCAGTCAAGTAATAGGCAAAGGCATGCACTGTGGGCAGTCAACTTGAGAGAGGACAAGGTCTGGAGCAGCCAGTGTGGGGAGTGTCACAAGTACAGGACTACAAAAATATTTTCATGTAGTGGTGATGTCCCAGATGAAGTTAAATAATGTGAATTTGTAGTAGACCCAGTCATCATGACTAACGCTGTAATGCTTAGGAGTGGGATTGTCAGATCCTCAGCCAGTAGTGGGCCTAATTGACTAGCAGAACTGTAGAAGAACAAAGGGGCAAGGAATTTACAGGTGGAGGGTAGCCTTATGGAACTTGTTAACTATCAGATCAAATCCATGAAGAATGGGAAGTGAGGCTGGACTGGAAGAAAAGTAACTTTTATCAACTGTCCTTTCTATAGAAAGCAAAGTCCAGCAGCTGTCTGAGCTGAAGCTCCCCGTATCAGGGAGCAGCCTGTATCAGGCTTCCATGTCAGCCTTATGATCTACTTAGATTTCCCTGTGTGGCTACTGAGATGATGCAGATGAGATTCTTGTTCCTTTTGCGGGCTGAGCCAGATGATTCTGTGGTTCTTTGAAATCATCTATTTCCTACTAGGTGAGTGGTTTCAAAACTGAAAGGGAGGGAGAAAGAAAGTGCATTTATTAAATGTTTACAGTATTGAGTAATGGGGTAGGTCTCCTTTAATGAGGCTCCCTAATACAGCTTCTTGTGGCCCACAATTATGAGGCAAGGGGGCTCTAGGAGGTCAGAATCCTGGAAGACTTGTATTGGATTGAAGCCTTGTGTCAAGCAGCCCAAATATGGAAAAAGGTGGAAAGAGGGGACAGTTTGGGAAATAGATTTAAGTAAGGGACCAGGGGACTATGTCAAAAGGGGAAGTCCAGAATGTGCCTTAGCAGCTGTAAGCAGAGGTAAGCTGAGTAGTCGGATGTCCTGAGTCACTGTCTTTTAAGTAGGGGATGACAGCACAATAGCTACACTCAGAGGACCCATCAAATTGACTCCATGCAAAGGGAGCTGGAGCAGAGTTAAGTACAGGACTAGATTTCTAAAGTGCTCACTGAGGGCACATTGAGAAGCCTGGGGAATTTTGTTCACTTTTCCTCTCCTCTTGGGGGCAGTTTTCCCTGGAAGTTTCTACGGGAACCACCACTTTGAATGTATAGAAAATGTTTTCCATTTGTGTTTGAAGGCAGAAAATTGTGTGTTTTATCTTAAATACTTTTGTTACTGGGTTGATCTGATCTAGGTTGTTGTATTGGTAGGACTTGAGCTGTGGTGATGTATTAACCAAAATAGCCACATTAAACCTGGGAATGTAGCAAAGGGCTCCAGAGCCAGAGTTCTCAGAATTTTTAGGGGTGTAGTTGTTATGACTGTCTTCACCTAAATTCCAGCTTCCCTCTCTCATCCCATTAGTTCATGGAGTTTTCCCCACGCATATCTCTTCATTAATTCATTCAGCAAACATTAACGAAGCATCTACTAATATGCAAAGCAGTGTGCCAGGCACTACAGATAGACAAAAGCAGATCAGTTCCCCAAGGAGCTTACATTCTGCAAGGGACTACAACATTATACAAGTAAATAAATACAAAGTAATTTCAAAAAGGACAGCTAGGTGGTACAGTGGATGGAGCGCCAGACCTGAAGTCAGGAAGACATCTTCCCAAGTTCAAATCCAGCCTTAGATACTTACTAGCTGTGTGACCCTGACCCTGACCCTGGGCAAGTTACTTCACCCTGTTTGCTTCAGTTACCATCTATAAAATGAGCTGGAGAAGGAAATGGCAAACTGCTTCAGTATCTTTGCCAAGAAAACCCCAAATGGGATCACAAAGAGTTAGACACAACTGAAAAACAATTATTTCAAAAAGAAAAGAAAGCTTATAAGAAGAGAAGACAGATCAGGAAAAGCCTCCTGTAGGAGGTAACATCTCATTGGTGTTTTCAGGAAGGTAAGAATTCTGTGAAGCAGAGGGGAGGGAGGGGAATGCTTTCCAGATACGGAGATAGAAGATGGGATGTTGTATACAGGAAGCAACTAACAGGTCAGTTCAACTATGACCAAATCTGCTTGACGAGATAAGACCAGAAAGGTATAAAATGTGAGCTGAGTTGTGGACGGACTTAATATGTCAGGCTGACAAGTTTGTGTTTTATTAGACAAGAATCAGAAATTTTTGAGTAAGAGATGGCATGATTGGATCTGTGTTTTCAGAATAACAGTTTGGCAACTTACGGAGGACCAATTGAAAAGGAGGCAGCATAACCAGTTAGATTATTGCAGTAATCTGTGAGTGGAAATAGGGGGCTAAATATGAGAGATGTTGTAGTGGTAGAGTCAGTACAACTTGGCGACTTATTGGATATAAGGGGGTGAAGGAGAAGGAAAAGTCCAGAATGATTCATGATGCATGCTTTTGTTCCTCCATCCCTATTATCTAACCTGTTCCTTTTGAATCAAGGATACCCTTCCCTGGTTGTATTCCAGTCATGAATCATCTTGTCATATCCCTCCAAGCCTCAGGTCAAATTTGCCTGTCTACATTAATATTTCTAGTTCACACTGTATATTGGTGGCTATTTTGTGCGTATATGGAAATAAATGCCTCATTTTAAACTAGAATGTTTAGAAGATGGTGACCAGTATGGCAACACAACCATGCTATAAGAAAGTAATATAATGGGAACAGGGAAGGGGAAATAGATTCAAGCAATACTTCTGAGTTAGAATCAAAAAAACTTGGTAACTCATTGGGTTAGAGAGGTAAAAGAAAAGTCAAAGGTAAGCAAAACTTAAGCATTGGTGACTGAGTAGATTGGTGGTGCCACTGCTAGAAATAACCAAGACAGAAGGAAGAGTTTAGATGGAAAGACAATAAGCTCAGTTTTGGACATGCATGAATATTGAAAATTATGGTAAGTGGCATGGTAGAGAGGACCATAGGTAGAGACCATGGTAGAGAGGACTTAGCTAGTTGCTAAGGTCATTGAGAAAACTGGGAGAGTGAGCTGCGGGTCAGTAGTTAACAGCAAGGATGAGGAAATGGTGAAATGATGGCCATCATGCCTATTTTTTCTCCAACCTTACAAATCTACTTTCCTAAATTCTATGGTATATGCCAGATTGTGCCCAGCATTCCCTTCATATACTTCATCAGTAAGTATGGATAATATATGGTCACTCTTTCTTAAGATTCTTGTTATTTCTATTTTACCCACTCTTCTTCTTAGTGGTCAGAATTAAGTACATAGTAACAGTTCTCCAGTCATTTCCTCTAAATTATAAGGAATGAAATGATTAGCAGGGCAACTTAAGAGTTTATCAGTTGCTCTGCTTTTAACAAAGACTCCTGGCAAATGCCCAGATACTTGGAAGACCCTTACCAGCTAAGCACTACAAACACCTTAAGGCATTGTAGAGACACATCATTCCTACTACTATGTATTAGATAATGGGTTGCCTCCTCCTTAACTTGATGCCTTTTATAGACAATGATCATATTTTCCACAACCAAAAAATCAGGACACATGGTGAATCAAGGGTGCCCTGCTGCCAGAGTTGCATATGTTAGTGGTGCAGGTTTTGAAACTTGACTTTTCAACAAGAATCATCAGTGATGTGCTTACATGCTACAGAGATAGCTGTAGATGTACAATATGCAGGCTAGCATTGTGATTCTTCTTTAGCTGTCAAAATGTTCAATGTAGATCTTAATCTTCTCATTCTTATTCACTCGATTAGTTCACTTACTATTTGCCCCAAAATTGGAATTTCTTGGAACTATTTTAATAGATACAGGTTTAAATTTTGTTTTTGATACTTCAACTTTATCTATGATAATATTAAAAAAAACCAACATGGGATTTGTAGTAGATGGATGGATTCTGATATCTCTTCCAGCTCTAAACCTAGGATCCTGTGATCCTTTGAATGAGCATATACCTGAAGAATGCAGGATAAATCCTGTATGAAGGATGTATAGAATAAATCTGGAAAAGAATAGCACAAGAGGAGAAAATATGAATGAGTGGCCACCTTGCACCACTGAAAAAGGCAAATCATTCCATCCATACATAAGAATTGTGGGGCAGAATATTTTAAAATGTGATTTTTCCAGAAAAGAAGGCATGTATAGTGGTCATAAATCCCGGACTAAGATCTTTAAAGTGTTATTTTTATGCATAAGAACTTTCTGGGAGCCTTAACACATAACATGTTATGTGGCCATTTACTTTGCCTTTGTGTAAGGCTAGCCCTGCTTGTAAAAGAAAACTTAGGTGAGGCATTATAATTGAATTTAAATATTTGAAGCCCTGGTTCAAAGAAGAAAACAGATTATATTTGAGTTCAAGAGTGCAGACTTAAAAACAGTGGGTTAAAGCTAGAGGAGATAAATTTCAGCTTATTTAGCAGAACTTTCTAACAACTTTCTGAAAATGGCATGGGCTACCTTGTGAAATAGTGAAGTGGCGGACATCATAATTGTTCAGGCAGAAGCTAGATGACTATTTTTAACATATGCTAAAGAAAAGATTCCTACATTGATGGGGAGTTTAGATTAGAAACTAAGGATCTCTTTCAACTTTCAGATCCTATAATTTTTTTTTTGACAAAGAGTATTTTTATTTTGACATCTGAGTAAGTATTGACTCCTCAGGACACAGCCTTTGGCATCTATTCCAACTTATTCATCAACTTGTTGCACTGTGTCTTTCTCAGAAACATAGATGCCATTCAAAAATTTTCTGATATCTTTGTTTGTTTTACTATGGTGGCCTGTTGGATCAGGGCAACTGAATTTAAAACAAGTTCAGTATCATTTCCTTCAAGAATTAATTCATCTTTTGGTGCTTGAGAAACAGCACAAGCAGCACTTGGTCTCATGCGCACTTTTCAGGTATACTTTTCACCCAAGAAATTTCTGATTTCAACAAGTCAGCCGTTGTCTTAAATAACATTGATGAGGAAGTGAGCATACACAGACCTCATCTTGTAACAAAAACCCAGGATAACGCCTTTGATCATCTTTTGTATATGACTACATATTGTGCACACAGTTGCAAGTTCTTTTCGGTTTCCCCACAACTTGTTCACCTGGAGGCTTTTTGTTTTCTTTCCAAGGAGACTGAACTCAACATTGATATGCTTGAAATCTCTAAGGAGGATTCCTCTGGGACCCTTAACAATAACTGTTTGACCCTTAAGAGAGATGTCGACATTTTCTGGGATGTCGATGGTCTGTTTGCTCAGAATAGCCTTCTTTCTGGTAGCAAATGGGCCAAAGGTCAGATCCTACAATTCTTAACCTGTTTAGTTAAGTCTTCTTGAAAGGGAGTGGTTTTCAAAATATTTTGAAATAATCCATTATAAAAAGGTTGCTTTCATCATTACCACCTCCTGCTATTTTTATATACTTTCAAATTTACCTTAAAATTAAACATATGTTTGAAAAACATTATTAGGTGCCTACTATGTCCAAGGCAAGATGTTAAGAATATAAATACCAAAATGAAACATGAAGACTCCTCTGTATGTTGTAAGGGTATTTTTTAAAGTTTACTTTATATTTATCATAATTGATTAGTTGTAATGGTTCTATAAGATTGTTTTTGTTTCAAAATAATTTCTAACAGGTGGAGAGAAATTCCATCATGTTTTACATTTTATATTGTTTCGTTTCCAGTAGATGGCACCATATACCTTCCAAAGCCCTCTGTGGAACTTCTAGCTTTTGCAGGTAGAGTAACATTACTAAACAGGGAGTGTAAGCACTACCTGCCTTGATTCAGTCCTCTTGGTGTTTTCTGGGTTTTTTTTAAGTTCTAGTTTTGTGTTTTATACAGACCTGGGATTGTTTAAATTTCCCAGTTGCTAACGAGCTTAGACTTGCCCTTCTATTTTCCATTTTGAGTGTGTGTGTGTGTGTGTGTGTGTGTGTGTGTTTCCAGTCAGATTGACTACAAGTTTACAAGTTTATTAACATACGCAAAAAAGAAGTCTTTCAAAAAAAAATTCAACATTCTCATGGATAGTTAAAGTGATCCTTTGCCTGTTTTGCGTGTGTGTGTATCCAGAATTTAGTAAATGTTCAAATCTTTGACAAGTGAAATTATTCAAGGTTTAGAAAAATAATGTTTTTCTTGGTCATCCAGTGCTTCGACAGTTGATGTCGGCTCTCTTCTCTTCTTAAGCTTTGCAGCTGGTTCCTATAAAGTTGGGCAAATTTTCAAGAGCCATCCCACCTTCCCCTCTTGATTAGAGAAGAGACAGTAAGTTTCTATCTCTTACCTTCAAGCAACTTTCATCTTTTATCTCAGGCATTTTCATATTCTTAACTAAATTAGTATAAATGAACTTTTTAGCTCTCTAGGGGAAAATGTTACGTTTTCATCTTATGTATAATTAATATTGCTTTTATGCCAAAAGATCTTAAGTTACAGGTACGTCCTGTGATAAGTTATTTTGCATTTTTTACTTTATAATTCAGGAAGCCCACAGAGCCTACAGATAGATCAAAATCCATGTCTTAGGTTGTTTTGTAAGTACTAATAACTTTCCAAACTTTAACCTTAAAAGAATCCTCTGCACCCAACACTATGAAGGGAAAAATTATTTGCAGACACTCCTGGAAATTTTACTTGTAGCTTGCTTTGGGAGGTTTGGTTTTTAAGGGTTTTTTTTGTTTGTCAGTTTTTTAGTGGGGAAGGTTGGTTAGTTGTCATATTTAACAGATTTGACCTGGAATGATACTGTAAAATTTGGACTGAAGTTTGGTGTCAGTGCAGCTTAACAACACTCTCCCTCTTCCCCCCCCATTCTCCAGTTCCAGTTCTGGCAAAGTGTTTGGGCAATAGGCCTACTTGCTGAGGCATCTGACAGATAAGCATTTGTTTCCCTTCCCTATGCACAATAATCACGTGGTACACTTCAAATGATCACTGTCACACATGGTAGCAAGAGAAGATATGAAAGCAGTTTGAGTTGTGTAGGCATTGTGACTGACAGTACAGACTGTCTGAATTGCAGGTGCTTCAGGAATGTTCTGCCAGAGCCCTGAAAGCCACTCTGTGTCCTGCTGAAGCTTAATTTTCACTAGGTTTCAGAACTAAGCGACCTTAGAGATTCTTCCAGTCCTAAATCCTATGATCCTCTGACTTCAGGCCATGGGAGCCTAGCACTTTTATTGGAAGGCAGGGATGGAGGAAAGAGCCTGTTCCAGCAATGTTTCCATTGTCCTCACTGGTGCTAAATTACTCGATTTAGCTCAATGCAAAATTGTATTTTAGATAACAATCTCTATGATAATGGTGATTTTAAAGTTACAGCAACTCTGGGAGGAAGTAGTTAATCCCCACAAGGCCCAAGACAATGTGGTCCTTTCAGCTGTAACGTTCTATGATTCGGTGAAACGCAAGCATTTCATGGTCCCATGAATTATCGGACATGGTCCCGGCAAATCGATATAAGCTCGCTTTGGCACAAAGGTCTACGCGAAGATTCGGTCAGAAGCGTACCTTGAATCGTTTCTCGGGGTCCGCGCGAGCATCCCCAGTCCCCTGGCCTTAGTCCCTGCCTGGCACCTGGCCCCAAACCCCGCGGTATAGCATGCTGCATGTTCTGACTGGCTTAACCTCCAGAATTATGTGATCCCTAACATTCTAAGGGCCTGAGAGAGGACGGCAAGTTTTCCCGAGGGGTGGGGACTGTCAACAGGTCCTACTCTGGTTTCGCTACCCTTCGCGAAGGCGGAGTCTATGTAAAAAAGGGGGGGGAACCCGCTTTGCTCCCCCTAGACGTGTTGTCTCTCTCAACCAATGAAAGAACAGACTACAGATGGGCGGGCATTTGCTGTTCAACCACTCACATTTTACCTGTCTTAGAGAAAAGGATGACATCATCGTAGCGGGGATGTTTAAGAAAGATTCACCAATAGTAGATAGAGGAAGGGGCGTGTCTTCCATAGTAATTGGCCAATGCCAATGAAGTGAAAAGGGGGCCCGGTCGCGGGCCTTTGAACCAATGAAAACTTGAGAAAGGAATGTGGGGCGGAGTTATGGGAACCCATAGTCCAATAGGAATTTTGGGGGGTGGGGCCGGGGCCTTGTCAAGCTCACCCAACCAGAGCGAGGAGCGGGGCCCGCGGGGCGGTGCCACGGTGCCCTTCCCCAATAGGGCAAGGGAAGGGGCGGGGCGTCTAACCTTGTGTCCAATGAGGGCTGCCGCCAAGGCGGGCCTGTCAAGTGAAGGCGCTTGGGGGGGTGGCTAGGGGGTGAGTCGGAGATAAACACTCGGCAGTGTAGGTGGCAGTGCCTCCGCTCCGGGTTCTGTCACAGTATCGGTGTCTCTGTGGCCCCTTTGACGACCCCCAGGGATCGTGGTCCCCGGCGTGGTGTGTGTGTACTGGGGTGACCATCTCATCGTCTGTCCAGCGGACGGGCAGCGAGGCCGCGGGCGCTGGGGGTTGGTCCCGCGGCTCCGGCCCCCGGTGGATGCAGAATGGCGGTGGCGGCGGCGGCGGTTCGGATGAACATCCAGTTGCTGCTGGAGGCAGCAGATTACCTGGAGCGGCGAGAGCGAGGTGCACGGGGGCGGGGAGGACTCCCGAAGGGGCCGTGAGGTGGAGGGTGGCCCGGGGCCTGAGAGGGCAGGCGAACTGAGGGGGCAGTCCGCCACGGGGTACCGGGGACTGGCGGACTGAGGGGGCAGCCACGGGGATGAGGGGGCAGGCACAGGGGCGGAGCCCTGAGGGCCCGAAGCCCCGGGCGGGTAGGGGCGCCCGGGGCCTAGGGGGGACACGCACGGGCAAGGGAGGACTGGCTGGAGGGACCTTGAGGTGCAAAGCCCTGGTGGGGGCAGGGAGCCCTGACCGCTCCGAGGGTTGTTGGCGGAGGGCAACACCGCGAGCGCCCCAACCTCCCCCCTCAACTCGGGGCCGGGGGTGGGGGTGGGGGCTTCCCCATCCTACAGCGGCCCCCTCTCCCACCACGAGGCAATGAATGGAATGGAAGGGAAGGAGGAGAGGGAGCTGCCGCTGGGCAGCCTGGTGCGCGCTGCGTCTCCTTCCTCTTCCTGGGGAGGCAAGCAGACCTGTAGCTCTCACTAAAATAGAGAGGCACCCCGAGATTTACCTCAGCCAACTTGCCTACCACTGCCCTCCCCCACGGAGCTAACCACCCACTCCCGAATGGGACTCGCTCCTCCATCCCCCTAACGTTCTCCCCACGCTTCCAGCCCGAAGGGCCATTCCACCCCGCCCCCCCTCCATTCTCCACTGCTCTGAATCCTGTTTGTCTGAACCCTTGGTGTGTGTGCGCGCGTGTGTGCGCGCGTGTGCGCGTGTGTGCGTGCGTGTGTGTGTTTTCGTTTTCCCATTTCCAGCACCACCAACCTGCTGGGTATTTAGTATCAGAAACATCTGGCTTTTTAAGCGTCGGTGGTGTGTTTTGTTCTTTTTCAACAATGAGGATCTGGAATCCTCCTTTCCACCTGCCTGAAACTCGGAGCATGTTTTTTAAAATGTGTTGAGGTGGTTTTTTTTTCATTGTTCTCTGAATTCCACTTTCATTTGTTTGTCTTAACATATCCCTTTAAAAAATAATAATAAAAGGATGCTGTCGCAAGTATGGGGACGTGTCCTGGACGGGGGAAGTGGAGGAAGAGAGGACGAACGATCTAGGACCATTCACTGACTGAGTCCTCTGATTTTCTAGAAGCTGAACATGGTTATGCCTCCATGTTACCATACAATAACAAGGACAGAGATGCCCTAAAACGGAGGAGCAAATCCAAGAAGAACAGCAGCAGCAGCAGGTGATTTGGGAAACAGATCTCTTCTTAGCCCATCGTCTCCCTTCTGTGGACGCTTAGACTGCAGAACACAACTGCCCGTTGTGACTGCAACCCTGTAAATATATTCTGTATATGTCAGTGCTACAGTCATGTGCAGCACAGCCTCTAGCCTGTGGAGAAAGCGTTTCTTTTGTTGAGGAAGAGGAAAAGGGAATTTAGATTTCTCCAGGTGGTTTTGCGGGGAAGGAGATTTATTTGTTTTGTTTTGCCTCCCTGTGGGAAGGGGGCTGGGGAAGAGTGCAAAAGAAATGAGGGGGAAGCACCATCGGTGACAATACTAAGCTTTCAAAAGCTGCAAATTCAGAGCAACTTCCCTGTGATTGGAAATGCTGGACAGTGTCTTTCCTTTGGTTAGTTTTCATTGTGAAGGATTTTCTTCCCTAAACAGATTAAATTATTCAATTTGGCATAGGAAGTTATAGAATTTCTAATTTGGCATTTAGATTAAATGAACTAGATCTCTTTTGGGCTTAATGATTTATTTTCTGTTCCTGCCTACCAAGAGCTATGGAAAGGAGGTTTAGTGATTGAAACCTTGGCATATATCTTGTTTTGAGGGGCGGGAGAAAATATTAAAATGGTTCAGTCTTTCAGTGCGAGTAGGGATCAGAAATTGTCAGTAATTCTTGATTGGTAAATATTTCCTTGGAAAGTGAATTTATCCAAATTAGATTCAGCCTGCTGTGTGTAAAGTTGAATGGGCAGTTTCTGAAATGCTATTTTTATGGACCCATTGAACTATGTCTTCCAAGCTAGTAAATGCAAAACATTGACATTTCTGTCACTGGTTTAGAGATTCATGTGACTTTCTAGCTACTTTTATTTTAGGGTTTGGGTTTTTTTCCCCATGAACAACTCCTTAGAGTAGCTCTATTTGGACAGTCCCTATGGCATAATGTAAAGCCACTAAAGACTAGAAAGCTTTGTAGGCTGCTGCCTTTCTAGCCTTAGTTTACCCCAATTGTGTACTACAAGATTTGTGAGACACACACATGGGCTGTACTTCTGGTTCAGGAAGACATGTTCAGGGTAAATTTGGTATTTACTTGGTATTTTTTCTTTGCCTTGTCTGGGCATTACATGAAGTTTAGAGCTGCTAGTGTACGTGTAGTTTGCATGACTCCCTGAGAAAGGTGCTCATACAAAATGAAGAGGCAGGTGTGGTAAAGTGGTAAGAACCACCACCAACAATATGAGGTGACTTTGACTATAAGTCAAATAACCTCTTTTACCTCTCTAAACCTTATTTCCTCATCTGCAAAACTGGGATACCTAACCATAGTGGTGTGAATGAAATGGAATCATTTTTGGGAAAGCAGTTCGATATCTGGAAACAATGTGAATATAAGTTATTACTATCATTTTTTTCAGTATTAAAAAAATTAGACCAATAGAATAAAAGCCTCAGAGGCCAGGGACAGTTTGGTGGTTTTTGTATCCCCAGAACCAAACACAGTGCTTAGCACATAGAGGTTGCAAATGCTTGTTTAAATGAATTAAAGCCATGAGCCATTTCGTGACAAAAACAACCATTTGTTTATTTGGGGTTTGTTTCGGGGGTGTTGTTTTTTGCTACAGATTTAACGTAGTTGTCACGGTTAGAAGATATCTTTGTCTTCAAATTATATTTGTCCAGGAAAATGCACATTCATTGCTCTTACTTTTGTCCCTCCCTGATTTTTTAAACAACCCATATGTTATGTTCTACTGATTATATTTAAAGATGGCACTTGCCTATATTATGATTTCATAAAGGGCTACTTTTTTATGCAGTGAATATGGAAATAAATAATATGGCTTCAGGTTCAAGCCAAGCTCATGAATGGAAAAGATTTTCTGCAACCATTATCATTCTTAACTCTTCTTTCTGTCAGTAGCCTTATGGTATCCTCAGTTTTGTGAATTGGAGACATGAGGTTTTCACAATCCTTACTACCTGAAAGCATAGATATATTAAGGATTTTTAGGAGAATATAATTAAATCTGAAGATAGCACCAAGCAATTGCATGAGCAGGTTGTATTATTTTAAATGTGATCATTTTCTTAGTCACCTCTGTCCGTAATTGCCCTACCTAACCAGTGAGACTTTTCACTGGGGAATGTAGTTTGACCCCTTAATTTGAATAGGTATTGCACACAAGTCCTTGTTAGGGTTATAATATTGCTTTCGTTATGAGGTAATAGGGTGAAATTACTACTATATTGCATAGCCATCGAATCACTGTTTCTGTTTCATGTTCATTGGTTTTTATCTTTGTTATTTCTGAGTTCCTTTCTTCCTGGTACACGTAATGAAAAAGTAGCTATTCAATTATCAGAAATAATAAATTTTAACTTCACGTCAGACCTTCTTGGGATTGAAACTGCAGGAGTTAACCAAGCATATCCTAGCACCTTGCAGATAGTATTTAGTAAGAATTGTTTTAAATTGAAGTTTAATTCTGTCTGTAATGTTTAAATAACAGGATCATAGGATTTAGAACTCTAAAGAAACCTTAAGACTGACTTGAAACAATCCTTTATTTTAGAGATGAGGAAACTGAGAAGGAAGGCCTTGCCCAGAGTCATTGAGAGCTATTCCAGAAGAACACTAAGAATAGTGGTTGGTCCTATTTGGAAATGGCAGTATCAGCCTTTAGATTTTTGGAATGAAGAGAAGTCGATAGTGCTTTTAGTGGTTGTTTTTCCCTAGTAATATTTTTTTTAATCAGTTCCTTGTTTCAAATTGCATTTTTTGGAACATGCTTTGCTAAAGTGAGGCAGCTTTTTGGAAAATTAGTGCACAAGTAGTTGAAAGACTACTAACCAGCTTTATTTGGTAATAAGAACAAGTAGTTATATTTGGGAAGGAGGAGTATTTCTGTAACTGAGAAGTATTTCCAAGTATCTGATATGGCTAAAACTTGAGTAATAGGACTACAATTCTTTGCTATTCTTTTCAGTGCTATCTTTTTTTTAAATGGACATATTTGACATTTATCAAGACTTTCCGATAATCAAATTGAATATTGGAAAAGGGCATATATTTCTTTAGCTGACATTAGTAAGTTGTTTACACAGCAGTAAGTATAGGAGAGAGCTCAGAAATGGTCACTTTGGGTTCCATTTTGGGAATCTTAATTCTTTAAATAAAGAATATCTCAGTTAAGATTTATGACTACAGTTCAGTTTATAAGTACTTGTACATATTTATGTTCATAATTATTATTTTTCACTTGTGTACTTGTTATTTCTCTTCCATCTAGATTGTAGCCTTGAGAATAGGGACATGTCTTTGTCTTCATGCCTCCCTTTATCACAGCACAGTTACATAAACAATAAATAAGTATTTGTTGAGTGACTAAATGAAGTATACTAGAGATTACAAATAGTGACTTTCTTGGTAGTTTAAAATTTAGAGTATTAGCAACATTCTTGAGTAAGTAGTCAAGATTTCTGTGGTTTTTAAGTTCACAGCCTGAAAAGAGATATACTTTCTAGCAAAAAATTTAACTGTGATATCCATTTTGACTTACTTACTTACATTTTGACTCTTAAAATAAATAAGAAATTTATACTTAACATGCGTACATTCCATATAGTTAGTTTTTAATTACTGTGGCCAGAAAAGCATGTACACACCCAGCCACTACCTTTGCCCTCTCTAGATTTTATCTTTTCTTCCTGTCCATCCTCTATTAAGTATAGTTCCTTTGAGCAAGACAAGAGGACCTTGCCCAGTTGTAGCCATATCACAATCATGTGTACAGTCAAAAAATGATCTAACGATGCAGAATTTTATCTTTGTTAAAATTAAAATGCCACATGGCTTTAAACAAAAGGTCTTTATTCCAGGGCACATTTTTATAAACTATGCCCATCCAGCTAGCTGGTCTAGGAAATAAATTTCTGGATCATTACTTAACAATGGAATAAGGAAGGCTGTATATGACAAACAGAATGAATTAAAACCTTCAGGATAATTAGTTTTGATATCTACAAATCTTTTGATGGTAAACAAATCATCCTAAAATATAAAATCTTTATTTCCTTTTTCTTTTCTTTTTCATTAAAACTTCATATCCCAGAGACCTTTGGGAGATGAGTTTTAAAGCGTTGTTTGAAATTTCCTATTTCATAGGTCACCCCAAAAACATACTAAAACAGAATAAGCCAGTCACCAGTTTAAATGAACTTCTTGAGGGGGTGCCTGTGCGACTTGCTCATGTAAGTGCTCACTTCCAAGACCATAGGCTGAGGTTCACCCCACTCTGTCCCACTACTTTATTGTTTATCATGATACTGTCTTGTAACACTTTACATCAGAGTCAGATTCAGTTCCTATTCTGTGATTCTTTAAAGCTTCCTGAAATTATAGTATTACAGGTACAGTGGGGAAGTGCTAGATTTGGAATCAGGACATGGGCTCCAGCCCAGCTTTCCTACTTACCACCTCTGTGACCTTGAGCAGGTCACCTTACCTCTCTGACTTCACTTTCCTAATCTCAAAACTGATGGCCTTGGGCCAGATGGCTGGTGAAGTTCCTTCCTATCCCAGACTAAAGGAAAGGTATTCAGGAGATTGTTGACTTCTAATAGCGATTGTTAGAAACCTTTTCCATATAATGCCTTTTTATTAA
This sequence comes from Bettongia penicillata ogilbyi, assembly GCA_023548195.1. Lineage (NCBI taxonomy): Eukaryota > Metazoa > Chordata > Mammalia > Diprotodontia > Potoroidae > Bettongia > Bettongia penicillata. The sequence continues at coordinate 2,950,150 of JAJHZJ010000283.1, forward strand.
AGATCAACTATAAAAACACTAATATTAGGACCTTTTGTCCATTTTAACTTTCATTGAAAATTCTGAAAGCCCTTTTACAACTGCTTAACTCATGGATTCACATTTATGCAGTGGGTAGTGTCAAGTAGTAGTATTAGCCATATCTCATGGAGAGGGTTAAACAAGGACGGCATGGAGTAGGAACATGCTTCCTGTCATAGAATGTGAGGCATATTGGTTGCAGAGTTGTAAATATGGCTTAATACTCATTCTCATCACTAGTTGAGCAAGCTCATAATCTTTCTTAAATTTCATTTTTCACCTCTTTACTAAAAGGTATTGTGTAGCTGTTCCTCAGCAGGAGCTCAGAAGACTATTGGTGCTGTTACTGGGAGTAAGATTGTTAGGAAGTTTGTTTTATTTATTCCAAATCATATCATTTAGTCAAAGTAAGACAATTTGTTTAACTAAAACAACTTGTGATTGATATGTAATTCAAACCAGCAAGATGGTATCTGATCTAATAATGACTGTTGTATTACATCCAACCTTGGGAAAACAGGTAATATTATGCCACACTAAAATCACGTATGGTGTGGGGTTATTTTTCTTTGTGAATTTAATGCATATTTCAATAAAACTCCTCTCCTAGGGGAAAATACAAAGCTTAAGTTAGATGTGCAATTAATCCTTATTGAACTTAGAAGTCTAATAGGGAAATAAGATACACATACAGATAAATTTAATATGTAGTATTACATAAGTACAGTCATGGTAACAAGGAAGATGCTATTTGAAATCTGAGGGGGTAAGTCATTATTGATGGGAGACCAGGAAAGACTTTTTGGAGAAGTTGACTTTTGAATTTGACTTTAAAGAATGAGTAGGCAGTCAGCAGGTGTAGAGATAACATGAGCAAAAAAAAAGATGCAGGAAAATCTCCAGATGAGTAGTCTAGTTAAGCTAGAAAATGGAATGTAGAGGAGAATAATATGAAATAATTCTAGAAAAGTGGGATGATTCCAAATTGTAGAGGTCTTTGAATAATAAGCAAAGGACTTTGAACTTTCATCAGTGGGCAGTAAGGAGTCATTGAAGATTTTTGTGCATAGGAAGGACACAGAGCAATTCAAGTACACTTTGTCCTTTTTTTTAAATTGATTACCTTTCCAAAAGGAAAATAGGTGCTTCATAACTCTGTTACTTTTACTTAGGGCAATATTCTGATTGTATACACTTGTTAAACTAATTGTTTTTCAATTCTACCCACCCTCCCCCCACTGGAAAAAAAGAGAAAAGCAAAGCAAAACCCTTGCAACATATATATGTGTGTATACACACACACACACACACACATATAAATAAATCATGCAAAACAAATTCACATGTTGTCCATGTCTAAAAATGTTTATCTCATTGTTCATATTTAGTCCATCACGTCTGTCAGGAAGTGGGTAGCATTCTCCATCATTGGTCCTCTAGAAAAATGGTTGACTGTTACACTGATCAGAGTTCTTAAATCTTTCAACATGTTTGTTTTTACAGTGCATCAGTTCATACAAGTCTACTCAGGTTTCTCTGAAACCATCCCCTTTCTTGTTTCTTATAGCATAGCAATATCTAGATGCATGCATTTTCTAGTCCATCATATAGTTTAGCTGGTCTTTCCTATAGTGATGATGAACAAGAACTGTTTGTCTTTCAATATCCCTTTTAGTTCTGGCAGTTTGTAGACTGGTTGTAATAGTAGAAATGGTAGTATTTCTGTGGCCATTCTGGACAAGAATAATCTTACTGTCTTTTTTTTTCCCTTTAGATCAACACACAATGAAATGGAAAAGAATAGGTGAGTTGTGGGTATTTTATGTGTGACTTAAAAAACATTGGGTCTGAATGAAAACTTTATTGTTTGACAGTTAACTGTGCTTCCTTACTCCTTTTGCTTCTAACAGAAGATTTGAGAGGAGATAGATAGATATAGATATATAGGCTATATCCGCTGCCTTTAGGATGGACTGTGCTAATATTACTCTAGATATATGAACATGTATCCAGTTTGAAATGCCCTGAATTTGGAAACCTCATTTCAGATACTGGTTCTGCTACTTATACCTCTGTGATGTTGGGCAAGTCACTAAACATATCTGGGTCTCAGTGGCTTCATCTGTAAAATACAAGAGTTTGACTAGATAACTCTAAAGATCCCTTCCACTCTCAGTCTAGTGATCTTAATCCATTCATTTTGATTATTATTTACTATCTGGCTATTGTACAATCTAACAGTTTGGGGGAGGAGGACTTGTCTTTGTATCTCCAGTGCCTTGCATGTAGCACAGGTGATTAATAATAAATATTTGTAATAAATGTTTGTAGAATACTATGTATATACAAGCATCAGAATCTTTGACTCACTAGAGAGGAAAGATTTGGGAATAAAAAGGTTCTTTTTAGCCTCTCAAGGTAACATGGATTTTATAGGTTTTAATAGGGCAAATGTGTTTAAGAGATGAGCGTTTTTCAGATTCATTGCACATGAACTTCTGTGATATATTAGTTTAGTGTTATAGCTTTTTACAGTTTGCAGAGTACTTTCATATGCCTTATCTCATTTGATCCTCAGTCTTGTGAGATGAGAAGAGCTGTAATTATCCTAACTTTAAAGATGAGAAAACTTGAACTAAATGACATTCCCAAGGTGACAAAGCTAATAAGTAGTGATGGTCGAACTAGAACCTAATTCTTCTGAGACTCAGACTTCCAGAGAACTGTGATTCTTTGCACTGTACTGTACTGGCTCCTTCTTTCTGTCTTCTGTCATTCAGTGTTTCATAAATGACTTAGGATCATAGATTTCAAGATAGAAAGAACCTTTAGAGATCATTGATTTCAAACACCTTCATTTTACAGATTAGAAAATTGGACCTTAGTGCAATTAAATGTTTTGCCCAAGGTCACATAAGTAAAAAATAGCAAAACATGGACTCCAACTATTGTGCTGTTTCTTCTATATTACCTCTATCACTCTAGTCCACCAGTGATCAAAGTCTCTAACTGTATTCTGCTTTGTATGAGCCTTGAGACTTTCCCTTTAGGGAATCTATAGTCAACCATAAACTCAAACATGTCCTGATTTCCAAGGCAAGAAGAAAAAAATCATCTGTGTCTTGTCATTTGCAGCATGTTCACCTTTTTATTTTCTTCCCCCATTCTCTTGGCTCTGTTTTGACCTGTAACTATTACTTCATGCTGGGGAAATTTAATTTCTTTTGGAGTTTTTATGCATTTTCACAATTTCAGATAGAAAACTCTTAACTCATTGCAAGTCTTTTCCTTTTTGCTCAATAGTGTGCTGTAGATGCCACATAACAACTAGTTATTGTCTAAGAAACTAGAACTGAAATTGTAGTTGTGCTAGCTAGTTCTAAGTGCTTCCAAATGACAATAGTCAAAACTCCATTGAAGACATGCCGTGACAGGGGAATTCTTTGCCTCCCAAAGCAGTCCATTCCATTTCTAGACAGCTGTAACTGTTAAACATTCATTTGATATGGCACTAAAATCTGCCTTTTGGCAAGCAAAGCAAGCCTAACCATAAGATTTAGAGCTGAAAGGGCCCAAGGAATCATCAGGTTCAGCCCCTTCATTTTACAAATGAGCAGATTAAAGCTTAGAGAGCTCACAGTTTGCCCAGTGTCGTACAGGTAGTAAATAAGAGGGTGGGAATTAGAACCCAAGTTTTTTAATATAAATTCAGGCTTCTTTATATTTCACCATAATGCTCTTTCCATTCCTCTGCTTCATAATTGCTATCTGAAGGATAATCTTGCATTGCCCCCAACCCTAGAATGTGAGTGACAGCAAAAAAGTAGAAAATCAACATAGCTAATTGGGCTAAGCAAAATTTTGACAGCACTGGCTCAGGAAGAAAGGCTAGAGTCATTGGTTCAGATGTTTAAATTTCACTTTTTTATGCTATTTTCTCTCCCCCTTTAGGGTGGGTAATTGAAATTTTGACCATCCTGAAAAATTAGGTGAAAACCTATTAATGAAATCTCCTTGTGCCTGGTAGTCTAATCCTATTAATACCATCTAGGCTTCATAAATTCTGGGGAATTTCGTCATTTGTATTTTCAGGAGTCACTAAAAGAATGAAATGTCTTTGTCTTATTAAGGAACATAGTAATTTGGGTAAATAGCTTGTAGCAGATGGCATTTATTTCTAGTTCATACTGTAGAGCACAGCTGTACTTAGATTTCTAAAAAACTGAAATCCATAAAGCATCATAGAAATTCTATAATCAATTAGTGTTTTACTTAATCAGAAAATCTACCCATGGAGGTACTGCACTGAACATCTCTATTTTAAATCACATTGATCGATATGTGATAGGGTACAGAGTCAAAAACTGTGTTAAAGAACAGTATGCACGCACACTGCCTATGCTATTTTGAGCAATCTACTTTTCTTCTCTGGTCTCAGTTTCCTCATCTGTATCGTGAAAGGACTAAAATAGATAATATGTAAGATTCAGCTATAAATCCTGTGCTCCTTTAACTGGTAAGGAAATGTAAGGGAAACTTTTTGCAAATGTTGGTGTGGTGTTTTGTTTTGTTTTTATTGAAAATCCATTCAGTAAGTGGGCATTGAAATTAGAATCCTTCATTTCAAACAGTTCTAAGGATGCTAAAAGAAAATCCCAGGAGTATCCTTCTTAGATAGTTTGTATGTGTAAATCTGCCTGGAATTAGACAACTAGACTGGATTATCTCTGCCAGAGCCTTCTGACCCTATTTAATGATTCATTTCATAGTTTAGGAAAAGAACTCAGTAAGCTGTGATCCAAACAGCCATTTTCATTACTCACAAACATCTCTGCTTTATTGTTGGCTAACTATTGGTAAAGATACAACTCTTTGGTCAGATCTACTCCTGGTCTACTTTAATTAATTGCAGGTTCTGATAGTGGCTTCCCTGATTTTTAGTCTGGTAAATGACTGTAGATCTTATATCCAAAAGAATGGATATTTTCTCCCCTTCACCTCAGTCCCCACCGTGGCAATACACCATGTTTACCATATTCCACACCTTGACCACCCTCAGATTTTGCTCTAAAATGTGGTAAATGGAAATCATATGGGTCACTTGTTGCGACATTACTGTAACTAGCCTGGTTGGTGCTGTACTTGGAAGGATGTGATAATCCAGGTTTGATCTGTGTTTAAAAAGGATGAGAAAAAAAAATCAAGTGTGTATTATTCAATGCCTAAATTCCAAAAATATGTTACTGCTAGGTTATGTGTTTGATACTAAAACCTATGTTTTAGTAGAGCTTGGAGGGGAAACTGGATATGGGATTGTCGTTAAGACCATTGTGCAACAGCACTTTGAGTTCTCGCACACCCAGTCAGAAGTCATTGGTTAGCCTAGAAATCAACAGTTAGAATGCTTTTCTAAACTAGATTACTAGGATAAAGAGAGGATTAATCAACAAATGCCAATTAAAAAGGACATACTTTTTTTGTGGTTAGTTAAGGCATATCCCCTATCATATATGATATGTCATGACCTTCCCCTAGGTAAATTGTGACTCAAGAAGAAGTCAGTTCTAGGTGAGTAAGAAGCTTTAAAAACCTTCAGAGAAACAAGAAGCTCATAGTCCACTTGCAGCTACTTTTGAAGATGAAGTTTAGAGCCTTTTTCTTGCATTCTGTCTTCCCTTTCTCCCTAGTGTGTCTGTGTGTCTGGCTGCCTCTCATTTAAATATATTTGTCAAGACTAAAACAGAATCCTTTGCTTATTGATCAGAATGCAGACTTTGGAGATCACCAGTATCTTTTGAGGATATTAACATTTCTGTGAGAAACCGCAGAACCATTAATATGATAACTTTCATCTTTAGTACATGCACCTCTACCCCTGCTTTTCCCTCACTTGACCTGGAGGAACAGAACAAGGAAAATATTCACAAAGGCCACACATGCTTGTACGCAACTGACTATTTTTAGTCTCTTCCTTTCTAACCCCAAACATCATGCTATCCTTATAAAGTTGTGCAGTTAGCCATGAGTGTTCACATTGTAATAAGCCAGAAATATAACATCAGGAAAATTTTACTACCTTGAAAAACTCAGATTGAGTTAGTAACATGTTCCCCATATAAATAAGGTAACATTTCCCACCTCTGGCACTCATCATTCCAATATTGGACCTAGCTTTACTCTTCTGGGGTATTGAGTTCTTCATTTTAAAAAAAGGTCATTTTCAGAAACACTCTAATTAAGGGTGAAAATTTCTCAAAGATAATAGATCAGATTTCATTGGTCAACCACACTACTTTAGTGCCTGAGATATATGAAACACTGTTATTAGGCCAGGGAGAAGTTAAAAAGGAAACAGAAAACCTGGACTTTTATCATTGAAGAACCTAATCCAATAGAGAAAATGAGATAAATAAAAGTACGTAAATATATATTTATGTGTGTGCACATATACATACATACACATACATAAATAAGAGAGATATATAAATATGTGTCTATATATACATATGTACATATATGAACACAGGAGACAGGTATGTGAAAAACATCTAATGGACAACTGTATGCCATACAGAGTAATACATTGAAATAGTAACTATTTGAGGAGGTTAGTAATGCTACTTGACTGGAACAAGGTAGACTTTTATGGAGGCAATGTCTTAAGTTTTTGAAATGGGAGCCAGGGGGACCTCTTTTGGTTGACAGGAATGCAGCAGCAATTGCAGGTAATGATCTGGAGGTGGCAAAAGGCTGAGTATATTTCAGGCCCTCTCCTAACTTGCCTATTTCACTGCTTACATTAGGTGCTACATACCAACTATTATGCTGTGTCTGAATCCTATAGCTACTTTCTGTGCTTCACTCACACCTGCGAGACTCAAATAAAGGAGGGATGTTTGATTTAAGTATTACCTGTGATCTTATTCGAGTGGGTTCTCGCCATCATGTACTGTAACCCATCCATGCCTCTTGATCTTGTATTTTTTGTCTGTGTTCTACAGTAGGCCTCTGTAGGAGACACAACCAATGTGCTTGAGCTCCTTTTTATCTTTTGTGAGTCTAGCACGACACTTGGCCTGTCCATCTGTCGTGTCTTGCTCTTCTTACATTACCTATTCACCTCCTTTTCAAATAATACATTTCCTCAAGGATTGCCCTTATACCACATTTAATGGGTGTAGGTCACCACTGAAATTATACTTCAGCCTACTTATACCCACCAGGTCACCCACTCTTGATTCTTAAACCATAGAGGTTATAAATGATTGTTTTACCAAGAGTGCACCTCCTGATACCTATCAAAAAGAGAATAAGGCTTGACGTGGCAATCCTATGAGACTTCACTCACAATCAGCAATTTGGTGAAGCCAAGAAATACTTTGGGGATAGAGAAGAAAAATATAACTCCGTATATTATCTAAATTCACTAGCTAGATGTAGTACCCTCAGTTAATGGCATTCAGGCCTTTCTGTGATCTAGCCCCTTTGACTTAACCTATTCCCAAGCTTCCAAATTTGTCAGCCTGAGGAGACAGCTTAATCATAGTGTGAGTGAGTCTGAAGACTTAAATAAGGAGTGTCAGATTCAGTTATCAGTTAGTAGTTTTCTCTGCCCTCCTGCCTACCTATAGTTTGAAGCTTGATTAGGAGAAAGTTTCAGTGGAGTATATAGTATGGAAGTTCTTTTTTATTCTGTTCTCTTTTTAGGAAAATTTTTTTTTAATTCTTTAAATTATCCTTGCCTGTTGTCCCATTTGACTTAGTGTGCATTGGTGCACAGGAGGCTGTGCTATAGCAAGTTTGGGCTTAATTACTAACATAAATTTTTACAGGTTACATCATAATCTAGCATTTTCACTGTAGTGAACACTTTAAAACTACATCTAAGATTTAGATTTTTACCAGCTTTCTTAGACCAATCTGCTTTAGTAAAATTCTCCTCTGATAAAGCTAATGGATGTAAATGCATTAGAGGTGTAGTGTTCATTTCAGTGAAGAAGATATGAAGATCTGAAGCTATTTATCCACCACCCACAGCCATTGTCTTTACCCCAATAAGTCAGTATTGCAGGGGAGAAGGGAGGGTGAACGTCTAACTAGGTAATCCCCCCTGTCCAGTTCTTCCATTTCTCTCATTTGACCTCTCCTGTGTACCTTCCACATTTTACTTTGCATTATAGTCATTTCTATATATGTTAATTTTCCCTCCTAGACTATGAACTATGAGGACAGGAACTATGGTAATTTTTTTTCTTTTTTGTGGGCTCCAGTGCCCATCACTTGTTTCATACTTAAGCAACCTATGATTTCCTTTATGTGGGTACCCTCTCCACTGATACATATTATTTCCTTTTACTCTCACTTCCTTTCACTCCTTTAGAGTTACTAGCCCGATAGGACCTAGCACAACTTACATTTCACTAGCTTAGCTTTCAAGAGCCCATGGTCACCTTCACATTCATAAGAACAGGACCTGAGTAGGAACATTCTACATTATAAGCATTTAATAACAAATGTTTGTTAAGCTGAATTGATCTTCGATTCTGTCTGCATTTTCTTCCCTACAATAGCAGCATATTTCATTTCTTTCATGTTTTTGTCTGCAAATATATTCTGAATTCTTTAAGGTTTAAGATGCTAAAATTAAATTCAGTTTAACAAACATTTTATTATACATATATTAAACATTTATTATAACACTGTGCTAGGTTCCAAGGGAACTACAGAAATAATTAAGTCATGGTCTCTGCCCTCATGGAGGTAACAATCTAAAGGAGAGATAGGACACATATGTAGTAACTACAATGCAAAATGTAACATGGGAAAGAGAAATATAAACAATGTTCTGCGTCAGTTTGAAAAATGAGGGGTATCAATGGAAATTTTGTTCTTTGACTTAGTGTCAATAGGCTATGAATTTTAGCTCAGTGAAATCCCAACATGAACCAGTAGTGTGTTCAAACTACCAAAATAAAGAATTTGATCTAAGGCTACATTATTAGGAGTCTGATGTCCAGGTCAAGGGAAGTAATAGTCACAATGTACTTACTGTACTAGCTAAATTACATTTAGAATATTGTATCTAATTCTAGATACCAAGTCACAAAGGGCACATTCAAGAATTGATCATGTATAGAATAAGGTAGTCTGACTGAAGAGAGTGAGATGGTATAAGGGGATAAACTCTGGATCTGGAGTCAGAGTTCTCAGGATCAAATCCTTGCTTTCTACTTTAGTACTCATATGACCTTGAGAAAGTCACTTAACCTCTCCGAGCCTTATTTTCCTCATCTGTAAAGAGGTTGAACTCGATGATCTCCAAAGTCCCTCTGTCTCTTAATTTGTGCTCCCTGTCATTCAAAACTGAGGAACTAGAGACTATGCCATATGAGGGATAATTGAAGGAACCAAGGATGGTACTCCTGGAGAAGAGATTTACTGGGGACATGATGGCTAATGTCAAATATTTGACATGTGAAGAGGGATAATGCTTGCTTTTGTGGCTCAAGAGGAAAGAATTGGAATAGATGGAAGCTGCAATAGATGGAAGCTACAGGAAGGCAGATTTTGGCTTAATGTGAATTAGAATTGCTTGCTAACAAGTTGAAGTATCTAGAAATGGAGTAGGATGGCTTCATGAGTAGTGAGTGCCTCAATTCTGGAAATGTTAAAGCAGAAACTAAACTTGTTGAGAATCTTGTAGAGGAAATTTACGTATGGGGTAGAAGGATAGACTAGATGATCCCTAACTTCCCTTCTGCCTCTAACACCCACCAGAACTGTGTCTAACAAAAGCACTCCTGCATGATTCTGCACTTGAGTTTTAAATCTTGCTCCTCGAACATAAGAGCCTTTGCTCTGTTTAGTTTAATTTCCCTTCTAATTGTTCTTTCTCCATATCATTGACCATGAAGGAATCTTTCCTCTTGCACATATTAACTTCATGAATTTTTTTTTTGAGATTAAACAAGATATAAACAAGACTTGTGCTTCCCTGGAAATGGGTCAGCCATTCCCTTAAATCTTTTCATTCCAGAGGACTTCAATCTCCTTTATAGAATAACAGCCTGCAATTCTCATCTGCCTAGTAAAATGCAGTTCAGTTCCCAGCTGACTTAAAAAGAAATATTAAATTGCTTTAATTATCTTCATTTCCCTAGCAGTAATCACCCTTCTGCAAACAGAAACAAGTTGGAAAGAATTCCCTACTCAATAATCTGCCCATACTGTAGTGTTATACCTGTCACACATCTAGAAAATGTGAATAGGGAAACCAACTCAAAATTTTGACACTCCTCTAGAGTTGCCTCCATGCTTCCCACAGAAAACACACACGCTGCCAAAACAAAAGCTTTAGTTTTAGGGGAGTCAGCATAATTCAGTGAAAACACTGTCCCTGAAGTCAGAGGAGACCTCGATTCAAATCCTATCTCTGGTCTTAATACTTTTATGACCTTGAGAAAGTCTTTTAATTACCTCCCCTCCCTCAGTTTTATCATTTGTAGGATGAAGAGATTGGAGTAGATAGACTACTCTGAGATTCCTTCTTAGCCCTAAATCCTTGAACCAATGATCTAAACTCATCATCAGTTGATAGAATTTCCACACTGGGAGTACTCCATAGTGTTGAAATAAAGGACTGAAACAAAAAAAAAAAATGGCCATCATTGAGCTATGTTTGTTTTTTCTAATTGCTAATTACAGTTCAGGTCAAAGGTAGATTGGTCCATGAAAACTATTACAGGCCAAAGGTATATTTAGAATAATTAAACTAACCTTTGTAAATAGTCGGCCAGTAAAGGGGCTTTATTACAGATGTCTGTAAAATATCATGCCCCCAGGGACTACAGTCAAGGGACTGCAGTCACATTTTCATAAATGCAAAGCCAATTTGTGAAGAATTACCACTTGTACCCTTGTCTTGAAGTACTAGATAGAAAAAGACAGACAGAGAAGAGAAAATTAATCTTGTTTTGTTCTTTGACAAGTGTAAGACACTTTACAAAACCTATATTAAATAATAACAACTCTCTTGTTTGGTTAATGATTTTCCTGTTTTTTTCCTTTTATCTGCCCACTACCATCAAAATAATTTAAATATTCAAATAACCTAAATACACTAAGGAAAGATTACTATGATAGTGCTATGAGTTATGTGGTCTCTGCAAATGCCACTCACCATATATAATCCAATTTAAAATGGTCTGATGTTATTTTTGATTAACCTTGATTTTTTATGTTAATTTGAAAATTAGTTGTTAAGCTGTGTAGTCAGTAGGAACTGTATGTGTGTGAAGGAATGAGTAACTACAATCTCACATGGTATTTTCAATAAAATAATCTGTTTTTCTGAACATCATCCAAAATGTTCCCTTGCAAAGTAAAAATGTTTTTCACCTCCTTATAGCTGTTTTCTCTCAGTTTTTAATTTTTTCATGTAGTAATGAGGTGAGGTAAACTGATAATCTGCTCACTTGCAGATCTATTCCAAATGTAAAGATTTTCAGAGAGAATGGATGTCTTATGAAGGGGTGGTACTTTTTATCCAGTCAGTATTCCCAGCTCCAAACTAGTTCTAAAATCACACTTCTGCATTTATAATTAACTCCTTTTTAAAATCTGTTTCATATTTATTCTCTCCTAAGAAAACCTGGTGATAAGGAAATGTTGCAGATATTATAGAGTGACTCTTTTGCTGACAGCCTATCCTCCCATTCTCTACTTTTGAGCACGGTCAAATTTGGTTCAGCATCAAAGGAAGATACCAATGATGACTTCTTTGTTCAGACATTCTTACCTAGTACCTGCCTAGTACAATGCTTATTTGATCCACAGTAAATGAAAATCCTCAAGTCATGAGGAAGTGTAAGAACTGACCTCTGTGAGAATCCTGCATGCTGGCCAGTTGGCCCTTCTCTAAAAATTTGTTCTCCTTTTGGTGGACCTTTTAATAATACCTTTTCCTCTTACCACAAGACCACTAAGCAAGGCTATTAAGAGGAGAAAATTCAAAAGGGGAAACCAAGCTTCAATGTAGTTGACTTTGTCCGTAGTTTAATTACCTTACTTATGGGCTACAATGAACATGAAATTCTGAAACTCAGAGGATTACTACCAGAATACCATAGTGTTGGAAGTTTAGAGTAGCATAGAATAGTTGTGATATTATAACTATACAATAGTTAACAATAGAATATGTTACCAGAGTAGTATAGTGTTTAGAGTTGGAAGGTCATGAAGTCTATCCTAGCTGATACTGCAGTCTCTCTTTATAAAATCCTGAGAAGGGAGTTATGTAGCTTCTGCTTTAATATTTCCAGTGAAGGGACCCATAATATCACATGAGGCAGCCCTATGCCATTATTGGACAAACTTATATTCTTAATTCCACCTTATGTTGAACCAAAATGCCTTCTTTTAACTTCCAACCATAAGTTCCAGTTCTATCATCTGGAACTATTGAAAAGAAGCCTAATCCTTTTGACTCTTTATGACTGTCCATCATTTCATCAAATCAGTCCATTACATACCAACTTTGCATGAAATGGTTACTAGTGTTATGACAAAAAGACATTTATAATACTGTCTTTCCCTCAAAAAACTTATTCTCTAATTGGGGAAGTTTAGACTTGAGAAACCAAGGGTACAACAGAAGTCATAGATTTTTTGTTTTGACAAAATGAGTATTATCCATAATAAAGGTGTGAATTCAGAGGAAGAAGGGAGCAGTTTATGTTAGCAGTTAATGTCTGAGAAGACCTTATCGAGGAGGTACGATTCAGTTAAGCCCTAAAAAGAGAAAAAAGTAAATTGTGGTAGGTTCTGTACTGGGATGGTTCTTAAACTTTGTCTGTATGAGAAAGAATAAGTAACTACAACCTCATGGTATTTTCAATAGAATATTCTAAAAAAAAGTCCAAACCCAGAAAACAGTGATTACCACACACCTATGTTAGTAAACTCTTTTTACCTAATACTTTTTAAAAATATAATTCTTTTCTATCTTCTCCCAATGTTTTCTCCACACCTTCTTATTTTATTCAGTTAAGTTCAGTGACTTCGAAAGTGTTTATATTCGGCTGTCTCCTATCTATATAGTGACATTTACCTGTCAGTAGTTTTCTCTTGCCAAACCTCAGCCTACTCCCACCATCTACCTTTTCCCCTCCTACTCAAGGGCTACTGCCTACTGCTGAAGGAAGTTTCCCAATTGTGCTGACTGGTTATATTGCAGATTCATGTTATCCAACCTCAGCTGGGCCCTTGTTGCATCAAGAAGCCATTTTAGTTCTCTTTAATTGATTCCCTATCTCTCTTCCCACAGGAGCTGTTCCAAACCTTCTTTTCTCTCGTTAAGCTTCCCTTCCCACCCTCCACACCTCCTAAGCTAAGGATCTTGCTTGTTATTTTATTGAGAAAATCAAGACTATTCAAAGAGAGCCTCTTCTCCCACATTAACTGCCCCTTCTCACTTTCTCTTCATCTCTAAACCCCTTGGCCGCAGCTCCCACTCCCTCTTCTTTCCCCAGTATCTGACAAAAAAGTGGCCCTATTTGCCAAGGCCAACGCCTCTACATGTGTACGAGCCCATCCTTTTCCAACGGTGTATCATCTTCCTCCTCAAATCTTCAACCCCTTTCTATCAGTTTTTTTTCCTACTGTGTACACATCCAAGTCTCCTCTCTTCTTAAAAAAAATCAAATGATTTTTTTTAAAAAAACCCTTCATTGGATCCTACTGTTCCATGAATCTATTAGACAGTATATCTCCTTCCCTTCTCAGTCAAACAACTTGAAAAAGTTGTCTACACTACACTTCTCAGTCACTTCTCAACCCCTTATAGTGGGGCTTCCAACCTCATCACTCAACTGAAACTCCTCTTTCCCGAGAGTCTAATGATCTCTTAATTGCCAGATCTTTTGGTCTTTTCTTATTTCTAATCCCTCTCGACCTGGATTCAAGAGTACATGAATACTCTTTTCCTCCTGAATACTCTCTCTTCTGTGGATTTTTGTTACATTCCTGATTTGTCTTCTGCGTTCCTGGCCACTCATTCTCAATCTCTTTTGCTGACTCTTACCACATTGTGGCCCTTAACTGTATATTCCCCAAGATTTTGTCCTGGGTCTCCTTCCTCTATTAGTCATATCAGCTCCCATGAATTTAACTTTTCTCTCTGTGTATATGACTCCTAGAACTCCATATCCACCTCCAGTCTATCCCTCATGCCTCTGTCTTGCATTAGCAATTAATTACTCACTAGACATTCAAACCGGTTGTCCCAGAGACATCTTAAACTCAACTTATTATATTTCCCTTAACTTTCCCCTTTTTAAGACTCCCCTTTTTCTGTTAAGGACACAACCGTCCTTCCATTCTCCCTGCTTTATAACCTCAGTAATATCCTGGTCTTTTCTGTGTCTCTCATCCCACATCATTTCCAGTAGTTTCCTATTATCTCCATAATAAAATATAAACCTTTCAGTTTAGATTGTAAATCTTTTCACAGTCTATTCCCAATTTATCTTTCCAGCCTTATTGTATGTTACATCCCATATTACATTCTGAGACCAACCAAACCAGTCTTTTCTTTGTCCCTCACATACAACATTCCTATTCCTATCACCATGCCTTTGCACTAGCTGTCTCATAATCCTGCAATGCACTCCTTCCTTACCTTACACAGAATCTCTTCCTTTAAGATGCAACTTGAGTACCATCTTCTGCATGAAACCTTTTCTTTCTAATTTCTCCAACTGCTCTTTCTCAAATTACCTTGTATTTAACTACTTTGAATATATTTATATTTTTGCTGTAAGTATTTGTATATGTTCTTGTTATTTTCTCCATTAGAATGTTTGTTGCATATAGGAATTGTTTCATTATTTGCACTTAGTGCCTGGTACACAATAGGAATTTAATAAATACCTGTTACTTAAGTGGTTGGTTACAATAAAGTATATCTTTCCAGTCCTGATAGGAGACCTGTCAGTGTCCATTTAAATGTATGTCAAAGACAAATTGAGTAGGATCTTAGCCACAGAATGTCTCATTATTAATATGGATGTATATGTACTTTGTATAAAATGGTCCCAGAAACATAACTCCAAACAAGAGAAGCTCTCTAGCCTATAGGAGCAAGTGGTAGCACTCCATCATCACCAAAAAAGTGTAAAAGGGGTTTCGCCATATACAAGGCTCCCAGTACTCATTGGTTTTTATTCAGTCATCTATCTGATAAGAAAAGAAAATTGATTTCTTCAAGATCTCTTCTAATGATATCTTTAAAATCTATCTTATCCTGTTACTGTTTATTCTTGCTGGATTATCCTGCCTGACCTTGTATTCTGAAGTGCAAATATGACTTTTTGCATTGCAGACGTGCCCACCTTCGCTTGTGCCTTGAGAAGCTAAAGGGGCTCGTACCGCTTGGACCTGAGTCGAATCGTCACACTACTTTAAGCTTATTAACAAAAGCAAAATTACACATAAAGGCGAGTGTACATTTGGCTTCCTCCCTTGAGTTTCTAACTGTCCAGTAAGAACTTTTCTTGATTATGAAGGTCTGGACTGCTTGTTAACAAATAGTTTATATGAAGAGTAGTATTATGTTCATTTTATTCCATATCACAGTCATCAAGATTCCTGCTTAAAGTGCTTCTGTATTTACTTCCTCAGTAGGAGAAACACTGATTTGAATTCTTGTTGATAAAATCTCTCAATCATTTAAAATCATTTAAAACTTTCTGTTCTAAAGCAGAGGTGTAAAACATGTGGCCCTCAAAACTCCCAAGTGAAGCCCAATCTACATTAAAATGTAGTTCCTATCTGATTTTAATTCTTTGATATGTTAATTAAAAAATAAATATATAAATGTGTGGTTTTCTAAGTCAGTGTGCTGCCCATAGAAGTCCTTAGTATGGTTTAGTGGCCCCTGTTTTTATTTGAGTTTGACACTCCTCTGCTCTAAAGGATATTGTTCTGATGTCAGGGAACATGGCAGGGTTGGGGAGAAGCATGTGTTAAAATGAGTACTCCTTGGAAATGAAAATGATGTCTGAGTTCTTGTGCCAAGTGATTAAAATAATGGTTTAAAAAGAACTATTATTATGGGTTTTAAAAGAAGTAAATTTGATACTTAACCTGACACAAAAAGTACTTCTGTAACTGAGGGAGATATGTTGAGTAAAAATGACTTTAAATTGGGGTATATTTCTCAAGACCCTTTAACCTATAGTTTCTTCAAAGCTCTTCGAATACTGTAAGACTTCAAGTTCACTGTGTCCCCCTAGACACATAGAACAGCTCAGAGCACTCTTAACCCCAAAGCCAGGATACTGGGGTAGCACACCACATTCTTCAGGGGTCAGGTGATGCAGTGGAAGGAGCCTGGGAAGTGCCCATGTGACCTCAGAAAAGTCACTTAACCTTTCCGGGCCTCAGTCTCCTCATTGAAAAATGAACTAGAAGGAGTCTATGGTTCCTTCATGATCTAAAGCTGTGATCCCTATAAAGAAATGAGTGTTGATGTCATAGACATTGGAGGACAGTAACAGTGGCTCCCCAGTGAACTTCCTTTCTGAGATAAGCAAGAAAGTCAAGACACCAAAAAGCCTTCTGGGGACTGGAGTGTGTTTCAGGAGTGAGACACAGATTCAAGGTAGTTTTAATTACTGGTTTAAGCCTAATCTAAGGATTCCTCTGAAAACTCCTTTAACCTGCAGAAGCTTGAAGACTGTGACAGAAAAGCAGTACACCAAATAGACCAGTTACAGCGAGAGCAACGGCACCTGAAAAGGCAGTTGGAGAAACTGGGCATAGAGAGAATGAGAATGGACAGCATAGGATCTACAGTCTGCTCAGAGCGCTCTGACTCAGACAGAGGTGAGACCCTCTTTTCAGTGACTGGGATTGTATTATGAAATATCTTCCCTTTGCTCCTCCTCATCCATATTTTCCCTTCTCTATGCTCCACAAAGTAGCACGTAAATTACCTAGTACTCTTGATGTTTGTAAACCGCTTACCTTAAAAACTCTGTAAGGTAGGTAGTAGAAGTGCAAGTATCACCCCCAACTTACAGATGAGAAAACTGAGGCTCAGAAGGAGTCAGTAACCTGCCTGTGTTCACACAGCTAGAAAGTGTCAGAGCCAAAATTGAAAGAAAGCTCCTTTAACTCCAAATCCAGGACTCCTTCTATAATAACCATGTTAACCTCGTCAGCGTGATGCAGCCTAGATTGAAATGGAGAACTGTCACTCATCTGAAGAATTTAAGCAGTGGCTAAAATGAATTATTTCAGGAAACAGTCTTTTTTCCTTCAATTCCCCAGATACATTCAGGGAGGGAAACCTGTTTTTGCATTCATTGAAGTTAGGGCCTGAGTTGTCTGCTCTGTGGTGACTGAATTCCCCCAACTCTCCCTTTTGCTCTTCTCTGTAGAAGAAATTGACGTTGACGTGGAAAGCACAGACTGTCTCACAGGCGCTCTGGACTGGAGCAGCAGCGCGAGTGACTCGGATGAGAGGGGGAGCATGCAGAGCCTCTGCAGCGACGAGGGCTACTCGAGCTCCAGCGTTAAGAGAATAAAGCTGCAGGACGATCACAAGACTTGTCTCGGTCTATAAGAGACGGCTAGAGCGCTGGCTGCCTTCCTTATGGTTTTCCCTCTCGGATCTTATTAGGTAGTGTATTGGACCTTCCCACAATCCCCTTGCACGTAAATTTCAATGTACCACCACCACCTTTACCCAAAGCAGCTTTGCCTAAGTTTTCAAGAAAAAGTGCATAGGGTCGTGGGCTTACAAAGCTGCTCTCTGGAGCGCACATCTGATTGCATCCACTAGCTTCTCTTTCTGTCCATGAAAATTCATCTCTGTGAGACTGTACATTCCAACAAAATTTTGAAACATCTAAGAATATTTAGACTTAGAGCCAACTCCCAAATATCAGTAATTTCCCCTTTTACTTATTGTCATCATTTAGTCTTCTCAACCTATCTTAAATTTTTCTGTTTGCTATGTCTGTGTATCTTGTCTAGCAAAGCTGTTCGATTGTGACTTCTGTTCAAAAAACCTGAAGGAACCAAACTTTTCAAGTTGAGATCCTAATCTCAGAACTATGAAGTAAGCTTTGAAAAGAGCATTTAAGAGCGCTTAACTGTGTGCCTCACCCCAGGCTTTCCTGGGAATGCTAGGAAAAAAATCCCTAATCCTCTGAAACTTACCCTTCAAACACTGCACATGAATTTCTCCAGACCCGTATGTAGCCTTGGGCAATATCTCTTGCTTTAAACCAGGCACCTCGACTCGACAACATGTCTTCGGGGTTACACAACTCATCAAGTTTCTTGAATGTTTTTCTCACCAACTAAATGGTACAATCTATCCCCATCTCATGTTCTGGGGATTGCACCATATTATCGCTGAATAGTGCTGTCCCAAGACACACATTTATTTTTCCTCAAAGTTTAATACTACTTGTCTCTGGGATAATTTTTTTTTTCTACCTCAGAGATGAATAAGATGATCTCCATTTCCCATTAGCACAAAAATGATTATGCCTCTTTAAAAAAAAAAAGCAACATTTGGTCCAGTTCCAATCTATTTTCCTATTTAACCTTCAGCAATAATTGAGCTGTAGAGCTAGCTGAGCTAGCTTCTGTCATTAATGAAAGGAAAAATTCGCATTGCTACTTTCTATGTTGCAAGTAAACACAAGGGGATAGTACAATGTTACTACAGTTCCTTACATTTATTGAATTATTTTTAGACACTCCCAGAAAGTTGTTTATGGAGGCTTTGGGGTTGCTAATTTAGAAAGCTGATTTTTTTCCCCTCTTTGGCCATGGTTTCTCCCCAGCTTGGTGTCCCCCACCTTGTAGCATTTTTATTTAAGCTTAACAGAGCACATGTATATGTACATAAACACATTAAATCTATAAATACTATTTATTCATTTTTATATAAACTAATGTAATGGAGAAGAAATTCTTACAACATGCTTTTATAGATGTTCTGGAAACTTTGTATGTAGATATCTGCTCACTAAAATCTGTTCATTTCCCCTTAATCTTTTTATTTTTGAACATTGTAAGGCCTTGATATTTTGCACCTCTTTAGCTAATCTGTTCATTGAATTTGGACCATTCATAAGATGCATAAAACTAAAATATACAGCACCTGGCACAAGGTGATTAGAGCAGCCCCACACGCTGTGGACACTTTGCGATTCTAAGGGCTACGTAGTTGAATCAGTGACAGACGGCCACCATGGGCTTTTTTGCTCGCCTGCAGTCTTTACCGTTTGTATGTGTATTCAGCCGGATTATACGTCTAGCTGCCTCCAGCCATTCCATATACTCCAAAGTACGAATTCAGAGGGAGCCTATGCTCAGACTTTAAAACTGATCTAGATTCCTTTTAGGCTCTTTTTAAAAATGATTCTTTATTGAATTTTAAAAACATGGGAATTAGGGCTAGTGGATTTATTAAACTCCAAAGTCTCCTTGTTTTTCCCCTTCCTTTTTTGTGCTATTTAATTTTCTTTTGTGGGGAAAAAGGGGAGGTGGGAGGGTGGAGTAAAAAAGAAGGATTTTTTTTTTAATAGCTGGAACTTTTTCCGATTACCAGCAAAAGATTTGCACTGAAATACAACTTGTATGCCTTTTGCATTTATTAAGCCTGCTTCCTGAGTCCAAGCAGAAAGATAGTGTTAAGAGAGTTAGCTCGGCCTGAAACATGTTTGGAAAAGGTACAGATAGCTATGCCTGCACTTT
This sequence comes from Bettongia penicillata ogilbyi, assembly GCA_023548195.1. Taxonomy (NCBI): domain Eukaryota; kingdom Metazoa; phylum Chordata; class Mammalia; order Diprotodontia; family Potoroidae; genus Bettongia; species Bettongia penicillata. Next base: position 2,969,947 of record JAJHZJ010000283.1, read on the forward strand.
GAGGTACCTGCTCTGACGCCCTTTGCAAGACCTCCCAAGCATTTGGTTGGCTAATGAAATGTTACGTTTGAACCACCTTCGCTAGTCAAAACCCCAAGTTGTAGATGTTTTAAGGCATCAGGAAGTGTAGATTGGAGGGGTAGGGAAGTTTGTGGGCCTGAATTGGGGGAGGGAACAAAATTGTGTACTTGTTTATTTAATTTAGAAATAAGGCGTCTGAGAGCCGCCAGTATTTTCTGTGTTTTAGTTGTTGTGCCTTTGATTCAAAACTGCATTTTTGTCTCTTTGGTTGAAATAATATGAAATGTGTTGTCCCAATATAAAGCAGTAATTATTTGACCTTTACACTGTTTGTCTGGTCCTTTTCAATTTGATTGCGTAGAAATGTGGAAGTTAGTATATAAATATATGTGTGTATACACGTCTGTGTGTATATATTTGTACACATATATTAATGCACTTATGTCAAACTGACACCAGGGTTAGACATGGCTTTCAAAAGTTCTAAGCAGATAAAGTTAGCTTGCCAAGCTGGGCTCCAGGGTAACCAGTTCCTCCATTATTGGGACCAACCCTGGGAGTTTCTTCTCTGTGATCCTCTTGGTTGCAAACCAACTCATGCCAAGGCAGCTAATTCCCCCCACGTTGCTGAAATGGTAGCACTGATTTGCCAGCCTTTTCTCTCCAATTCACTGATCCACCAGCATTACTGTTAAAGAGCTGCATCAGGGGTTTTGTTTGTCTGTTTTTTGTTTTTATTAAAAAGAAAACCTTTTTAGATGGGGTAGTTGAGGTGGGGGAGGGGAGGGGCCAAACATGTAAACCCCCAGCCTTTAAGACTTTGACAGTTGTACCTATGGATAGATATGTATGTACACATAGGCACATGCATATTTTTGTGTGAAAGTTAATTTAAACTAGCACCCAATCACTGCATTCTTGGGTTTCACCACCGCAATGCAAGTGGTGAAATTGAGGCTTGTGGTCCTTATTTGGAACAAACAAACCAGACTCTTGCACTTAGATAATAAGCTTAATGAAATTCTTACAGTAACATATGTATATGTAGCATGTCTGTTCTGTTTTAACATCTCAAAAAAGTATTGTCTTTATTATTTGGGGCTTTGTATTGAGTGCTGAGCACCCATTGTGTATTTATTTCAGGCTTTCTTCTGGTAAGCAGAGCTCTTGAATTCTTCAAGGTGCTGATAGCCATGCCATGTGAATTTCTTGAGTCACAAGGTTAATGCTAATTTGATACCAATTCAAAGAGCACAGCACTTTGAGCAGACCAGGGAACTCTTCTGCCTGTCCTTAAACAGGCCGAAATGATTTCAATACTGTATTTCAGTGTTGGGCATTATGTAGGGTCTTGTTCTGCAACTGGCCAACCACTTTAGCACTTTGGTTGAGGGGATTCCCTGGCGCTTCTCCTCATCCTCCACCTTGAGTTTTTTTGTTTTTTGTTTTTAAATGAAATGAAACAAAACTTCCAACTTGCATTCCACTGCCTCTGCCCTGACCCATATTAGATGTTGGCCAAGAATACACTGTGTATTTGAGAGGAGGGTAGTATTCACTCCACATCAACCAATGAAAGCAGTAACAATCTAACAATATTTAGGACTGGATGAAGGAGTTGGTAGGGTTTCCCCTTTCTGCCCCCACTTGTGTATTAATTTCAAGTTTCACCACTGTGCTATACTGGGAAGGCTTCTTCTTCTTCTTCTTCTTCTTCTTCTTCTTCTTCTTCTTCTTCTTCTTCTTCTTCTTCTTCTTCTTCTTCTTCTTCTTCTTCTTCTTCTTCTTCTTCTTTTCTCTCTCTCTCTCTCTCTCTCTCTCTCTCTCTCTCTCTGTCTCTCTCTGTCTCTCTCCTCTCTCTGTCTCCTCTCTCTCTGTCTCTCTGTCTCTCTTCCTCTCTCCTCTCTGTCTCTGTCTGTCTCTGTCTCTCTCTCCCTCTCCCTCTCTCCCTCCCTCCCTCTCTCTCCATCCATCTTGTAGATGATCTAGAGTCTTCTCCTTTATTTCTTCTTGGCTTCTCTGACATCCTACTTGCTTCCCTTCCTTTGGAATTGAATGTCTAATGGGAAAAGGCAGACATGTCACCATGTGGGAAAAAATGCCTGTTATTTGCATTGTACAGTTATATACCAACAGTAATGGATAGATAGATGGCTACTCCTATTTAAAATACTTCCTGGGAGGAGAGAATCCAAATGGGCCCCAGATAAAAGTGATGTCTCATTCTACATAATTAGGCTTCTTGGTACTATAAGATGTTTTTCTCTGCCTGCCTTCCATCCTTCCTTCCTTCCTTCCTTCCTTCTAGCTGAGTGGGATGTGATAAGTGTGATTTATCATGGTTGGTTTGTTGGGTTTTTTTATTCTCCATATTTATGACATGAATGAATTTCTTGTGCCATAGACTTACGAGAAAATAATTAATTGACTGGCACTGCTAGATCCAGACTATTAGTTTCAAAACAACTGTTTCATGACTGAAAAAATTGAGTATCTTTGTCTTCTAGCAAAATCATAAAATCAGAGTCAGTATAGTGGCCAATCTGTAGATTTATCTAGACTTCATTTATCTTCAACTTTTCTTTTCTATTTTTTTGGCAGTTCTTTTACATTTTGCCTAAGAACCACACTTGCCTTTATCCCTTATTCCTGGAATTGGTGCTCTTTGTAATATTGCTCTTTAAAATCATCAATTTGGGGGTGGGAGTGTCTTCTGAAGGGTAAATACATCCTAAATAGGGGGAGCAGCAGATGGGAGAGTGTGAAATTCTGTTTCCAGATGTTCAGTTCCTAATGTAAATACCGCGCCAATGTAAATCCTGGGTCAAGACCATAGAGAATGGTGCTTTTACTACAGTGAGCACATGCATTTTTAGAAACTACATGTTTTAGAGAACCTTGCTGTGTATATGTAAACTTCTGTATTGTTCAACTGTTAAAAATAAGAAGAAAAAGAAAATAAATTATTTCATTATTAAAGAAATTTGTCTCACCCTAATTTCTCCTCAGCTTTTCATTATCTCTCCATATATTATCTGAGTTAATCTATTTGGATTTTGAATTTTAATCCCCAAAATTAAACAAGCTTTTTTAGCACATATGTATTCTCATACACAATATGTATTCAAATTTAGATCACACAAGGCTGTCAGTTGCATCCATCTATTGTTCAGACTTCTGTTACACTATTCATCATAAACACCTAAATGAGACTATTGCTAAATATCCTGCGGGACTATAGAAGCCTTTTGCTACAGTGATATTCTCAAAAAAATACCTATTTTTGAGTTCAAAAACTGAAATCTACATATAGGATGAAGAATGAGCTGGAAAGTTCCTTAGAACATAGCATGTATGAAAAAGATCTTACTAATCATCCAGTCCAGGACTTCTTAACCATTTTTGTGTCTTATGGATCCCATTGGCAGTCTGGTGAGAATAATGTTTTTAACTTCATTAAATAAAAGACAGAATTACAATGTTATCCAAAGAATAATGAAAATGAAGATGTAATTTTTTTTTTCCCATCCAACTTCATGGGCCTTCTGAAATCTCTCCACAGGACTCTTTTGGGTTCATAGACCCCAGGTTAAGAACCAACCCCTTATCTAGTCTAGCACCCCCATTTTACATATGGGAAAACTGAGACCTAGAGAAAAGTGATCTGAATGATCTCAAAAGCTAATGAGTTTCTATACTAAACTTGCCAGTTTACAATATTGTATTTCCTTTTAAATGTATGATGCTTGATGGTAGAAATTTGACATGAATTCTTTTTTGTTTTTTAATTTTTTTGTAACTTTTTGCCTTTTTAATGTTAGTACCAAGTCAAGGGCCTCGAACACAGTAGCTGCTTAAGAAATGGTTGTTCAATTGAGAGGTTTTGGAATGAGGACACAAACACAGGTCCTCCAGTTCCAAATCTAGGTCTTCTTTTATTATACCATGCTAACTCACTTCTGCATGAAAGTAGATAAAAAGAAACATATAACCCTGGTAGCTGTATGCTCCAAGGATTATTTGCTGTTGTTGGTCAACATCAAGGTAGCATAGTGGTCGTGGAAAGAACCATGGACATGGAGTCAGATCCCAGTTCATGTTCTGACTTGCCCATTTTGACCTTGAGCAACCACTTTTAAGTAATGGAAGGGAAAAGATATATGATCTCTCTTTGTAAAAATTAATTCCATTTCTGTAGTCTTGCAATGTTTGCTTTGAAATAATCCTGTGAGATATTGTATATTTGCTCCATTTTACAGGGGAGGAAACTGAAACCCAAAAAGGTTAAGGGATTTGTCCACAGTGCACAAGACTAAGAAATTCTGATATCAAATCCATTTTTCATTTTACTGTATCACAACATCTTGGAGCTTTACTGTAATCTTCATTCTAGGGTACATTCCATAGAAGTGTTACACTGTAAGTATTCTTGGAGTATTCCCAGTTAATAATACCTTAGCTACTTAACCTTGAGCTTCTCTAGGCCTCACATGCCCCATCTAATAATAATAGCAACAGTAGTTAGTATTTATATAGCACTTAATATATACCTGATCCTGTGCTAAGTTCTTTACAAACATCATCTCATACGATTCTCAAAACAACTCTGGGAAGTAGGTGCTGCTATTATCTCTGTTTTACAATTGAGAATACAGGTAAGCAGAGATTAAATGATTTGCTCAAGGCCACATAGCTAGTTAGTGTCAGAGGTGGGATCTGAACTCAGGTCTTCTAGATTCCAAGCCCAACACTCTCTGTGCAACCAGCTGCCTCATTTGTAAAATGGGGATTGCCTCAGTACTGTGCTCCACCAAATATTATGAGGTCCACTCTGGCTCATAGCTGTTATTCATTGATAAGTTCCTTTGGATGGTACCCAAAATGAACCTTCCTGATACCAGATTGTGGGAAAAATGAAGAAAATGTTTTTAACAAGAACTTGTCTCATTTACTGAGGCAGAGTAAGGATTTCTTAACAGAAGCAATGGGAAAGTTCCCTGAATTTGAAGGACTTTGAAGTACCTTGAACTTCTTTGGCATAGTCTTTGAAAATCCAGCGTCACTCTCATACCACATTGACCCACAGGAACAGTATTCTGGGTATAGGGTTTGATGGTAACATTTTGTCCTCATAGCCTCCCAACTCTTTCCTCCTAGTAAATCAACATTTTTCTCTGTTGTTGGGAGATTCTTTGGAGAAACCATGGAAGTATTTTTAAAAGCATTTCTCCATCATTACCTCTCCCCTAGAAGACAGGAAATGCCATACTTACTGGTTTTAAGGAGTCAACCCTCTTTAATCTTTGGGGTATTAATGCTAGTGTTTCAGAATAGTAGTTTGGGACCTTAAGTTTCCATAGCCATAAAATGAAGTTGTTAACCTGCTAGACAATCTCTAAGGTTCTTTCCAATTCTAATCCTATTCAGTCATCAACTCTTTGAGTTCTACCTGTGTGTAAGATGTCTGATCAACACAATGACCAACCATGATTCAAGAGGACTGTTAATGAAGCATTCTATCTACCTCCTGAGAGATGTAATGGACTAAGGCTGCAGAAATGAGATATCTTTTTTGGACCCAACTGATGCAGGAATTTATTTTACTTGCTATGCAAATTTTGTATAAGGGTTTGATGTTATGGTGATTATTTTAGGGTTGGATTTGGGGAAAGGATAAAAAATGGATTTTTGTTCACTGAAAAAAAATAAAAAATTTTAAAAGAGAGAATGGGGCCTATGTCTCATCTTCCTTTGTATCTTTAGCACCCCAAATGCTACCTAATAGTACCTAAAATGTCTTTAATTGAATTTTCCACCTCTTTCTCACCAATACTATGTAGGTTTGAAATTTCAAAGAACAGAGCCACAACCTTACCCACTTTAAGGTAACTACAGGGTTAATATACAAGTCAACTTAATGGGTATACTCACTCATACAAAAAAAGGATACAAGATATGTGTGCTCCACTACTTCAGTGTCATTCTGGGTTTCCACTTTGATCTGATTAGTGGAAGAAAAACTGTCTGTGTTCTTAATTGAGACCCAGGTACCCTAGTCAATGTAGGTCACTAATGGGTTCTGGTTCGCCAAAGATGCTAGGATCTGTTTGATTTTATACTAAAGTAGACAAAGGAAGATAGATGCTCCTGTGCTGCATCAAGAAACCACAGCTACCTGGAAAAATTCCTTTGGAGTCAGAGGATGCATTCAGGAATATCCATCAGTCACTCTAATTGCCACACTTGTTTCTATACCCCCTATCCCATAGGAGAAAGGGGTCTGGTCCAACTGACCAGTATCAGATACAGGAAATAGGGCAATGACCAGAAACTGAAAAGAATGGTCTTCTTCCCTTACACACCTGGAAAAAGAAAAACCCTGATCTCTAGAACTCACTCAGGTATCTTCATAAATCAGTGACATTTTCCCACAAATAACAAGCTACTAAGAGGATTACAAACAAGTTACAGGGCACCAGATAACAAACTATGAGTTATCAATACTGGCTTTTATTCCTGTCTCTGTCATTAGTGCCACCATTCTCCTAGGTACCCATGCTCAGAAGTTTAGTATTATCCTGGAATTGGGCAGCTATGTAGTATAGGAGTAGACCTGGAGTCAGAAAGACTTGAGTTAAAATCTAGCCTCAGATCCTTGTTAGCTGTGTGACCCTGAACAAGTCACTTACCCTTTGCCTCAATTTCTTCATCTGTAAATTGGAGATAACAATAATAGTAATAGCGTCCCAGAGTTGCTGTGAGAATCAAATGAGATAATACTTGTAAAGTATTTAGTACAATGCCTGGCATATAGTAAGTACTAGATATATGTTGTTTGTTATTAATTTCCTGTTCATTTAAGGGCCCCTATATCTACTTAATCATCCAACTCAACAACCATTATAATAGAAAATAAGCTCCTTGAGGTCAGGAACTGTTTTCCACTTTGTCTTTATATTCCCCGATATGCAATTCCTAGGTGATTATACACTGAAGAGCAAGACCACCTGAGGGAAGAAAGCACAGCATCCATCTGGGGCCAACCATGACCCCCCTCCAAAAGTTAATTAGACAAAGACCTAGGCAAGTGAACCATGACTTGCCCGTCATAGGAAGAGGCAGAGATGCTTTGAGATCTAGCCCCCAAGGAAGCAATAGAGGGGAGAGAGCCAGAAAGTGAATGATAGGGGAAAATAAGAAGGGGCTTAAATTACCAAAGATTTCAGGAGAAGACAATTCAAAGACCTTGAACATGAGTAGATAAATCAACAAGAAAAATACAAACAAGAGAAGGAATATGGCCTCCAGCTAGTAAACAAGTTCAGGCATCTATGAATACATACTGCAAAACAAAGAAAAATAATCAAACATTTGATGAGACAGGATGCTGTGAAATTTGAGGAGAACACGAAACCACTACACACTATCTGAGTGGTTCAAAAGAGAAATGAGAATTATGAGAACAAAATGTATGGCCTACACAGCAAAAATAATTAGCAGAATAGGAAAACTGGAATCTGTAATGGCAAACTTCACCAAATACAAGAGAGAGCAATAGATTGAGAATGAAAATACACTGAAGTGAAGGACATTCTAGAAGAGAAACAAAAAAAACTTTTAAAAAGAAAATATGTTCACTATGCAAGTAAACCATACTAATCTTGAAGGCAGGATGTATAGAGTCAACAAAAGGCTCATAATAGGTCTCCCCAAAGAACAGGACAGGGGGAAAAAAACCCTTCACATCATATTGAAGGAAATAATAGAACTGTCCAGAACTTCTGAACATGGAAAATAGAATACCAACTAAAAAATTCACAGATCCCCTTTAGAAAAAATTGAAGGCTGCAACCTCCAATATACACAGTGGTTAAATTGCAGATGATGATGAGGAAGACCTTCAAATACAAAGGAAAAGACATTTGAATAGTGTAGGACTATTCTGCACCCAACAGAAATGGAGAGAAAGGAATAATGTATTCTAAAATGCTGTGAAGCTCAGAAAGCAGCCTAGGTGACCTACCCTGTAAATCTCAGCCTAACCATATACAAAAAATACAGATATTCAATAATAAAAAGAACTTTCAAGCATTTATAGAGAGAAAACCAGAACTTAAGATTATTTGCTTCTCAAACATTCCAAACAACAGAAATGCAGGAAAGCTGAGTAATTACAGCAACTAAAGACAGCAATAAAATGATAGCAGAGAAACCAGTAAGAGATTTCTTTCTAAATAAACACAAGGAGACAGAGATGAAAGACGAAATCTAGTAGAGATCATGGTAAAGAGGAAGAGAGGGGCATCATGGACAGAACCTGACAAATTCTGTCTATGGGTAAATCAATGGTTTTTTGTGGAATACATTGAAGCATGGGAGGGTACATGAAAGGGAAGAAGGAACAAGAGGTTAGAGAGGAGTGTGTGATGTGCTTGGGTAAAATTAAAGGCCAATAATGAGGGAAAGGTGACCACTAGTGTCTCTGAAAGGGCCTACCAAAGAGTGGGGGGAAAGGAATGAGGGAAGATTGAACTAGATGGGAAGTGAAAGAGGCCTTACTTTGGTGGTAAGAGAGAGTTCTACTGATGAATTCTCCAATGGGTAAAGAAAGAGGATCTGTGAAGGGAGATAGGGGCCTTATGCCTTATATATGTGACCTGGAAGATTTGGTTGTTGAAAAGTCTTCTTGTCCTATACTTGGAGAAGAGTTAGTCCCCCAGAAGGCAACTGACACCTGAGGGAGTGGGAAAACATGGACTCAGGAGGGAGATTTTGAGGTAAATGTGGAAAAAAGGTAGCTATGAGTGGGGTGCATAATCAGGAATGGGGAAGGGAGGGTCATACCATGAAATGGGTATCTTCTCTGACCATCATAACAATTGGCATTGTTCTGGGAGTGAGACACAATGGAAAAGGGAAAGCCATAGAACGAATCCTACAAGGCAATAGCAGAAATCATCTAGAGGGGAGAGCCTAGAATGGTTACTATGGAAGCTTTGATTCTATGAGGAATCCAGGGAAAAGAGAAAGAGACCAGATAATTATAGGGGAATGAGAGACTAGATAGAGAGGATGAATAATGAAGAGAGTGAGGCAGACTTTTTTTTGGAAAGGGGTGCAAAAAGTTGAATTTGAAGAAATAATAAAGTTGTTCATCCGTCGTTTCAATGAAGAACAGTGATATCACAGGGTGATGTTTTGAATTGTGCATGAATTGGATTTAAGTGAGGTGGAGTTCCAGAGTCACTGAAGTTCAGTGGCAAGACAACTGTCAAGATTACTAGCAATGGCCCAGGATGTAATGGATGACCATAATGGCTTTAATGTCTGACCAAGCTCTAAGCATTCCATGGTACTTGCTTCAGCATTCTTTATGGCTACTAGAACAAACTGTTCTCATCTACCCTTTCCACTGGGGGAAGTCTTCACATTCTTAGGGTAGACTTCCCCCTAACTCACTAGTAGGTTTGAGGACTGTCAGTTACCCTCCACCTTGTTTAGATCATCTGCTGAGATGGTTTTGCTGGGGTATGGCCACTGGGCCTGCTACAGCTTCTTGGAACCACAGGTGAGAGTTGGGTGAAAGGTCGAAACCAAAGATGAATGAGCAGTCCTGAAAAGGACTCAGCAAGCCCTGACACCAGAGGTTCCTCCCTAAACACCCCACACACCCACACTGAACACCCACAATGAATAGGACTAGTTGAAAGGGAGGAGAGGAAAAGAGAAATCTACTTGATTAATTGAGAAAGAAAAAGTGGCAGGGAAGGGGTGAAGGAAATATATAACTAGATAAAAGTAATAGAGAAAAAAAACCCCAAGGCAAACAGGTAACATAAGAGAGAAGGGGATCAGGAAAGAGAAAAAGAAAGTGAGTGGAAACAGGGTCACCTTTAAAAAAAAGATTAAAGTAAAGTAACTGAAGGAACATTATATTGTGTTTATAGTAGAAGAGGAGTGAAATCACAACTTATAAAAAAACAATATTAGAGATGGGGAAAAATGCAAACCTAACTCTTCTAATTTTAAGTGTGAATGGATTGAACAATCCAATAAAATGAAAAAAGAGTGATAGATTAGATAAGAAAACAAAATTTGACAATCTGTTACTTACAAGAAACACACTTTAAAAAACCAAGACGTACATAAAATAAAACTGAGGGGGTGGAAAAAATTTTCTATGCATAAAGTGAATCCAGAAAAAAAAGCAAGAGTTGCAGTCATACCATCTGACAAAGCAAAAACAAACTTTTAAAAATAAAAATAAGAAACTTATAGTATACTAAAAGGAACTACAGATAAACAACCCAACATCAGTAATAAACTTAAATACTCCAAATGCTTTAGTATCCAAATTCATAAGGGAAACATCTGAGCTACAAGAACACATATCCCTCTCTCCATTTTGGATAAGTCTAACAGAAAAATAAAAGAAAAAATAGGGAATCAAACAAATTTTTGGAGAAATTAGACCTTAAAAGACTCATGGTATCTCCTAAATGAACAGCAAAAGAATATGTATATTTCTTCATACCACTAGGGCACAGAGATATTGCAAGCAAATATTAAAAAACAAGAATAGTCAATACATCCTTTACAAACCAAAATACATTAGGGATAAAAATTGGTTCAGGGGCCACAAACAAAAGATACAGATCCATATGGAGACTTAACAAAAAAATTCTTAAATAATGAGTGGGTCAAGGAACAAATCATAGAAACCATAACTATGAAGCAATTAATAATAACGAAACAACATACCAAAATGTTCTGAGATGCAGCTAAAGCAGTTCCCGGAGGGGGAGGGGGTGGGGAAATATCCTTAAATGTATGTTAATAAAATGGACAAAGAGAGGATTAATGCACTGAATATGCATTTTTTAAAATTTGAAAACCAAGAAAGAATAATAAAATAAACACAAAAGGAGAGATATTAAAAATTGGAGCGCAAAAAGATTAAATTGGAAACAACAAGAGCCAAAGAAATGAGAAATAAAACTAAAAGCTGATTCTTTGAAGACTAATAAGGTTAGTAACCTTTAGTTAATCTGATTCAAGAGAGCAGAAGATCAAATCAATGACATAGGAAATCAACAAGGTGAAACCATACTAAAACCAGAAGAAATAAAAAGAATCACATCATGCACAGCTGCATGCCAACAAAACCGAGAAGATAAAAGAAAGAAATACCTTCAAAAATATAAAATGTCTAAACTATCAGAAGACAAGAAAGAAATCATAATAACCCAATCCCCAAAAAGGAAATAGATCTAGCTGTAAAAGAACTACTAAAGAAAAATCTCCTGGTCTTGATAGACTCACAGGAGAATTCTACCAAACTTAAAAAAGAAGTACCCATTCTTTACAAATCATTCTCAAAAACTGAGAAAACTTTACAAGAATTCTTTTATAAGATAAATCTAGTCCTAATACCAAAACCAGGGAAAGATAAAACAGAGAAAGAAAAATATAGGCCAATATCATTAATGAACATGGACTCAAATTTTAAACAAAATCTTATCCAACAGACTACAGTGATTTATCTAAGAAATCATTCATTATGATCAAATGGGATTATGCCAGGAAAGCAAGTATGGTTCAGTATTAGGAAAACAATAACATAATTAATCATATTAAAAACCAAAACGTCCAAAGGCACATGATCATCATGAAGAAAGAGTCTTTGAAAAGTGTAACACTTTTATGCTAAAAACACTACTGAATTTAGGGAGAGGGGCTTTTTTAATATCATAAAAAGTATCTATCTAAAACCAAAAACTGTCATCATATACAACGAGGATGCATTAGAATCTTTTTCAACAATAATGGGAGTGAAGCAAGGATGCTCAACTTTCTTACTGTTACTTGATATAGTGTTGAAAATGCTAGCACCAAAAAAACTAAAGGAAAACCAATAGGTAGCTATAGACTATTCCTGTTTGCTGATGATGACATACTTGAAAAATCCTAGGGAATCAGTAAAAATACTAATTGAGATGACAGTTTCAGCAAATTTACAGGCTACAAAATAAATCTTCAAAAATCAATAGCATTTCTACATAATAATAAGAAAATATAAGAAGGAATAATAGAAAGGGAAATCCCATTTTAAATAACTAAAAATGCATAAAATATCTGAGGATTGACCTCCAAGAACACAAGAGACTTCTATCAATTCAGTTACAAAGGGTTCCTTAAAGAAATGAAGAACAACTTTAAAAACTGGAGGAATATTCAGTGCTCATGGCCATGCCATTATAACAAAAATGATAATATTACCAAAATTAATTTATGCCTTTAATGCTATACCAGTCAACTTACCAAGGAGATATTTTAAATAACTTGATAAAATAATAAAAAAATTCATTTAGAAAAACAAAAGATCTAGAATATCAAGGGAAATGATGAAAAGAAGTAGAGATGAAGGGAGAATAGCATTTTCAAACCTCAAATTATATTACAAAGCAGTAGCCATGAAAACCATCTAGTATTAGTGTGTGTGTGTGTGTATGTGTGTGTGTGTGTGTGTGTGTGTGTGTGTGTGTGTGAGAGAGAGAGAGAGAGAGAGAAATGGAACAGACTAGAAAAAGAAAATTCGGAACAATAGAACTCAATAAACCAATGATTGATAAAGTAAAAAAAAAACATAAATTATCTAGAGATAAACTCCCTGTTTGATAAAAACTGCTAGAAAAACTGGAAAGCAATCTGGCAGAAATTGGGCTTAGACCAGCACCTTACACCACATTCCACAACATGTTCTAAATGAATATGCAATTTTAATACTAAAAAGCATACTATAAAATAGCTATGTGTGGAGGTGTATTCTTAGCTACATAAAAGATAGAGGAAATTATACAAGATAAAATCAATAACTTTAATTACTTGAAACTGATAAACATCTGCATAGATAAAATTAATGCACCTAGGATAAGAAGGGTAATGATCTAATGGGATAAAATTGTACAAATTCTCTCAGAGTTTGGTATCCAAGAGTGTGTGTGTCTACACACACATACGCATATGCATATACAATGTATATGTATGTATTGTGTACATATGTGCATATATGTATATATATATATATGTATATGTATAAAACTAATAGCCATTCCCCAATAAATGGTCAAAGGATATAGTTTAAAAAAAAACCCTGCAAAATACTCAAAACCACATGAAAAAACAACATAAGTCACTAATAATGAGAAATACAAATTAAAACAACCCTGAGGTTTCACCTCACATCCTGAGAAATGACAAAAATTGCTCCCAAAATCACAATAGTCAACGTTGGGGCGGTTGTAGAAAGGTTGGAGCTAAGTGGTGTAGTGGATAGAGTTCTGGTCCTGGAGTCAATCCAACCTCAGACACTTCCTAGCTGTGTGACCCTGGGCAAGTCACTTAACCCTGTTTGCCTCAATTTCCTCATCTCTAAAATGAAGGGGAGAAAGAAATGACAAACCATTTCAGTATCTCTGCCAAGAAAACCCTCAAAGGGATCATCAAGAGTTGGACATGACTGAAAAATGACTGAGAAACAGCAGAAGGACAGGCCCACTAAAACTTTGTTGGCAGAACTACGAAATGGTACAATGTGCAACTCTGCAAATAAAATGACTAAAAGGTCCACACCCTTTGAACTAGGGAGTCCATTATTAGGCTTATATCCCAAAGAGCTATGCAGAAGACAAGAAGGGTCTGTGAATCTTTCTGATTTCTCATTATTTTGTTTTCTTCTTTCCAGTTTCATCCTTAGGTGTCCTTAGGGTGACCTTCTTAATTGAGTCTCTCTCTCTCTCTCTCTCTCTCTCTCTCTCTCTCTCTCTCTCTCTCTCTCTCTCAGCTTTCTTTAAACTTTTTTTCCTTCTACCACATCTTCCTCCATGATGAAGATCTCACAATCTTCTTATTAGCTGCTTGGCAATAGCCTCTATGCTCTTTAAGGGCAGGAACTGTTGCATTTTTTTTTCTAATCCCAGGAACCAGGGCAGTCCCTGACCTGTAGCAGGAGTTGATAAAGTGCTTGCTGATTGATTTTTAGTTGGCACGTCTATGGTGTTTTTTACTCATAATAGCAACTGAATTATTAACTGAATTTCTATATGAAAATGTCATAATTAATGTTGATGTCTTTTCCACCATCCATTTCCTATTTTTTGGCCTCAGTAACTTCTGATAGATCAAGTTTAAATTGTTTTAATTTCATGCCCCATCTTTTTATCATTTTTTTCCTTATAACTTTTAATTTTAAGTTTTGCTCTAACAATTAGGGAATCTGATTATACACAGAAAATTGTCCAGGAATCACTAACACATCAGTAATGAGTCTTTCTTTTCTTTTCTTACACAGAGAGGCAGCTAGGTGGTACAGTGGATAAAGCATCACATCTGGAGTCAGGAAGACCTGAGTTCAGATCCTGACCTCAGACACTGCCTATGGTGACCCTGGGCAAATCATTTAACCCTGCTTGCCTTGGTGTCCTTTTCTGTCAGATGAGCTGGAGAAGGAAATGACAAACCACTCCAATATCTTTGCCAAGAAAACTGTAAAGGGGAAGAGTCAGACAAAACTGAAAAAGATTGAGCAACATCAAAGGCACTTTAATACCTTTCTGTTGAAATTGAATTAAATTGTACAGGTTAGGAAACTCAGGCCAAGTTACTTTATATGATGTGATAAATATTATAATGACAGAGTTAAAACCATGCGACCAGTATCACAATGGTACAGCTAAGGCTAGAAGCCTAGTCTCCAGGTTTACCCTTAGCTTCAACTCAGCCCCTAAATTACCAACCCTAAGTACCAAGTCTGTCCATAGGACAGAGAGCCTTTTAAGTAAACAATGATAGGCAACAATCAGAACTCTAGCCTTGGAATAAAGCTTTCAATACCCATATTTCTATCTAGCCTTTTCCATAAAATATTAGAATTGGAAGAGACCAAGGTCCCTTAACTGAGTTTAGTATTTCCTTACTTCCTGTCTTCAAGCTGTTGCCCAAGGCAAATTTTCCAATGCCACAAAAATGTTACTAGCAAAGGCCTTTTACTCTTAAAAAATGAACTTAAAGACTTGACCTCTACAGAAAGTATACCTAACATGAGGTAGTCAGTGTGCACAGGTCTTAACTTATAACTTATCTTTTCATTGGAAAGGGATTGAAAGGGTGAGGGGAGAATTCAGAATTGTAACTAAAGCAGGATGGCTATAACTTTACCCCAAATTACCAAAATTTAGGGGCAACAGGTAGCCCAGTGAATAGCATATTAGCCCTGGAATCAGGAAGACACATCTTCCTGAGTCCAAATCTGACCTCAGACACTTAGCTAGCCATGTGACCCTGGACAAGTCACTCAACCCTATTTGCTTCAATTTCCTCATCTGTAAAATTAGGTAGAGAAGAAATGGCAAACCACTCCTGAGAAAACCCCAAATGTGTTGAATACAAGGGAAGCAACTGAACAAAAACAAAATTTAGAGTGGGCAGCAATTTAATAAATACACTTCTGCAACATGTACCAAAAAAAGTAATGTACCCTCCTGTTCAATTGAATTTGTATTTTTCTTATATTATTTTTACAACAGAAGTTACAAAAGTAATTTAAGAACACAATTAGTGCTGCTTGCCCCAGGTGTGACTTCTTGCCCCAGGCATCAAAATCATTAGTTATAGTTTTTTTTTTTTAAGTAAAGGAATAATTTTTTTCAATTTATTAATTTATTTTTAGTTTTCAACATTCACTTCCATTAGCTTTAAATTTTCTCCCTCTCCCTCCCCACACCCTCCCTAAGATGACATGCAATCTGATACAGACTTTACATGTACATTCCTATTAAACACATTTTCATATTAGTCATGTTGCATAGAAGAATTATAATGAATGAGAGAAACCATGAGAAAGAGAACAAAACAAAAAGGAAAATGGTCTGCTTCACTTTGCATTCTGATTCCATAGTTCTTTCTCTGGATGTGGATGGAACTTTGCACCATGAGTCCTTTGGAAATGTTTTAGGTCCTTGCATTACTGAGAAGGGTTAGCTAAGTCTATCAAAATCGGTCATCATACACGGTGGCTGTTTCTCTGTACAGTGTTCTCCTGGTTCTGCTCACTTTACTCAGGATCAGTTCATATAAGTTTTTCCAGTTTTTTTCTGAAGTCTGCCTATGCATCATTTCCTATATACCACAATTTGTTCAGCCATTCACCAATTGATGAGCATCCCCTCGACTTCCAGTTCTTAGCCACCACAAAAAAAAAACTTCCATAAATATTTTTGTACACATGAATCCTTTTCCCATTTTTATGATCTCTTTAGGATACAGCCCTAGAAGCTTTATTGCTGGGTCAAAGGGTATGCACATTTTTATAACCCTATGGGCATAATTCCAAATTGCTCTCCAGAATGGTTGGATCAGCTCACAGCTCTACCAACAATGAATTAATGTTTCAACTTTCCCACATCATCTCCAACATTTATCATTTTCCTGTTTTGTCATGTTAGCCAATGTGATAGGTGTGATGTGGTACCTCAGAGCTGTTTTGATTTGCATCTCCTTAATAAATAGTGATTTAGAGAATTTTTTATATAAATAGCTTTAACTTCTTCCCCTGAAAACTGCCTGTTCATATCCTTTGACCATTTATCAATTGGGAAATGACTTGTATTCTTGTAAATTTGACTCAGTTCTCTATATAGTTTAGAAATGAGGCCTTTATCAGAGATGATAGTTGTAAAACTTCTTTCCCAGTTTTTTGCTTCCCTCCTAATCTTGGTTGCATTGGCTTTGTTTATGCAAAAATTTAGTCATAGTTCTTTAGGAGCCACACAACTAGGTGTTAGGGGTTGTTTGTGGGTCTGCAGGTTTAGAAGTAGTTACCAAAGAACAAAGGATAGCATAAGTTTATGTTTTAGGGTTTTCAGAGCTATTGTAGTTACTATCCCCCTGTGTTTAAAAATTTGTTCTATATATTCCTTGGATCAATATAAATACTGTGAAATATAATGATCATTTTTGTTTGGCCTGGTTTAGAATTGAATTCACTAGTGTGTCAATCATGGGAGTAGTGGCATAAAGGCACTGGATTTGTAGCCAAGAGTATCTAAGTTCACATCCAAATTCTGCTAACTTCTGTCACCTTGAACAAGTCACTTAACCTCTTTTTGACCTGTTTCCTCATCTGTAAAATGAGGTTGTTAGACCAGATGACTGCCTTCATACTCTAATTCTGTGATCCTGATCCTGTCAATGAAAGTATGAAACCAGAAAAGCTTTTTTTAAATGTATTTGAGACAAAGTTCTCAGAATTACCAGATGAATCTATTTATTTTCCCCAACATTTCTTGGAATTAAGTGCCATAGAAGTACTTTTTACTAAGTGTATATTAGCTGAAAAATTATTTGCAAAGGTTTCATATGTAATTGCTTTTCTGATTTCTTTCACAAGAAACCATTTTAACAATAATAGCATCAAAGCAAGGGGACTAGATGATATCTGGCCCTGCTCTCCATCTTTCTATCACATTGGTAACAATGAAAGCATTTAAAAGCAAGAAAGATTGGCAACAAACTGACTATTTTCCATTTCACCAATGTTTGACTTTGTACATACTTTTATACATAACATTTATGTCTTTAATGCTTCTTTCTGTAACCTGACTTCGGTCATGCCCACAGAGGGTAGAGAGACTTGATGGGGAGAGGAGGGACCTGGGTAGGATGTTGGAAAGTTTACTCCCTTTCCAAGCTTTAGAGTCTTCCATGACTTTGATCTTCGAGAGACTTATAGGAAGAAGGGAACCATCAAAAGGAGGAAGAGACAGAAAATTCACCTTGTGCAGTTACAGTGATGCAGTCTGCTCTAGAGGACCCTATCCCTTGTCCCCCCTTAAGTTCTGGAACTTAGCTGTCCAGTGGCTAATGTGAAAACTGGAGAGTAGGAGCTAAAAAAGACAGCTCAGGGAGTGCTAGGAGGTGACTGCTGTGTTAATGAGACCTTCTAGCAGGAAGGCTGCCTGGGTGCTCTGCTTTTTCTCTCTGTCTCAAAGTTCCTGATTCTCAGATGACCTGAGGGATGATCACTGGTCCCCCTGCAGCCCAGTGAAAGGAAAAAGACAAGTGATTTGTTCCTTCCTGGATGTCAAAGGCAACTTTTGTTACCTTGGCTCTAACCTTTTTAATTCTCGTGCTATTTCAATTGATGAATACATACACATATGTGTATATATGCATAAATATGTATGTACACATGCACATATACATATATACACAGGTGTGTGTACATACATACATGTATGTACATAAATGAAAAATTGGTGATTACCAAAATTCAACAGATATTACTTAATAAGGATTTGGGTAGAAATTTTGCTTCTAAAGAGAGCAAAGACATTTTACCGTGTCAATTACCTGAAAACCAGATGGAATAAACAACTCTGGAGAAACACCCCCAAAATAGACCTTTTGTTATTCAAACTCACCCTGGCTCCAACTTCAGTCGTGACTGTGAAGTCAATTAGAACCTTCGTCTCTTCCTAAATTCCCTATAACTATAGAATTGTCCACCATACTCCAAGTCACCAAGGCTCTCAGCATTGGGGTGATTCTCAACTCTTCTCTCTCTTTCTCACCTCACCCCCTCCCTAGTCCTGTCATTTCTAATTCTGCACATCTCTCCTCTTTCCTCTGATACCACCACTAGCTTGCCTGGTGAAGGCTCTCATTACTTCATGCCTGGAGTACTGCAATTACCTCCTTCAGGCAGCACCACACACATCCATACGTGGAACCATCGATCGCTGCAAATAGAGTTCTGAATGCTGTGGATAAGTTCACTTACCTGGGTAATGTACTTTCCAGGGATGTACACATTGAGAAAGAGGTTGACACATGCATTGCCAGAGCTTTGCCAGTGTTTGGGAGTCTCTGAAGGAAAGTGTGGCATAGAAGAGGTATTAGACTTATTACCAAACTGAAGGTTGATAGAGCAGTTGTGCTGACCTCATTGTTGTATGCCTGTGAAACCTGGACGGTATACCAACACAAAGTCAGGAAACTGAATCATTTCCATTTGAATTGTCCTAGGAAAATTCTGAAGATCACCCGATAGGATAAGGTACCAGACACTGAGGTCCTCATTCGAACTAAACTGCCAAGCACTCAAATTATGCTTCAGAGAGTGCAGCTCTGATGGCTGGCCATGTTGTTTAAGTGCACAATATACACTTGCCAAAAAGACTATTTTATGGAGAATTCGTATAGGGCAGGTGATCACATGGTGATCAGAAGAAGTGATGCAACGACACTCTCAAGGTCTCTCTTAAGAACTTTGGAATTGATTGTATGATACGGGAGACACTGGCACTGGACTGCCTAGCATGATGTACCCACATTAGAGAAGGTGCTGTGCTCTATGAACAAAACAGAATTGAATAAATTCAAAGGAAACACAGAATGTACAAGTTTGGAGAAATCACCCCAAATATTCATGTGGACTATTTGCGCCCAACTGTGGTTGAGCATTCTGAGCTCATATTGGTCTGATCATCCAGTCAGACACATTGAAACTTGACTCTAGAGCACAGTGATGTCATTTTGGTCCTCTTTGAGAATGAAGGACAGCAACCAGCTAACCAACTGCAATTACCTCCTGGGATAGTATCCCTGCCTCAAATCTGTCCCTACTCCAATCCATCCTTCATTCACCTGTCAAATTGATCTTGCTAAAGTGCAGGTCTCACAATGTCACCTCTCTGTCCAATATGCTCCAGGAGCTCCAGATTACCTCCAGGATCAAAGATAAAATCCTCTATTTGGCTCTTAAAGCCCTTCCTAATGGGGACCTTCCTACCTTTCCAGTCTCCAGTGACACTGGATTCTTAGCCATTCCTCATACAGGACACTTTATCTCTGAATTCCAGGTGTTTTCACTGTCTCCCTTTATATGGCATCTTTTTCCTCTTCATTTCTCCCTTTTAACTTCCTGCAAGTCTCAGCTAAAATCTGAGTGCCCACAAGATCAAGAGCAGTCTATCTTAATGCTAGCATCTTTATTTTGAGATGGTCTCCAATTTATCCTGTAATTCTTGTTTGTACACAGTTATTTATTTTATTGTTTCTCCTTGAGAAGATCCTTGTGAAGTTCCTTGAGAACTCCTTGAAAAAAACGACTGTTTTTTTGTCTTTAGCAGCCCTAGCACTTAACACAGTGCCTAACATATTTGTTGCTGTTGTCCAGTCATTCAGTTATGTCTTATTCTGCGTAACCCCCTGCACCACAGCATGCTGCTCCCTTCCATTCTTTGCTGTCTCCCGAAGTCTTTCCCTGTTCATGTTCATTGCTTCCACTCTCTATCCATCTCATCTTCTGCCCTCTCCTTCTCCATTTGCCTTCAATCTTTCCCAACATCAAGGTCTTTTTCAATGAGTTCTCTCTTCTCATTACAGGGCCAAAGGTACATAGTTGGTACTTAATAAATGTTTGTGGATGTGGCAAAAACCTCTGCCCTTAATCAGTCCACAGTCTAATGGGGGAGTAAACATTCAATCAACTATGTGCATATGAGATACATACAGATACACAGAAATGAGAGAATATAATCTCAGAGGGAAGGCACTAAAAATGGGGGCAGGAGGGTATTGGGAAAGGCTGGCAGAAGATGAGATTCGAGTTCAGTCTTGAAAAAATCCAAGGAAACCAGAAGATAGAAGTTATGGGGAGGAGCATTCAAGGTATGGAGGACAGTCAATGAGAAGATTGAGCAGAAAGAGAAAGCCTCTGAGGAGAGAGATAAAGGCAGATGTTGCTGGATCATAAGGTACATCGATCAGAATAAAGTGTAAGAAAACTGGAAAGATAGAAGAGTCCAGGTTGAGAAGGGTTTTGAAGGCCAAATAGAGCGTTTTATATTGGTTCCTGGAGGTAACAAGGAGTTTATTGAGTGGGGAGGTAATGTGGTCAGAACTGCACTTTAGGAATATCAGTTTGATAGCTGAGTGGAGAATGCATCAGAGTGAAGAGAAATTTCTGTCAGGGAGACCATGGGATGATGAGAGCCTGTACCTGTATTGGGGGTGAGATTCAGAGCTGGAAGGGATTCTGGAGATCATTTAGTCTAATCCTCTAACTTTACCAATAAGGAAACTGAAGCCTAGAGAGAAATTATTTAGCCAAATTCAAACAGTAAGTAACTGATGTGGTCTGTTTTTTCATGATTATCGTCATTGCTGGATTTCCTGGAGAACTTGACAAAAAGGCTTGGAGTAGGGCAGATTCAGCCTTCCCCAGAGACAGAGTAAATTATCTGTGTCTGCCTCTGTGGTATGATCTGAAGGGCACTAGAAATACTGGTCTCTCCAGCTAACAGCCCCTTTATCAGCCTGTGATTATACCTGAAATTTTGCTCTTGGGGACTGGTTCCTTTGGCTTAAGTTATTTCTTCTTCTGTAAAACGAAGATGATAATAATGTATATATTTCCTCTCCATGTTGGAGGAAAGTGCTTTGACAATGTTGAAGTGTCATAGAAACAATAGTTCCTATTACTGTTTTGTTTTATTTTATTTTTGGAGGCGATCAATATTAAGTGACTTCCCAGGGGTCACATAGCTAGTAAATGTCTAAGGCCTGATTTGAACTCAGGTCCTCCTGGCTCCAGGACCAGTGCTCCATCCACTGCCCCACCTAGCTGCCCTTCCTCTTTTTATTATTGACACTGTTAAAATATAAATATTCCCAGAGAATTAACCATTAACTCATTATTAGATACTAGTACCTCAGGATGAATGAGGCTGTTAAGTCTTTTCCAATGACTAAGAGCAAGAAAGTTTCCCTAGGAGAATGGAGTGGGGGTTGGGGAAGGAAGGCAGAGTATGGAGCCGAGTATAGAAAAATACAGGGAATGTATTGAATGGAAGCTCCTTAAAATCAGGGACTGGTTTTTTTTTGTTTTTTTGTATCCCCTTACCACAGTGTCTAGCATATACCAGGCCTTTATCAGATTGGAATGGATAGGAACATGCCAGTAGGGTAGGCTAGGGTGGGGTAGCTCAGAAGGGCCTTGGGGCAATCAGGAGGCATGATGAGGACATTTTGGGGGCAGTGCCCTGAAGGTGTATTGGGAAAGGACAACAGGTGTGCAAGACCCACAGTAGGGTTGGATGTGTGGGTGTGAGGCCATTGCCACTCCTAATTCAGATCAACATGCCTGCGATTAGTCACTGACCCACTTCTCCCAGGATCCAGGCTAAATGAGACATTCCTTCCACTGTGGAGGACAAAACCCTTTAGGGCTCCAAGTAACTGGATGGTCCGCACTCCCTTCAACAATGTGGAAAGCCACCTTGTACATGCATGAAAGTAGACATTCCATTCTTTTGGGTGGCAGTGGATTGATTGAAATTGTTAATGCACCGTGAGGAATGTTAGACCCTGTCTTTTCTTCATTTCAGTTTTCCACATATGCAGAACCACTATTTTAATTAGTCGCAATAATAATCTCTAGTTATGAGAAGAAAGAGAAACAAGATCTTGGTTCAGTGCAGAAAACCAGTCAGTGGGGCATAAAGGGAAAATCAGTGGTGCTGGCATCAGAAGGCTTGAGTTCAAGTCCATCCTCTTGGAACCTGGGTGGGGGAAACATAAAATATTAGAGTTGGAAGAGACCTTAGTTTTGAATTCCAACCCAACCCAAGTGAGACTGAAAGATAAAGTTGAAGTGACTTGCCTATGATGCCTAAGCTAGTAAGAAGCAAAGTCAGGATTCCAAGTGAAGCGACTATGCCAAACTTTATCTCTCTGAACCCCAGGTTCCTCATCTGTAAAATGGGGCTAATAATAGTTGCAGTACCCACCTCACAGGGTTACTTGGGAGAAGAGTAATCTAATGTAATCTAATCCAATCCAGCAAGTATTTATTAAGTGACCTATTTGCAAGGTATTGTACTAAGTGAGGGAAGGGAACCTGCAGCTTCAAGGTCACATGTGGCCCTCTAGGTCCTCAAGTGCAGCCCTTTGACTGAATCCAAATTTCACAGAACAAATCTCTGTAATAAAAGGATTTGTTCAGTAAAACTTGTACTCAATCAAAAGGTCATACCCAAGGACCTAGAAGGCCACATGTGGCCTCAAGGCCACAGGTTCCCCACCCCTGGACTAGGGTTACAAAGACAAATAAAAAAAAACAGCCCCTGCCTTCAAGAAGCTTACATTCTATTGGGGGTACAACATGCAAACAGATAAACATGTATAAGATAATTGGAGGAGAAAGGAGAGTTAGTTAGAGGACTGTAGGAAGGCTTTCAGTTGGAGGTGGGGGCTTAAACTGAGACTAGAGGGAAGCTAGAGATTATAAAACACAAAATAAATGGGAGCTGCATCAGGTCTGGGAGCTCAAGGATAAATATGCTGTGTCAGACTACTCTTTCTCTTTCTTTCATTCATGAGGGAAGCAACAGGCCACTGTAGATAGTGATTTTGTCCCATTTATATTTATACAGGTGTGTTTAATTTTGCTCTATGTAGAGAGAGAAAGAGGTGGAGAAGGATTAGGTGTTGTCCTGTAATTATTTCTGCATCACATCAGGGTTAGGAGCTGCTTCTGAGCTCCACATCAGGACCTTCACCAGTCCTGGCTTGGGCTTTGATGACAAAGCACTGCTGCCCTTTATTTTGGGAGTCAGAAGTTGGACCCATTGGTTCCTCTCCCATGCAGTGGGAAAGATAACTGGAGTTGGAGTCAAAAGACCTCAACTCAAGTGTGGCTCTCTCCTTTACCAGCTGGGTGACCATAAGCAAACAGTCTAACTTCTCTGGGCTTCAGCCTTTCTCATCTGTAGAATGAGTATATACAACCCATCAATGATGAGTATACATAACCCATCAGTCTTTCCTTCTTGTGAATCTGTGGTTCTTTTCTTTCTGCATCACGCAGTAGGGTGAAAAGGAGGGAGAGAGAGAATTCCTGTTAATCTCCTGCACAAGGGGTTAATAAAATTGAGCTAATAGCTGCTATCTGTTCAAAATCCCCAAAACATGGATCCATTTATTCAAAGTAAGAAGAAATATATTAATTTTTTCAAAGTTACATATTTAGAACTGGAAGAGATCTTAAAGAGTATCTAGTCCAATATCTTTATTTTACAAATGACATAAGTTGATCCCAGACAGATGAAATCACAGTCACATTAAAACAAGTGGGAAGTGTCAGAGCAAGGATTTGAACCCAAGTCTTTCAACCCCAAATCTGGTATTCAGGCAATTACACCTTCTGCCCATTTTAAGTGGAAGAGGAGCAGGGGAGCAGGAATAAGAATTCTTTTTCTTGTATTTATTTATGGTTTTTAGGTTGTCATTTCAAAGCTGATTTAAAAAATTGTGAAATATTTTTATTTAGCAACAGGTCCTTCTGAAGGAGTCACCAAGTTTACTTTTCTCTTAAAACTGCTCCTCATCCTTGGGATCATGTACCCCATCCTCACCTCCACTTCTCACAATCCTTATCTCCTTTCAAGGTTGTGTTCAGGAGCCATCTTCTCCTTCTCTTGTCTCCTTCCCCACCCCCTACACCATTAGAATTCTTTCCTTTCAATATTGCTAGATCTCTGTCCGAATCCCTCCCTTTATCCCTTCACCCTCTTTGTATTCACTGAGTAAGTGCTCTATCCCTGCTTGAGTCCCACTCCACCCCTGTCCCCAGTGCAGTGTAGTCTCCTTGAGAGCTGGGACAGTTTTTCTTTTTTGACTTTGTGCCTCCAATGCTTAAAAGTCTTTATTTATTTTACTTATTTATTTTTTATATTTATTTGATATCATTTTATTTTTATTTTATATTAACTTCATGTTTATATTTAATATATAAATTTTATATTTATGCTATATTACATACATGCATATATATGTGTATATATATGTGTGTGTATGTACTTGTCTCTTTTGGAATGTGATTTCGTTGAGAACAGTGATCATTTCATTCTTTGTACTTGTATCACTAATATCTAGCACAATGACTGACTCATAGTTGCCAAAAACAAATAAATAATCGTTGATTGATTGAACATAGTAGGCACTTAATGAATGCTTATTAAACTTATTATAATTACTTAAGCATTAATGAGTGACAACAACTGAGTTATGACTATTTTTCAGGCTTGGCTCGTGTTTGGTCTCTCCAGTGATGCCCAGCTGTGATGCTCATTCCGCTCCTGGATGAGGTAAAAATGGCATTTCCCACCTTTCATCTTCATCCTCTTAAAGGACCTGGCCAAAAGTCTTGCCATACATGTGTGAGCAGCTCTGTTTTTATAGGCACTCCCAAGCCTCAGATGCAAGCCGCCTGTTTCCTCCTCCAACATTTAAGGGTACAGGCCTCAGACCTTTGCCACTATCTTAAGAAGATCAAAGCTACTTTCCCAGCCCTTCTCCAGATTCCCTAGCCACCTGTGAGAGCCTGCATAGGATCTTCTACAATATGCTGCCCAAAGGGCTTTTGAAGGCAAAGGTGATAACTTGGAGAAATGTGCCAATTGCTCTGGGCAGCTCAGTATTTTTTTCTGTAGCTTTATGAAAATGAAGTGGAAATCACAAAGGGTCTAGAGGCTATTTGGCTGTTGGGTTTGAATGCAGCATTTAACCTGGCTATAGGCCAACTGGGTATCCTTTTCCGGGCCTCAGCTCACTTATCTAGAAAATGGCAATCATTCCACTTGCAGCACCTTCTTTATAGGGTTGGCATGAAGAGGATGCTTTGTAACCCCACAAAGTATTTATGGAAATGGGGGGCTAACTCTTCCCCCTCCCCAAGTTTGTAGTGCTATTGAGCCTCTAGGTGCAAGGCCATGAATACTCCTCCCCCCTTTGAAAAAACAGGATGTGAGAGGCCAGGAGAAGGAGAATTCCTGCCATTTCTCAGTCCTGTACTGCTCTCTGTCCATCCTTTTTTCAATTCAGTCAAGTTTGGCAAAGATTTATGAACATATTGTGGCTTGGGGATACAAAGTTTAGCTAAGACAGAATCCACCAAATCCTACCCAGTTTATCACCCATTCAAATCCCTCTGCCTCTATGACACTGCCTCCAATTATTCAGTGTCCACTAGACCCCATTCTCTGACCCTCCCACCAACATACGTTCCTTTTTTTTTTTTTTTTTACTTTACTCATTGGTATATAAGATTCTACCCTGTCTTGAATGATGCTCTAATGTCCCATTTAAACATATCTTGGCTCCTCTCCACATTCAGATTCATGGGCAGAGCCATGGGACAGTACAGTGGCAAGAATACTGGATGTGGGATCAGGAGAATTGTGTTTAAATGCCTATTCTGCTACCTGCCACATGTGGAGGGTCCACCCTCTGCGTCTCAGTTTCCTCCTCCATAAAGAAGGGAATGAATCTCTTCCAAGTCAAACTACCACATGCTTCTTTTATATCATCTAGCTAGGAGGCATATTCTCAATGACCACAAAATTACTTGAACAGCCAGCTTGTCCTCCCCCTCTACCCTTACTGACACTCTATTCCCATCATATCAAGACACCATTCTGTAATTGAGTCAAATTAGTATTTATTGGTTTTAGAAGCAGCCCAGTCATTGGCACAAGGTTTCAAAGCTTTCAAGTAAGTGACAGTCAGAAATAGGCCATGCAGGACAGACAAGAGGAGTAAGAAAGAAGACAATTTAGTAGCTTTGGGGCAGCCCTAGGGTGCCCCACTGGAAGGCTTCAAAGACGTCCACAGTGAGTGGATAGTTTAGCAGAGACTTTCAGTAGGGACCCCTGAAGGCTTAGAGTACTATCACTAGTGGATGGGAATTGGGGACTGAAGTCCCTTCTACAAAAGAGTGGATTTCTAGCCCCATTAGATACAGCTTTCTAGTTGTTAAATCTTTGCAACAGGGAACAAGATGACAAGAGAGGAAGTCATCCACTTAGGGACCACTTCTGTAAGGAATGCAGGCTTACTCTCTCTCACCATTGCATTAATCACTGGAAACCTTTGCTCCTTCCCTCCCACCCCACAGCCATAGGAACAGATCTGAGCCCTGGAAGAAGAAGAAGAAGAAGAAAAGAAAAAGAAGAAGAAAAGAAGAAGAAGAAGAAGAAGAAGAAGAAGAAGAAGAAGATGATGATGATGAAAAAAGAAGAGAATTGGTTCCAGAAGCACCTCCCCCTCACCTCCCTGGTCATCTCTCAGACTATCTCTCTAGGTTTAAGTAAAGAGAACCTCTTCAATTGTCAGAGATCTCTTCTATGAGCTCCAGGTCAAACTCATCTTCTAGGGAACCTCCAACAGGCAGAAGGCGGAACTTCTTTCCTCTCAGGGTACATGTGCGGTGCTTGAAGTCCAAGATGGCACCATGGTCTTGGAGTAAGTCTGTCCCGATGATGGCTTCTTCTGCGCTTGCATCGGCCACCAAGAATTCAGCCTCCATCTCAAGCTTTCCCAGGCTCACGGTAGTGTCCCAGATGCCCAGGATCTTCATCTCAGCCCCATTGGCCACTTTTACCACACTTTCAAAGGGTCGGAGGGTGTCCAAGTCTCCATCAGTGGCCTGCTCCCACAAGTCTGGATGAACCACTGACACCTGGGCTCCAGAGTCCACTAGGAACCTCACAGGAATACCCTCAATTTTCCCTTTCAGATAATATCCCTTGCCCATGCTGTGGGCAAATACAATCACCTTGGGGCCATGAGGTTGCTCATGCTCAGTGTCAGAATGGAAGGCTTCAGCCAGGGCATCTTTCACAGCCTGGCAGTCACCTTTAACCTCTGGGCTAAGTCCTGTGTAGACATCCAGGGCTTCTCCTTTGAGAGACTCAGTCAGGAACTTCATCTGAGTAGAATCATCCCAGTTATTGAGGTCACTAATGACATCAAATTGGTGTAGCCATCGGTTCACATTTAGATTGTGTCCATCAAAAGCCTCAGGGGTGAAGGCATGGGTCTTCCCATTCCTACCTCCAGTTCTTCCAGCCATGATGCCACTCTCTACTGGGCTTCCGTGCACAATCCACAGAAGGCAGATTAACCCGCAGAGCAGGACAGGAGCAATCACGCTGGTATCCTAGGCAAATCTCAGAAGTAACTGGCACAACCCTTCAGCAGCCTGAAGAGTTGGAGCTTCTGAACCTCTGGTCAGCAGAAGGTGACTGTGTGTCCTCTTGGGGTTCTCAGAACCTCAGACAGCTAGTGACCTATTCCTTCTCTTCAGCTACTCTGTACTGGCTGAGGTTTCTGGAACAAAGTCTTCCTTCTGCAGCAGGCTGTGCCTTTTTGATTCCTAACATACCACCTGAGGCTACCCAGTTTTTCTTTGTTGTGTGAAGCTCCACCCCCTCATTACTCCACCCCGTGTGGAGCATCCTGACAGACTAGCAAGGTAAGTGCCCCACCTTTGCTACATCTATCCCAGAGACCCAGCAACATCTATGTCACTGGACTGGAAGAAAGAGTACCCAGGATTACAAGGGACCCTCCCCCTCATTCACTCAGTCACCCTCCCCAGCACATACCCAAGAATGACAGATTGGGAAATGGAGGAAGATTTGATATTCAAGTGTACATCAAGTGTATTTGGTTGGGCATGTTATAATGGAGATCCCTTTATGTATGGTTTGGAATAGATGGTCTTCTTCAGTCCCTTCCAATTCTGCAATTTGTCAGAGGATGTAAAAAAGAGACACTCCCCTCATCTCCCCCAAAGCAACTAGAACAAAAGGAGAGAGCTGTCCACTTGAAGGCACTTTAATATGGTCCAAGATTGAAGAAAAGTGCAGGAACCCAAACAAGGCGGTTATTTAGCTATCAAGCACTTCCAGATAGTGAGTAGCAGTGCTGGGATGGGAACCTTTATTATCCGGTTGTCTTTCTACCACATCATGATAATTCTGGGGGAGAGTGTCAAGAACCAAGAATACACATAGAAGGAGTTTAACTATATGCCTAGATCTTCTTTTAAACATGAAAATAAGAGAATTTATAGGTGGTTTTTTTTACAATAGCAAAGCATCCATTTGTGCGCATGTGTGGGCACACACATACACACACATACACACACTCACACTTTGACTCAGGTCTTGTTATTGAACCAAACAATGAGTACTTAAGAGACCAAAGCAGACCAAAACAAAACAAAACAACGAAAAAAGCCTTTCCCTCACATACTGCTTGACAGCAGATAAATGGCATTTTTCTTACTTAGCTTTTTGCCTGCTACTGAAAGTCTGGCTCTGGCCGAGCTCCCTCCTAATCCTTTCCTATTTACCAGGCTGCACCTTTGGGACAGCCAAGGTGCCAGAGTCCTGGGAGACATAGAGGTGGGGAATGAGAAAGGGTTCTCCTGGACACCATAGTCTTCTATCTGAATCCCAAAGTTTCTTCTCCAGCTCCACGGGATCCATGAAAGCCTTGATCTGCTCCCCTTGCCCTTTCTATTCCTTTAATCGCCTTTCTCCCCCACCATCCCCTTTTAGAATAATATTTGTAGAGAGTCCCAGAGAAGATCTTTCCTGTCTCACCTAAAAAGCAATATCAAACTGTGTTGAAAATTTAATTCAGGCCCCCATAGCAAACTGTCAAAGGACCATGTCTCTATGGCATATCTTAGAGACAGGCAGCATATTTTAATGGAAAGAACACATGATCTTATGGTCAGTTAGAATATGGTTCCTTCAGTGCAGCTCTGGATCTCATATGTCTGTTTATAGGACCATAGACCTTGACCTGGAAGCATCCTTAGAATCTATCTAATTTAAATTCCTCATTTTACAGATGAGGAAACATCACCACAAAGGTTAAATGATTTGTTCACTGTCACTAAGATGCTAAATGGAAAAGGTAGAATTTAAACTCAGGTCTTTGATTCAAATCCAATACTATTTCTACCCTATCATATTGCACTTTGGACCAGTTTCCAAGTAGGAATTAGACCTATGGAATCTTGAGACCAGAGGAGAAACCTGAGCCTGGGGAAGGTACCACAGAACTATGTAATGTTTGGACTTCCATTGTTGTATTTTTTTAATTTAAGACTGATTA